>JAIUCV010000003.1:18665162-19342662 GCA_026724425.1 Erythrophleum ivorense | reverse complement strand
TATACTATTAAATACATAAAAAAATAAATACATAAAAAAAGGGGAGGGGCGGATAGCGGGAATCAAACCTGCGTCTTCTCTTTGGCAAAGAAAAATTTTACCATTTGAAATAGGAAAAAGTTTCCCATAGAACCCCTGGATCATCTGTCAACTATTTCATCAATTATTTCTTCGGAATGCTAAAAAGATTATTTGACTTTTTTTAATATGATACCGAGATTGGTCTTGAAAATAATCAGAAATCAAGAAATTCGAATCGGAAGAATAAGAGTTGCCTTTTGATTATTTCAGATTGATTGGAACCAATACAAATCAAATAGATGAAACAAAGAAAAAAATTGGGACGCTATGTACATTACATATATGTGATTGATATTCTATATATGAAGATAGATATTGTAAATTGATCCATATTAAACCTCTATCTTTATAGAGTAAAACTTTATACACTACAATAATAGATAGTATGGTAGAAAGAAATAGATTTTATTTCTTTCTACCATACTATCAGATTTCATAGAATACTGCTGATTTTAGTCCGATCATCTCATTTAAGAGTAAGACGCGAAATTGAAATCCTTTGTCCTTTCTTCCATCATTGCATTGATAAGAACTAAGAAGTCAAGTTTAAGTCAAATTAATCACTTTGACTTACAGTTTTTACGTAAATTATAAGTAAGAAGGCAGTAGGAACTAGAATGAATAGTGCAGTAGCAATAAATGCGAGAATATTTACTTCCATAATCTCATCATTAGATTTCTCTTTAATTTGCAATAACTCAGGATTTAATCCCATAGAGATGATAAATCTTTCGTCGGTAAATTCAATGGTATAAATTACATCTCGATGATATCAAATCGGATCAATATCATGAATAACAATATCTGAGCTATCAAATCGATTCATCGTCAAGAATTGAATAGTATAACATAGGAAGATCTTTTATCCATACCAAATTCAAAATTGGATTTCTGATCCAATCCAAAATTCCTTTACTTTTTTATTGTAAGAATTTGTTTTCTTTCTTCGGCAGAACCTTTACTAAAAAAAAAGGATCAAACAAAGATTCCCTCGGTAAGAAAATAATTTTGAATCTAACAGAATGCATGTTAACGCGTGTAACACATACTTAACTCACATTGATAAGAAGCTCCAGTTATGATTTGATTTGAGGAAATTCATAAGTTCCATACCCTTAAAGTTCCAATTGCCCAACCGTAATTTTATGGACTATGTTATCTTGTGTAGACTAAGTGTGTGCTAGGTATGACTCTAACTTAACTTGTGCCGTGTAAGCAGAAAAGTTCATCTTAGCAATCTATTAGCTTGTACGTTAATTTGTGAGTGGAGATAGAAGGGAAACTGGAAGGATAATATTAAAAACATTTTAAGGAATGAAAAACTAAATTAAAAGAAAATAATTTTTCCCCCCAAAAGTAAGGTGCTTAGAACATGAAATAATAAATTTGACAAGGCGAAAGAAGGATTCTATGCAAAAAATTTCAGTCACCTGTCAAGAAATGAATTGATGATTGTTTTGAGGAAATAGAGAAAAGAAGTTGTATCTACATCCCAATTGAAATTTACCAATAGCTATCTTACGAGTACGTCACACACAACATGACAAAAGGAAGAAAAAAAATAGAAAAAGAATGAGAAAAACCTGAGACCATAAATGGCCTAATGACTCTGTAGTTAATGATATGCAATTCTGTGCCTCTATGAACCTCAACTTCGATGGAAACTCCGGTATGTCTCTTAGCCTCTTGCAATTATTCACTAACAGTCTCCTTAGATTAGCACACTCTTTAATGCACTCAGGAAGGGACACAAAATCACTCCCTGATAGACACAATTCTTGCAAATTCCGAAAACAATTCAGAGTTAGGCAAAGATCTTCATCCAACAGACAACAATTTTGGAGATCCAAGACCTCTATGTTTGTGCAGCTAATAACTGGCTGGCTCTCTTGCATTAATTTCTTCAAAAATTTTCTGCTATGACGTGAACTGTCTCCCAACCCAAGCTCTCTAAGATTTTGCAACATGAATAAGTTGTTTGGAAGCCCCCCAAGGCTATTACTGGAGCTCATATCTAAATATTGGAGCCTTGTAAGATTTCCAATGGAACATGGGAGCTCTTTAGTAGCAGTGTCATCTGCAAAAATATGCGTTAGTGCATCCATCTTTCCTGCTATATGCGGAAAGTAGTCAAGACTCTTGCAATTACTAAGATGAAGGGTTTCAAGCGATGCAATCTTGATTTCATGTGGAAAGCTTCTAAGTTTGGTGCAGCCGCTAACATTTAATCGAACGAGCTTAGAGAGAGATCCTACGGAATCATGAACCTTGATCAAATTGCAACACTCATTAAATAGCAAATCTGTTAAATTTTGGAATTGAGACATATCAGGTACCTCGGTAATGAATTTACAATGTGAGAAGCTCATATATGTCACGTATTCAAATATCTGCAAAACAAAAAAATAGATAATTTAATTAACGATAACTATTAAGGGATTTTTTTTTAATAAATCTATCAAGAGATATTAAAAAATCTTATAGAGATGTTTCTTCTATTTCTAAAATCTACAAATATCTTGTTTATATTTTAAAATAAACCCATTCAGACAACTTTAATTTAAAAAAATCTAACATAATTTCTAAAAGTCAATGGTTAACTCTGTGTCATATATTTAAAAACCCCAAAATATCCCTAGGTAGGTTCTATAATATACATATAATCTGTTATAAAAAAAATAATAAGTTGATTATATTGGTATTCTATAAATATAGTAATTTTATCTACATTAACATACCATCACAGAATTTATACATTAAATTTAAAATTTACTAAGCCTAATTAAAGGGTCCCTCTCTTTTTTCTGAATATAAATTGTAAGTTTTTCATTTTTAAGTATTTTTTTCCTTAATTAATTAGAATGATTTGTGTCCGATGCACCATCCTATATTGCCTGCTAAATGGGTTAAGAAAAATGAGTTTTCATTTAAATAGCGTGACTATTAATTAAATTAAGTGAGTGTCACATTCAGAAGTTTTTTTTGACAATTAATTTTAGGTTAAAATAATGATTTGGTTTTTTAATTTTATTTATCATTTTAAAATAATTTTTTAAATTTAAAATATTTCATAATAATCCCTTAAATTTTCAAATTATCTTAAATCCGTTAATTCCTTAAGATATTAATGTCCGTTAATTTTAATGTTTATGTGTCAGTAATTTAAGGGTTGAGTTGACACCTAATTACTAAGTAACCAAAAAGATAAAAAATGAAGTCAGGTCTTAAATGAAACACAACAGGGAGAGAGAACTTCACGCCCTTCCCTTCTCTACTTCCTACTATTCCTCACATATTTGTGGAAACAGACAATGGGTCCGACGAAAAGGACTCGTTCTTCCCTTATCAATGCATTTCAATTGATAGGGATGGCTAGGCATGAAGACACCAAGTGCAGAATAGCGTCTTGGATCCCATCATGCTGCTCCAGTAGCGAACCGTGCATCACTCCTGTTTGCCGGAGAAGCTGCTCCGGTCGCCGCCGACTTCGATTTACTCTTACCCAGATGCTTACCGCTTACGCACCACTCGAATCCCCGCCAGAGTATTCCTCAGCTTTTTCCTTCCTCGAAGAGGAATAAACACAGGAGACCGAAGGTGACAAAATTGGTGAAGCCAAAGATACCTCATCTGAAAACTTCACTTTGTTGCTGTACTTTCTTGATACTTTCAAATACAAAAGCTTAATCAGCTTGTATACTTGTGCAAATCATCCTTCGACAATCTTTTTGGCCTCAACTTGCTCCCATCGCATCTTGAGCTATTGTCTTTACATGGCGACGGAGAATTATAATGGGATTCTTCCATGTTTAGTTTCACTTGAAAGAATTCAGTTTCTTTCTCCTTGGGCTTCCTGAACGTATAAATCTAAAGCTACGTCGTACCCATTGTCTGTTTCCAGCAATGCGTAAGGAACAGTAGATCGGCAGAGAATGGAAGGGCATGAAGTTATCTCTCTCTGTTCTGTTTTGTTGAAGATCTGACATTCTGACCTCTTTTCTCTTTTTTAAACTGGGGATTGGGTAACAACTCAACACTTAAATTATAGGAAAAAAAAAATCTTAACGAGTTTTACTTAAAAAATGTTTTTTACAAGATGACTTATACATTTAAAAAACTATATTGAAACATTTTAAATTTGAGAAACAATTTTAAAATAAAAAATAAAATTAAAGAAACAAGTTATTGTTTTAACCTTAATTTTACCTAGAAGATGGTATCTGAGAATCTCATCTATTTGAATGTTTTTATCTTGAGTGTTCGAAATATGTTTTACAAGATAAATTTTCTATGTGAAAATCTTTCGAAGACCATAAATTATTATATCAATAAAATATTACGTAATGAATTTTATTATTATTTTAAAAAATGGAGATATGCATATGCTTTTTTTTTCGTAGAAAGATATATATGTATATATGCTTTAAAAAAAATGAGAAGTTATTCTAGGTTTTAGAAACAAAGAGAAAAATATAACAAAGTTAACTATTGAATTTTAATAACAACTATTTTAGACATTTTTTAAATTGGAATTATATGTAGCTTAATTATTTTAGGAAAATTTGTGTAGATTTAACAAATGGAGGAGATATCTATGTAAGATCAGAAAAAATTGAAGGAAAGTTGGAGCATTTTATTCTAGATTCTTAGAGGCAAATTATAGATAAAAGAAGTTGACCAAAAATAATTATAGATAAAAGGAAAAATAAAGTGCCTTGAATGGCTCTCCCAATGTGAAAGGACTTCTACATAACCTGAACTAAACAAGTTTTTCAGGATAAAAGTCTGGTGGTAAGTTCATAGAAGGGTACCCCTCCCAGTCAAGCAATCTTAAACTATTGGGAAAATATTTAGGGCCTGTTGAAAAATAGGCATTTCTGAACAATGAGAATCCTAAGATTATTCATCTTAAAGGCAATACCACTCCACTCTACTTTTTCTTGTTGAGGTGGATCAAGCATTATTCCTTCAATATTATCGCTTCCCTTTAATGCAAGTGCAAAGACATAACATTTGTTAGATATTGCCAAATAGACACAATGAATTTAATGTATATGAAGAAATAAAAAAGACTTAGATTGTTACTAAATTATCATGTAATACTTTAAGAACATCTTCATAGTACCATAATCTACTGCATTTACCAAGATTTGATGGTGCCTCCTACCTAACAATTTCTCTACCCATTTCCTATATTAGATCATGCATCCACAAGTGGCCATCAACATTAACCATTATCAAAGATTTATCAACAAGCACTTCAATATAAAACCTTGCACCAAAATCACACGCTTGTAGCATTTCTTCAATGTATACTAATTCCTTGAAGAAGCAAGCGATATCTAGGAAAATACACTTAGCATTATCCTGTAAGAAATCATAGCTTATCTTTAGCACCTCATGAATTGTTCTTTCTGGGATCCTCCCATATTGTTGCAACATAGATCTCCATTCATCTAAGCTTTTATGAGCCAAATTGGACCCTACTACTCTTATAGCCAAAAGGAAGGCCCTGTGCATAGCTTATCACATGACTAGACATATCTTCATATGCTTTTGGAGGTTGGCTCATATGGAAGGCATGCCAAGAAAAGAGTTCAAAAGAATCATGGTTATTCGACTTCTTCATTTCGTATGTTTCTTCAACATGATGTGCAATTAGTAATTGCTTTTTTCTTGTTGTTATAATGATCTTGCTACCAGAACCAAACCAATCACACCCTCCTGCAAGTTTTTCTAATTGTTCTACCTCATCAACATCATCAATAACTAAAAGAACACTTTTGGAGGAGAGTCTGTGTTTTATTTTAGATATTCCTTCATCAACACTGCTGAATTTCTTTCTTTTCTCCTCAAGAATATTGGATAAAAGTGTTTGTTGGAGACGAACAATGCCCTAGTATTGCTTTGAAGCTTCTCTGACATCAAATAGAAAACTTGCTCCTTCAAATAGGTAGAAGATTGAATTATACAGAGCCTTGGCAAGGGTTGTTTTGCCAATTCTGCTAGTTCCATGAATCCCCAACATACAAACACCATCATCAGATTGATTTAAAAGTGACTTCACTTCTTCAATGCAAGACTCAAGTCCAACCATGTGATCAGTGCTATGTAAGTGTTTAGGAGGTAGCATAGCATATACATCTTCAACAATCTTTTCAATAAACCCAAACTAGTCTCTACAAAAAAATGCAATGAAGATGATTCATGCAAAATGCCGTTTATTTTTTTCTTTTATCATCTATATATATATGTGATATCCCATTTTGAACCACCAAAGATAACCTTATTTTTATCAGCTCTCACAAAAATATTTTGTATTATTTCAATTCTTGAAAAATTAGATATACAACTACTAAAATGATTAAACCAAAAAACCCATTGCGGGAGCTAATTGATACAAGAGTCCAAAATGGGGTTTTGGCCTTTTTTTTAATAACAAAATATATATAATAAAAATTGAACTAAGCCTAAACCAAAACTTGTAGAGCTGTTAATAGCACTAAATACTTTGTTGAATGGCACACGTTCCACACTAATTCTAAATTATCGAGAGATTCCCATTTGAACTGAAAGAGTAATAGTCTATGTTCAAAAATTCACAATTCTTCAATAGCACAGTATGTCTTATTAGCTACCACAAATTAAGTATTTTAAAATTTAATCAGTAAAAATCAATTAGAAAATAATACATGCAAACCTACCCATCTTTAAAAAGCCATCCCGATGACAAACTAGCAGCTTCGGACAAAACATATCTCGATTTGTGCACTTTATCCATGTTATTTTTGAACCTATCTTTATGAGCAACCATGGCTTCTCTAAAGCTATTTCTCTGATACTGCACATCCATGGGAACCCACTTGTACAAAATGGGCATAACCAGCTAGTTCTTCTCCTTCTTACACTGAATGATGTGGGCGAGTTCATCGAGGCACCATGTGGAAGTCGTGTAGTTCCTAGAGAACACAATAATCGAAATCCTCGATTTCTTGATGGCTTTAAGAAGCGCAGGTGAGATCCATTTCCCTTTACCCAGCTTCTTGTCATCTATGAAGGTGTTGATTCCTTTTCGGCGCAAAGCATCATAGAGAATCGTAGTGAAGGAGTGGTGAGTATCTTCGCCTCTAAAACTGAGGAAAACATTGTAGCTATACTTGGATTCACTGGTGAAGCCAATGGATGATGGTGCTGGCACTTGAATCTCCATGGTTTCAATAGCCACTACAAGTTAGGTATTGGGATTTGGATAATGGTTCTCACACACGCAACAAAGTTAAGTACATTAGTGCAGAAGACAAACAATCCCCCATACCATAGGACTTTTTAAATTGACAACCTCCTTAAAATTTTGAGAATATCTCTAAGTTGTAGCTTCAATAATAATAAAACTATGGGTATCATTTCTGAATCATTTTTATACAAAACATATAATTCTTATAGTGACTTTTGTAGAAATTTCGGCAGAGTCTCCTCTGTAATTTAGACCTCCCAATATTTCTACAATCAGTCAACTAAACAATACACCCAAAAGAAACAAAATAGACTTCTAGGAATTGGGGATATCCTATCTATGATTCAGTGGAGCCACATTCTACACTATTCAGAACAAAATAATTTACATGTATATAAACAAAATACACCCACATGAACAATTGTGGGCTTGCCAAAAGAAATAAACAGAAGATCAACTACTAGTAGGCTGCTTAGGGTAGATTAGGGTCTTCACCACTATCTGAAAAAAATAAATCAAGAAAAGTGAGTTTGATACTCAATGAAATTTCTGAAAACCCTCTTCACACATCTCAGACCACTGAAATTTCACATTTTTCTGGGTTAATCTTGTTAACGACGCAGCTATTTTAGAAAAGTCTTTAACAAACCGACGATAATAGCCTGCCAAGCCTAAGAAACTACGAATCTCTATAACTGTAGTAGGCCTCGGCCATTTTTGAACCGCTTCCACTTTACTTGGATCTACTTGCACCCCATCCTTTGAGATTACATGGCCTAAAAAGGCAATTTTTTCTAGCCAAAACTGGCATTTAGAAAATTTAGCATATAGTTGGTGTTCCCTTAACACCTGTAATGCCATTCTCAGGTGCTGTTCATGCTCTTTATAACCCTTAGAATAAATCAAAATATCATTAATGAATACAATAATAAATTGATCTAAAAATGGCTTGAACACTCAATTTACCAAGTCTATGAATGCAGCTGGGGCATTGGTTTACCCAAATGGCATCACTAAAAATTCATAATGACCATACCAAGTTCTAAAAGCAGTTTTAGGGATGTCTTCCCTTCTTATTCGTAGCTGATGATAACCCAATCTTAAGTCAATTTTTGAGAAATATTGAGCTCCCTGTAATTGGTCAAATAGGTCATCTATACGAGGCAAAGGATACTTATTTTTCACTGTCACTTTATTCAGCTGTCTGTAATCTACACATAAGCGGAGAGAACCATCCTTCTTCTTAACAAAAAGTACAGGTGCACCCCAAGGGGACGTACTAGGGCGAATAAAACCCTTGTCCAACAGGTCTTGCAATTGATTCTTTAATTCATTAAGCTCTAGGGGTGCCATTCGATAAGGAGGAATAGATATCAGTTGAGTACCTGATAATACATCAATACAAAATTCAATTTCCCTTTCAAGAGGTACCCTGGTAATTCTTCGAGGAAAATATTAAGGAATTCTTTTGCTACTGGAACCTATTCCAATACTGGGACTTGTAGTTCCATATCCCAAACCATCGCTAAATATCCTTAACACCCTCTTTTTTAAGAGCCTTTAAGCTTCTATCACAGATATTAAATTGTTTGGTGCTTCACTTCGATCACCTTGAATGACAAAGGGAGATTTACCAGGAAAATTACATCTCACTAACTTAAGATGACAATCCACCACTGCATAGTAGGATGCTAACTAATCCATTCTGAGTATTACATCAAACTCTGCTATCGCAAGCACTATCAAGTCTACTAACGTCTCGCAGTCGACCAGTGTAATCACACATGCCTTATACACCTATTCAACCATTACAAATTCCCCCACTAGGGTTGTAACAAGTAACGGGCACTCTAATTTTTCAGAGTCCTTACCAATCTTCTTTGCAAAATAGGGAGATATATAGGAATGTGTGGAGCCAAGATCAAATAATGAGTAAGCAACATGTGAACAAACTGTAAGTGTACCTGTTACCACAACATTGGATGCTTGTGTCCTATCTATTTAATGTAAAAACTTGAGCCTGACCCCGTCCTGCTGCGCCTGGCCTCTGCCTACTACTGTCCCACTGCTGTTACCTCGACCACTTTGAACTATAACTGCACCGGTAGATGAAGTCCCTTTTAAGAATTGCCTAGTGGGTCGAACTGATCCTTGACTAGAATCAGGGTAACGCTGCGAACAATCTCTCACCAAATGTCCAACTTGCCCGCAACGAAAACATGCTCCTGTCTCTCTATGGCAAGTGCCTGAATGTATCTTCCCACAAATAGAACAAGGACCTCTAGATTGATGAGATGGAGTAGAAACTGGGGTAGACATCATGCTAACCCCTCTGAACGATGTTTTGTGCCTATCAGTACCAGCAAAAAAAGAAGTCGGAGGTCCCGTGAAGGCTTGAGTAAGTCTCTGATGACTTTGGGGTCTAAGACCATAAGAAGATCCAGCTACAAAGGAACTACCTCCCTGTCTCCCATCACTATCACGCTTCCTCTTTCTCTAAGAAGTGTCCTCCTCCTTATCTCTCATCTCTATCATTCGTACACAATCTACCGCAGTTGAATATGAGGGAAAGAGGTTCATCTGTGGAGCAATCACCCTATACAACATACGAGATAGCCCATTCACAAATCGCTTGATCCTGTCCCTCTCAGTAGGGACTAAATGTGGGGCGTAGCGAGACAACTGTGTGAACCGAATATCATAATCAGAAACACTCATGTCTGGAATTAATTTCAGACCCTCGAATTCTTTGGCCCTAGCATCTTGGACACTCTATGGCAAAAAGCGATCTATAAAGAGTCCCTTAAATTCTTCCCATAACATTGGAGAGATCCAATTGGCCTTTCCCCCAGTAAAGTCTAATACCATATGTAAGCCGTATCTTGTAACTGAAACTTGGCAAACTCAGCTGATTTTGTACTCGAACAACTCAGAGCTCTGCATATCTTCTCAATGCCATCAATAAATTGCTGGGGATCCTCCTGACTTTCTGTTACAGAATAAGTGGGAGGCTTCAATTTTAAGAACTGGGAAAGGGTTACTGGAACCTCTTTCTCCTCCCTTGTAACACCATAATTCTAGCTCATCTCATGCCTTTGAATAGCATAATTATCATGAAACATACACATCATTATGCTAAAGGAGGCATGAAGATTTGGACTTCTATTTGCAAGTCATCATATCCAAAAACCCATTCGGTGTCATGTGGACTGTGTGAGCTCATTCTATGCATCCTCATATTTATTTTCATGATTAGAACTCATTTCAATCACAAAAACTAGCTTTAAACCCATGGAAACCAAAAAGGGATATGAGACATGTAGATTCATTTTCGGCAGACTTGGCCTCATTTCTGGGCAAAGTTTGGAAATTCACAACTAAATCTAGAAAAATCAAAAACATGTAATCTCAGTCATGCTGGAAATATTGAGACGTCTACTTCATACTAAAAATATTTAGAAGTCTTAAAATCTCATATATAATGCGTTTGACATGCGAAATCATCTACTAGTCGGAGGGATTCCTGATACTGTCATAGTTTACTGATATGGACTTCAAAAATGTCTAACTAATTCCACAAAAATCCAATGCTTACAAATGATATCACTATGGAAATATGTGGATGTTAAATAGAGAGGACAAATATCTCTAGATCAGTTCATGAAGCCAAACTCCCGAAAATCGATGGAACAGTACCTCGAGTCTAGCAAGATGTCTGATACTGGGTAGAACCTTCGAAAATGCATATCTTCCTCTCTAGACCTCCAAATGAGGTGCTTCCAGTTTCTACAAGTCACTGTGACTGTCTAGTTTCTGTCTATAAAATTTAGTAGCCATTGGACTACGTTTGCCCCTCGGATGACACAATTCCATAACTGACCAAATGAACAGTGTTTCTGAAAATCTGAAATTCTGATACCAACTTTGAAAAATCATAGAAAATTCTACAGACCTCCAAATGACTTGATCTTTAGCTTCCCAAAAAGATCTTAATGAGACCTAAGTGTATGCCAAGTTTCAGGGCATGAATAACTCATTTGGCTAAAAAATGGTACAGGGTTCCATTATGGTCAATTTTGGCTCCATATTGGGTACCAAAATTGCCAAATGGATTTCCCTTGGTCTTGACACCTTTGGGGCAAGTCTAAAAGTAAATTTAAGACTTGTGTGAGCTGACCAAATGGTCCCAAACCTCATGCATCTCATTTTGGCCATTCAACCCACATTTATGCACACTTCCATCATACTTTCATATTGCATAATTTGGCATCTCATGCTCAAAATGTAAGCTAGAAGCTATACATCATATTCATACATTTAAGCATCATATAATATTATATTTACATGTGTCTCAAGGGTCATGTGCCATTTACAATAATCATATACATCATTGAACATCATTATGGTTCAAAAAGAATACAAACTAGGCCTAGGCTTGTCAATCTCCTTCTTTCATGGTTGTTGGCTCCCTTCACCATAGCTACTTGGTCCACCCAGCATATTAGAGCATTGGAGAGGAGGGAATGAGATTCAAAGAATCCCAATAGCTCATCTCCCATTCAATCACACATAATATGTACAAAGCAAGCTTTTCAAATGCATGTATGGAAAAATGGAAGTCATGGATATTTTCAAAGCAACATTGGCATGTGAATCAATCATACAAGACATTCAAGAGTTCCCCAAGTGTTTGGATTGGCCTCACACTTCTCCTCATAGATTTTGGACTTGCCTCACCCATTCTTTAAGAGCTTTGGACTCAACCATACTCTTGGGAGCTCACTTTGCTTTTGGGAGACTCTTTGCTATGTCTCAACCAAGCTTAAGGGTTCTTGGCTCATCCTCACCAAAGGGAAGAGTTCTTGGCCTCTCCTCACTCAAGCAAACTTATACAAACATCATAGATTCATTTAAAACATAACATGGCATCAAGGATCATGGAATATAAAGGCATGCTAGCATACTTTTCTTAGCTTGAAAATACACATACACACATTCTAAAACAAGCTAAACACACATCCATGCATGAGAGAAGGTGGAGAGAGCTACCTTGCACAATTTCACACACTTTTTCCTTAGCTTTCAAGCCTCCTCTTTCGGCCACACACCCACAATTTGGTGGACATAGTTTCTCTTAGCCTAGATACAATTTATGGGAGTCAATTAGGTCTATAAAACATATTCTAAAGCTACATCACTTGATAAAACACTAAATTGCTCTATAGGCTCCATTATGGTCCATAATCATACCTAATGAAGCAACACCCATCAAATGACTTTTAGGCCTCATTCTTTCTTTTCAATTATGATTCTTGACTCCTTTTAAACCTCTTGGAGTCATCACATCATTAAAACAAAGGGCCTAGCATCATATTGCTTCTTTAGGTCCTAATATGGAACCTATGGCACCGATTCACTTTCTTTGAGTTCTAAATTTTTTTCCAAGGCCTCTACTCATCTTCACTCATCACATATGACTCAAGAATAGCCTTAGAAAAATCTAAAACTCTCCTTAGCTATAGGAACTTGCCTAGGCCGAGACTATGGGGGGAAGAAGAGTTCATGGCTTTCTTGATTTTTCCTTGATGGGAGACTTCCTAGAGGTCTTAGGAGCTCAATCAAATACTCACACATGCAAGGAAACTCATATATCAAATCATTTTTTGCAAAGTGTTCAAGAGCTCTACACTTTTCTAGCTTAGAGTTCATTAGTTTTTCTTGCAATTTCTTTGCTTTCTTGGATGGGAGGTGCATGTGGGAAGCTCTCTAGGGGTCTTAGGAGCATGTTTAAACATTCAATTAAGTCTAAGAACATTCATATAAAATCAGATTTGCAAGGGAGCATTTGGATCCCTAATGGTTCTATCTTGTCTCCTAATGCTCCTTTCTTGATTCTATTGGTTCCTTCTTAATCCTTGCTATCTAAAACCTCTAATCCCTCCATAAATTGGGCAGAAAATAGCCCCTAAGAATTGGGCTCATGGTTCCCAAATTCGTGCAAGAGGAAGGGGGAGGGAGAAACTACCAAAGAATGTAAGTTTTACCTTGTTTTCTTGCTTCCTTTGGCTTGTTCTTCCACTTGGTTGGCTTACTCCCTCAATTTTCGAAATTTCTCTCTCTATTCTGCCCCAAAAACAGCACCAAACTCTCCATTAAAATCATAGAAAGAAAGCTTGAAAGGAGAGGAGCAAGGTTCAAGAAGGAAGGATATGGAATTTCTTAAAGTTTCTTACCTTTTTCTTGAATTTCTTTCTCCAAAATCCTCCTTCTTTTGTGCACCTAAGAAGCTGGAGTTTCTCTCTGAAAATGGGCAGAAGCAAGTCGGTTTAATGAAGGAGAGGAAGAGCGTGACTTATAAAAAGAATTTGGAAGCTTCCTTTAACACTTAAATTCCATTTTTGCCCTTTCATACTTTGCATTTTTGTTTCTCCTTCGTTTTAGCTCCTTTTTGAGAACCGTCTTTTCCATCATAACAAATAGGTTCCCAATTTAATAAAATGCCTTTGGAATCACTCAAATCGGAGCTAAAATCTTTCCAAACGAATCGGTCAAAGTTTGGGTCAATCGACGTCGGAAAGAGTACACCGGAGGGGCTTTACCGGTCCCGGGGCTTCCCATGGTTTTTGGGGCCTCTGAGAACCCTGGGCAACTCAAAATTTCCATTTAAAAAGCCCTCCTAGGTGCCTCTCCAAAATTACACTTATTTACGAAAATGCCACTGGCCTTTCGGCAAATTTTTTGAATCACTCTGCCCTTGATTTCTAGGCAACTCAAGGCTCAAATCCTCATTTTCCATTATTTAGAATTTTATCATAATTTTATTTGGCCCCAATTCCTTCTATTTCGAGGACTTCCTTCTATATTTGGCCCATTTCTGACGTTTACGGAGAAACCGAACATTGCGTTTCTCACGTTTACGGAGGGACTGGATGTTACATCCCTCATCACTTGAGGCCCTACCGATCTTGGTTGAACTGGTGGTGCAATTCCCTCCACAGGATGTGGAGGCTCTGCCCTATCTACAGGTAAGGCCTGATTAGGGGGTCGACTAGTTCCTCGACCCCTACCCCGACCTCGACCACGGCCTCTGATAGGTGGGGTAGTTTGTTGGGCTGATGCACTTGCAGAAGCCTCATCTACAGCAGCTAATCTATTAACTGAACAAATTCTGGGAGGCATATCCACACTACAACAAAATAACAAACATTCAAATCATTTTCCAGATTGGAAGTAGGATAAACCATGATCACATTCAATAAGACAGCATACTTGAAGGAATGAATCAAGACACCCTATAAGGTTTTCAGTGACACCTCAAGTATAGTTATGCCCAAGTTCATAACCATAATTGAGATCCCACCGAAAACTCTTGCTCCACAGGACCACAAAAAAACTTAAGCTCTGATACCAACTCTCACACCCCCAACAAAGTTAAGTATGTTAGTGCGGAAGACAAATAATCCCCCCTACCATAGGACTTTTTAAATTGACAACCTCCTCAAAATTTTGAGAATATCTCTAAGTTATATCTTCAATAATAATAAAACTATGGGTATCATTTCTAAATCATTTTTATACAAAACATATAAGTCTTTAAGTGACTTTTGTAGAAATTTCGACAGGGTCTCTTCTGTAATTTAGACCTCCCAATATTTCTACAATTAGTCAACTAAACAATACACCCAAAAGAAACAAAATAGACTTCTAGGAATTGAGGATATCCTATCTATGATTTAGTGGAGCCACATTCTACACTATTCAGAACAAAATAATTTACATGCATATAAACAAAATACACCCACATGAACAATTATGGGCTCGCCAAAAGAAATAAACAGAAGATCAACTACTAGTAGGCTGCTCAGGGTAGACTAAGGTCTTCACCACTATCTAAAAAAAATAAATTAAGAAAAGTGAGTTTGATACTCAATGAATAAGTAATGCCAACTCTTAAAAATACGAACAAGGCCTGTAAATATATATATATATATATATTTATAACGCATAAAACAAGCCTTATGCAAATTTCTTAAGATGTACCAGAAGTATCTAAGTAGAACCAAATTGAAATAGATGCAGAGCACACAGCTCGTGGGGAGAATAACCACAGACACAAAGCATTTTGCTTGTGAAAATAAAATGACTCCACATGTGGTAGCTACCCACACAGGGCTAGCAACACCCCTACTAGCTGAGGTACAGATCATGGTGCACCAAGGCTAACAACTACTGTTGTTAGCTATAGGGTTCTGAACAGATAACCTCTTAAAATAATACTTTTTTTGATTTAGCATTTCAGACAAAGTACCATTCATATAAGTTCAACATCTAAGTTTCCAGATAACTCAAATAGACGTAAATTTGTAAAATTTCACGTTCAAATCAATTTTCGAATAACATACATATGACATAACATTTAAAGATGTCTCTCCATAAATAGATTTCCAAATGTTAGAACACTGCAAGGAAACTTAGTAACAAAATAATAAATATGAGTTACTCACGGTCTGCATTACTTACTCACCTTCTAAGATGATATCGAAATTCCCTGCCCACTCTTTAGCTATAGCTCAATCTCCTGAATACCTTATAATACCGGTTCATCAGATTTTAGAGTGTGAATAACTAAAATTTATCTCATTAGCTTAGCCTATTTGAACAAGATTCTAAGAAAAGAAAAGAACATTGGTATCTATTCTTCATTCCCTTAGCATGCTATAGATATGTGTATGATTTCAAGGAACTAAATCTACCATCCTCTCCTCAATTCCATGCCCTCGATACCCATACAATACACACAATATACATATATAAAGATATAGATTTGTATATATATGTGTCCGTATATGGCAGCAGAACATTTTTGGATTCTTCATTCGAAGGCTGAAATTCACTCAAGGAAAAAGAAAAAAAAATAGAACCATGTCAATTTTATGCCATTTCTTCCCTAATTCCATTAAGGAGCTAAATTCAACAACCAAGAAATAACAGAAAATTCATACCACACAAGGCTATCCTTTGTTCTACAGCAAAACACGCTAGAGAGGAGCTATTCTGCACAAACAAGAATTGGCAAGTAAGAAGCACAGTCTTAGATTAGGAAGTATATGCTGAAAATGAGAGTAATCACCATATAGGAAAGTTGAAATACATTTTAGCATGAAAGAAGTCAAAATTGCTCCAACCAAACTCATCCTTTTACACCAATTTTTTTGTCTGTACAACACCTTCCCCCGGCTGGCCACACACCAGAAAAATGCGTTGCAAACTAGAAAATAGGGGAAGAAGATGCTGTGAAGATGGGACCAGAAAAAGCAGTACACACAGCGAAAATTCCAGACTTGGGGAAGAATTTTTTTTTGGCATTAATTCACCAGCAAGGAGCAGCGCAACTCAGCATATATAAGGAGGAAACAAACAGCGAAGAAAAGCGGACCAGAGATAGCAAAATGACGATGAACAGGGGGGAGAAGATGCAACTCTTTCCAGCGAAATTCTACTCCTTTTCTGACCAAAAAGTTGGAAGTTCTGTGCTGCAGAAATGTAAGAAGCAAAATGACGTGAAGCCCAGCTTAAAGTGGATGAAGAAGGGGTATATCAGGAAATTGCAGAAGGAAGGAAAAACTAATACGTGACAGCTTCAAAACACCCATTTGAAAAGTCAAACTTCCCATATATATATATATATATATTCTCATGAACATCCGGTCTTTACAATGGTAGCAAATAGCAGAGAAGTGGTCGATCGGGAAAAAGCATGGCACGCGTTTGATCCTCCAACGAAGCGTGGAAGATGGCAGTAAATGTCTTGGAAGTTGGTCCATCAATTCCCTTTGAGTGTCTCTAGCCATCTATGGGGCTCAAGAAAGAATAGAAAAAGAGTGAAGAATATGTTGCTGCGTTTCTGGTGGGCCATGCACATTGTCGTTGGAAACAGAAAGAAAAAGCTTTCACACTTGTTTTTCTCTTTAATTGTTAACTAATGATTAACCGTACGTTTAGATGGAGTGAAAAAAGAAGGAAAAGAGAATAGTTGAGGAGAAAATAGAAGAGAGAGGTAATTTTGCCTTGTTTGGATGGGGGAAGAGAACCTAGAGGTGAGAAAAATAAATAGGAAAATTGATGTGAGTCCCACAAGAAAATTTTTTCTTCAACAATGGAGAGACTTTGAAGAGAAAAGGGGAAGCAAGGTGAGCCAACCAATTACATTACAGTCGGATGAATATTTTTTAAATTAAGTAAATTTTTTTTAAAATTTCAATAATTAATTAATTAACTAATATTATAATTATTTGTTTTAATTTTTTATTATAAAATTAATTAATATTAAGTATATTTTATAAAATATTAATAATTTTTTAAATTAAAAAAAAAACAACCAACTAGCTGCTGCGACCAAACATGGCATCACTCTGACTATATGTTGGTTGGATATATATTATATTTTAATATAATATAATATATTTCATATAATATATATTTTAGATTAAAAAATATTTATTATATTTATATATATTATATTTAAATTAATTAATATATATTATAATAATATTTATAAAATTTTAAAATAAAAGTTATATTTATTATATTAAAATAAGTATAAATAAAAAATTTTCTTGAAAAATAAAATTTAATTAATTTAAAGTATTTAATTTTTAAAATTTTATTTTTTTAATAATAAATTATTTTGATTATAATTTTAAATAATTGTTCTATTGTTATAATTTTTTTATAATTTTTTCATTATTTGATTAAACTATTTTTAAAAATTAAAATATAGTTTTTATAAGTTTTTTTAAAATTTATTATTTTTATTTCTTAAAAAATGTGTCTAAATTTAGAATAATTAATTTATATTTAAAATATAATTTTTTTAAATATAAAAATTATTAATATTAGATAATAAGAATATTATTGTCATTATAAATTAATAAATTTTCTTTCCTATACATTTTCTCTCCCTCCATCCAAACACATTGAAGAAAACATTTTCTCTTCACTTTTTTCCCCTCTCCTTTTTCTCTATATTTTTCTCTCCCTCCATTTTTCTTCTCCTCCATCCAAACATAGCATAAATTTTAAATATTTCAAATTTGATTAAAATTAGGCAGATTTTATTTTATTATTAAAATATACATGCATCTTTTTTAAAATAAAAAATCACATTATACTTTAATTTAATTTTGAATTTAATAAAATGATAATTTACTCTTTTTTACTTTTAAATGTGCATATGAATATAATAAATATTTGTATATTTAAATTAACAAGATTATTTTAATTAAGAACATTTAAAATTTAACTAAAATATATATTTTAAAAAGAGAAAAAAAAATTCAATTGATCCTCCCAACGAAGCGTGGAAGATGGTGGAAAATTTCATCGAAGGCGGTCCAGCAATTCCATTTGGTTGCCTATTGGGATCGGCTAGTCTCACGAGTCAACGTTGAAAACGCATCAAAATGACATAGAAGATGATTCCTCACTGTTTTTGTTTGACTTGTATGACTTGTATCTTTTCCCCGCTCCGCAGAGAGCTGTAGTACTTGTTTTGAGAAATAATTGAGAACGATAGGACCAAGAAGCACTAAAGGGGACCACATGTCCATCTCTGATTTCGTTGAAGAGAGAATAATATGTTAGTGCGTTTGCGCGTATGATAATGTAATATTTTAGTCCTGAGTCCTGACCAACTTCGCTCGGTATCATTTAAATGTTTTCTTAGCAGGGACTGATAGAAGGGGAGCTAAATAGGATAGAGATATTTAGGTATTTACAAGTTTGTAAAATTAAAGAAATATGAGAACAATCTGCAACCAAAAAAAAAAAATGTACAAATAAAAATAATTAAAAAAATAACTATTTTGAACTCGACACATACATAATTGTTGGGGCTAACTTCTTTTATCTCTCTTACAGTTAAAGTTTCTGCTGTAAAAACAAGAACTTTCTAACAATTAACTACACTTCAATATGCATAAAATTTGGTCAAATTATATTTGATACTTTTTTATTTTAAAAACGTTACTCAACATTTTTTATGCATATTACATAAACCTCCTTTACAATTTACTTTTATCAGTAAAGTTAACTTTTTATATAATATAAATTTAAAAAAAAAATCACTTATTTGTCTTCACTAGTATATTAAATGTAAAATTACATTTTTGTGTTGAAACTTAACATCTATATACTGACAAAAAGTATATAGCCAAAAATGTTTTTGTAATGTATATATGAAAATATAAAAGGAACTGAATAATATTTTTAAAATAAGAAAAGTTTCGAATATAATTTCAACCAATGATTCTAAACCCAATACCTCTATCTTACGGTTATGGCAATTTTAAATCAAAATTATATTGTAGATTTTTTTAATTATAATCAAACTACTTACAGCCGGTCAATTTTATTTGTGCGTTCCATCAAGATGAAGGAATACGTTTTTATTGCTGCGTCAATTGTTGCATCTAATGAAACAAAACAAAATCATAATTTGTAAATAATCTAAAAAGACTTAGCAGTAATATTAATCCAAATTAAGTGCTAATGCTATAAGCTTTTATATACACACATGGTGAAATATTTTGTTGAATTATGGTTGTAAGCAAAGCAGCCAAAATTGTTTCAATTTGGGTAGGCAACTCACTTTGATAACTCTGTCCTCTCTAAATGAATCATTGGATACACACGGAAAGTAAGCTCTGAAATTTCCCTTCAAATGAAACTCTAAAAAAATATATATAGTTATATGTAATTCTTTCTTTTTTTTGTTGGGCCTTAAAAAGTTTATGGAATTTTGCAAGCCATTGACAAAACAAAATCATTGCCACGTTTTTTGTTCTCTAATTTTTGGAAAAGATAGGGATACTTACCCTTTAAGTATCATAAACCCCATTCATAGTTCTCGTTTTAATATAAAAAAGTGATAGATTAATCAATGATATACATAATTGAAAAGAAGTGTGAAGCCGTGTTCTTTCCGTCCTCATCAACACTGTCCATGGTCCACCAGAGACTAAGCAACATATTCCTCTCTTGTTGACCAAAACACGAGGAGTTTCAGCACCACCGTCCTACTGTATTCAGTGGACGAGAAAAATATTGTTGTCTTGTCAAGAACAGAATACTCTCTTTTAAACGAATAAAATTCTGTAGAAGAAAGTGACAAATGGAAAGTGTAAATTTAAGGTCTAATTTTCTTTTGTAATTAAAAAAATTTTTTGTTATATTTTTTATCTTCCTCACCAAATATTTTAGCTCCTAAAAAAGAATTCTAAGAATCTTGCAGCACCTTTGTAATAACCCATACTATTACAGGGGATCCATTTTCTAACAAAAGTGAAGATCTACTCAAGTGATGGCAATGATTTTGTTTTGTTAATGGCTTGCAAAGTCATTTGCCATTTACGTATTTTATTGCAGAATGACAAATGGTTTGCAAATTTTGATTAACTTAAATGGAATGACAAATGTACGGAATTCTCCCTTGTATTGAATAAAATCATTGTCATATATATACTTTATTACAAAAATGTTAAAATTTTGATTTAGATAAAAAAATTAGTTTTTGATTGGTTTAGTGCCAATCTTTTTAATTCTTACATTTTTTTTATCAATTCAATTAGTTTTTGATTAATTTTTTGCTCAGTCAATTTTCAGGATCGATTAGGCTAAAATTATGACCAGTTCACTGATTTTTTGTCTGACTAGCTGATTTTGTCTAATTTTGTCAACTGTAGTTTTGACTTTTGAGAGAAGATCCAAATACTTACCCAAAAAAAAAGAAAAAAGTACATGCCATGTAGGTCTAAGGCCAGAATTATCAGATCTCAAACATTCCGAAATGGAATCAGTAGGCCACCTTCCGTGGAATTTCCTACCATCCTTGCTGCTTCGCTTGGTGGATCAAAGATGCGCCATGCTAAGCCACTGCCCAGATCAGAATTGTTGTGTAAATAGAGGTGCATGCAAAAGTTGAGATTTAATTCATACATTAAGGATTTAATTCGTACATTTGTTGTACTAGTTTAGCTAATTGCATGTTAAATTAATAAAAATTATTGAAAATGGGTATTTCATATAGAATTCATTAACATATTTTTTGTGGTGACTTTATTCACTTCATGCTCCTACTAAGTATGCACTATGTAATTCCCAAAAATAATTTTGAATGAGAAAACAAAGAGAGAGAAGATTTCCTTAAAATATATTTTATTTTTAATTTAGTCCCTTATCTTTACTTCAATTTTCACTTTCATCCCTCAATTTTATTTTGTTTCAGTTTGACCCTTAATTTTCAAAAACTGCTCAAATGTGTTTTTCTGCAACACCATGAAATTAAAATACTTTAAATATTTAGGCTTCAAATGAATTAAGAGTAAAGAAACAAAAGTGAAATTTGAAATAAATTTAAGGGACCAAGTTAACATTAAATAAAGTTAAAGAATAAAAATAAAATATAAGATAAAGTCAACAGACAAAAATGAAACTTGAGCAACTTCAAGGCACACGAACGACTACAAAAGGCAATACTCATAACTAGCCACATTAGAACCAACAATGCAGCTTCTGACAGGAAGGGAACATGTCGAGAGGTAAGCTACAATTTTTGCACCAAATGAAAGCTCTATCTTGTAATGGAGCAAAGCATTAGGTTGGGCTATGAGAGAAGAAAACAAGACAGCAACATTTTAGTGGCTGAATAGCTGAATTGGACTTTTAAAATTGCAGCAGAAATGCAACGTCTAATGTAAATGAAATGTTGCTTTTCAATGTCTGGGCAAGCTTCTTGCACATGTGGCACATTATGCATCAGGATAAGTTCGGATTGCTGTTATTCTTTAAACATAACTCATTTTTGCAAGCAAAATTAAGAAAATCCGAACGCATTAATGGCACCGTTTGACTAATCTAGAAGAAAATTAGACGCTTAGGTGAGGTTACCAAGTTTCATTGGAAGTACTTTCACTACAAGAGAACCTACAATTTATCACAAAAAATTCTTGTTGAATAATTTTTGTGACAATTTCTCACGGATATTCTTGCGCAATTTATCAGGGAATAAGCTTTTTCATGGAACTTTCTCATGGAAAAAAATAGAGAGAATTTAGAGAAAAATACTGTGAGAACAGTGGCACAAAAAGGCGGGAAGCTATTCTCGTAGTAATTTTCCATGAGAAAAAAGGAGAGAAATAAACTTGTGTTCGTTTTTTAACTTTCTCACAAATTTATCCATGAGAAGCTTATCTCACGAAAGAATTTTTCATGGAATTTACTCTTGAGAAATTCTCATGGAATATTCCGTGATGAAGTCTCTCACAGAAAATTCTATGAGAATGTCTCTCACAGAACTTTTCATAAGAATTTCTCATGGAATAGTTTATGAGAGTTTCTCATAGAATATTCAGTGAGAAAATTCTATGACAAAACCAAATTAAAAACCCTAAATTCTGTGAGAAAACCAAATTAAAAACCCTCAGCTTTACCTTTATTCTGCAGAACGAAGACAGACGCGGTGCTTCTACTTCTTTTCATGCAAATCTAGGTGTTTTACTATTGTGAAGCATCCTTAAACTCTCCATTGCCTCTCTAGGAGTCCATCCCTTTGCCATAGCTCGCCTAAAAGCCATGGGAAGCTGCTCTTTATTGCTTGAAGCAAAGGTGGATTCATCCTCCTCCTTTTTTTCAGCGCAAATATTTGATGACATATTAGTGGGTGGCATTTACTTTTTGCTAGGATATGATTGTATGTTTTTGCTAGTGATTAAAGATGAAATGTATGGAAATGGATTTTTTTTCAATTTTTTTCATTAAGTTTATCAGTTGGAAAATAAAATGTGAGGATTTTTTTTTGAAAATTTAATATAATTTATTTTATTGTATTATTATTGAAAACAACAAAAATATAAAATCAATACCAAATTTTCCTCCCATATATAAATGGCATAATTTATCCTAATGGGTATACTAAAATGATAAAATCCTTTGCTTGTAATGTTAGCATTTAAAATGAAATTTTCTTGTGGACAAATTATATTTGATGATGATAAGTTAAAAATATTTATATTGAATTATTTTATATTGTAAAATTATTCAGAAGATATAAGTATAAAAAAGTTTACTTTAAACTCTTAAATTATAATTTTTTATACAATTTAAATTGTTAGGTTTTGAATTATTTAAAATAATTAAAAAATTTTTTATTATAAATATCTTTAATTTAAAATTTTTTAACTATAATTTTTTAATGTAGAATGATGTGATAGTTTTCAAATAATTACCATGTTACCTCCTTGCATGCAATTATTTTTGGGATGATTATATGTATGAAGATTGAGTAAATCTTATTCATTTTTTATTTTTGGATTTATGAACTAAACTTTTATTTTGTATATTTGAATATTTAATTTTAATTTAATTTATTTAAAATTTATACATAATTTAATTTATAAAATATATCTACACAATTTAATTTAAATAAAACAATTTTTTAAAAATTTCAATATTATCTTATTTTCTATTTTTAGATATTTTAATTTACATTTAATTGAAAAATCCAAAAATCAATAATATAATAATTCATTATTTTTAAAAATGAGTTATTTGAAGAAGATATGAGAATTCATAAAGGCTTGATGCCATTCTTAAAACAAGAATGCAGCCGTTAAATGAAAAACAATGTAATACTAACTAATATCATTATTCTAATTTATAAAGTTATTTTTTTTATTCATTTAAGTCTCATGGATCTTCCTGAAAATTGGTGTTGGATGTATAATAGAACAAAGAGTAATCATTAAAGGATTACACAAGAGTTCTTTGTAGGCATAGAGGAGTTTGTTCAATTTGCAAGTCATTTAGATGTATTTAAACAAGAAGAGAGGTTTAGATGTCCTTGCGTCAAATGCAAATGTATGAGGCATCACAAGCCAGATTAAATTAGGATGCACTTGTATAAAAAAGAGTTTATGCCTAATTATTACTATTGGCATAATCATGTAGAAGAATGCCCACCATAAGCTCCGATTGAGACTAACCTTCATATGGATTTTAATTAATATGAGCAAATGGTTAAAGATGTGGCTGAGGCATCATTTGAGAGACATGATATGCCTAAAGACCCAAATCCAAGTTCTGTGATGTTTTATGACATGCTAACAGCTACACAGGCTCCATTATGGGATAGGTGTCAAAATCATACAGTATTGTTAGTAGTTATGAGATTGTTGAACATCAAATATGATTATAACATTCTTGAAGCATGTACTAATGAGATATTACACTAATAACTGAAATCTTACTAGTTAATCACCAAATGCCTACAAACTTATACCATACCAAAAAATTGGTTTCAAAACTTGGCTGTGTTATCAAAACATTGACTGTTGTAGTAACAAATGTATGTTGTACTATGGTGATGCAATCAATGGCAGGGAATGTCAATTTTGCAGTGAAGCTAGATTTAAGAAGGCAAGAGTTGGAAAAGGGAGGTTCTCAATAAACAAATGTGGCATTTACCAATTGTTCCAAGACTCCAAAGATTGTTTGTCTTTAATGCCTCAACTAAGTATATGAGATGGCATCATGAAAATCATCGTGATGAAGGTGTGTTATGGCATCCATCGGATGAGAATGCTTGGAAACATTTCGATTAAACTCATCTAGAATTTGCAGCAAAGCAAAGAAATGTCAGGCTAGGTCTTTGTGTTGATGGTTTTACTCCATTTAGTTTAAGTTCTAAGCCATACTCTTATTGGCCTATAATTGTTACCCCATATAATCTTCCACTTGGCATGTGTATGTAACGAGAATATATGTTTTTAACAATAATAATACCTAGGCCTCATAATCCAAAAAGTAAAATTGATATTTTCTTACAACCTTTAACTGCTAGTTTGAAGTTACTTTGGGAAAAGGGTGTTAAACATATGACATCTCCTTGAAACAAAATTTCAAGTTAAGAGCTGCCCTTATCTAGATTGTTAATGATTTTTTAGCTTACGACATGTTAAGTGGTTGGCAAACTGCAGGGAGACTAAGTTGTTCTATTTGCATGGGTTGTTCAAAGGCATTTTGATTGAAGCATGGAGGAAAAACTTGTTATTTTGATTGCCATTATTAGTTCTTGCCAATGAATCATCCAATTTGTCAAAATAAACAAACTTTCTAAAGAATACCATAGAAACTTCACCACCACTATTGAAGTATTTAAGAGAGGAACTGTATGAGCAAATTCAAAGATTTCCTAAAATAACTGAATTTCTAAGCCTCTCTGGAGGGATAGGGTCAGAATCATAATTGGACCAAATGTAGTATCTTTGGGACCTCCCCTATTGGCATAACTTGTTGAATCCACATAATATAGATGTAATACATACAAAAAGCAATATTTTCATAATGTGTTCAACACAATAATGGATGTGAAGGGTAAAACAAAAGATAATGTGAAAGCAAGGTTAGATTTGGCTGTGTACTATAAACAACCTACCTTACACATGGAGGATAGAGGAAATAGTAAAATGGCAAAGTTGAAGGCAATGTATACATTTGATATGGACAAAAAATAGGCATTATGTGAATAGATGAAATCTTTGAAACTTTCAAACGGTTATGCATCTAACTTAGGACGTTGTGTTGATGTGAAGAGTTGCACTTTAAGAAGGATGAAAAGTCATGATTATCATTTTTTTATAGAAAGACTACTACCAATCGTATGCAATGGGTTACTAACCCTACTCTTTGATACTTTAATGGAGTTGAGATATTTCTACTTTATAACTAAATAACCTTAATGCGATGGAGCAAAATATTCCTATCATTTTATGTAAACTTGAGAAGATATTCCCTTTTGGTTTCTTTGATATGATGGAACACTTACTTATTCACTTAGTGTATGAAGCAATAGTGCGTGGACCTATAAAATATAGGTGGATGTGTCCATTTGAAAGATTTTTGCATACACTAAAAAGAAAAGGTTAAAAATAAGGCACATGTAGAGGGATCTATTTGTGAAGCATATATACTTGAAGAAACCTCAACTTTATGTTTTTATTACTTTGAGTCACATATTCACTCAAGAACTATGAGAGTTCCTTAAAATGATGATGGTGGGGAGTGTGATGATCATCCTCCCATCTCTATTTTCAACTATCCTAGCCAGTCTCATGGAAGAACTATTGGTAGCACTCGTTATCTTACTGATAATGAGGCAATGCTGTAATATTGTATATTCTTCTCAATTATCTCAAGGTTAAACCTTTTCTAAAGTAAGATTCTCTCATAATTTTATTGCATACATATTTATCTTTTTGTGCTAATATTTTTACTATTTGGAATTAATCTTTTGTGGTATATTGCAGTTTGTATGTTGAGACATTACTTTCCAAGGATCCTACCTTATCTAATGAGGCAATTGATAAGCATATTTCATCTGAGTTTCATAATTGGTTCAAAACTCATGTTAAGTTTATGTGAATTTTATGAATGGTTGGTTATGAAGTTATGAAACTAAGCTTCTTATATTGTGTTTCTATAACGTTTTTTCTTTGATTAGGTTTTGAATCCTACAAATCGAATACGAGATGCTTTATTAGTTTCTTTGGCTTGGGGTCCTTTGAGACTTTTACATATATGGAATCAATGGTCTGTTAATGGTTATAAGTTTCACACAGCCTCTTGGGCAAAAGGAAGGAAGACATACAATAGTAGAGTATATGTAAAAGGAAATAGTCATGGTGAAATTGAATTTCAATATCATGGTGTGTTGAAGGAGATTATACAGTTGAGTTTACTGGCCTACCAACTAAGTGATTAATAGTCTTCAATTGTGATTGATCCTACCAATCAAGGAACTCAAGTTTGCCCTAAATGTAGTATTATAGAGGTCAAGGCTAAAGAAATATACAAGGGTAATAACCCTTTTATCCTTGCCTTACAAGGTAATCAAGTATACTTTACACCATATCCAAAATCAATATCCAACAAAAACGATTGGCTTATTATGATTAAAACGCAAGCAAATAATAGGATTGAAGCCTTTAGTGATGATAATGTAGATGCATCATTTTAGGATGAAAGCAATGGCTCACCTCAATTAGTTAATGCTGACATTAATGAGCAAGATCTAAGAGGTAACATAGGTTAGAGCAAAGAAGTGGATGGTGTACATGTTGGCTCTTTCATTGATGAAACTAGTGAAATTGAAAAAGAAAATGATAAAGTCTTAGAGGAGGAACTATTAGATATTGACTCATTTGATACTTAAGAGGATTCTCTTACTGATTATTATTTAGCAAGTCATTGATAGTGTTAGACACTAATTTGTTGTTATTACTTAACATTTATTTGACTTAGATAACTTATTCTCTAATGTTGGTAATGATAATATTTTTTTCATTTTCCTCTTCAGATGTCAGATGAAGGTCGTAACAAGGGTGGAGGATATGCTACACCCAAAAAAGAAAAAAGGAAGTTTATACGACAATTTGAGCTGATTCACATACCATTAGTTTCTACACAGTCATTACCTCCACACTTATCTCCACATGCTAGGACCCTTCCTGGATTAGCATCTGCATCATTTTCTTTTTCATCTCTACACATTCAAATATCACCTGACTCCTCAACTTTCATTGGTTCAGAGATACCTTCCACACATGTTTTAATTATAGATGCGGCTGGCTCATCTTCTTATCCTATTAGATATGAGGTAGGGACGAGGCTGAGTGATGATGGCTAGTTATTAGACCTAATGAAGTTGATGAGTAAGAATCCTTTAAACACAACTTTTTTGTATTGTAGTTGTTCCATTATTTTTACTTTTACTGATCACTTTTTTCTATTTTGTAGGTTTTATCCACATATTCTACTAGTAACCATATTGTCTCAGATCATCCATAGTAAGTTTGAGCATGGTTGGCCAACATTTAATAAATTGCCTAATATTGTAAAGAACTTATGGTTTGTAGAGTTTAAAGTGAGCTAATCCTATAACATTTTAAGTGTTACAATACCTATAGTTAATGTGTTATTATTATTATTATTTATAATATCAGCTTTGCTTGTTTCTAATATAGAAATTGTGTGATTGGGATCTGTCTACTGAGTAACAAATTTACAAGATATGGAGGAAAAAATGTAGTACTATCATGTGTGCATCATTTAGAGACATTTGCATTGGAAGAAACAAAGGTGATTGGTTATTTACAGTAGCTCAAGCTAAGCTAGATGATTATTGGCAAAGAGATGAGTTCAAGGCCAAGTCTACACGTAATAAGGCAAACAGGGTTGCAGATACTGGAGGATGCCTACATAGAAAGGGGCGTGTTCCATTTTCAAAAGCATAAGAAAATGATGGTAAATAATCTTTATCTATGATAGTTTTTTTTAATTGTTGTTTCTTTTTAATTATTGTAATTCTCATGTATTTTACCTCACCTCAGTGTTGTAGAAAATAAAGTTGGGAAGAGAGGTTCAGGACCTAAAAGTATTCAAGAAGATCCAACACGATGAGAAGAAGGGAGGTTGGGTTGGTAAAAAAGTCTCTAACACTTACATAAGTCATTTAACTAGTTTGTAAATAAGATTGTTACTATAATTTGTTTATGTGCTTAATATTTATTTATTCTTTGTTGTTACAGAGCCATTATGAGTAGATGAAGCAAACTTAAGAGTAGGGTTAGATGACATGATTCTTCTAAATGGCTCAAGGTTGTCAGTGCAAAGAACAAAAGAGGTCGTGCATATGGGCTTAGGTTAAAGGCTGGTCTTTTTACTTTTGATGGCACAGAACACTTTGGATATGGCCCTAGTGAGCTCTCATAAGTGAGAGCAAACTTACAAGCCTCATTTAAGAAGAAATTAGAGGAGAAAGTATTAAAACAAGTCCAAATTTATGAGACAAGTCTTGCCAAGCTACAGTAGACCTATGAAGACAAGATGGAAGCTTTCATGAAATAAATTATGGCTCATATGAGTATAAGAACTGAAAGAGGTGGCACTTCCCATGATGAACCAACCCATGATAATGATGATAGTGATGGTGATGATAAGGATGATGATGATGATGGGGATGATGATGAAGAACAGTGATTCTAGAATTCTTATTTATGTGACATTATGGAATTATGATTGTAACTTTATAATGCTAAATACTTATTTGTCTTAATTTTAATGTACTTTCAGATATTTTCAATACAAAAATCACAAACTTGTGGTCTTTTTATTGTTATAGTTTTGTTATTAGTTGGCTGAATGTAACACCATATTTATCTAACTCATCTCATATTATTTCTAGGCTCATTTCCATGGATTACATAAAAGTTCCTAGGAAAACATTAAAAATAATCAATTAAATTGCATTACATCATGTATAAATTTTTATTTCATGTTTCATGGATCATATAGACTCATCCATCTCATTCTTATATTTAAATACACAAATGAAACTCGAAACCATCTCAAAAAGTGGCCTAGAACTTGAGTTCATAAAGTATATACATGAAAATAATAAGTGCAACCTTAAACTGAAATTCTAATTTTCAATCATGAAGTTTGAAAAATCATAACTAATTCTAGAAAAATAGAAATCAAGTATATTATACCATTCTAGAAAGCTACAGATGTCTACTTTATGTAAAAATAATTCCAAACTACAACAACTTCAACTTCGAAAATTCATATCTCCCTATTGAGATGTCCAATTGGGGTGATCTTAGTGGCCATAAAAAGCTTATCATGTCTAGTTTATTTTTGTAAAATTTCATAAGTATTGGACACCATTTAGCCCTCGAATGACATAGCACAAGAAATTGACCATATGAATAGTGTTTATACCAGTTTAACAGAAAAATGCAAATATTGAAAAATTATAATTAATTTCATACAGCTCCAAATAATTTGTCTTTAGCTTGCCAAAATATCTAAATGAGATATATATGCATGCCAAATTTCATGGGCAAATTCGTTCATTTAGTCAGATCTTGACATTGGGTTGCAAAATGGCTCTTTTTGTGTCATATAAGGGCTTCAAATGATCCATTTTAGCTTATAAGGCAACTATGGCCACTTGAGCACGTGGGAAAGCACCAAAATGGTATACTAAACATGTCTCAAAGGTGTATAAATCTAGATTTCATAAACTCACTCATCCACCTCAAGATATACACAAGAGCACATGTACTAGTTCTTGCCATTCAATACCCAAAATGCCCTATATCATACATATAGTATTAAATCTCATACATACATGATATATTTACATATTTACATGTGTTCATGAAGTCATATAACATATATAATAAGGGATTACATCATATACCACTCATATGGCTACAAAATAGCAATTTTTCATACTTTCTTGTCCATCTTCTTCCTTTAGGCTTGGTGGATTCCATTCCTTAGCTCACTTGGTCCATCTAAACATGTTAGACATGTAGGGACGAAGGAATGAGATTCTAGGAATCCTAATAGCTCTTTTTCCTTTTAATCACACATAAAGAATGTAATTCTATGTCTAAAAATGCATACATGCATATCATAAAGTATGTAATCATTCAAGAAGCATTCTTGGCATTCAAGAAGTCATACAAAGCATACATAAGCTTGCCAAGTAAGTGATTTAGCCTTGCCCATTTTCTTCAAGGTTTTTGGACTTGCGTCAGCCTTTTTCTTAAAGGGTTTGAACTAAGCCTTACTCTTGGGAGACCCTAAACTTTGTCTTAACCATTCTTGAGGGTTCTTAGCTCATTTTCACCATGGCTAGTGGGTTCTTGGCTTTACCAAACTTAAGCAAACCAAAGCAAAGTCACAAATTATTATTTGAAGACATAATGCAACATCATGGTACCATGGTAGTTAGATACTTGCTAAAACATGTTCCACAGCTTAAAACATACATACACATATTTAAAGGCAAGATAAACATCCACTCATGTAAGAGAGAAAGAAGAAAGAGCTACCTTTGTTACAACAACACACTTTTCTTCTTGAGTTTGGTTGCTCTTCCTTGGCCACACACACACAATAAGGTGGGACTTGTTTCTCTTGACCTAGACACATCATATGAAAGCCAATTATACTCTTGAATCAAATTCTAAAGCTATACATTTATTGGAAAAGTAGGTTGTTCATATGGCTCTTTATGGTTCCATAATGCACGTAATGAAGCAACACAATGAAAACATGATCATTGCTCTATTCTCTTTATTTATTTATGATTCTTGACTCCTTTTAAGCCTCTTGGAGTCATCACAAAATCAAATTAAGGAGCTTAACTAGGTGTTACTTCTTTAAGACATAATATGGAACTTATAACTGCATCTCGCTATCCATGGCTTCTAAAATTTTTTCAAGGCTTCCTCCCATCCTCTTCCATCATATATGACTCAAAATCAAGTTTGGAACAAATTAAAACTACCACTTGGTGCTCCATCTAGCTTAGGTCGAGGCTATGCTTCAAGGAGGAACTAAGTGAGTTTGCTTTGTTTTTTCTATGGAAGATGCATGTGGGAAGCTTCTTAAGGATCTCAAGTGCTCATCCAAAAATTCATTTAGGCCTAGGGATTCTTGTTTCAAAATGAAAATTTAAAGGAACACTTGAAACCTAACTTTTCTATCTTGAAATCTAATGGTTATTTTGTTGTTTCCTTTGCATATTCTTGTTCTCCTCCCTCATTTTCCTAAGATTCATGCTTAGTTTAGCTAGAAATCCAACTCTTCTTAGCTGGTCTTACATGAGGCAAAATGAAAGGGAAGAAGAACAAGAAGATTCAAGCTTAGAAAGTAGCAATTTACCTTAGATTCCTAGCCTTTCTTGGATGTTTCTTCTTTTGCTTGGATTCTCCCTTTAAATTTCAAAAATTTCCCCTCTATTATACCCTCAAAATAGACCCAAAAACTTCAACAAAACCATAAAAAGAAAGAGGAGAAGGAGAAGAACAACTTTGCTAAAGGAAAGACTAAGAAATTCCATAGATTTCATACCTTTATCTTGGCTTTTTCTCCTCTCTTTCTCTCCTCTCTTGTGCACCTAAATTTTCTGGTCTCTCTCTCTATTTTTGGGCAGAAAAAAATAAGTGGACAAGGATGAAAAAGGGGCGTGACTCTTAAAGAATGTTCAAGAAGCTACTTGTTCACAAAAAATCCAATTTTGCCCTTAATTTGGCATTTTTGTTTTCAATTTGTTTTAGTTCCTTTTTGAGAACTACCTTTTTTATTAAGAAATTTAGGTCCTTAATCTTATAAAATGCTTTTGGAATCACTCAAATTGGAGCTAAAACTTTCCCGAACGAAAGGGTCAAAGTTTGAGTCAACTGACATTAGAAAACATACACCAAAGGGGTTTTAACTGTCCTAGGGCTTCGCATGGTTTCCAGGACCTTGAAGAATCCTAAAGAACTAAAATTTTCTATTTAAAAAACTCTTATGTGAGAATTCTAAAATTTTTCCAAAATTTCAAAAATGCCATTATGTTTTGTGACTATTTCGTTAATTTCTATCTGGCCATTTTAGCCTCTATTTCAAGGTATCTCTAGCCTCTTAAATTCATTATTTAATGTCAAGATTATTATTCTAAATTTTTTGAATCTTAACTAATTCATTTCAAAGGACTTACTTTGAAAATGTATCTGTTTCCATTGTTTTAACAAAAACTGGATATTACACTGAACTTAGGTATTGTGATTTTTTACTGTTTGAATAAGTTGCATTGTTCAAATAAAGGTAAATATATAAAAGCAGTGCTTATAACCAAAATTTCTAATTTTCTCGCAAAAATTTTCCATGAGAAAGTTGGAAATATGAAAATTTTCTAGATTTCTCATAGTATTTTTCCATGAGAAACAACTTCTCACGACTATTTCTCATGGATTTTTTTTTTGTGAGAAAGCTGAAAATACAAAAATTTTCTAGATTTCTCATAGTATTTTTTCATGAGAAAAACCTTCTCAAGATTGTTTCTCATGAAATTTTTCTACAAGAAATTTTTCTCATGGATTTACACTATGAGAAATACTGCAATAAATTCTCACAAAATTTTCTCGCGCATTTTTCCATAAGAAAGTTAGAGAGAAAACCACAAAAATTACAAATTTCACACCACCTTTTCTCTCTCACTTTTCTCATGAAAATAAATTTGTGAGAAATGTTTCTCATGAAAAATTCCCATAAGAATTTGAGTTTCCTATGACTGGTTTTCTCACGCTACATATTACATGAGAATTTCCATGAGAATAGCATTTCTCACAAAAATTTTTCCTTTTTCTCACAAAAAAATATCACGAGAAATAGCTTGTTTTCTTGTAGTGTTTGGAATATGACTATCACCCCCTATAACCAACGGTGTGACCTACATGAAAGGTAGCCAATTTTTCTTTTGTAAGCCAAATCCAGACTAAAATTCTACTAAACATTAGTGAATATCCCTAAGATTCAATACCACATATCAAAACCAAATAGAACAATTGCTAATCATATATTCACCACTTAAATTGAGTTTTAGGTGACTTTTCTAGAAATTTCAACAGATTCTCCCCTTGTAAATTGGACCTCTTCAAAATTCCTACAAATTATCTAGCCAGTAAAAATACATCAAAAGAAAGTTTAACTATCAATTCGAACTAACATAAGTCAGTTTCTAAGAGTGGGAGACCCTATTTGTAATTTAGTGGAGCTACATACAACATTCTACAATACAAAATAAATTCCAAATACATCAACAAAATATGCCCATGTGAATAGATGCGAGGCTCACTTTAAAGTCCCACATCGGATAGAAGGGACCTGTGGCTAGCCCATATAAGTGGGAGCGAAGCTTTCCCCACTAACGAGGCCTTTTCCTAAGGGAAAATAAGAGTACCCAGGAGAAACAAAACCCCACCAAGCTAGTGTGTCGAGTGTCATAACGGGGACAATATCACTGGAAGCTCTGTGTGGTGTTTAGTATCAGAGTTGGGCCCACAGAGCCGGGCCCATATACGTGGGAGATAGTCCCTCTCCCCACCAGCAAGGCCTTTTCCCAAGGGGAAATGAGAGTACCCGAGAGGAACAAAACCCCACTAGGGCAACGTGTCGGGTGCCGTAACAGGGATAATATCATTGGAGGCTATGTGTGGTGTTAATGTAAAGTCCCATATCGGATAGGAGGGACCTATGGCTAGCCCATATAAGTGGGAGCAAAGCTTTCCCCACCAGTGAGGCCTTTTCCCAAGGGGAAATGCGAGTACTTGGGAGAAATAAAAACCCACCAGGCCAGTATGTCGAGTGCCATAACGGAGACAATATAACTGGAGGTTTTGTGTGGTGTTTGGTATCAGAGCTGGTCATATATACATGAGAGCTGGTCCCTCTCCCCACCAGCGAGGCCTTTTCCCAAAGGGAAATAAGAGTACCTGAGAGAAACAAAACCCCACTAGGCCAATGTATCAGGTGCTGTAATAGGACAATATTGCTGGAGGCTTTATGTGGTGTTTGGTATCAAAGCTGGCCTAGCCACATGTGCAACCCGAGGACGGGTTGGCCCTAAGGGGGTGGAATGTAACATCCAGTTCTTTGAAAACCAGAGAAAACGTAAGAAACGTAACATATAGTTTCTTTGTAAATGAACGAAATTCACCGGATACAAAAGGAAGTCCCCCGAAATGAGATAGTTGAGGTCCCAAAAAATTTGGGAAGCATTCTAAACTCCTAAAAATGAGAATCCCAGGCTCAGACGAAAAGAAAAATAGAGGTAGAATGAAGAAACAATTTCTTACGGAAAACTTAGGAAACATAATGGCATTTTTGTAATTTTGAACAAAAATTGGAATTCACACAAGAGGGCTTTTGAAATGAAATTTTTGAGTTTCTCAGGGTTCTCAGAGGCCCTGAAGACTATAGGAAGGCCCGGGACAGCTAAAGCCCCTCCAATGGATGTTTTTCAATGTCAATGTACCCGAACTTTGCCGGATTCGTTCAAGAAAGTTTTAGCTCTGATTTGAGTGATTCCAAAGGTATTTTACTAAATTTGAAACCTAAATTCATAATGGAAAAGATGGTTCTCAAAAAAGAGAAAAAATAAAGGATAAACGAAAATGCCAAGAACGAAGGGCAAAATGGGAATTTTTGAAAAATATAACTTCCCCCCACCTATATATATATGATGCACCCTTCTTCTCCCTTCATTTTGCAAGACCAAGTTCTGCCCAAAACTAGAGGAAAACTCTAGGGAGAGTGGCACACAAGAGGAAGGCAAAGAGGAGGAGAAATCAAAGGCTTAAGATATGGAAATTTAGTAGTTTTTCATACTCTTTCTCTTCCAAACCTCTTTTCCTTCATTCTCCTTTATTTCCTATGATTATAATGAAGTATATGGATCTATTTTAAAGGAGAAATTGAGGGGAAAATTCGGATTTGAAGAGAGGAGCTCAAAGAACACAAGATTCAAGTGACAAAAAGCAAGAAAATAAGGTAAATTTTGTATCCCATGGTAGCTACTCTTCCTCCCTTCTCCTTCATTTTTTGCCCCATGTATGTAGATGCTAGAGGGCTGGAATTTTGAGGGGAACCAGGGGTGAATTCCATGAATTTAAGGGAGGAGAGTAAGAATATGCAAAGAAATTCAAGAAAAGGCCATGGAATTTCAAAGTGCAAAACCTAGGGTTTCAAGTGCACCTTGTAAAATCTGATTTTGTATGATGATTCCTAGGTCTAAATAAGAGTTTAAATGAGCTCCCAAGATCCCTAAGGGGCTCCCCATATGCATCCTCCCTAGAGAAAACAAGGTAAACTCCAAAAAGCCCCATTTCTTTTATAGCCTTAGCCTAAAGGGGTTTGTGTAGCTAGGGAGAGTTTAAAATTTTTCTAAACCCATTTTTGAGTCATATATGATGAATGAATATGAGGGAAAGCCTTGGGAGAAATTTAGAAACTATAGAAAGTTAGTGCTTTATGTTCCATAATGAGACCTAAAGAAGCAAAATGTAGTTAGGCTCTTGATTTTGATTGTGTAATGACTCCAAGAGGCTTAAAAGGAGTCAAGAATAATATTTAAAAGGAAAGAATGGAGCCTAGAATTTAATTGAGGGCCGTTGCTTCATTAGGTGTAATTATGGAACCATAATAAGGTTATAAGCTAACCTAATATCTAAGCAAATTGTATGGCTTTAAAATTAATTTTATGAACCTAAATTGTGTTTAGGCCAAGAGAAACCATCTCCACACTTTTGTGTGTGTGTGGCCGAAAGAGAAGCTTGGATTCAAAGGAAAAGGTGTGTAATTGTGTATAAGGTAGCTCTCTCCACTTTCTCTCATGTATGGATGTGTGCTTAACTTGTCTTGAATGTATGTATGTGTATTTTTAAGCCATAAAAAGTGTTCTAGCATGACTTTGATTTCCACGACGCCATGATGTTACAATATGCTCTTATATGATGTTCTTGATGTGTGCTTGGGTTTGCTTGAGTGTGGTGAGGCCAAGAATCCTTAGCCACGGTGAGGATGAGCCAAGAACCCTTGAGATTGGTTGAAACGAAGCAAAGAGTCTCCTAAAAGCAAGATGGGCTCCCAAGAGTATGGTTGAGTCTAAGAATCTCTTAAAGAATAGGTGAAGCAAGTCCAATATCCACAAGAAATTGGGTGAGGCCAATCCACTTGCTTAGTAAGCCTTTATATGTTATGTATGACATTCTCATATGATAAAAATGCTTCTTGAATGTTTGCATATGTCAACATGACCATATATGCATTTATGAGACTTGTTTGCATCCATTATGTATAATTGAATGGGAGATGAGCTATTAGGATTCTTTGAATCTCATTCCCTCCTCTCCAAGGATCTAACATGCTAAGTGGACTAAGTGGAAAAGGTAATGGAAGCCAACCACCTTGAAAAGAAGAGATTGACACCAATATGTATGGTTTTCGCTCTTTGAAGCCATAATGATGCCTAATGATGTAAATTATTGTTGTAAATGGTCTATGGCCTTTGGAACATATGTGATTATGATAATATGTTATGTTTTAAATGGGAGAATGTATTATGCGACCACTAGTATGCAAATTGAGTATGTATGAGCAATGTAGCTTCTTGAATTAGTTTATGGAATTATGCAAATGTGTAGATGATATGGCCAAAATGAGATGCATGAGGGTTGGGACCATTTAGGTAGCTCATAGAAGTCCTAATTATGCTTTTGGACTTACCCGAGAGGTGCCAAACCCTAAGAAAAGCCATTTGGACATTTTGGTATCCCATATGGAGCCAAAATTGACCATAATTGAACCTTATATCACTTTTTATTGAAATGAGCTTTTCTTGATATAAGATTTAGCATGAAATTAAATCTTTTTGAGATCTTTTTGGAAGTTAAAGAATATAATTTTCAAAGATCTAGAGAATATTTGATGAATTTTCAAAGTTGAATTTTTTTTTTATTTTGGTCATGCATTGTTCATACTGGTCTAAAAATGAAATCTATCACATAAGGCTCAAATGATGTCCAATTGTTACAAAATTTTATACAGAGAAACTAGACATTCATCATGACTTGTTCCAACTAGAATCACCTCATTTGGATATTTAGAGAGGGAGATATGAATTTTTAAAAATTTTGTTCAGTATCAAGAACTCTAGCCGACCACTATTACTATTTGATTAGATTTCAAGGTCTGGACGTGCCTGTGTTCATCTAGAGTTATTTTTTCCATCTAACTAACATCTATATCTTTCTATATTGGTATCATTTGTATGAATTGGATTTTTTTGGAATTAATTAGATATTTTTAAAGTTTGCTATAGAAATCTATGATAGCACCAATTGACAGCTTGACCTCTGGATCATTTCAAATATCAAACGTCCTTTGTGTTGGATGTTATGGTCTGAACATACTTGTAGTATAAAGTAGAAATTTATATCTTTCCAAAATGGCCAAGAATGTAGGATTTTGAGTTTTTTAGATTTAGTTATGATTTTTCAAAGTAGTGATAGAAATGAGGGCAAAGCTGACCGAAATTATATATATATTTCATGCATTTTTTCGAGTTCCTTGAGAAGTAGGCCACTTTTTATGATGGAAATGAGTTGTATTCATGTATTTAAATATGAAAATGTGATGTATGAGCTCATGTGGTCCATGTGACACTAAATGAAAATTTTTATACGACGCAACGCGAAATTAATCAATATTTTTATTGCCTTTTCATTAGAAACTTATATGATTCATGAAATTGAGTCATTTGAAGCCATGAGACGAGCTAGAAATTATGGTGTTACATGGAATGTAAAGTCCCACATTAGATAGAAGGGACTTGTGGCTAGCCCATATAAGTGGGAGCGAAGCTCTCAAGACTATACAGAGCCTCCAACGATATTGTCCCCATTACGGCACTCGACATGCTAGCCTGGTGGGGCTTTGTTTCTCTTAGGTACTCTCATTTTCCCTTGGGAAAAGGCTTAACTGGTGGGGAGTGGGACCAGCTGCCACATATGTGGGCCCAGCTTTGATACTAACACCACACAGAGCCTCTAGCGATATTGTCCTCATTACGGCACCCAACAAGCTGGCCTGGTGGGGTTTTGTTCCTCATGGGTACTCTCATTTCCCTTGGAAAAAGGCTTCGTTGGTGGGGAAAGCTTCATTCCTGCATATATGCACTAGCCACAGGTTCCTCCTATTCGATGTGGGACTTTACATTTAACACCACACAGAGCCTCCAGCGATATTATCCCCGTTACAACACCCGACACACTGCCCTGGTAGGGTTTTGTTTTTCTTAGGTACTTTCATTTTCCCTTGGGAAAAGGCCTCATTAGTAGGGAAAGGGACTAGCTCCTATGTATATGGGCCCGACTCTAATACCAAACTCCCTAAACACCACACAGAGCCTCCAGCAATATTATCCTCGTTACGGCACCTAACATATTGGCCTAGTGGGATTTTATTTCTCCCGAGTACTCTTATTTCCCCTTGGGAAAGGGCTTTGCTGGTAGGGAGAGCTTTGTTCCCACTTATATGGGTTAGCCATAGGTCCCTCCTATCCGATGTAAGACTTTATATTTAATACACATAGAGCCTCTAGCAATATTATCCTCGTTATAGCACCCGACATGTTGCCCTAGTAGGGTTTTGTTCCTCCCGGGTACTCTCATTTCCCCTTGGGAAAAGACCTCGTTGGTGGGGAGAAGGACCAGCTCTTACATATATGATCCCGACTCTGATACAAACTCCTAAAACACCACACAGAGCCCCCAACAATATTGTCCCCATTACGGCACTTGACACACTGGCCTGGTGGGGTTTTGTTTCTCCCGAGTACTCTCATTTCCCCTTAGGAAAGGGCCTTGCTAGTGGGGAAAGCTTCGCTCCCACTTATATGGGCTAGCCACAAGTCCCTCCTATCTAATGTGGGACTTTACACTCACCAAGAATGAAGGAAGATGACCAATCCTAAGTTGCTGAAAAGGGATTAGGCTTAGACCTACAATCTGAAACAAATTGAAAATAAAAGGAGTGAAGCAAACACTTAATGAGTAAATAAGGCTAATTATAAAAAAAAAATGAAGCACAACTTCACATAAAAAGTTCCATTTAAACCTGAATTCAACAATTGGAATATTTAATATAGAAATTAGTAAATTCTCTTAATAAATCATTATGAATTCTAACAAGAATGTCTAGTTAGTACTAATAAATTAGACGCAAAGCACATAGCCCATGAGTGTAAGTCACATAGATGCTGAGCAACATGCTTGCAAGAAATCAGAACAAATCCACATATAGTGGCCAACTACACAAGGCTAGTAACATCCTTGCTAACTGGGTTTCAAATCATGGTGCACCATGGCTAATACCTACTGCTGTTACTTACAGGGTTCCATAACAGACAATTTCCATAAAAAGAATATACCTTTAAAATTATTAAAACTTATAATTATGCCTACTTTTAGTCAAAGAATAAGATCCATTAGAAGTCTATTGTACAAAAAAATCAGAATATGTCAACCAAAATCTTTACATTTGGACAGAAATATGATCAAAGAATGGTTTGTCCTTATGATACAGTAAAGTTTATGTAAATATTTAAATAATAAAATGAATAATGAATAAATAAATAATGTTAACTACATAAATGTATAATCAACTTTAAAAACAAATAAAGGAAGCAAAAATTATACGATGCTCATAGTCCACATTGCTTACTCACTTTTTAGGATGACATAAAGACTTTCTTATCATATCCACGACTAATTTCCTAACTGTGACTACTTCTCCCAATTGCCTAATAACACCAGTTCATAAGTCTTAGTACTTAAATGACCTTAAATTACCTTATAATAAATTTCCTCTACTTCTTTCAAATATCAAAGGGTAACAAGTCTCTTTAAATATGATAACCAATTATTCCCTTTTCATCCTACTAACATAATCGATTTATTCAAGTTACATAATTTATTTATTTATTTGGGTTGATACTCAATATTCTATCTATCTTTTCTATCCACTACCAATCTCAATATAATTCATGCATTAACTCTCCTTTTTGATTGCTATATCCTGTCTATTTCTCCCAGCCACTTCTAACCCACGTATACTTACACTATAAATTTTATCTTCACTTATCACTAGTGTTTCCTAATGAATTTTGAGTTTATTGCATACTTACATAAAATGCATGAATATATGGTAGTAGGCAAGTGCAAGACGTAATACCATAACTATATAGGGCTCAACCAATGGTAAATTTGGCATATAACACTCGTTTGCATGAAAATAACACTTTTAGCAGCAGTTGCGTCATTGAAAGCTCAATAAATTCATTCTTGGCTTTATGGACCATGTGAGCATACCAATTTCATTTTCCATCCTTAACACATTTCTTTAACCAAAATTATCACAATTGGGAGCTCAAAACTTAGGTCCAAGCCATAGAACACAACATCACATTACACTTTGCATTTTTCCATACATTCCATATTTTGATATAAATTTTGGAAAATCATAACTAATTCTAGAAAAATCAAAATCATGCAAATTATACCATTTTGAAAAGCTATAGATTTCGTCTAACTACCATAACAATTTCAGACCAAAATAGTTAGGTTTGCCCTATGAAATTCAATGGAAAAATACCACTAGTCACTGATACATCTTGCAACTGCACTTAAATTTCAAAAATCTATATCTCCCTCTACAAAGCTCCAAATAGGGTGCTTTTAATGGCTATGAAAAGCTTAAAATGAGACCTAATATCTATAAAATTTTTAAGGGCATATAAGTTCATTTGGTACACAAAATCCATTACATATTAGAAGCTATTATAGTATTCAGGCACTACAAGACCTCTAATTTAAAAAATTCATAACTCTCTATATACAACTTCTTTTCATGCAAACTCAGTGGCCTAAAAGCTTATAATACCAGCTATATGCTTGTAAAATTGCATGAGCATTGTACTTCATTTGTCTCTAAATGATAAAGAAATGCAAACTGGCTATATGAACAGTGCCTGGGATAATTTTGCATAATTTGGCCAACTTTGAAAATTCTTAATAAATTCTCTAGAAATCTAAAAATAGTGTTATTTGGCTTTTTGAAAAGCTCTAGATGAAACCTATATTCATGCCAATTTTCATGCATCAAATCATTAACTTGGCTAATGATGCTCACTAAATTATGACACCGCAAGTGTACGGGTCGCAATCGTAGTACGTGATGAATCAAGGTCGTTCCCTCAGAGAATCAATACAAATTGTGATTAGGCATTAGAGTTCTCATGTTCATTTTAGTTAAACAATCAAATTATAAATGGATTTATGAGAATGATGCAACGACAAATAATAAACGATAGTTGTATTGGAATTATGCAAGCAAAACACCTTAGGAATTTTAATCCCCTTTTTATCAAATGTCAATTATTTCCCTTTTAATTAAACAGCTTAAATCAAATCTTATAGTCAAGGTTAAAGTAGGTGCAATTGTCTTTCGATCCAATTGAACCCTTATATCCACTCACGCTTGATGTCTCAAGGAGAGGTTAATACTTTATTACGTGCAGACCTTCTTTCGACTACCTAGGGCCCTTGAGAATATTTCTATCTCAAGTGCAAATCAGATTATATCTAATCCTAAGTTGTTTAACCAATGGTCTATAAGCAATTTCCTTCCATCAAAGGTTAATTACTCAATCCACAATCAAAATAAAGGAGGCCACCCAATAGAATGAAATATAATTCAGATTAAACAATACTATTCTCAATAAACTGTAGAATCAACAAGGGAAAATAATCTCTATAGATAAAAGGTTCATAAAATTCCTAAGGATTACAAAATCTAGCTGCTCATGGCTTGGAATCCACAGACAAGTTCAGCAAACATGTTTAATATCATCAACTAAGAGGGGAGATGGAGTAGAAACACCTAATCGGAAGAGAAATCACTCGAATTGACGAATTCCCTGATCAAATTGAAGCTCTCCAACACCTTGGATGTGTTTTTCTTCACTCCTAGTCAGCCAGAACTCTCTCCAATTGCTCAATGTCCCGAAACCCTAATTCTCCCCGCCTTCTATAGCTTGATAAATAAAACTGTGCGTTTCAGGGTCCGATCTCGCTATGGCGAGGAGTGCTTCTCGCTATAGCGAGCTCTCTTAGAGTTCCCAGATTTCTTCTTTTCTCGCTACTGCTACGCTATGGCGAGTTTCTCCCTGGAATTTGTATGATTCGCGACTTTGCTGTGGCGAAGTACCACCCTCGCTATAGCGAAAGTGTGTTTTCGCCAAAGCGAATTCCATCTTCGTTGTAGCGAGAGTGCTTGATCCACTTGTACTTTCTCACTTCTCAGCTTCCTTCTCTTTTCTCAATCCTTTCTTTCTTCTTTTATCTTTCCTGAAATTGAAATCAATCAAAAAGTGAGGCTCAAACTGCTAAAGAAAACACAATAAAACACTTTCTTTGTTTTATTTGATTGAATCCATTTTAACTCTATTAATCAAGAAGAAAGCATTTGACTCCCTAATTTTTATCTCAAATATAATCCTTTTATATCATAAATTAGGGAGTTATCAGCTAACTTGTGGCTTAGCTCAAGATTATGTCACATTTTGCAACTATAATAGGTTCAAATGGTATCAAATGACCTTCTAGCCATTCCATAACCACTTGAGTACATCCAAAAGCATAAATGCAGCATATAAAAGCTTCTCAAATAGCCAAAATATCATACATCTCAAAAACCACCTTCCTAGTTATCATTATATACAAGTGCATTAAGGCATAAGGATGCCAAACTCTCACATACTCATTCATTTGACTCCAACATTGATACATGCATCATAGTTACCTACATCTAAACATGCTAAAAGGGATTACATTACATATACATCATACAGTTACAAAATTTGATATCAAAATGCATAATTTCCTATTCTATTATCAAAGTCTTGCTCTTCAAGTGGCTTGGCTTCCATTTCTTGCTCCACTTGGCTCACCTAGACATGGTTAGACATAATGTGGGAAAGTCTGAGATTCAAAAAATCTCAATAGCTCTTTATCCTTTCAAACATATATATATGGTGCATTTTCATGTCAAAGAATGCATGTTATAAAAGCTTCTAGTAAACATACATAAGCATATTTCCATGTCTTATAAACTCATACAAATCAAACATAGGCTCTAAGGGATATTGGTTTAGCCTCACCCAATTTCCTTGGGACTTTGGGATGTGCCTCACCTACTTTAAGAAACGTTTGACTTAGTCTTACTCTTTCTTGAGACGTTTGGCTTTGTGCCACCCATTCTTAGAGACTTTTGGCATAACAATATCCATTCAAGCCACTTTTGCATTGAAAATCTCATTCAAAAAGCATAATGGTACCATAGCATGTAGACAATAGCTATAGATATGTATCATGGTTCAAACATAAACACAAGTATCCAATGATAATCAAACGTCCAAGAAATATATGCAAGAAGGTTTAGAGAGCTACCTTGTACCAAGAAACACAAGCTTTTTCCTTTGCTCTTCACTTCACCCTCTCGGCTTCACACATACACCTAGGGAGATCTTGATTTTCTTAGCCTAGACACATCAAATAAGACATGATTCAATCATTGGAACCAATTCTAGCTTCACAAAAACTCTATACAAGCTTACTTGATCCTATGACATCATTTTAGTTCCATATCAAGACACAATGAAGCAACCTATAAAATTCTCGATCTTGGTTCCAATTTCTCATTCAATTTAAGTTATATGAATCCATTTAAACTCATTAGAGTTATCACAATTTCAACTCAAAGAGCCTAAACTCAAGTTGCTTCTTTATGCCTTAAAAAGGAATCTAAACTCCCATTTCATGAACCATGTCGTCTAAATTCAATTTAATATTTTCATTATTGTTCTTATATCATTTTAAGACTATCCATAGTCAAAAAGTCCATTGAACAACTTTCTAACCCCTGGACATTGCTCTTGGCCAAATATAGAACCATAAAACTATAACTTGCACATTTCAAAGTTTCAATCAATTATAAGCTTAGATTCTTGTTCCTTGCATCAAATAACATCTATATATACTAATTAGGAATGGAAAATAACATGGTTAGCCATTGAAGAATCCAAGGCTAAACCATTACACAATCATGGTCTAGATTGCATCTTTCATGATTCAAGGAAAGCCACTATTAAATATGGAATCCTTGCATGTTAAAACCCTTGTTTCCATCAAGAACACATGAAGAAAAACACTCTTCCTCACTTTCTCTCTCCAGGCCAAAGCTTAAATGGCTTAGAAATACAAGTTTTTGCAAGTGTTTTCAAGTAAAGTGTTACTTTAAAATGAAGCTTTCTTGATGTAGATTATTTTCCAAATTAGTTTCTTAAAAAGAGTTCCTTTTTGGCTTGAGTTAGAACTGAATCTTCAAGTTTCAAAGAAAAGAAAACCATCATTAGAGAGCTCTTAGAGAGAGGAACAACTTTCCTAACTGGCATGGGATGAAATAGGACCGTTTATTTACTTAAACATGAGCTTAAACTTCTTCTCTCTCTCTCTCTTCCCTTAATGTCATGCCATGTCTGCTCTAAAATTCTGAAAATGGAAGCTTAGAAAAGATGATTAGGTGTAATATTATTTAAGAAGTCTCTTTCATAATTTTTCAAAATGACCATTTTGCCTCTATGCGTACGTTTGCTCTATTTTGGCTCATTTTTCAGGCTTTTCAAGATCTAATTGTTCTTTACAAATTTTTGGGTACTCTTTCACATAAAAACATTAATTTTGGGATTTGAATAGCTTAAAATGGTGAAAAATAGCTCTGCCTAAAGTTTTGGCACTGTCTAACCCTTTTAGCACCTCGAAAGGGCCTTAACTAATTCTGACTGTTCATATGGTTTTCAGTACCTTTGAAAACCTTAATGACCTTAATTTTAGGCTTCAAAACTCTTTTTCTTAAGTTTCCTAAAATGTGCTTAAAATTGCAAAAATACCACTGCCTTTTCCTTAAATTTTGTTTAATTATTCTTGCTCCAGTTTTTAGGCATTTCTAGCCCTGTATCCTCATTTTCAATTGTCTAAATTATCACTCTAATTTTATTTGGCCTCTAATCATTCAATTTAAGGGACCTCCTTTAGTAATTCCTTTAGTTTACATCTTTTGGAATAATGAGACATTACACAAGACATATCATAAAGGTGGCTTAATACTAATTTCACTTATCATTCAAGAAATTAATCACACTCTTTATAATCTTATAATGCCAAAAGCCCTAAAACTTGGTTTCCCAAACTTACAGGATTAAGGTAAATCTCAATTAATATTAATGAGTCTCATACTTCTCAATAACCACTTTAAATATAGTGTTAATATTTCCAACAATGGGGGGATAAAAGGATGGAAGATGTAGCTCAAAAAATTGCTATTTACCTCCTCTTACTTCCTTGGCTGCTCCTTCAAACCTAGCTTCAAAAACAAGAAGAATCATACCCCAAAAAATGGCTCTACTGACTGAGATTTTATAGGGCAAGAAAAGGTAGAGCTAATCATAATTTTTACACTTCAATCCACCCTTTTTTAGTTCCCCCAACTAGCTAAAATACACCTACAAATCAACTCCCTTGCAGCACCATTCATCCTCAATGCTATCTTAACTACATAAATGCTCCTAACAAGCTCAGGTTCTATAGCAAAATACGAAACCAACAAAGCTCAAGGTAGTGACAATGCCATAAGAATAGAGCTGTGGGAAGAAGTTGCATCAGATTTGAACCACCTAGAATTCTCCAGTAAGCCATGACAATATAAGTAAAAGCACACACATAAAACAAAGGCAAAGGGGAGTCTAGTAATAGTGAAAGGAGGTAGAAGCAAGGGCTAATAATTTAGACTGACTTTCCTCTAAGTTTTTAAACTGAAAAGATAAGCTTTGGTGAGAAGGCATATAGCTAAAAGATAGGGAAGAGAAATACCCAAAAAATCCCACCTCTTCATAACACTACAAAAGGGCATTTTTGGTACAGCAAAGGCTAGTTTGGAAAAAAGAAAAAGAAAGAAGAAAAGAAAAATAAATAAAGGTCCACTAAGAGTTCAAACCTTTGATGATGGAAATAAGAAGGCTCGTGGCTACCTATCAATTTAAGCACCCATATTAGTAATCTTCATACCATTAAATTTATATATATTACTATTCAAAATATTACAATGATTGCTTAGTTTTAAGGGAATGAGGAGGTTCTCACCTTTGTCTAATCTCAACTGTTAATTGTAATTGAAAAGTGACAACATAGGAATAGTTGAGATTATTTAATGATATATATCTGCAACTTTTTTTCTTAGGCCTTGTGATAATGAAATTTTATGAGCAATTCAATTTTTTTTTTAGCATGAAAGAAGGGATAGAGCCCAAAATAAAGAAAAGAAAGTAGCTACAAATGAAACAAGGGAAGGCAACTCCCTTTAAATCTTTTAACAGATGCACTTCATGTCCCACTAGAGGACTAGTAAGTTCATGGCACCTAAGATTCAGGCTATGGTAGTAGTTAGCTAACTAGTTCACATTGGACTTAGCTTCATTATAAGAATGGTTAAGAACCACCTTCCAATTCTAATTAAGAAACATCTTGTTCTTAGAAACAAGGTTGTATCTAACATGGGTGGTTCAGATCACACCATTGTAAATCAAGTCAATTGTAAGTTGTGTATCTACATTAATGACCACTTTCTTAAACATGTACTTTTAGGCTAATTGAGAACCTAGGAAGATGCCCCAAAGCTTAGCATAAGTGATTGAGTAGAAGCCAAGATTGCACCTAACACCAACGACCCCATGTCCAACATCATCTTTAAGTAAACCACCATAAGCAGTGGAGCCATTATTTCTAATTGATCCATCAACATTGACCTTAATCTAACCTTCCTCTAGATAGTGCTAGTAAATAAACTCTCCTATTTTATACCCACACATCTTCCTGTGCTTTTCACTAATCTTCATGTCTTTACTTGTTTAGTGGATACATTTGAAGAAGAAATCCATTAACACCATATTTTGCTTCTCATTAAACCTAGAATCATAATAAGAAGTCTATAACGGCTAGCATACATGCCCAAAGAGTTTTATCTAAGGAAGTTAGGCCACTATATCAGACTTTGCCTCTGAATCATAGTTTCACTTGGTCCATTCCCTAGCAAACAAAGAGAAAAAACGATGCTAATGGGTTGGTTTAATAACCCTTTTCCAAAATTTGTTAGCTTTAGTATAGTCTTGCATATAGTGCATTCTAGCAATCTCCTCCTTACTATAACCAAAAGGATAAATATTATTGCTATTCAGATCATGTTAAGCTTTGGGGTCTTTCATGTGAAGGTGTTTAATAACAAACAATTGTAAGAAACATTTAATTTTTTCAGGCATGGACCATTCCCAGATTATACTTCAGACAATGTTGTGGTCAAACAGTTACTCCCCCAGGAGTGAAAAGTACACCCTTTTGACCGAGAAGTCCCCATCATCGACCTATTTCCAAACAAAGGTATTGGTTCTTTTATTTAGAGACGGTAGAAGCACGTTTAAGATGGAATCTTACTCCCTTTCCAAGATAAAAGGCCAAATTTTACTCTAGTCTTATGCTTTTGAAGTGGTAGTTTAATCACGGATAGTACACTCTAAAGGTCATGTGGTATATCTCCTACAGTATAATCACCTAATGGCAAAAGGAGAGTAGATCATTTATCATGGCAAAACTTCACTCTCGTATTATCACCTAGATTCCGTTCAATGCCTTTAAAAAAGTCATTCCAAATCATAGCTATACCTTGCCAACTATTAGTCGCAGATTTCTTTTACACCACACTAGTACTTAGCTTTAAGAACTTGAACCTAAAGTGCATCAGGATTACAAACTAACTTCTAGCAGAGTTTTATGGAAATACATTGTTCTATAAATGCATCCTTTTTAAATAAAGACCCTCACATGGTTTTGGCTTGCAAATATTTTCCTTGGCCACCAAGTGGATTTTTTTATTCTATTTATTCAACCCCCATATGAAGTTACAGCATAGCTTTTCCATCTCACTACAAACCCCATGGGGGAGGAGCATGGTTTGCATCAAGTAACTAAGGGTGCTGGTTAGAATTGTATGAATAAGAGTAAATCTTCCAGCAAAAGGCAGAAGTTCACCTTTCCAAGTACAATGGCATTTTTGAATTCCACTATATGTCTATGGCTATTTTTTGTGGCACATTTATGCAAGAAAGGAATGCCATGATAATTACCAAGATCATCAATAATAGACATAATGAGAATTTTACTTAAGAGCTTTAGAGATATGGATGTTGCGTGAGAAACGCATTTTAGGCTTGGCTAGATTCATCTTTTAACCTAAAACATTGCACAAGAAATTTAGGCACTCATTTAAAATCTTACTATAATTGCCTCACTACAAAAAAATTGGCTTTTAGTGGCGATAAAAGTCACCATTAAATCCTATGGTGGTGACAAAAGGTCACCGCAAAGTTGTCACTAATACTGTTGTAGCAGAATGTCTTTAATGGTGATAAAAGAGTCACCACTAATAAATAATAATTTATGGCAACAAAAGTTGCCAGTAAAACATGTTTAGCGGCGATAAGAATCGCCACAAAAATTGGTTTAGTGGTGACCAAGATTGCCACTAAATAGTGCTGCAAAGATTTGAAGGAAGGGTCGCCACTAAAAAAATGCTTATCAATGGCATCGAAGTCACTACTAATTAGAAAAGATTAGTTAAAGTAGTAATTTCAGGCCACTAAAAAGCTATTATTAATGGCCAGGAAGTTCTCACTGATTGAGCTTTTTAGTGGTGACCGTTTATTACTGCTAAAAATTTCCTGTTTTAGTCGCCCCTTAGAAAATCATTAATGGTGCCTTGTTGTGCCTCTAATTAGAATTTGTGGCGACTTTTTAGTCACCACTAATTCTATTTAGTGACAACATTTTAGTTGCCACTAATTGTTATTTAATGGCAATGTTTTAGTTGCCACTAAATTCTTTTTTGATACCTTTAGTAATGACTTTTGTCACCATTAAAAGTTCTAGAATTTTTTTTAAAATATCTTATAAGTAATTAAGCATTATTTAGTTCAAATGGTGCTAAAATCAAGTTCACAAGATATGAAAAGCCAATGATGAGGTAAAATTACAACAACTAAATTGAATTACATGAAGAGAAAAATTTTGCTAAAAAAGAAATAGTAAATTCAGAAAAGTCATATTTAGATACATAATGAACAACGAGGAAACTGAAGTCACAAATTATACATTCATTGTTAATAGTTGTTGAACTTTTAAAAAATGCAACTAGTAAGGTAGGAATATATTAAATATACTATGTTGTCCTTTAAAGCCCACTCAACCTGTAAGGGAAAAAAATTATGTTATTGAATTTAATATTGATAATCACCATGGACTAAAAGAAAAATAGTAGCAGTTAAAATATTAGACAGCATTTAGGTTAAAATTTGAACTTTGAACCATGCTTAAATAAAGGTTCAAACTAGTAAAAAATAAACAGTGAAACATACCACCATTTATCTAAGTTTATTGGGCTAGTCTACCTAAAATATCATTGCTTGAAGGTATATGTCCTTGTTAGAATGAAAAAGAACTATGAATATCGTTCATTGCTAGAAAAAGAAAGGAAAGCATGTTATGCACTTACTGCTATAATGTGGACAACAAAGCAACAACTTGTGTGCGAACTTCATGTAACATCCAATTCTTATATAAACGTGAGAAACATAATGCCCAGTTTCTCCGTAAACATATGAAACTCACAAGATATAAAAGGAAGTCCCCTAGATAGAATGATTTAAGGTCCAACAAAATTTGAGTAATAATCTACACCTCAAATAATGAGGATCTAAGGCTAGAGGTGCCTTAAAAACAAAGCCAGAATAATCAAATGAAATTTAATGAAGTTGCAATGACATTTTTGTAATTTTGGATACCTTTTAGAAAACTCAAAAGAGGGATTTTTGAATAGGAAAAATAAATTTTTTTAGGGTTCTTAGAATGACGATTGACCCAAACATTTTTGTAATTTTGGATACCTTTTAGTTTACGTTTTAGAATGATGATTGACCCAAACTTTTACCCTTTCATTCGAGAAGGTTTTAAATTCAATTTGAATGATTGTAAAAGCATTTTACAAGTTAGAGAGCCTAAATTTTATGATAGAAAAGATGATTTTTAAAAAGGAATTGAAATAAGCATTAAAGGAAGAAACCAAGAATGAAGGGCAAAATTGGCATTTTGAAATGTCTTAAATGGTTCCCTAACTATATATATGAGGCGTCCACCTTCTCCACCACATTTAGTTGACCTAAATTTTGCCTAAAACCTAGGAAATGTTCTGCTAAGAAGGGCACACAAGAGGGAGCTTCAAGGGAGGAGAAAAGCTTAAGAAAAGGTAAGAAAAATTAAGAAATTTCTTGCTCCTTCCTTCATTAAACTTGCTCTCCTCCTTCTCTTCTTTCTCTCCATCATTTTGGTGTGTGATTTGGATCATTTTTGTGCATGTTCAGAGGAAGGAATTTCAAAATTCAATGAGAATTCTTGTGCAAAAGGGAGAGCTCTTGAAAAGCTTTAGAAATAAGGTAAATTCGATAGACCTTCTTGCTTTCTTCTTGTCCTCTATGGGTGCTTGTTCAACCAAACATAGGCCCAATCAAGGGAGGATAAATTCTAACCTAACCAAGGGAGAATAATAGGTTTAGAGTATAAGGAATAAGAATATGCAAAGAAATTCAATTAAGAGGCATTAGAAATCAAGTTAGCAAAGTTAGGGATTGACTTGCACCTTGACATGTATGAAGTTTCCTAGTGATAATTTAAGCTGTCTAAGAGTATAAATGAGTTCGCAAGACACCTAGGAAGCCTTACATATGCCATTTCCCTAAAGGAAATGAAGCAAACTCCATAGGTGCACAAGATAGGTGTGTCTCGGCCAAAACAGTACCATATACCTAAGGAGTGTTTTAAATTATTCAAAGGTTAGAAGAGACTAAATATGATAGATAAACATCAAAGGAAGCCTTGGAATAAATTTAGAAAGCATAAGTTGTGAGATCGAGGGTAGGCTTCATAATGAGAAATAAAGAAGCAACTTATAGCTAGGCTTCTTAAAATGAAATTGTGATGACTCTAAGGGTATAAATGGAGTCACGAGACTTAGATTGAGGGAGAAAATGGAGCCAAGGTCATGAATTCCCATAATTGCTTCATTAAGTCTTATATAGAACCATAATTGAGTCTTAGAACAAAGTAAGCTTCCATAAAGTTGTATAAGGCTTAAGCTTATGCCTATGAGTGATTCATATCTCATTTGATGTGTTTAGGCCAAAAGAATCAAGTGCCACCTAATAGCATAAGCTTGGCCAAAAAGGGGAAGATATGTTTAAGGAAAAAGTGTGTGACAATTCCTCCAAGGTAACTCTCTAACATTTCTCTCATGCATTGCTTAGATGTCTATTTGTCTATGGGTGCTTGTATGTATATTTGAATCATGGGAAATGTCCCTAGCCATTGCTTACATATTATGGTACCATTATGTTTCTTGAAATGAGTTTATATATGTAATATGGCTTGTATGGGTATGGTTATACTAAAAGTCTCTCACCATGGGTGAGTGTAATATCCGATCCTCTGAAAATTAGAGAAAACATGAGAAATGTAACATACGATTTCTTCGTAAACACACGAAATTCACCAGATAAAAAGGAAGTCCACCAAATAGAGTGATTTGAGGTCCCACAAAATTTATGTAGCATTTTAGACTCCTAAAAATTAGAATCCCAGGCCCAGACAGAAAGAAAAATAGAGATAGAATGAAGAAACAAATTTGAACGAAAGGTTAATGAAACATAAGGACATTTTTGTCATTTTTAACAAATTTTGGAATTCACACAGGAAGGCTTTCTAAATAAAATTTTTAAGTTCTTTGGGATTCTTAGAGGCCCTGAAAATCATGGGAAGCACTAGGACAGTTAAAACCCCTCTGGTAGACATTTTTCAATATCGATGGACCTAAACTTTGACGAATTAGTTCAAGAAGGTTTTAGCTCTGATTTGAGTTATTCCAAAGGCATTTTATTAAATTAAGAACCAAAATTTCATAATGGAAAAGACGGTTCTAAAAAAGGAGCTAAAATGAATTAGAAACAAAAATGCTAAGAATGAAGGGTAAAATTGAAATTTTAAAGAAAGTGAAAGCTTCTTGAATACTCTTTATGTTTCTTGTTTCTTGTTTCTTCTCCCCCTTTATTTGCATGAATTGTTCTACCTAAAAACCAAAAAAAATATCAGCTCTCTTAGGTGCACTATAAAGGAGAAGAAATGTAACATCCGATTTTCTAAAAACGAAAGAAAATGTGAGAAACATGATGTATGGTTTTTCCATTAACAAATAAAATTCATTGGATACAAAAGGAAGTCCCCTAAAATGATGTATTTAAGATTCCAAAAAATTTGGAAAGCATTCTAGACTCCTAAAAATGAGAATCTCAGGCTTAAACAGAAAGAAAAATGAAGCCAGAATGAAGAGACGAAGTTGTGACAAAACATAATGGCATTTTCGTAAATAAGTGCAACTTTTAGAAAAATATAGAGGACGGATTTTTAAATGAAATTTTTGAGTTGCCCAGAGTTCTCAGAGGCCCTGAAAACCATAGGAAGCTCGAGAACAGTTAAATCCCCTCTAATTGACATTTTCCAACATCGGTTGACCCAAACTTTGACTAGTTCGTTTGGTAAGGTTTTAGCTTCAAATTGAGTGATTCCAAAGGCATTTTATTAAATTGGAAACCTAAATTTTATAATGGAAAACACGGTTCTCACAAAGGAGCTAAAACAAACCCGAAATGAAATTGCCATTACAGAATGACAAAATTTGAATTTTTGAAAAAGTGTGTTTCTAGAAGCTTCCACACACTTCTCATTTCTTTTCCCATCTTCTTAAGCATGAAATTTCTTCCCAAAATACAGAATATGATCCACTCTCTTTGGCTTATAAGAAGGGGAAGAAAAATAGGAGAAAAAGGTATGAATTCTTGGTAGTTTTCTATGCTTTCTTCCATCCAAACCTCCTCTCCTCCATTCTCCTTTGTTTCCTTTGATTAAAATGAAGTTTTCAAATCTATATTAAGGGAGATATTAAGGGGAAATTTCGGATTTGAAGAGAGGAACTTGGAGAAAGCAAGATTCAAGTGAGAAAAAGTAAGAAAACAAGGTAATTTTTTCTTCAATGGTTGATATCCCTTCCTTCACCATTTTGGCCCACTTAAGAAACCCTCGAAGGGTTTGATTTTTATGTAAAAACAAGGGTGATTCTTAGGAAAAAAGGTGTAGAGATTAAGAATATGCAAAGAAATTTAACAAAAAGCCATTAGATTTCAAGATACAATTTCTAGGGTTTCAATTACACCTTGTAAAATCTGATTTTGTATGATGATTCCTAAGCCTAAATAAGAGTTCAAATGAGCTCCCAAGATCCCCAAGAGGCTTCCCATATGCATCCTCCCTTGAGAAAACAAAGCAAACTCTAAAAAGTCCCATTTCTTCCATAGCCTCGGCCTAAAGGGGTTTGTGTAGCTAGGAAGAGTTTTAAATTTTTCTAAGCCCATTTTTGAGTCATATATGATGAATGAATATGAGAGGAAGCCTTGGGAGAAATTTAGAAATCATAGAAAGTGAATTAGTGCTTTATGTTCCATAATGAGACCTAAAGAAGTAACATGTAGTCAGGCTTTTGGTTTTGATTGCGTGATGACTCCAAGAGGCTTAAAAGGAGTCAAGAATCATATTTGAGAGGAAAGAATGGAGCCTATAATTTAATTAAGAGGTGTTGCTTCATTAGGTATAATTATGGAACCATAATAAGGTTATAAGCTAACATAATGTCTAAGCAAATTTCATGGCTTTAGATTTAATTTCGTAAACCTAATTGGCTACCATAAATTGTGTTTAAGCTAAGAGAAACCATCTCCACACTTTTATGTGTATGTGAACGAAAAGGGGAGCTCGGATTCAAGAGAAAAAGTGTGTAATTGTATACAAGGTAGCTCTCTCCACCTTCTCTCATGCATGGATATGTGCTTAGCTTGTCTTGAATGTATGTATGTGTATTTTTAAGCCATGAAAAGTGTTCTAGCATGACTTTAATTTCATGGTGCCATGATGTTACAATATGCTCTAATATGATGTTTTTGATGTGTGCTTGGGTTTGCTTGAGTGTGTGAGGCCAAGAACCCTTGAGATTGTTTGAGACAAAGTAAAGAGTCTCCCAAAAGCAAGATGGGCTTCCAAGAGTATGGTTGAGTCCAAAAATCTCTTAAAGGATGGGTGAGGCAAGTCTAATATCTATAAGAAATTGGGTGAGGCTAATCCACTTGCTTGGCAAGCCTTTGTATGCTATGTATAATATTCTCAAATAATAAAAATGCTTTTTGAATGTTTGCACATGTCAACATGACCATACATGTATTTATGAGACTTGTTTGCATCCATTATGTATGATTGAATGGGGAGATGAGTTATTGGGATTCTTTGAATCTTATTCCCTTCTCTCCAATGATCTAACATGTTAGGTGGACTAAGTGGACAAGATAATGGAAGCCAACTATCTTGAAAAAGAAAACTTGACAATAAAATGCATGGTTTTTAGTTCTTTAAAGCCATATCCATGTCAAACGATGTAACCCATGCTTGTATATGGTCTATGACCTTTGGAACATATGTAATTATGATAATATATGATTTAAAAATGAAAGAATGTGTTGTATGAATGATAGAATGTAAATTGAGTATGTATGGACAATGTGACTTCATGATGGCATTGTAGAATTATGTATATATGTGGATGAAATGGCCAAAATGAGATGCATGGAGTTTGGGACCATTTGGCCAGCCTACACAAGTCCTAATTATGCTTTTAGACTTGCTCAAGAGGTGCAAACCCTAAGGAAAGCCATTTGGACATTTTAGTATCCCATATAGAGCCAAAATTGATCATAATGAAACCCTACGTTACTTTTTATCCATATAAGCTCTTCTTGATTTGAGATTTGGCATGTAATTAAGCTTGTTGAGAGCTTTTTGGAAAGCTAAAGAACATAATTTTTAAAGGTCTATAAAATTTTTTATGAATTTTCAAAGTTAGCAAATTTTCTGGTTTTGGTCATGTCACTGTTCATACTGGTCCGAAAATGAAATTTGTCACACAGGGCTCAAATGATGTCCAATTGCCATGAAGTTTTATACATAGAAACTAGACATTCCCAGTGATTTGTGACAACTAGAAGCACCTTATTTAGAGGTCTAGAGAGGGAGATATGAATTTTTAAAGATTCTATCCAGTATCAAGAACTTCACCTGACCTTAGTTATTGTTTAATTGGATTTTTGTGGAATTAACATTTTTGAAGTTTGTTGCAGAAACTTGTGACAGCACCAGTGGACAATTTGACCTTTGGACCCTTTCAAATGTCTAACGTCCTCTATGATAGATATTATGGTCTAGACATATTTTTAGTATGAAGTAGACATATGTAACTTTCTAGAATGACTAAAAATGCATGATTTCAATTTTTCTAGATTTAGTTATGATTTTTCAAAGTTGTGACAAAAATGAGCCAAATTCTATCCAAAAATGTGTATGCATATTTTCAGCTTTCCTTTGAGTTCTATGAGTTGGAGGCCACATTTCATGATTCAAATGAGTTGTATCCATGTAATTAAATATAGGAATGTGTTGTATAAGCTCACACGGTCCATGTGACACTAAATAAATTTTTCATACATGGCGCAATGCAAGAAAATGCATTATTTTAATTCCCCTTTCTTACTCTTTCATGGAAATTATGAAAGTGAAACATGTGAATGATATGAAATGAGCTAGAAGTATATGGTGTTACAAGAAAGGAGGAGAAAAAGGTAAGGAATTCCATGGATTTTCATGCTCCTTCTTCTTCCAAAATTTTTCCTCTCCTCTCAAGCTTCCTTTTCATGGTTTTAATGAAGTCTTGGTGCTATTTTGGGGGCAAAACAGAGAGAGGAATTTCGTGTTTGAGGTGAAGGAGCCAAGAAAGGTGAAAAATAAGCAAGAAGAATCAAGGAAACAAGGTAAAATCTCACTTTTATAGTAGCTTCTTCCTCCCCCCACTCTTGTATGGTTTGACCACCATGGAGCCCAATCATGAGGGGATGATTTCTATCCAAACCAAAGAGGAAATAAAGGTTTTAGAGTGCAAGAATTAAGAATATAAAATTGGAATCAAGTAAAAAGCATTAAAGAACAAGATGCAACACTTAGGGATTCAAGTGCTTAATGAAAAATAGGCTCCTCATATGCATCTTCTATCAAGAAAGTGAAGCAAACCCACTTGGTACTCATATAAAGCATAATTTTGGCCTAGGCTAGAAAGAGTACCAAGAGGAAGTTTTAAATTGTTCCAAGCTTAGTTTTGAGTCATGTATGATGGAAGAGGATGAAAGAAAGCCTTGAAAAAATTTTAAAAGCCTTAAAAAGTGAGATGGTATCATAGGCTCCATAATATGGTTTAAAGAAGCAACACCTAACTAGGCTCCTTGATTTGATTGTGTGAAGACCCTAAGAGGTTTAAATGGAGTTAAGAATCATAGATGAATGAAGAGAATGGAGCCAAGATAATGTTTTATTAAGGTTGCTTCATTAAGTGTATTATGGAATCATACAAGAACCATATGAACCACCTAGCTTTTCTAGTGAATGTATGGCCTTAGAATTTGATTCAGGAGTATAATTGGCTTCCATATGATATGTCTAGGCCAAGAGAAATGTTCTCCACATCCTTGTGTATGTGAGGTCAAGGGAGAGGACTTAAGGAAAGAGTATGCTTGTGTGGCAAATGCAGCTCTCTCTACCTTCTCTCATGCATGAATATATGCTTACATTGTCTTTGGATGTGTGTATGTGTGTTTTAAGCCATGAAAAGTATTCTAGTATGATTTCATATACCATGGTACTATGATGATATTTTATCTGCTTTCCTTGGTTTACTTGAGTCTGGAGAAGCCAAGAACCCTCTACCTATGGTGAGGATGAGCCAGGAACCCTTAAACTTGGTTGAGACAACGTAAAGACTCTCCCAAGAGTAAGGTTGAGTCAAAACCTCTTAGAGAAAATGGGTAAGGCTAATCCACTTACTTGGCAAGCCTATATATGCTATAGATGACTTGTTCAAATGCCATGGATGCTTCTTGAATGCTTATGCATTTCTATATGCCCATGCATGCATTTTCAAGGCTTGTATTGCATACTTTATGTGTGACTAAAAGGGAGATGAGCTATTGGGATTCTTTGAATCTCATCCCATCCTCTCCAATGTCTTAACATGCTAGGTGGAGCAATTGAGTAAGGTAATGGAAGCCACCAAGTCTAGAAGAAGGAAATTGACATTAAAGTGTATGAAAATGCCTACTTTTGTTTCTTTTGTAGCCATACACACGGCATATGATGTAATCCCATGATGAAATTATTATGTAATCATATGAACATATGTAATTACCTAAATTTTTGGTGCATGTATGAGTTTTAATGCCAAATGAGTGGTAATGTGTATTTTGGGTAGTGAATGACAAGTTCAAACATGTGAAACCTTATGTATGGCATGGGGTGAGAGAATGAGTTTGAGAAATCTGAGTTTTTGCACCTTTGAGACAATTTTATAATGTCATTTTGGTGCATTCGCACATGTTCAAGTGGCCACACAACCTTTGGAAGCAAAATTGGACACTTCGATTCTAGTAGAAACCATAAAAATGACCAAATCGGAACTCTATAGCACAAACTGAAAAAATGAATGAATCTTCCTATGAAATTTGGCAGATATGTAGAATCCATTGAGAGCTTTTTAGGAAGTTAAAGTGTAGAAGAATTAGAGCTCTATATAATTAATTATGAATTTTCAAAGTTGAAATTTTTCTGTTGTTCTGGTGCATGTACTATTCATATGGTTAGTTTTATGTTCTATGTCATGTAAAGGCCAAATGGTGTCCAATGCTTGTGACCTTTTATATACATAAACTCTAGGTCATAAGCTTTCTATGGCCACTAAGATCACCTTATTTAGAGGTATGAGCAGAGAGTTATAAATTTTTGAAGTTTAGTGTTAATATTAGTAGTGCCACTTGACCTCCTATATTGTTCCATCATAATTTAGTTCCCAAATGAATTTGGTGTGGTCTAGAAATATTTTTCCCTTAGAGTTAACAGCTATGGCTTCTTGGAATGATTGGATTTTTGTAGAATTAGTTATGAATTTCCAAAATTTATGATAGTAACCTATGATAGTAGCCCAGATAGCTGAGACCTTGGGTTCTTTTCAAATGTCAAATGTCTTCCACTTGATGTTTTATGATCAAAAAACATTTTTACCATTCTAATTTTGATTTTTCTAGAATTAGTTATGATTTTTCAAAGTTTAAGCACAAAATCTAAAAATCCTACTCGAGGCAATACATTATGTTTTTGAGTATACCATCCATTTACACGAGTTCTAGGCCACTTCCTAAGCTTGTTATAAGTTGTATTTGTGTATTTAAATATGAGAATGAAATGGATTTAAATATAGCCCACAGAACACCAAATGAAAAATTTATCCATGATGTAACACAATTTAATTGCATTTTTAATGGTTTTTCTTTGAGAATGTCATATGCTTCATGGAAATAAGCCTATAAATGGTGGATGATGAGCTATATAAATATGGTGTTATAGTGAGAAAGAGCCAAAAGTCCCTAGAAATAATTGAGACAAAGCCAAAAGTCTCAAGAAGAATGAGGCTAAGTTAAAAGTCCCTTGAAAGTGGGTGAGGCAAATCCAAAAGTCCCCAGAAAGTTAGGTAAGACTAAATCAATGCCCTTGAAAGCCTATGTTTGATATGTGTGAGTTCACATGACTAAGAAGACGTTTTATGTATGTTCAGGAGAGGATTGTATGAAATGCATGCAATCCTTGAGATGTATATGCATTGATTATGTATATTTGAAAGGGTAGAAAGCTATTGAGATTCTTTGAATCTCATTCTTCCCCATTTTCCATCTAACCATGTCTTGGTGAAATTCAAGGAAGAAAAAATGGAATCCAAGGAACATGATGTGCAATACTTTGACAATAGAATAGTTTCTAATGTAATGTAATGTCAAAGTATGTATATGTGAGTAGTTTATGGCATGTAAACCATTGAGCATGTGTAAAAGTATATGAATATCATGTATGAATAAAAGTTAGAACCAAATGTATGTTTATATGAGTTTCCGCCACCCATGAGCCTTTATGTGTATGTGTATATATGCATGTGGTATGGTGAGCTTCAACTTCATGATGGTTTGAACCATTTGGCCTTTCCTAGGCTATGTTTATGTTTTTGGACATGCTCAAGTGGTTATGAAAAGATGAGAAGAGCATTTGGTACCTATGGAACCCATTATAGACTTCAAATTTGACCAAATCTTAATATGAACCAAAGTCTAACCAAATAGATAAGTTTTTGCATAAATTTTCCCAGCAAGTATGTTACACCCAAAAAATTAATTAAGGTGTTAATCATGGATTAGGTTAATTAGGAATAATTAATATGGGATAATTGGGTAGGTTAAGTAAATGGAGATTTTAGAGAGATAAATTATTAATATGGGTTTGAGATTTAATTGGGATAAAAATTTCATCTAAGCCCTAATTAATGTAGAAGATCATGATAAGATGCTAAGAGAGGCCCAATAAATTAGGTGCAGACCCAATTTGATTTAATGTGATAGAGGCCCAAGATCTACCCTGTATAGGCTTTTATAATTGGCCTAACAATCTTTGTCCAGACCCAAATCAATTAAGTTCTTCAAACTTGGCCCAAACCTAATTAAAATTCAGCAGCCCAATGCATAAGAGCTGGCCCAACAAAGTTAAAAGCTGAAGCCCATTAGGAGTTGGATCTTTGGAGTAGCCTATGACCCATATTTGACCTAACTTAACCCAACTAAAACCCTAAACACTTCAGCCCCTTCCCCATTTTGTTGAAACACACTTCTCATTTTCAGAGATTTGGAGGGAGGCTAGGGTTTGGGGTAAGAAATCTACCACTTCTCACTTCTAAGCTCAAAATCAGCCAAGGTAATAGTTATATAACTTAATCTCATTTTCTTTCTCTTTAATTTGGCCCAATTAGTTTTTCATTTGGAGTATTTTCACCCACACCCAAAATCTGAAACTTGCCATTTGATGTTTCCATGGTAAAAATTCGTAGGTTGAGGCTGAGGTATAAACTCTTCTTTTTAAGGTATTTCTGTTAGTTTAAGACCCCAATGATTAGATTATAGTATGGGTATTAATTGTGTACGAATTTACTTAGGATTTTGGGTGAAATATTGAAGTTTCTAGTAGAGGACATTTCAATTTGAATTTAGGGACCTGTGGTGGCTGGGTAAGTGTTCCCTAGATAGTCATTAGCATTTTAAATTCTTTGGGTACTTGTTGTTACTGTAAATGATGAATTAAAGTAGTAATTCTCTGATGCTATAGTTATAAGGAGATTTTTGTACCATTGGTGGCTATTGCAAATTGTCTACAAGTGAGGTAACTGGGACTATATTAATTTCATACATATATCTATTTTAATTTCATATTTGTTGTACATGAATGATTTGAAATGCTAAATGAATTGGTTGGCTATCTATTGTATTGTGATTGGACCTTTGAGTCCATGGTGGAGCTGAGGTGCAACTACCACCCGTGTATGTGCTTTGATCGAGCACCGAGTTTTGATCAAACCCCAGATGCACTGAGCCCTGGTTGTACTCAATAGGAAGTAGGTGTTGTGGACGGGCCTCTCCCAGTGTTATTGGGCTTTAACATGTGAAAATATGCTTGCTAGTATGGGATAGTAATCATGATAGCCTAATTGTTTCATTTACAGTTATAATTGGCATATTTTCTGATACTTATGGGAAATCATGTATATATGTTAATTAAACTAGAATATATGATGGAATTTCCTTAGTTATTGAGATTTACATCTCACCCCCGTTTTATGGGATTAAACATTTCAGGTAAAGGTTCTTCGGGTAAGGATAAGGGCAAGTAAGTGGATGAACATCCATGAGATGAGGTCTAGTGTGGGGAGCTATACTTGGTCTGAGTAGAATAGAGTAGATGCTAATTTTGTTAACCTTTGTATAGCATCATCATGTATCTGTATTGCCAAGTGTAGGAGTTTGTATTTTGTTAACATAGAATGTAACCATTGAGAAATAGGCTTCATATTAGCTGTTGATGGATGTATGAACTTTGACACTTATTTTGGCTTGTGAACTTATGATATAACTGCCTATTTGAGTAATGAAATCCTATGATATATTGATTATAGACTTGAACTATCGATGCATGAAATATCCAATAAAAGTAAGATTGAATGACCGTTGTGAAAAATTTATAAACTTACTGACGTAAGACCCATGGATGAGTAGGAAAATTCAGATTTAAATGATAGATGGGTAATGATACAATAGCTAGGGTAAATAAGCTAGATAAATGCTATTAGAATCTCATAATAAGTGGAAGAGTGGCCCTAGAGAGTCCCTAGATAGAGAGTGGAGAGTATGAGACAAGGTTTTAAGAGTAGTAGGATCAGAAGGCATTTGGCCGTGCCTAAAATATTATTAGCTGAGTCTAATAGTGGCGAAGTTGTTAAGGGAGAGTACTAGAGAGTAATTCATCATAGCGAAATATGGAATTGGCCACAGCAAAATGTGAAAGGCAAAACTGGGAGTCGTTCAGAGGGTAATTAGTCGGGCTTCAATGAACTTTTGCGAGAAATTATCGAGCATTCTAGAGAGGAATTAGTCGCGGCGAAAGGAGGTATTGGCTGCTGCCAATAGCGAGAGGCAAGTAAGGTAGGTTATAGAAGGCTTCCTCACCCTGACGCCATGTAGGTTGGTCAAGAGGAATTGGCCATGGCTAAGTATAATTTAGCCGTAATGAACGTCCTAAAACCCTTATAATAACTAGAAAATCTTGGTTTTTCATATGGTAATCTCAAGAGATGACTTAAGAATATTGGTAGAAGATTCTTGTAAGTTGAAATTAATTGGTAATAGAATCAATGACTTATGAATGAATATTTATTTCCCTAATATATGTAAGTGCTTGTAATTATATGGTTGATGACTCTAATAACATTAAAGTTCAAATTTTCTCGTATTTCCATATTGTAATTAGTCTTAATGTCATGTAACCCTAGTGTATGGTTATTAATCATGTATTTAACCTTAATTAAAATAATTAGAAGTTAGGGTTGTCACAAAGTAGGTCTCATCTAGAGCTTTTCACAGAATCAAAGAGCACTCAATTTGGAGCTCTAAAGAATTTATTATGAATTTTCAAAGTTGGCCAAATTATGTAGAAATGGTATGGCTGCTGTTCATTTGGTTAGTTTGCTTCTTTGTGTCACACGTGGGTCAAATGAAGTCCAATACTTATAGAATTTATAGACATAAACTAGACATCATAAGCTTTCAATAGCCACTAAGAGTACCTCATTTGGAGCTCTGTAAAGAAAGAAATGAATTTTTGAAGTTACATGATAGTACTAGTAATGCAGCTTGACCTCTGGTATTGTTCCATCAATTTCTATGAGTCAAAGGCCATGACATTGGTCTAAAATTATTTTCAGTCATTAGTCTACATTCACAACTTTCTAGAATGGTATGGTTTGCTAGATTTTAATTTTTCTAAAATTAGTTATGAATTTTCAAAATTCATATCAAAAATCTAAAAAGTGAACCCAAGAGCAAACCATTGATTTTATGGAATATAGTTTGAAATGCAAGACTCTTGGGATGTTTTGTGATATGTATGACCTGTGTGGATTTGTTATGTATAGAAAATGATATGGATGAGCTCACATGGTCTATGAAGCATGAAATGAATTAATAAGGCCTTACGTAACACAATTTAATTCCATTATTAGCCTCTACATACTTGGAACCAACAGAAACCAGCCCAGAATGACAGCTCCCTACGTATCCCTAGTTATATCAAGCAAGAAACCCTCAAAAACTTGTTAAGGAAAATGTTGCATTTAGCTGACTCAAGTTGTGCCGCAGCTTGGACATTTGCACCATGACGAGATTGCTTATTGGATGAGATCTACACGTTCTGTGCCAGGGCTTCCACTTCCTAAGCCGTGACAGAATTTGCTTCTAAGTGGCTTCATGCCACAGCCTAGGACTTCCCTCATCGCGGCATTTAGCTAGTCTCTCCTTGAGCTACAGTGCTGAGAAAACTCAATGCGGTGGTTTAGCCACTATGTGACATTTCGCCATAGCGCAAATATGATGAGTCGTGACACTAATTGCTTTATAAGCTTTTCTTCATTTTCATCCCTTTTTGCCATAACTTGATGAATTCTATTCGTGTCAATCTTTTAAAAACTACAGCTATAAGCACTCTAAAGCCTCTTTGACAATAAAGAAATTTTACTCCTCTCTTAAACAAGCATTCTACAATAAAAGCAAACTATGATTAGTTCTCAACATTTTCAATTTTGAAACAAAATATATCGTTGACCTTGTAAAAGCAAAGTATGGAGCTATTCAATCTAAGTGTGAGCATTATTATGTATAAAAGTGATATTTACCCTATAGGTAAAGGCTCAATCCATATTTACTGTAAGAAAATATGCACAAAAACTTGAATAACTAGGATTTATCACACCCCCAAACTTGAACTTTTGCTCGTCCTCGAGTAAAAGTGATTTTAAAAAAGACATTATTAGGGTGTCCATTAGTCCGATGAACATCAATGCCTGCTATAGTCCTCACTTGCTACATTAGAGAGTGCATTCAAAAGGAAGAATATGCAATATATGCTAGAAGCAAAGTTTAAATGATAAAGCTAAGACTTCCAGCCATTTCAAAGTGGGTGTGTGAATTTGGACAAACACTCATCTCAAACCAATTCCTGAGTCAATCTTTTACACTCCAACAAATATAAACCAGCCTCAATTTTAAGAACTTCATAATCTCATCTTTCTCTCTCTCTCCACTGGATTAGGTTCCACAAAACCAATAGATCAAAAGAACTTTTAGGCTTGTACGGAGGCTAGTGTTTTTAGCTACAAATGATAGGTAAGATTAGTGCAAAAACTCTTGAGAAAATTTATATGATAGTATACACATATCAAATGCTCTTTTAATGCACCTTCCACAATTACTCATCCTGAATCCCCTTCTCTCACTCTCTCTTTCTCTCTCTCTCTCTCTCTCTCTCTTTCTCTTTTTGAATAGATCAACTCAACTCTGAATCAGAGAAAGAGAGAATTGGTATGCATCATAAGACTTCTAATCCAAAGACCATATAAGCATTGACTACTACATTTTTTTTCAATCAACCATAATACTTTGTTTCATGATGAATATACTACCATATTGTTTCTTTTTCTTAAGAAAAGGGACAAGTTTAAAGATTTCTTGCTTAATAATGATAAGGTTGTATAGGCTAGGTATTTATGTTTACATAAAACAAGGTGCAATATTATATGATTTTTCTAAATAAGCTGAAGTAGGGTTCAAGTGTTAATATAATTACGTAAGGGCAAGCTTGAAAGGCACAACCATAACCAATGAATGCCTAAATCATTTTTAAGGGTCATGCCATACTTACTGACTTGCCTCAAGAGGGTAGAAGATAAGTTCTAAAGTCCTAAATTTGAGCTTGGATAGATAAATTCAATTACAAAGAATTTTCTCCTAACACTAGCCATTGACTTGTGAATTGGGCAAATGGTGCATATCATAATTTTCAAAAGTGGAAGAAATCCTAATTTATGCATTTGAACTAAGATTAAAACTCAATTAGCATGGAATTCCTACCAAATATCTCTTAACACAGAACACTATCATTAGAAGCAGGCAAGAACAAATCTAGCAGGTCAACAGACAAACTAATTCAAATAAGAATTCCAAAAATTTTCTTGCCAAGCATAAGTTCAAGTACAAAATTTCATGCTATACTTATCAATTATGCTTAATCACACTATCTTACCCCCAAACTTAAAGTCAACATTGTCCCCAATGTTGAGGGATAAAGGAAATCGAAGAAAATTAAGATGAGTGTTTTGTACATAGTGATCTGACCTAAGCTACTTTAGTTTTTCTTTTTTTGAATGAGAAATTAAAAAAGAAGAAATGGGAAATAAAATATAAAGGCAATAACACAAAAAAGAAAAGAACAAAGAAAACATAAAGTTGACACATACTGACAACGAAATATAACAGTCATTGTTTATAATGTAAATAGCTAAACAGATGCAATTAAAATAGGGATAAAGGAATCAAAAAAGGGTGTCAGAAAATAAGGTCCTGTGGTGGCTCCTGAGATAGCTCCGAAGGTGGTGATCCAGTTAGACTAAGTACAAAATCAAGAGGGGTAGACGCTCAGATGGGTCCCTCTAGAGACGGCTGGCTAAGTGTCTCCAACATTGGTACTGCCAGCAATCCATAGCTCAAGCACGGAGGGATAGATCTTGAATCATCACAAATAGAGCATCTAAGGAAGGTGCCTGCGCCTGAGGTGGTGGTAAATCATGAACTGGTGGACGGGGTGGCTGATTTGAGTCTATAGGGTACTCCACCGGCTCCTCTACTAGCTCGTCTCTCTCAACCTCCAATTCACCAATCATCAATATAAAGAAAGGTTTCCTCAGTGGGAGGAGCTCCTCATATGGTTGAAATGGAACCCCTGCTGTGATGCACAACTCAGTTATCAAATGCGAATGTGCTAAGCCAAATATGGTAGATTGAGAAATCTTCTTAATATTCTAAAAAATGATGTATCCAACATCTATCAATCTCCCATTCATAATCAGATAAATTAGGATCACCCAATCGATAGTCACATCACTTAAGTGAGCCTAATAGCAGGCCATACAGTTCAAATTATTGCATAGAATGCCTTTTGGTACCCCACGTGACATCTTCCAAATGTTTCACCTTAGAGAGTCAACTCAGCAGCTACATCATCTAAATTGGGGGCCTCCCCACTCATCTTGTACATGCAGAATTCATAGTTGGGCACCAAAGAAAGGTGATATCTATCCTAAATCACTTGCTCATTGATAGTGATAGTATGTCCTCAGACTTTATACAAGTGCTCATGACAAAATGGGATATTGGCATAGAAGTTGCAGACTATAGGCACCCCGGTAGTTACTGGCTCAAAACAAAATGTCTCCTATCTTCTGGAAAAGATTTGATCTGCCACTTTTTGACTGTCTGTAGGTTGCAATATTGATTTTCCTCCTTGGAATCAAATCTCTGTGAAATGTAACTTTATTGTACTGCTCCTGAGTTGCCAAGGAGATGAAGCGAGAGCGATTAAATGAAGTAAAAGATGAAAAGGAGGCTTCACCCCGTGCTTTCTTCTTTGGAGCCATTATAAAGAAGACTGCCAAAAAAAATTAAAGACAATTAACTTAGGCAACAGAGCAATAGGTATGAAGCAAAACTCTAGTCATATGCAATCTCCACCACTCTTAACCAATCATGATCCCATTTGAACTGAGCAAAGCGTGAACAAACTAGGTGACTACAGTTATGCACTAAGTAACCCAAAACATCATGCAAACATTACAACTGAATGTGTAACGTCTCTTCTAATACCATTCTTTATTTTATATATTTATGAAGAATTCCTTATTTGAGTTTAATCACTTTTTCTATTTTAATTATTCCTTCACAATAAAATCTAATGAAAGGCATAGCATACTATAACAATAACGACAATACACTGTAATTTACACAAAACTAGTTCAAAAGTTCCTTCATAAGGGAATGAGGTCATACAAGTCACATCATATCAAAAGGGAATCTATCCTATAGCCATTCAAAAAGAAAATTCCTAGATAACAAAAGGGTCAGTATCAGCGACTGGGCCTATGTTCATGCAAATAGAGGAGCAGAAGGGTTAACTCCACCCACTAGGAATGTGTGGGACTCTAACTCTCCAGGGGACACAAAGTATACTGGTACAGCACGAACAACATCATCACATGATATAATGCGTATATTATGGATGACGAAGACCCATCCCCTAAGTGGGAACTGGATCCACTCTGCCTGGAGTTCTAGGGTCACTTGATAAATTGGCATCTAAGAAAAATATAAACCATAGTAGAGTGAGAAATAATTTTCTCAGTAACATAGACAGAATCAATACCACATAATATCCATAAAGAAGAGTCAAGTACTTTTAACAGACAACAAGCAATATAGTGGTAAGACAGTTAATTTATCAAACAATATAAGTAGAGAGATATACTTGTCAGCAATATCTGACATGAATATGAAATAGCAAATTGAATAAGCATATTACATCTAAAGATAAGACATGAATGAAATACAAGAATTGTCTCAACGTAATTGATATTCAGCAATTGCAAGATATTCAAGAGATCTCTACATGCATAGAATAGAGAAGGTATTACAACAATATTTATTTTCTCTTGACCATTAGGCCTTGGAGACTGCCAGGCCCAGCACTTAGATAGTACTACACTGGCTTCAATAGGCTTGCTAGGCCCAGCACTTAGATCGTGCCGCACTGGCTTCGGCAGGCTCAAGCCCAGCTTGTCTTGCACTGCCATGACATAGCAGGCTCACCCCTGCTTCCTTTATTGAGGCATCCCCCAGTGGGTACCTAAGGAAAGTCATATAAAATACCACCATAAAATGTCATCCAAGCCATCATTTGATCAAGGCATATAGGTATATTTGGGAAAGAACTGCCTTACACAACTCTGTGCATAAATAATCTTAGTAGCATGATTGTGTACTGGAGTCTAAAAATTAATGGTTTAGAAAAGTATTTTTGAAATTAGACATCCAACACAATAGTAGCTACTCAATGGCCAGCTTACACAGGGCTCATCCCTTAGATAAGGCTACTCCGCCATATATATTGGTCAGTCCTTTACCAAATAACCCATGCTCATATAATCAGGCAACAAACAACATATTCTCCATGTCAAGAAATCAGACAGTATATTAGCACAACAAATAGTGCAATTTTAGGACACATGTTACCATATATTCTATTCTTGACATAATACTGCATAGCATAATACTACATAATTTTTTTAGCTATCATAAATAAGCTCCAAAATTTACAAAATAACTATTAGTATAATCCAGATAGCACATAGAACATCTTAGACCACAATAATCGTGCAGAACATATCAAATATCATCAGGGAAAATTTAAGAACATTTTGGTCAACACTTTTTTCTCAAAGATTTGACTTTTTATACAATGATCCATAATTCACTAGAATTTCACCATAGGCCTTATTTTTCATGTAGATTAACCTAATTTAGCTGGATTTAAGAAAACTCTTCCTTAGGTATATGTTCATGTGTTGGCTAAATCTATGCATCTAAGAAGACATGTGATTTTGCTTCATTTTCATGTCACCAAATAGCCACACATACATATTCAAAAGAGATAAACAAAAGCCCTCAATCAATTTCTAGAGATTTCATATGTATTCTACAATTTTCCCAAGTTAAGATTCTAGGGTTCCTTGCCAATTTCTTCATAAAAATCAAAGTTGTCTTAATCTTCCTCTTCCTTCGGCTTTCTTCCATCACTTTTCCCCTTTATTTTCTCTTCAATTTCTCCTATGGCATCTTGAAATACAAAACTTCTTGATTTGTAGAAAAATTGCCAAGAATAGGAATTTTCTTGAATCACATGAATCCATAAGCCATATATATGATTTCTCCCTCTTTTCTCCATCTTTTCTTGGCTAGAATCCATGGAAACAACAAATTTTCCCATCTCCTCATGCCATGTACGAAATTTAGGGAGAAAGAGAAGAGAAAGTTCTTGGAGAAAAATAGAAGAAAAACTAAGAAGAAGAAAGGCTATCTATGTTACCTTAGCTTCACGATGTTGGATTTTCCCCGGTGGCTTTTCCTTTTCTCTTCCTTCTCCCTTTTCTTCTTCCTTAGGCCGAGCTCCTTCTTCTTCTTCTTCTCTTTGTCTTGGCCGAATTTTGGTGTGTATTTTTGTGTGTGAGAAAATGGTATGAAAGTGTGGGTGGTTTATATATATATATTAGTTATGAATGGTCAAGATTTAATTAACTTTAAGGTGGGAGATCTTGGCCTTTAGATCATCTGAATGATCAAGATTTAATCTTGAAATAAGAGATAAAATGTAGGCCTTTAGATTTAGATCAAAGGTGGTGGTTTGATCTTGAAAAGGTGAAGAAATCTAAGCCATTAGATTGCATCAACAGTTTAGATCGTATCACATTTTATGGATGAATATTAACCATTGGATTACCTTGATTACTTTTTTGTAATATGTGAAGATAAGATTGCATTTAATGCCGCTGAAGTCAGCGTCTATATCATGCTGAAGTCAGTGGTAACTTTTTCATAATGTGTGAGATTTCTAAGATTTACTGACACAAGCCTATGTAATCGTTCCGTAGCTCGTGCAGTTTTCAGAATTCTCTTCCAACTTCCAGCTTCTTCTTTACACATGGAGCCATATCGTCTTTCTCTTTCTTTTCTACATGGCGCCACATCAGTACTTTCCCAGCTCCCCGGTGCCACATCAGCTCTTCCTCAGTTAAACTTACAAAATTGTCACTGTTTTCCTAGGTTTTCCATAATATCTTATTTAATCTGCATTTTCTAGGTTTCCTACTATATTTTAAAATTATTTTTCCCTATGCGGGTCCCGTTTAATATTCCCAAAAGGTCCCAATGAATCTTCGAAGTCAAGTATGAAGAAGCCGGGGACTAAAATGCAAAGAAAAGTTATATGCTAGGCAAAATGTATAAATTGCCCGAAAGTTTAGGGAACTCTAGTTTTATCTTCTATTCATGGCTTTAGGCACAAATATCAAGAAATCGAGCAAGAATCTCATAAATCCGTGACCCATGGTTAAACTCAGTTTGATGAGATGGGTCTAATGATACCACGTTGTTTGGATGGTTGGGCATGATCAGGTCCGGGATCTGGTTAGCCAGATCAGTATCTATGAGCTAACTGTAAAAATAGCTAAAGGGTTAAGAAACTTTGAAAGAGTTTCAGGGGTTATTTATTCCCCTAATATTCCCATTCCTTTTAGAAAAAATTTATCAAAGTTTGTCCGGGTGGCAAATGACAATTTTGCCCCTGAATCCCCCTGGATCCCCTAAAATCTCCAAAATTCCTATGGGTCCTATTCAGCTTATACTTCTCATATACGAAGCTATTTCATTCAAATTCTTTTTATTAAAGCTTAATAAATTCATTACATAAAATACTACATAATTAGAAAATCCTAATTTTAGGGATGTTACAAAATGAGCCAGCCACTAATAGAATTAACTTACCTTACAATCTTGAATAAAATGGAAATCTTGTCCAAATAGGTATAACTGTAAGAATCACAAGAAAAACTCATAGCCTCACACATAGATAGCCACTAAACAAGAGATAACTTTTATTCAAAAATTGGAACAAATAGTTGGCGAGCCTAGTTGCAAATTTTAAATTTTGAAAGATTTAGTCATCCCTAAATCATTGTCCATTAACTATGTACAACTACAAAGTAAACAAAGGGAGACAAGATCATGAATAACCAGCCATTCCAACCAAAATTTTTTTTCAAGCATTCTATTGAATAGTTGGTGTGCACATGCCATTTCCACATTTGAAAAAGAAATTTAACAACACAAATGCAACCTTGAGGCAATTTTTCTCAATCATCCAATACAACATAAGGAACAAATGCCAAAAACACTATCAATTAAAACAATCAACCAATTTATACCGTTCAATGTGCAAAAGAAATCAACAATTTGAACTACCATAAGTAGCTGTCATTCAAACATTTCAACAAACACCTAGGGGCAGACACGTTTTATACCATAGAAAAGAATCAATTGAATCAACATGCACACCAAAATTTTCAGCACACAATCCCAATGTTGTCAATGAAAAGAAAGAAAACCAACACAACCAAAGGCCCAATGTAATGAAAATGGAAAATCATACCTTTGAGTTTGCAAGATGGAAGAGGGATGAGGATAAGGAGGTACAACGTAGTAGCAGCACAAGAGAGAGGATGGAAGAGGGAGGGGACTTTCAGAAATCAAATGGAGGATGGGAGAGTAGGGGGAACAATCTAATAGAGGATGAAAAGTAAATTGTCAAAAAAGAGAAATTGAAACCCTTTTTTTTTTTAGTTTTCTTTTGTTTTTTCAAAGGAAAAATGACTCACGCTGCAGCCTGACACATCAAGTTGTAGCAACAAGTATCAGGTCACGGTGAAACTTGCCAATGTCTCTATATGGAAAATGCCCCCATACAATTCACATCGCAGCCTAACACATCAAGCCACAATGAAGATTGCTACTATCTTTCATGGGCGTCATGGTTATGTTTGTTGAGCAGTGGCAAAACTTGACAATGACTTCAAAGGATGCCATGGTGCAACAAACATCATCGTGGCTACACTTGCTATTAGACCTTTAATACATGCCCTGAGTTGTGGCATGAATCACCTGAGCCACAATGCAACCTTGTTTAGCAATACCACACATAATATCATATAGCCCCAACAATTCAGCATTTATTTCCTCATTAAATACTTCCACTTTTTGAAATTTAGAGTATGAATAGGACAATAATTCATTAGGATCAAGTCAAGAATACTCGTTCTTTTTCTTCTTGTTTTTGTTTTTGAATTGAGTGATGAGTGAGTTATTAGAAATTACTTCCATAGTTGTGCCAACTTGACAATCCTCCTATAGATTCCCTTGAAACCATAATAATTAACCAACAGTTATCAATATAGAATTGACGTACTCCTTAGTGTCAAAATAAACATTAAAAATAAAGAAATTTGGGTTGCCTCCCAAGAAGCGCTAAGTTTATAGTCCTCATCCTGACTTTCAGTAGCTTCACATGCAATCCTCCAGTGTGATTTCCACAACATCAAAGGGAGAGACATCCACTACCACAAAAGGTCCTGACCACTATGACTTGAGCTTTCCTAGAAAGAGTTTAAGCCTTGAATTATACAATAGCACTAGTTGTCCAGGCTCAAACTTTTCTCTGTAAAATTTTCCTATCATGCCATTGCTTTGTCCTTTCTTTGTAGAGTTTGGAACTTTCATAAGCATGAAGTCTGAATTCATCCATCTTATTAAGTTGCAATAGCCACTTCCCACTAGCCTTTCTTAAGTCAAAATTTAATTTCTTCACAGCCCAAAAGGCGTTATGTTCAAGTTCAATTGGAAGGTGACAGGCTTTACCATACACAAGCTTATAGGGAGACATACCAATTAGAGTTTGTATGTTGTACGATAAGTCCACAAGGCATCATCTAGCTTCTTAGCCCAATCCTTTCTTGAAAGGCCCACCATTTTCTCTAGAATCCTCTTTGTTTCTCAATTAGAGACCTCACATTGGCCATTGGTATGAGGATGACATGCCAATGTTATCTTATGTTGCGCTTCATATTTTTTTAGAAATGCCTTGAGTTGGCGGTTGTTAAAATATGTCCTCTCATCACTAATGATTACATGAGGAGTGCCAAATCTGGTGAAAATGTTTCTCTTTAGAAATCTCACTACTACTTTAACATCATTAGTATGACATGCCACGGCCTCAACCCACTTCATCACATAGTCAACAGTAACAAGAATATACTGGTTGTTTTGGGAAAAGGTAAAAAGCCCCATGAAATCTATCCCTCAAACATCGAATGCTTCCACTTCTAATATATTATTCAGGGGCATCTCATTACGTTTTGATATGTTACTAGCCCTTTGACATTTGTCGCATCTCCTCATAAAATTATGAGCATCCTTGAACAATGAGGGCCAATAAAACCTAATTAGAAGATTTTAGCTGTAGTTCTTTGCCCATTGAAGTGTCCTCCATATTCAACTGCATAACATTGTAACAGGATAGATTCTTGTTCCTCATTCTGGACATACCTTTGCAATATTTGATCTGTACATATTCTAAATAAGAATGGTTAATCCCAAATATACAACTTTACATCATGTAGGAACCTTTTCTTCAAGTGGGAGTTCAAATCTAAAGGTAGCACATGGCACACCAGATAGTTCACATAATCTACATACCATGGCACTTTGTTTTGTTCCATAAAAAATAAAATCTTATCAAGAAAGGTCTCATTAATTTGTTTCTCTTTGTCATCTTAAGCTTCAGTACTCAGTCTAGACAATTGATATGTCACATGGTTCTCACTACCCTTTTTATCAACAATCTCCAGATCAAATCTTGTAGAAGAAGAACCTAACGAATAAGTCTTAGTTTGGAGTCCTTCTTCTCAATCAAATACTTAATGGCTAAATGGTCGGTGAAAACTGTAACCTTGGTACCTACCAAATAAGTTCTGAATTTCTCAAACATATACACTACAGCCAACCAATCTTTTTCAGCGGTGGTATAATTCAGCTGAGCATCAGATAGAGTTTTATTAGCATAGTATATCGGATGAAAGAGCTTTCCTTTTCTTTGCCCTACTACAACCCCCACAGCATAGTCACTAGCATCACACATTACTTCAAAGGGCATAGTTCTGTCAAGGGCCACAATGATAAGGGCAGATACTAACTTCTTCTTGAACTCTTCAAAAGCTACATGATATTAATGGTCAAAACTGAATGAAGTTTCTTTTTCAAGCAATTGACAGAGGGGCTTGGCAATTTTTGAAACATCCTTAATAAATCTTCTGCAAAAGCCCATATGACCCAAGAAACTTCAAACTCCTTTATTATTGGTTAAAGGTGGAAGTTGTTCAATTAGGGAGATTTTAGCTTTGTCCACTTCAAGGCCTTTACTTAAGACCCGATAACCAAGAACTATGCCTTCTTGCACCATGAAATGCACTTTTCCCAATTCAAGACTAAATGAGTTTCCTTGCACCTTTTTAGAACTTGCTCTAAATTAGCAAGACATTCTTCAAATGAGTCCCTGAAAACTGAGAAATCATCCATAAAGATCTCCATCGTTTGCTCAATCATATCAGAGAAAACAGATATCATGCATCTCTGAAATGTAGTTGATGTATTGCACAATCCAAATGGCATCCTTCTGAAAGCAAATGTGCCATAAGGACATGTAAAAGTTGTCTTCTCCTAGTCTTCTAGGGCAATAGTGGTCTGATTATATCCTGAATACCCATCCAAGAAGCAGATGTAAGCCTTCCTAGCTAATCTATCCAGCATGTGGTCAATGAAGGGTAAAGAAAAATGATCCTTCGTGATGGCAATATTTAGTTTCCAATAATCCATGCATACCCACTACCCAGTCATTGTCTTAGTGGGAATCAACTCATTGTGGGTGTTAGCTACTATAGTCATGCCTCCTTTTTTTGGGACACATTGGACTGGGCTCACCCACAAGTTATCTGAAATTGAATAGATAATTTCAGCATTAAGCTATTTCAAAATTTCTTTCTTAACTACCTCCTTCATTATTAGGTTAAGTCTCATTTGATGCTCAACGGATTTCTTGTGGTTGTCCTCCAATAATATCTTATGCATACAAATGGAGGGGCTTATCCTTTTATTGTTTGCTATTGACCATCCAATAGCCTTCTTGAAACTTTTAAGCACTCAAAGAAGCTCCCTTTCCTGTTGCTCAGAGAGAGCAGCAGAGATTATTACTAGTAAAGTGCATTCTTCTCCTAGGTAAGCATATTTCAAGTGAGATGGCAATGGCTTTAACTCTAAAGATGGATGTTCTTCCATTGATGGTTTTAATACAAATTTGACTCTAGATGCTGCACCAAGTAGTTCAAATAGTTAAGAAGCTTTAGAATGCTTTTGAGTCACTTCCAACAGCTTGATACATTCTTTCACTCCATTATGCTTCTATCTAGACATGCCAACTAATGATGCTTCTACAGGATTGTTAAGGGTTGATTCAATAAAATCGTCATGTATTGCATGGGTGATTAGACACATAAAACAACATTCTTCTAGTTCATTCAAGCTCTTCATTGCCTTGTACATGTTGAATGTCACTTCCTAGTCATTCACTCTCATAATCAGCTTTCCTTTTTGTACATCAATCAAAGTTTTTCCTATGGCCAAAAGGGTCTTCCCAAAATGATGGGGATATCCTTATTTTCCTTATAATCTAAAACTATAAAGTCTGTTAGGAAAATTAGCTTATCAACCTTCACTAAAATATCTTTGATGACTCCATTTGGATAAGCTAGAGACTGATCAGCAAGTTGCACAGTGATAGTTATCAGTCTTGCTTCCCCTAACCCAAGTTTCTTACAAGTTAATAGTGGCGTCAGGTTTACACTTGCCTCCAAATCACAAAGAGCATTTCCAGGAAAATATTTTTCAATGTTACAGGGAATGGTGAAACTTACTGAATCTTTCATCTTAGGAGGCAATTTCTTCTACAAAATAGTACTACACTCTTTAGTTAAAGCCACTGTCTCAAATTCTCCAAACTGCCTCTTATTGGACAACACATCCTTCATGAATTTAGCATAGCTTGGCATTTGTTCTAAGGCCTTTGCAAATGGAATATTTAAGTAGAGTTACTTAAAGATTTCTAAAAGTTTCTGATATTGCTTATCCAGATTTTTTCTTTTTGAAGCTTTGAGGGAATGGTAGTGAGGGGATGATTCTCTTTTGACTTTTCTCTTGGCTATTCTTCTCAACATTCTCTTTCCTCTTTTCCACCCCTTCACTCTTCTCTTCAACAAGTTTCTCCTTCTCAAGCTTCTCTTCCACCTTGCTTTAATCTTGGCTAGGCTTATTTTCTTGCTTTGATTGTGACATTTCCAACAACTCTTTGCCAGTTCTCAATGCAAAAGCCTTGCATTCCTCTTTATCCTCTCTTCTGGGGTCAAAAATAATGTCACTTGGTAGCACCCCAAGCTGTCTTGAATTTATAGAAGAGGCCAATTAGCCGATTTGCACTTTTATATTCCTAATTGCCAACTCATATTTTGTCATTATTGCCTCCTGTCAGGTTAGGATGGCATCTTGCTTAGCCATATACTACATGAGCATTTTCTCCATGTTTGGCTTCTTTTCTAGCATCGGTGGTCTTCTTTGAGCAAAAAATCTAAGGGGATGAGAATGTCTCATACTAGAAGAGGATGCTTGGGCTGGATTTTGTCCCTGACTCCATGAGAAATTTGGATGATTTCTCCATCCTAGGTTATAGGTGTTAAAGTATGGATTATTTTGGTTTTTCCCATAGTTACCCATGTAGTTGACTACTTCTACCAAGGAAGGGCATTAATCACTATAGTGTTCTTCCCTATAATACTCATAAGTGATGACCGAAGCTTGAATAGCATTAACACCCATTAGTGCACTGAAGCGTGTTTCAAGACTGCCAAACCTCTTGTTTATTGTAGCCATTTGAGTTGAGAGTGTGATTAAGGCATCAATTTCATGGACCCCAACCACTTTTTTCTTATAAGGTTTGGACGTAGACTATTGGAGGGAGTTAGCTGCCATATTCTCTAAAAATTATATGACTCCCATTAGAAGCTAAATCAAGGATGACTTTTGTTTCGGGTAGCAGTCTATTGTAGAAAGTCTGCACCTGTACCTATTTAGGAAAAACATGATTAGGGCACTTTTTCAACAATTCCTTGAATCTTTCTTAGCCTTCATATAATGGCTCATCATCTTGTTGCATGAAATAGGTGATGTCATTTCTCAACTCTACTAATCTAGCTTATGAAAAAAATCTAACTCTAAATCTTATGACTAAATCATCCCAAGTAGCTATGGACCCATTCAGCAATGAGTTGAGCCATACCTTGGCCTTATCCCTTAATGAAAGTGGAAAGTGCCTCAGTTGGATTGTGTCATTTGATACTCCATTATGCTTAAAGGAATCACACACCTCTAAGAAGTTAGAGAATTGAGTGTTTGGGTCTTCGAGAGGGGAGCCACCAAATTGCCTAGACATTGGAAGCATCTACAACACCACTTGCTTCATTTCAAAATTGTTGGCTTAAATAGTTAGTCTTCTTATACTTGAGTGGTATCCTTGCATGTTCAAAGTGGCAAAATCATTTATTGTGCAGACATGATTTTCATCCTCATGCACCATGTTTATGGTTGAGTTAGAAGTTTCATTATCGTCTCTCTGAGTCTGATTATATGCTTCTTCATATTCTTCTTGAAATAGCACCACTTCTAGACTTTCAATTTCTTGCATATGAGGTTGTGCACTCACAGAAGGTAGCCACTGCAAAATGGAACAGAAAAGGAATTGAAAATAGCTAAGTAAAACTATGCATAGTGTTTAAGTTCAAATTAGGTATGCTAGTATTGATATTGACTCAAAGAAATGTTTTAGCATGCAAATCCTCAGCAACAGTGCCAAAAACTTGTTGCTTCCTTGAAGGGTACACACAAGTGTATGTATCGCAAAAGTAATATAATGATAAGAAAAGATCATTCCCTTGAGGATTTGATGTCAAAATTTGTCAAGTATCAAAATTTATAGCCTAATTTAAATTAAGCGGATCAATTTTAAGTGTTAGTGTTAAAAAGAAGTGATTATAGTTTATAAACTATACAGAGTTCAAGGTTAGTATTTAGATTTCTGAGTGAATAATGACATATAAGATTATTAGTCCCTCTTGTATTTCATAGCAATTTACTCAACATTAAATACTTTTGCTCTCAATAGTGATACATGTTGGTCTAGGATTCACTTGTTCCTATAAGTATTTTTTCAAACATCATATAGGGTTATCCAATCAATTTCATAATTCCTTATAAAACTAATTAAGATTAAATTGTTAGCATAATACCTAAGTGGACCATGTGAGTTTAATGAGTTTATTCCTATCTCATTAACTAAACCATCCAACTCCATAGTAAGTTCTGGCACTCACACCACTCAACTCTTGATCTAACTTCCCTTTCCTTTTTCCAAGTTCAAGCAAAGTATCAAATCAATCTAATTGTTAGCCAATCAATCAGAGAGCATGAAGCATAAAGTTGAATAAACAGATATTAACCATTGATTGTAAAATTAGAATGATGAATAACCACTTATCCATACAAGAATTTCTAACAATCCTATATTAGAGAGTTTAGCCATACATATTCAAGATAGCCAAGGACAAAGTTAAAGTAAAATTCAAAATCATCAAGATGAATTGAAAAGAACAGAAGAAGGGAAGAGGGAACTTAGAAGTTGAGAGTATTTCAGCTTCAATATTCAATCCCTAGCTTCCCTCTAATTTAAGATGCCTCCACAGCTTCTCTCTAGCCTATACACACTTGGAACTAATAGAAAGAAGCCTAGAATGATGGCTCCTTATGTATCTTCGGTTATATCAAGCAAGAAACCCTCAAAAACTTATTAAGGAAAATGCTGCATTTAGCTGACTCAAGTTGCACTGTAGATTGGACATTTGTACCACGGCGAGATTGCTTACTAGATGAGATCTGCACGTTCTCGTTGCGGCTTCCACTTCTTGGGCCGTGGAGGAATTTGCTTCTATATGGCTTCGCACTACAGCCTAGAACTTCCCTTGCCGTGGCGTTCAATTAGTCTCTCCTTGAGCCGTGGCGCTAAGAAAACTAACTACAGTGAGTTTAGCCACTAGGCAACATTTTGCCGCGGCACTAATTACGCTGCAAGCTTTTCTTTATTTTCATCCCTTTTTGCCATAACTTAATGAATTCTATCCATGTCAATCTTCGAAAAGCTGTAGTTACAAGCACTCTAAAGCTTTTTTGACAACAAAGAAATTTTACTCCTCTCTTTAAACAAGCCTTCTCCAATAAGAGAAAACTATGATTAGTTCTCAACATTTTCAAATATAAAATAAAATATACCGTTGACCATGTAAAAGAAGAGTATGGAGCTATTCATTCTAAGTGTGAGCATTTTATGTATAAAAGTGATATTTATCCTATAGTTAGAGGCTAAATCCATATTTACTTTAAGAAAATGTGCACAAAAACCCGAATAATCAGGATTTATCATAAATAAAGAAAGATAGAGCATGATAATAAAAGAGTACTTAAAATTGTTAGAGAAACTCATAATATACTAGCAATAGTGACTTGAGCTCGATCATGATGTGCGTGTGTATTAGTGATTAATACTATGGTTTGCTTGTGACGATAGTTACATGATATTGAGTCTAGCCAACTTAGTAGTAATGTAACTTGAGTGCGTAGCAAATAATGAAATCAACCATAAAGAGCATCCAATAATCGAAGAGTATCCTAGTTAGTTAATTTAAGAGATAAGTTAAAGAAAAAGAAGTAAGGGATTCCAGTAATATTAGAATGATAAGAAAAGTTTGTAGAAAGGAATCCCCAATAAAGACCAATGATGAAGAAGGGAACATGCTAACAGTATTATAATGTTAAAAGTTAGATAGCACAAGTTCAGTATACATAGGATGAGTCCTTTATGATATAACTAAATGAAGTGAAAAGGGACTAGCATATGATCTTTATCCTTCAAGAGATACTAGACACACTTATTATGTGTGATGCCCTAGGTTAAAGGCACTTAAAAGCAAAACAGGAGCATAATTAAAAATTACGGGATATGAAAGGAAAGATAAAAAGAGTATAGGTAACATGTAGTAAGCTAGTAAGAGTAAAGAAAGAAAGCCTAAGTGAAAAGGTTTAAAGTGAGAACCTGAGGATCCCATAGGGAGTAGTATGCAAAAATTTGAATACGCCTAAGTATTGTTCCAATGGGATCAATAGAGAAATAAGCAACACAGAACCCACTTTAGATCAAGAGCATAATAGATATATGAGTTTAGCCTTAGTAATTACAAGACATGGTTATCAGACTTAGTGAGCATATATTTTACTGTTAGATATAGTGACCTTAAGCTTTGACATCCCCTAGAGATGGATTGTAATAGATCCTAGCATAGTATAATAGGTTGTAGTAAACCTTAGCAGGGCTCTGAGAGGTCTCAGAAACCTGGGGGTTGCAGTAAATCCCGCAGAGATACAAAGAGCTCATAGTTACAACATAGCAATTCTTTGGGGAGATAATAACTTGAGATAGTTTTTCTAGATCAATTAGTCTCAGACACCAGTATAGTATCAGATAATTTTCATCTCAGAAACTAGAAATCTCCTAAGTCTAGTAAACTATTGCCATAGAGATGTAAAGGCTATACTTAGATAGTTAGACCACTGACTAGACCTCTTTGGGAGATGAGCATAGTGAGTGAGATGAGAAAAGCAAGAAAATAACTTTCTAGTATTATAGCTAGATGAACCATGACCCAACAGATATTAGACCTAACCAAGGGATAAAGAGACCCCTATATACCAGAGTTATAAGTTCAAAAAAGGGTCAAGTATAGTTTTTCTTAATAGGGTAAATGGTAGACCACGTCTCTAGTGTAACACCATAACTTTCTATCTTATCTCATGCTATCTCCATGTCTCACATCATGTATTTCATGAAAAAGTAAGGAAAATAACATTAAAATAATAAGTATTTTTGCATTGCATAGTATATAAATTTTTCATTCAGTGTCCTGTGGACCACATGAGTGTATGTATCATATTCTCATATTTAATTACATAGATATAACTCAATTCCCTCACCAAAAGTAGCCTAGAACTCGTGCAAGTGCAAGAAACACAGAAAAAACCATGGTGTAGCCTAGGCCAGAATTTCATATTTTTTGTCACAAACTTTGAAAAATCATAACTAATTTTAAAAAAATTGAAATCATGCATTCTTTTCTATTTGGGAAAGATACAGAGGTCTAATTTATGCTAAAAATAATTCCATATCATAGAACATCAAGAAGAAGACATTTGACATTCGAAAATTACCTAAGGTCTCAACTATCTGGCTACTGTCATAAATTTTGGAAATTTATAATCATGCAAATTTAGTCAATCTGAGAAGCTACAGATGTTAAATTTAACATAAAAATATCTACAAACTATGATGGAACAGTATTAGAGGTCAAGTGACATTATTGGTACTGACATTAAACTTTAGAAATTCATAACTCTCTACTCATACCTCCAAATGATATGATCTTAGTGGCCATAGAAAGCTTATAACCTTTAGTTTATGCTTGTAACATTTCATAAGCATTGGACACCATTTAGCTATCAGATGACATAGAATACAAAACTTATCATATGAACAGTACATGCACCAAAATAGCAGAAAATCCTCAACTTCGAAATTTCATAATTAATTGTATGGAGCTCCAATTTTTCTGTACCTTAGCTTCCCAAAAAGCTCTCAATGATATCTACATGTTTGCTAAATTTCATAGGAAGATTCATCCATTTGGTCAGCTTGTGCCATAGGGTTCTTGTTTGGTCATTTTTATGGTCTCAACTAGCATCAAAGTGTCCACTTTTGCTTCCCAAGCTTGTGTGGAGCACTTGAGCACGTGGGATTGCACCAAAATCGCATTTTAAACTTGTTTCAAAGGTGCACAAATCCAGAATTTGGAAACTCACACTCTCACCCCATGCCATACACAAGTTTACATAATGCTAGTTTTGTCATTCCATGTCCAAAATGCACATTTCCATACATATAACCTTAAATCTCATTTGTACATAATACATTAGTATAATTACACATGTTCATAATGTCATGGGACATATACAACAATAGATTACAACAATTGCCACTCATATGGCCATAAATAAGCAAAATCTATGCAATTGGTTGTCAATCTCTTATCTTCTAAGCTATTGGCTCCTATTACCATGTTCACTTGGTCCACTAAGCATGTTAGAACATTAGAGAGGAGGGAATGAGATTCAAAGAATCTCAATAGCTCATCTCCCTTTCAATCACACATAAAAGATGCAAAATAAGTCTTAAAATGCATACATGAGCATAATGGATAACATGATCATCCAAGAAGCAATCTTAGCATATGAGTAGGTCATACAAGGCATCCATAGGCTTGCCAAGTAAGTGGATTAGCCTCATCCATTTACTTATAGATTTTGGACTTGCCTCACCCATTTTCTCAAGGAGGTTTTGACTTAACCTCACTCTTGGGAGACACTTTGCTTTGTCTCAACTATTTCTAAGGGTTTTTGGCTCATCCTCACCATGGCTAAGAGTTCTTGGATTCTCCACACACTCAAGAAAACCGAAGCAAACATAATAAATATCATTTGAAAACATAATGTATTATTATGGTACCATGGAATAAGAGCTCATGCTAGAACACTTTTCATAGCTTAAAACACACATATACATATTCAAAGACAAGTCAAGCATACATTCATGCATGAAAGAAGGAGGAGTGAGCTACCTTTGATGTAACCACACACTTTTCTCCTTGAATTTGCTCTCCCTTCCTCAGCCTCACACACATAAGGGTGTGGGATTGGTTTCTCTTGGCCTAAACATAATTTATAGAAGCCAATTAGGTTCATGGAATTAATTCTAAGGTTACACATCTTCCTTAAACACTAACTTAGTTTATTAACCCCTTTATGGTTCTAAGAATGTATTGAATGAAGCAACACCCATCAAAAGAATTCTAAGCTCTATTTTTTCCTTTCATTTATGATTCTTGACTCCTTTTAAGCCTCTTGGAGTCATCACACAATTGAAATAAAGAGCTTAACTACATGTTGTTTCTTTAGGTCATATTATGGAACCTAAGACACCAATTCATTCTTTAGGCCTCCTGGATTTTTTCCAAGGTCTCCTCTCATTTTCATTCATCATATATGACTTAAAAATGGTCTTGAAAAAATTTAAAACTCTCCCTAGGTGTCTCATCCCCTTTAGGCTAAGACTAAGTAGCTTTTGGCCTCCATGGAAGTTTACTTTGTTTTCTTGGTCGAGGATGCACATAGGGAGACTTCTAGGGATCTTAAGAGCTCATTTAAACATTTATTTAGGCCTAGAAATTAAGGTATTAAGTTAGATTTTATAAGAAACACTTGAAACCCCATATTTGCTATCTTGAATTTCCATGGTTGTTTTATTGTTTTCTTTGCATATTCTTATTCTCCTCCCTAAAATTCCTAAGATTCACCCTTAGTTTAGTTAGAATTTCAACTCCCTAGGGTTGGACAAATATAGGTCGAAACATCCATGAATGAAGGATGAAGGAAGATTAAGTGAAGAGATGGCAAAATACCTTAATTTCCTTGCTTCTTTTTGCTTGTTCTTCACCTTCCTTGGCTTTCTCACTTCAATTTCAAAATTTCCTTTTTTCTCTTCCCTCAAAATAGACCCATAAACTTCAATATAATCATAGGAAAGAAAGGGAAATGGAGGAGAAGAGGTTTGCTAAAGAGAAAGCATGAAAAAACTAAGAAATTCGATACCTTTCTACCTTGGATTTCTCCTTCCCTTCTTCTCACTTTGGTGCACCTCAAACCCTAGCTCTCTCCTCTAGTTTAGGGCAGAAACAATTGTGTCTAAATGAGTAAGGAGGTGGGGCGCCCAATATATATAAGTGGGAGGAAGAAAGACTTTTTAAAATTTTCAATTTTGCCCTTTCGTTTTGGCATTTTCATTTCTGGTGCATTTTAGCTCCTTTTTGATAATAATCTTTTCTATTATGAAATTTAGTTTCCAATTTCGTAAAATGCTATTAGAATCACTCAAATCGGAGTTAAAACCTTCCCGAACGAATCCATCAAAGTTCAAGTTCACTGTCATTGGAAAACATCCATCAGAGGGGCTTCCCATAATTTTTATGGCCTCTGAGAACCCCGGAGAACTTAAAACTTTCATTTAAAAATCCCTCCTATGAGAATTCCAAAATTTGCTTAAAATTACAAAAATGCCATTATGTTTTGTAAGTCTTTTGTCAAATTTTGTTTCTTCATTTTAGCTTCTTTTTTCTTTCCATTTGAGTTTGCAATTCTCATTTTTAGGAGTCTAGAATGCTACTTAAATTTTTTAGGACCTTAACTAATTCATTTCAGGGGACTTGCTTTGAAAACGCGTATGTTTTTATTGTTTAACAAAAATTGGACATTACATCCAACAGCTGAGATTATGAAAAGTTAGCATCCCATAAGAATTCAACAATAGTTAGTGGTAGTTGCTCTTTAATGTTAGTATAGGAAAAAGTAAGAGTCATGATGATCAGTTATAAAGCTAAAAAGTTAAATAAGACCTACTCTCAAATGAATAAAGAGAGTAAGGCATAGTTTAGGCCTAAAAAGGTGAGGGTCAGAGTAAGAATTGATACTAGGATAATTGATAATAACGGCCTTTTTAAAAGAGCTATGATCTCAGTAAGTGATAAAAATATGAGGCTAATAATAGAAAGAAATATGAACGATAACCATGGGATGAGTTAGTGAGAAGACGAATAAGAGTAAATAGTAGACTGTACACTTTAGTAAGTTAAGTAAGTAGATAGAAGTCTCTAATGGCTACTAATGAATAAAGAAAGGTAATGAGACTTTATAGAAAGCCATTAAGAGATGATAAGGGAGATTTAATACTAAGTAAGTGATCTCTCAAGGCATATACAAGTAGGTCTACTAAGCAGGAAGGTCAACCCCTATGAACGGGTTAAGATTAATCATATGTGAAATAATAAGCTCTCCTAGGAAATAGGCCAAAGTTATAAAAGTATATGCAGTGTCAGAAACTACTTTCCCTTATGATAAAAGCAAGTCAAATGCTTTGTAGCAATAACACAAAGAAAGGAGAATCAGATACAGTAAACTAATGACATAAATTCCTCGACAGAAGAGCTTAGTCTCTAAAGGAAGTAAATAGAGCCAGGAAGAAGGGAAAGAAAAGGCTAGTTAACGAGAACATAAGAAAAGCTAAATAAGGTTATACACCTAAATTTTAAAGACAAAATTTATTTAAGGGGGATGACATGTAACATCTGGTTCCTCTGTAAACGCAAAAAACGTAATATCCAATTTCTCCGCAAACGTACAAAACTCACCAGATATAAAAGGAAGTCCCTCAGATAGAATAATTTGAGGTCCAAAAAACTTTGAGCAATAATCTAAACCTGAAATAAAGATGATCTAAGGCTAGAGGTGCCCTAAAAACAGAGCCAAAATAATCAAATGAAATTTAACGAAAATATAGTGGTATTATTGTAATTTTAGGCACTTTTTAGAAAACTCAAAAGTGACATTTTAAAATTGAAAAAAATGAGTTTCTCGAGGTTCTCAGAGGCCTTAAAAACTATAGGAATCCCTAGAACAGTTAAAATCCCTCCAGTTTATGTTTTAGAATAACGATTGACCCAAATTTTGACCTTTTCATTCGAGAAGGTTTTAGATCTGATTTGAGTAATTCCAAAGGTATTTTATAAGTTAGAGAATCTAAATTTTATGATAGAAAAGATGTTTTCAAAAGGGAATTGAAATGAGCCTTAAAGGAAGAAACCAACTACATAGGGCAAAATTGGCATTTTGAAATGTCTTAAATGGTTCCCTAACTATATATATGAGGCATCCCCTTTCCCATCCATATTTAGTTAACCTAACTTCTACCAAAAACTAGGGAAATGTTCTGCTAAGAAGGGTGCACAAGAGGGAGCTTCAAGGGAGGAGAAAAGTGTAACAACCAGAAAAAAAAAAAAGAGAGAAAAAAAAAGATGAAAAATTTTTGAAATCCTGAAATTTTCTTAGTCTGCTAGCTGTAGCGAGAAATGGCCTAGCTATAACCAATGTACCTATTCGTTATAGCGAGAAATGGTCTAGCTATAGCGAGAGTGCCTTTTAGCTATAGCGAAAATGCTTCTAGCTATAGCAAATGCAGGCATCCCATACAAAAACCAGGGAGTTCCTCGCCATAGCGTGTGCCGTAACGAAAACAGGGGTCTGAGACTGATATGTGCTCACCGTAGTGAGGGTTAGTCCAGAAAAGCGTGAAAAAAGAGCATTTAACTTTTTAAAGCGTCCCAATTCATTCTTTTTTCTTTTAATCGACTTAGGCTTCATCCAAGGTAGAGAAAAGGGTGGAGGAGAGAGAGACACACCTAGAAAAGGAAAGAGAACAAGGAAAAGGTAAGCATAACTTAAGATGTTGAGTTAGCTATGTTTTGGCATTGGTTCAGAAGAGGGAGAGTGGAAAACCACTCTTGAAAAAGGCTAAAACTCATGTATCTTCACTTCTTCCTCTTTGTTTTCCTTTCTTGGGAGTTTGAGAGAGAAAGGAGAGTTAGTGGAATTCTAGAGAGAGAATCCCTAGTTTCTTACATAGTTAATGGGGTTTGCCTTGATGAAAAGCCCTTAGCTTTATGAATAAGTATTGAGTTATGAGAGAGTAATTCTATGCTCTTCGTGTGTCTAGGCTCAAGAGAAACACTTCCATCTAGTTGTGATTGTAAAATCAAGAAGGGAGAAGACAAATTGAAAGGGAAGGCTTGTGTTAACCTATAAGGTAGCTCTCTCCACCTTCTCTCATGCATAGATGTGTGCTTACATTGTCTTGAATATGTATGTATATGTTTAAGCCATTAAAAGTATTCTAGCATGATTCTATATGTCATGGTACTATGATGATGCATTATGTTTTCTCAATGATGCTTTATGTGCTTGCTTTGGTTTGCTTGAGTATGGAAAAGCTAACAACCCCCTAGCCATGGTGAGGATGAGCCAAGAACCCTTAAAGTTAGTTGAGACAAAGTAAAGAGTCTCCCAAAAGTGAGGTTGACTCCCAAGAGTAAGGTTGAGTCTAAGAACCTCTTAAAGAATGGGTGAGACAAGTCCAAAATCCACAAGTGAATAGGTGAGGCTAATCTACTTGCTTGGCAAGCCTTTGTATGCTATGTATGACCTACTCAAATGTTGAAAATGCTTTTTCAATGATTGCACATGCTAATATGCCCATGCATACATTGTGAGACTTGTATTGCATGCTTTATGTGTGATTGAATGAGAGATGAGCTATTGGGATTCTTTGAATCTCACTCCCTCCTCTCCACTATCCTAACATGCTAGGTGGAGCTCAAGGAGAACCAAGTGCACACCAAAGAGCCTAGTTGAGCATGCTTAGTAAGTTGTGTAGTGATTTTGGTTTTTTTGTTGTAAAGAGGTGCTAAAATGAATATGCACCTATTATTTTTGAGATGTAAATATGTAAACAAGTGTAAACATATGTATAAATGATGTATGAACTATGTAGAGAGTCAAAGCAATAAAAAGATGGGATTTGCCCTTTTGTGGCTTATACGTAATAGTGTATTTTGTCCCGTAGGATAGCAAATTTGAAATATATGATGACTTAGATCACTTGGTCAATTCATATGTGCCATGGTTATACTTTAAAACTTGCCCAAAAGGTGCTAAAATATGTAGGAGGCCATTTGGACCCACTTTGACCCATTTTGGGTGCCAAAACCACCAAATTTGTAAGCTTCGTCAAAGTATGACCAAATGAGCTCTTCTTGCTATGAAATGTGGCATGCCTCTAGAGTCTATTAAGAGCTTCTCGAGAAGCCAAAGTAGGTAATATTTGGAGGTCTAGGGAATATTTGGCAAATTGTTGAAGTTGGGAAATTTTGATAGTTTGGTCATTGTACTGTGCAACTAGGTCCGAAATAAATCTATGTCATTCATCGACCAAATGATGTCCAATTGTCATGAAATTTTATGAGCATAAAATAGATATCTACAGTGACCTATATCAACTATAAGCACCTTAATTAGAGGTTTGTAGAGGGAGAAATGACTTTTTGAAGTTTTGTGTTAGCATCAGGGAAGCCATCCAACCTTGGTTACTGTTCCATCAGTTTTTGAGGTCCAATGGCTAGTGAACTGATATGGACTTATTTTTCCTCTAGTTAACATCTTTAGCTTTCCAAATTGGTGTAGTTTTCCCAGATTGGATTTTTGTGAAATTAGTTATGAATTTTCGAAGTTCATGACAGCAAGCTACACCAGTACCAGGAATAGTTGGACCTCTGTCTCTTTCTTGATGTCAAATATGGTTCAAACGCTGAGATTGTGGCTTGAAATTATTTTTAGTGTAAAGGTAACATCCAGAGCTTTCCAGAAAGCTATGGTTTGCTTGATTCCCATTTTTCTATAATTAGTTATGATTTTCCAAAATTAAAGCCAAAAATCTGACTTTTGGGCCCATTTGAGAAATCTCATTTTCTTGGTTTTTGGCTTCATATCCGTGTTTTATGGGTTATTTAAGGCCATGTATGAGTTTTATAAATGTTATTTGAGTAGTGAATGTGAATGATGGGTTCACAAGACCCACAGGGCAAATTATGAGCATCTGAACCCCGTTTTATAGTTAAAATGCCACGGTTTGTACTTGTTCATTGGAAATCATATGGAATCAAGTCTAAAGGAAGATTAGTAGGAGTTAAGTCATTATGGTGTTACAAAAAGCCTAAGAAAAGATAAGAAAAATTAAGGAATTTCTTGCTCCTTCCTTCTTTAAACTTGCTCTCCTCCTTCTCCTCTTTCTTTCTATGGTTTTGGTACGTGATTTGGATCTGTTTTGAGTCATATTTAGAGGGAGGAAGTTCAAAATTCAAGGAGAATCCTAGTGCAAAGGGAAGAGCTCTTGAAAAGCTTTAGAAATAAGGTAAATTCGATAGGCATTCTTGCTTTCTTCTTGTTATCCTCCATGGGTGCTTGTTGAGCCAAACATAACCTAGTCAAGGGAGGATAAATTCTAACCTACCAAGGGAGAAGAATATGCAAAGAAATCTAATTAAGATGCATTAGAAATCAAGTTAGCAAAGTTAGGGATTCACTTGCACCTTGACATGTATGAAGTTTTCTAGTGATAATTTAAGTTGTCTAAGAGTATGAATGAGTTCTTAAGACACCTAGGAAGCCTCACATATGCCATTTCCCTAAAGAAAATGAAGCAAACTGCATGGGTGCACAAGATAGGAGGTGTCTCAGAAAAAACAAAACCATATGCCTAGGGAGTTTTTAAAATTGTTCTAAGGCTAGAAAGGGACTAAATATGATAGATGAACATCAAAGGAAGCCTTGGAATAAATTTAGAAAGCATGAGTTGTGAGATGGAGATGTAGGCTCCACAATGAGACATAAAGATATAATTTAGAGTTAGACTCCTTAAAATGAAATTATGATGATTCCAAGAAGTATAAATGGAGTCACAAGACTTAGATTGAGGAAGAAAATGGAGCCAAGGTTATGAATTCCTATAGTTGCTTCATTAGGTCTTGTATGGAACCATAATTGAGTCTTAGAACAAAGTAAGCTTCTATAGAGTTGTATAAGGCTTAAGGTTATGGCTATGAGTGGTTCATGTCTCATTTGATATGTTTAGGCCAAGAGAATCAAGTGTCACCCATTAGCATGAGCATGGCTGAAGTTTAAGGTAAAAGTGTGTGACAATATCTCCAAGGTAGCTCTCTAACTTTTCTCTTATGCATTGCTTGAATGTCTATTTGTCTTTAAGTGTTTATATGTATATTTGAACCATGAGAAATGTCCTTAGCCATTGCTTACATATTATAGTATGATTATATTTCTTGAAATGAGTTTATGTAAGTAATATGGCTTGTATGGGTATGGTTATGCCGAAAGTCCCTTAGCATGGGTGAGGATGAGTTAAAAGTCCCTAAAAATGGGTGAGACAAAGCCAAAAGGCTCAAGAAGAGTGAGACTAAGTCAAAAGTCTTTTGAAAGTAAGTGATGCAAATCCAAAAGTCCCTAGAAAGTTGGTTGAGGCTAAACCAATGCCCTCGAAAGCCTATGTTTGATATGTTTAAGTTCACATGACCAATAAGATGTTTTATGTATGTTCATGAGAGGATTGTATAACATACATGCATTCTTTGACATGTATATGCATCCATTAGGTATATTTGAAAGGGTAAAGAGCTATTAAGATTCTTTGAATCTCACTCTTCCCTATTTTCCATCTAACCATGTTTAGGTGAAGCTCAAGGAAGCAAAAATGGAAGCCAAGGAACATAATGTGCAAGACTTTGACAATAGAATAGTTTCTAATGTAATGTAATATCAAAGTATGCATATGTGAGTAGTTTATGGCATATAAACCATTGAGCATGTGTAAAAGTATATGAATATCATGTATGAATGGAAGTTGGGACCAAATATATGTTTATATGAGTTTTTGCCACCTATGAGCCTTTAAGTGCATATGCATAAAAGCATGTGGTATGGTGAGATTGAGCTCCATGATGATTTGAACCATTTGGCATGCTTCCCTAGGCTATATTTATGCTTTTGGACATGCTCAAGTGGTTGTGGAAAGATGAGAAAAGCATTTGGAATATATGGAACCCATTATGGACTTCAAATTTGACCAAATCTTAAGCTAAACCAAAGTCTGACCAAAGGGATGAGTTTTTGCATGACATCTAGCCAACAAGTAGGTCTCATCAACTTTTCATAGAGCCAAAGAGCACTTAATTTAGAGCTGTAGAGAATTTATTATGAATTTTCAAAGTAGGCCAAATTGTACATAAATGATATGGCTACTATTCATTTGATTAGTTTGTTTCTCTATATCACACGTGGGTCAAATGAAGTCAAATGATTATGAAATTATTCAAGTATAAACTAGACATCATAAGATTTTCATAGCCACTATGAGAACCTCATTTGAGGCTCTCTAAAGGGAGAAATGAATTTTTTAAATTGTATGATAGTACCAGTTATGTAGCTTAATCTCTAGTACTATTCCATCAATTTTCATGGGTTAAAGGCTACACATTGGTCTAGAATTATTTTTATCATTAGTAGACATTCACAGCTTTCCAAAATGATATGATATGCTTGATTTCAATATTTCTAGAATTAGTTATGAATTTTCAAAATTCATATCAGAAATCTAGAAAGTGAACCCGAAAGCAAACCATTGATTTTGTGGAATGATGTCTAGAATCCAAGACTCTTGGATGTTTTGTGATATGTATGACTTGTGTGGATATGTTATGTATAGAAAATGATATAAATGAGCTCACATAATCCATGAAGTATGAAATGAATTAACAAGGTCTTATGTAACACAATTTAATACCATTATTTATGCATTCTTTTCATGTACATGATGGAAGCTAGGCCTTGAAATGGAATAAGTAGGCTAAATGGTTAAAGGATTAGGCTTCATCCTGCACTTGTTGGGCCATCTAAGCTCACTCTTGCTGTGGCTTCCATTCAAATTCTTCTTGCATTTTTTGTTCCATTTCTTCATGCACTTGTGCCATGTGGGCACGATCATCCTTTCATTTTTGTTCCATTTCTTCTCAAACTTGCTTTATTGCCGATGACACCCTGTAGTCCACATCAACTTGGTCAACAGATCTCCTTTTGAGGGTTTCTTTCCATAACCTTTCCCACAAACAAACCCTAATCGTGTATCCAATACAGTAGATAAAATCTTATCTCCAATCATGCGAGATTCAACTTTAGATGATTGTTCTCGAAGAATTAACTTGTGTAGGCAACCCTATAGTTTAAGCAAAAAATTAAAAACACAAATGAAAAATTATAATTAAACAAAGATTAAAAATTAAAAGATGTTGAAAAGTTACATGAATCTCTTGTGACTTGGGATCAACCCACTCTATCTCCCCATCCTTTGTTCAATGAGTGTGTTATGCCTCCCATACCACGTCGGGTGTTGCTAGTTCATCAGTAATGGGATCCCTCAACAATATTTTGTAAATAACATTATTTCATCTTGTAATAATAGAGAAAACAAAATAGCTATATAGAAGTATACTAGTAAATTAAAAAAGAAAAGGCCATTCCTATTAGACTATGCTCCACCTCTACAAAAGACCGCATGTCATATGTATGCTTGGTTATTTGCTTTCCCCTATTTAGTTTATTTCTATTACTCATTGCCTACAATTAGACAAAAACTTTTATTATTGTCTAAAGATAGTTATGAGAATTGCATATAAGTGAGCATGTTCAAACTATACTATAAAACAAGAATACATTACCTTGAAATCTTTAGTAGCCCAATGCAAAAGCAACCACTTCCAATCTATAGGATGCGTATCAACCGGTCAAATTGCATGCCTATCTTCATTTGTATCTAAAAATTTGACTAAATCATGTAACTTTGTCTTCCAACTCTTGAATAGTTTTTGCAAAGTGCTAAGAGTGAAGCGCTTTAGCAACGACTCAATTTAATCCTCTTGTCGTTCAAATTGGTCCTACAAACCACAAACACAAATAGTTGTAATTATCCATGCAAAAGGTTTAAAATTAAATACCATTCAATTTTCATAATTGTCTATACACAAACATATTACCTTAACCTTTAACCATATGATGTTCCCATCCTTTTCTTGCTAAGCAAGCCAGTCACCATCTCTAAAACAAACAAGTGGTTCAAATGATCCAGCCATAGTAACTAGAGAACTCTTGAATGCCATCTCCAACAGCCCACTCAAAGTCTTTAAGGATGTCAATAACAATCTTTCTACCATGCTTTATCTTTAAATCAATAGACATACACTTATATCTCCTTCGGCCTTTCTTAATAGTGCTACAAGAAGCTAAATAAGACATGTGGGTCAAAAAAAAACCATTACACATGGATATATGTGTGTGTGTTTGTGCATGTGTAGGGGAAGGGGAGAGGAGAAAGTAAACCATAAATAAAAAAAATTTGAAAATGGTTGTACCTACACTACTCTTGTTTAGTGATGATTGCATGGGAAGAGAATCTTCATGTTCTTGTTGTGTCACAAATAGTGGTAGTGTGGGTGGAATAGACTCACTACACTTAGAAACATTCCCTATGAAAAGTCCTAGTGGTGATGTCACCCACCTGTCTGGTCACATCTTAACTGACCATTACCACACTTATTCCCTCTTCCCCTTTCCTCCTACCCTACCATGTCCACCACTTGACATTTCCTACAAAATTGCAAATAAAATGTGAGATACATTAGTTTGACTCTGAATACTACATTGATGAGAAAAACATAAGGCAATTTATATCTAAGTAGACTACCACAAAGATATTTAATCTAAGTTATCATTAGTATCATCTATGTCCTCTACATTAGCCTTATCAAGTATGTCTTTCCCATCATCTTCATTAGTGGACACATCCTTATCAAGTATGTCTTCCCCATCTTTTTCATCAGTGGACATATCCTTATTATTATCATTAATGAATTCATCCACTTCATCAATTACATTTGGCCCACTTAGTCGGGGGCGTTCACTTGAATAGTTTATTGTTTTTGGTTAAATGTCATCCCTATGAAGGCAGAGCACTAGATCAATGCCTACATCATTATTAATAGTCAAATCTACTTTAATTTCAATATGCTGATAAGCCTCATCACTTAGTAAATCCTCATTGTCCCTATCTATGCCATCATCAATTATCTCTAGCATATTAAAGATGCCATAAGTATTTTTTTTTACAATAGCAAGCCAATTTGGGTCATAAATGTCCTCCAAGTAAAACACTTGCTCTTCTTGAGATGCCAAGACAAATGGTTCATTTGAGTTCAATGAGTATCGAGTGTTGACACTCATGATTCCATATTTTTCAACCTTGTTTTCTCTTCCTAAATGATCCACATCCCACCAATGATACTTGAAGAGATACACTTTCTTATTCCCAATATATGACAATTTATATATGTCTTCTAAAATACCATAATACTCTTTTGTCTTATCTGAATCATCACCCTTTACAAGGACTCCACTATTCTACATTCTCCTACTGAAGGCTCGGTCTTGAGTGTGGAATCTAAATCCATTCACCATAAATATGGAATAATGATAGACTATTTTTAGCGATCCAACTATAAGACTCATAAGGTCATCACTTGCATCACCCCATGCGCCTAACTCTAAAACCTATAAAAGACAACATATGTGAACATCATAACTTTTAAATTGACCAAGGGAAATATGAGGTCAAAACATACTTATGCAAGAAGCCATTCTGGGAACTCCACAACTAATAAAGCTTGTGTTTTAGTCTCTATCTTGTGCTTTCTACAATGCATGACCTAATTAATTAAAAGGTGGCAATAAAATTTTTTTTGGGTAAGTGATAGCCAAGCCCTATAAACTTACTCAATGAATGGCCAAATGTCTTCACAATTTTGAAGTACATACATATAAGCTTGATTGAACTCTACATCTGATAGAAAAATTGATTCATAACGTCCCTTCACCTGTCCACTTGGATTGAAGATGGACATCTTATCATGTTCCATATGTCCAACATCATTTTTAAGAAGCCTATTCAACTTAGTAAGGATATTTTTCAGATAATGAAAGCAAAAGGTAAGGCATTCATCCACCAAGTAACATTCAACAATTGAATCTTCTAGATGAGCCTTCTTGCTAACATAAGTTTTTAGTGTTCGCAAGTACCTGCATTAATATGAATAAGATAAGACAGCTTTTAAGTAATAAAAAAGACATCAAAGTTTAAGGTCAACCTTACCTCTTGATAAGGTACATCCTTCGATATTGTACGGGTCCACCAAGTTTAGCCTTTCTTTCCAAGTGAACAAGCAAATGGATCATGATATCAAAGAAGGCAAGTGGATACACCATTTCTATTTTGCACAATGTGATTGCAATTTGGGTTTCCAAGATATCATGATCTTCAATCCTCAAGCATTTTGAACATAAGTTCTTAAAAAAATTTTCCAACTCTATTTTAAGTTCTGACACTTCATTAGACAACAAACCACATATTGTAAGTGGGAATATATCCTACAATAATACATGGTGGTCATGACATTTCAACCCAGAGATTTTTCGCTCATGGACATTGACGCACCTTGAAATGTTTGAAGAGAAGGTATTAGGAACCTTTAACTTAGCCAAAAAGTTACAAATTTTTTACTTCTCTTATGTTGATAATGTATAGCACGCTACTAAAAGTGGGATTTTTTCCCTATCTTTTATTGGGTGCAATTGTTGCCTAATCCCTAAATCAACCAAGTCATATCGACTCTTCAGTGTACCCTTGGTCTTTCTAACCACACCCATCAATGTTGACACTATATTATCAGACACATTTCTTTCTATATACATAACATTAAGGTTATGTCGAAGTATAAGGGTTTTCCAATAGGGTAGTTTGAAGAAAATACTATTCTCCCTCTAATTGAAAGCATCATTAGTGTGGTCACACTGTCACTTCTAACTTTTCCTAAAATTCACATTGCCTAATGCCTAAAGTTATGTAAGTACTTCATCACCAGTTAAAGGAAAAGGGTACAAGTGAATGCTCAACTTTTCCATCAACTGCCCTCCTATTTTTGTGCCATGGATGATTGGTTGGAAGGAAGTGACAATACCCCATGTAACATAACTTATTTCCTAAAGAAATAGAATATGTGCCTTTGTGACAATAAGGGCATGCAAACTTCCCCTTAATGAACCACCCTGAGGTTCTAATATGCTGGAAAGTCACTGATTGTCTAGATGATAGCAGCACGCATCTTAAATTAGACTATGAGTAGACATCATATATGTTAACCCCATCATTCCATAATTCTTATAGCTCTTCAATTATGGGTTGCAAATACACATCAATGTCATTACTAGGACATTTAAGACCTGGAATAAGAAATGTCATCACAAAGCATGAGTGTTTCATGCATGACCATGGGGACAAATTTCATGGAACTAGCATAACTAGCCAAATACTATGGTTAGTACTCATATTTCTGTAAGGCTGGAACCTATCACTAGCAAGACCTATTCATACATTTCTGCAACCATAGGAGAAATTAGGATGTTAGTCATTGAATGATTTCTAAGCATAAGAGTTAGATGGATGTTGCAACATACCATCTTTAATTCGTTCTTCCATGTGCCATCTCATATCTTTAGTTGTTTGTCAAGCCATATATAGCTGTTGCAACGTAGGCTTTAATGGAAAATATCATAACACTTTACACGGCACTTTCTTGCCTCTGTGACCATCCAACTTCTATCTAGACATGTTGCACTTAAGGCATGATTTTACATTAGTATGTTCTCGCCAATATACGATGCAGTCATTCTCACATGCATCAATCTTGGTATAACCCAATCCAAGCTCCCTAACAAACTTCTTTGTTTCATAGTAATTGTCAGGTACTAATGCCCCTTTAGGTAAAACATCTTTGAATAAACTTAGTGATGTATCTATAGATTTATTGCTCTAATGATTGAAGCATTTTAGGTGAAGGAGTTTGACTATGAAAGACAACTTTATCACATTATTACAACCTGGATAGAGTTTGGTTTAAGCATCTTCCAACAATTTAAAAAATTGGCTAGCCTGCAAGTTAGGCAACTCCTTTGAATATATTTCACCAAACGCATCATGTAGCATCTCAATGATGTCATCTTCCTCATCATTATCCTTAGATGTTTCGTCATTTGCATGTTGAAGGAGACTATAGGTACTAGGTCAAATTTCTCCATGTAAGTCCCACACTTTGTAACTTTTACTGAAACCCTTCTTAAACAAATCTACCCTTATTTCACTTCTTAGCTTCCATGTTGTATTCTTGCATCCCTTGCGTGGGCATCGAATCATATCAGTCACCCTAACTTGGCTAAATGCCTATTAGTGAAATTCATCTACACCCCATCTATATGCCATATTAGCCCTATTCCTTATGTGCATCCAACTTTTATCCATATTTAAATCCTTTATGAATGTTTTCAAAGTGAGTATTCATAACTTGTATTAGTTATCTACCATCACTGTGTGAAAGTAACCTTTCCTGACAAGTTAAAATAGCCTAGCATGTTGCACACTTGTAGGTTTACCCAAAGGCTTAAAAGTTCATGCTTATCTAATTTAGGATGGGGTTATGGCAAAGGTATTAGAATCCAGACATAATGGCCAAGACTGAAGTTCAACCATCTAGTTTAGACTTAAGGGCTTGTTTGGGAAGACATGCTGGGGGTTAGGGTGAGCAATAATGACAAAACGTAAAGTATAATTTCTAAAATGTTTGTTATTAGGCTTTACAATAAAAGATACAAAATGTTTTACACTTTAGCATTACAAGATTAATTTTAAAAAAACAAAAAGATTCTCATGCTACAATTTTTATTTTATTCAAAACATAAAAATATTACAATTGTAATTTTATAGCAATAGAATACTTCAAAATAAATTTAGATCAATTTACAAGTGGATATTAGATTAAAAAATTTAACGCGTCAAAAGATAAGAACATAGTATGAAATTTAAATTAATTTAAAAATTTTAATACTTATCTCATAAAAATTATTATTAATTTAATTTAAGAATTTTTAAATAATTAATATGCTTATCACTAAAGCTATATTATATATATATAAATAATTTTTCATTTATTTAAATTTATTCTTTATCCAATTTCATTTGAATTTATTTTCAATTAGTCTTTATCTTAAATAAAGTTATCTATTTTGATTATCTTAAAATATGGGTTTATTTTATTTATTTGATTAATAATTGCATAACTTTCAAAACCAAAGAAAGAATAATTAAACAAAAACTACCTATAATTGTTATATAAATAAAAAAATTTTATATGATAATTATGTTTTTTAAAACTATTTAAATTAAATTAATATTGATTATTTAGAAGAATCACATGAGAAAAAAGATTTGTGAAAATTGTAGAGTTACAATTACTCTATGGTCTAGAAAAGAAGAGAAAAGAGAAAGAAAGACCTGAGCAATGGAAGAGATAAATTTAAATTAACTTACGAGTGGATATTAGATTAAAAAAATTTAATGCATCAAAAGATAAGAATATAGTATGAAACTTAAATTAATTTAAAAATTTTAATACTTATCTCATACAAATTAGTATAAAAATTTTTAGATAATTAATATACTTATCACTAAAGTTATTTTTTTTAATCTATATATCGATAATCAGTAATTTATTTTCATTTATTCTTTATCCAATTTCATTTGAATTTATTTTGGATTAGTCTTTATCTTAAATAAAGTAATATATTTTGAAAAGAGAGAGGGACCTGAGCAATGGAAGAGATAAGAACATAATGGCAAAGAAAGAAGAAGATGACATCCTATTAGAAAATAGAATTGTTGATATCACCCCACTTCCCAATTGTAGAAGAGAAGAGGTGGCCAAGGACAAGGAATAATATGTAACTAACAACCCAATCATTAAAAAGGCAATACTAAAGGAAAGTAAAGCAAATGAAAAAACATCATGTTTTAGGCAAAGACAAGGAATCCTAAAGAGAATCCTATGTTTAAATGAGTTAGTCAGGGATAAAACAAGAGTAAATAATTTATTCAAAGAAGAGGAAATGAAACAAGACAAGTTAAATGATTAGGGTAATGAAAATTTGAATTATGAGAATTATGCTCATACTCACTATAGCGAGTTCATCCTCACCATAGTGAGGAAGAACAATATTTGCATAAATGCATTTCTAAATCCAAAACACTTAAACAAAATAAAGCACTTGCAAAGAGAAATGCGCAAAGTAGACCCAAACCAGTTATTGCTAGCCTAGTCACCTACATTTACCAAATCAAAGCCATTCAACTTCTAAACCCTAAGTTCTCAAACCCACTCAATCTTTAAGCAAAAAATGGAGAAAAGAACGAAGAATCAACATACCTAGTGTTGCATGAAGATTGAGAGATGAAGATGATGGTGTGAAAAGATAGAATGGTTGAAAAGAAAGCAAGATGCACAGGGTGGGGAATGGCTACGCAACAGCGAGTAAGAACATGAAGAAAAAGGGGAGAAGTTTTATGTTTTGTTTTTGTTTTTCTTTTGTTTTTATTTAAAAAAAAACACTCAAAACCTAAGATAACCAGAGACCCTTGCTATCACACCATACATAGCTAGCATCCATTTTATACTAAGACTAGATAAAAGTATACATTTATATCCAATTTCATTAAACACTTTTAGCAACAGAATTTACCGTCATTATAAGCTAAAACAATTCAATTTTAATCATATGGACCATTTGGCATGACCAACATTTTCCTCCATCCATAACACTTAATGGACCAGAAATATCACAATTCCAAGCTTGCATTTTGGGTTTAAGACAAGCAACACAATTTCAAAGCAAAGTTGCAATTTTTCCTTAGGTCCATAATCTAATGCAAAATTCAAAATTTCATAAATAATTCTAGAAAAATCAAAATCATGAAAATTATACCATTTTGGAAAGCTCAAGATGTCTCATAACTACCATAAAAATTTCAGATCAAAACAACTAGGTTTGTCCTACAAAATTCAATTAAATAGTATATCAAGTTACTAATGCATCATACAGTTAAACCCAAACTTCAAAAATTCATATCTCCTTCTGTAAAGCTTCAAATGGGATGCTCTTAGTGGCTATAGAAAGCTTAGGATGTCTATTTTATGATGAAAATGTCATAAGCATTGGAGTTCATTTAACTCACAAATGACATAAAAATGCAAACTGACTATATGAACAATGACTTGGACAATTCTGCATAATTTGGCCAATTGTGAAAATACATAATAAATTCTCTAGAACTCCAAATTAGGTTCTCTTTAGTTTTGTGAAGAGCTTTATATGAGACCTATAGTCGTGGCAAATTTCATACACAAAATCATCCATTTGGTCAGTTTGTGGTCTAGGTCAAGAATATGGTCATTTTTGCAATCATAATGGGGTCAAATGGTCTTCTAACTAAAGGCATGACCATTTAATCAAGTCCCATAGCATAAATGTAGCCTATATAAGCTTTCCAAATGGTCCAAATCATCATACATCTTGAAATCACTTTCCTACATAACTTTATACATACATGCATCAAGGCTCTATGATGTTAAATTCTCACATACTCATTCATTTGACTTCAAAATTGATACATACATTTAAACATGCTCAAGGGTTAACATCACATATACATCATATGATTACAAAATTTGATATCAAAATGCCTAATTTTCTATTTTATTGTCAAAGTCTTGTTCTTCAAGATGTTTGGCCTCTATTTCTTGTTCTACTTGACTCACCTAGACATGATTAGACATAATATGAGAAAGAATGAGATTTAAAGAATTCTAATAGCTCTTTTACCATTTCAAGCATACATAAATGACACATTTTCATGTCAAAGAATGCAAGCATGCCAAAAAAGCTTCTAATAACCATACATTAGCATAATTTCATGTCACATTAGTTCATACAAGTCTAGCCTTACCCAATTTCTTTTAGACTTTTGGATTTGCCTCACTCACTTTTAGGAGCTTTTGACTTAGCCTCATTCTTTCTTGAGACTTTTGGTCTCATCTCACTCATTCTTAAGGACTTTTGGCTCATCCTCACACATTCTAACCGACTTTTAGCACAACCACATCCATTCAAGCCATTTTGCATTCAAACTTCATTCAAGAAGTATAATGGTGCCAAAACACTTAATCAAAAGCTATAGACATATCTCATAGATCAAATATACACACAAGCATCCAAAGACAATCAAACATCCAAGAAATGCATGTAAGAAAGGTTAGAGAGCTACCTTGTGCCAAGAATCACACACTTTCTTCCTTGGCTATTCCTTCCCCTTTCTGGCCACACACCCACAACTAAGGGGATCTTGATTTTCTTGACATAGACAAATTAAATAAGACACAATTCAATCATTAGAACTAATTATAGTTTCACATAAACTCTATACAAGCTTACTTTATTTTATGATATCAATATGGTTCTGTAAAAGAGCATAATGAAGCAATCTCTAGAATTCATGATCTTGGCTCCAATTCCTCATTCATTATAGGTCATATGACTCCAATTAGACTCATTAAATTCATCTCCAAATCAATTCAAGAAGATTAAACTTAAGTTGCTTCTTTATGCCTTAAAATGGAGCCTAAACTTCCATCTTATAAACCATGGCTTCTAAATTCTAACCAATGGTTTTCTTGGTATTTGCTAATCATATCTAGACCATTCCTATCCTTAGAATTTAAGAAAAATCTTCCTATGTGCTCCATCTTCTCTAGGCCAAGACACACACGCACTATGGGCTCCTTGGAGTAGTCTTGGTTTTTCTTAGAGAATTGGCACTTGTAAAGCTTCCTAGATGTCTTATAAACTCATACATACTCTTACCTAAGCTAGGTTATCCTTAGAAAGCTTCAAGAATGGCTAGGTGCAACAAAATCCCTAAATTACATAACTTGAATTCTAATGCTTCTCTTTTAAATATAATTGCATATTCTTGTTTCTCATACTTTAAAACCTTTGTTTCTTCCCCGCTAAGACCAAGATTCATGCTCTCCTTCATGAGCCTAGGTCTAGTTAAGACTCTCTAAGAAGAAGAAAACAAAATGGAGCAACAAAACAATGGTTCCTTATGTTGTTTTATAGCTTTCCCAAAGTGCTTTTCAAAGCTTCTAGTCTCCCTTGCAAAGTCTCTCCTCTTCTTACTGAACCAACCATAGAACAACCCCAAATAAATTAATAAAACCATGGGAGAAGAGAGGAAAAGGAGGAGAACAAGGTTAATAAAGGAAGGAGCATGAGAAAGTGTTGATTTCTCACCTTTTCAAAGCTTCTTCATTCTCCCTTTGCTTCCCCCACGTGTGCACCTATTAGAGTAGCCCTTGAATCTGTTTTGGAGTGCAAGTGAGTTGGTCAAGAGAAAGGGCAAAAAAGGGGTGTTTTTAAGAAGCTCAAAAGTCTATTTATGTAACTTTTAAAAATTACAATTTAGTCCTTCTTCTTACTTTCTTTCATTTAGGCTCATTTTAAATTCTTTCTAAGAACTATCTTTTTCATCAAGAAATTTTGGTCCTCTAATTCAGAAAATGTCTTTGGTTTCATTCAAATTGGATTAAAAATATTTCCAAATGAATTGGTCAAAGTTTTGTTCAACGGATGACCAAAAATATATATAGGAAGGGTTTGGACTATTCTAAGGGTTCCTATGGTTTTTAGGATTTCTGAGAACCCCGTGACACTCAATATTTTCATTTCAAAATCTCTCCTTTGAGTTTTCTAAAAGTTACCCAAATTTACAAAAATGTCACTAGCCTTTATGGCTTTCTGTTTGACTGTTTTAGCTTCAGTTCTGGGCTAACCTTAGTTTTATATTCTCATTTTTAGGTGCCCCGATTATTCATCTAATTTCATTTGGCTTCCAACCATTCAATTTTGGGGACTTCCTTTTATAATCTCCCCGGTTTAAGGCTTTTAGGACATACGAGGTATTACACTCGCTATTGCGCAAGCAATCGTGAGGGGTTCTTTAGAAAATGTGCCATACAATGAAACTGCAAAATCTCACATATAACATCCAAGATTTTTGAAAATTTTCTAAGTCTGCTAGCTATAGCTAGGACCCCTATTAGCTATAACAAATGACCTATTTGCTACAACGAGTTTCTAGCTAGATATAGCGAATGTACCAATTCGCCATAGCAAGGATGTAGTCCGCTATAATGAGTTCATGCATCCCATACAAAATCTAGGTGATTTCTTATAATAGCGCACACTGTAGTGAGAACAGGGGACTTGGGACTGATAAGTGCATGCTGTAGCAAGGGGTATTTTCTACTATAAAGAGAATTAATCCGGAAAAAGCATGAAAAAGTGGATTTTTGCTTCTTAAAGACCCCAAAAGCTTCTCTTTTCTTCTAATTGACATTTCCTATGCTTAAGACCAAGGGAGAGCTCATCTAAGAAGGGCACAAAGGAGAAGGAAGGGAGAAGGAAGGAAACCAAGGAAAAGGTGAGAGAAACTTGAGATTTTTATGGCTTTCCTTCTTGAGATCTTGTTTTTCTCTCTTTGCTCTCTCTTTCTATAGTTTTGGTTATTGAATTAGCTCTATTTTGATCTTGAGTAGAAATTCAAAAGGAAGGCTAAGGCGAAGGGGAAAACACTCTTGAAGAAGGCTTGAACTCAAAGTAGATATCTATGTATCTTTGCTTCTTAATCTTCTTTGCTTCTTGTGTATGTTGGTTCTACCAACTTGGGAACTTAAGAGAGGAAGGAAGTTCTGACCTAGAACAAGCATGAAACTTATGAATTAGAGTATGGGAAGCTAGGAAATGCAAAGTAAGTGGAAGAAAAGCTAGTGAACTTCAAGATAGGAACCATAGGGGTTCTTAAACATTTTGTACAATCTAATTTTGTCTAAGAATCCCCTAACCTTTGTCAGTATTTGTTTGAGTTCCCAAGATCCCTAGGAAACTTCCCAAATGCCTTTCCTTTCAAGAAAAATTTAGAAACTTCATTAGACCTTTTATTGAAGCATAGATAAATTATGCTTCTTAAATATACAGTTAATTTTTGGCTTATTCCAAGAGAGTAATTACATATTATGTGTTATTTCTAGGCCAAAGGGAAGCTCTATCTAGTTGAGATTGTGAGACTAAGAAAGGGACAAAGAAACTAAAAGGGCGAGGTGGTGCCAAAAGTCCCTTCTAATGGATGAGGTAGAGCCAAAAATCCTTAGGTATGAGTAAGAAAAGGCCAAATGTCTCATGGATGAGGGAGGTGAAGTCAAAAGTCCCTAGACCAAAGGTGAGGCCAATCCAAAAGTCCTCAAAATAGGGTGAAGCTAGACCAAAAATCCCTAAAGCTTCTTCTTGGCATTGATATAATTTTGATGGCATGAAAATTACATGTTGTATGATTTTTAATGGTTAGATGACTACTTGCATGCTTTGACATGTTTATATGCCTTCAATACTTTCTTGAATGAGTGCATAAGCTATTGAGATTCCATAAATCTCATCCTCTTCCCTCCCCCATCTTAAAATGTTAGATGGAGTTCAAGGAGACCAAAGTGGAAGTGAAGGAGCTTGAAAAGCTATTTCTTACCACTTTGTATAGTTTTGTATGGCCTTTGATGTAAAAAGATGTCAATATTCATATGTACATGTTATTTTTTAAGATGTAAACTTAAGGCCAAATGTAAAATTATGTGAATACATTGTATATATCAATGTTAGAGCCAAAGCAATGAGAATGTATGATTTTCCCACTTGGTAGCTCACTCTTAGTTGTATATTATGGCATGTGACATAGTGAGTTTGATATGCATGATGATTTAGACCACTTGGGAAATTCATATGTGATGTATTAGTGCTTTCAAACTTGCCCAAGATATGCTAGAATATGTATGAGGTCATTTGAACCCACTTTGACCCATATAAGGTGTTAAATTTGCTAAATTCGAGGATTATATCAAGATTTGACCAAATGACCTCTTCTTAGTCTGAAACTTGGCATGGTTATAGGTCTTATCTAGAGCTTCTTGGGAAGCTAAAGTTCATTTATTTGGAGCTCTAGAAAAGATTTGGTGAATTTCCAAATTTGGCAGTGGCACTGCTTATAGGGTCAGAAACTTTGCCTCTGTCACTCGTGGGTCAAACAGTATCCAATGGCTATGAAATTTTATAGAGAGAAACTAGATATTCATAGTGACCTATATCAACTAGAAGCACCTCAATTAGAACTCTGTAGATGACCTTAGCTACTATTCCATTAGTTTTCAAGGTCTAAAGGCTACTAAAGTAGTCTAGACTTATTTTTTTCCTCTAGTTAACATCTTTATCTTTCCAAATTGGTATAGTTTACCCAAATTAGATTTTTGTGCAATTAGTTATGAAGTTTTAAAGTTCATATTAGAAATCTATATTAGAAATATTGGGCAGTCTGACCTTTTGAGTATTTCTATTGTCAACCATGGTCCAAATGCTATGATTGTGGTTTAGAATTATTTTTAGTATAAAATTAACATCTAGATCTTTCTAGAAAGCTATAGTTTGGTTGATCCTTATTTTTCTAGTATTAATTATGATTTTCCAAAGTTAGAGCCAAAAATCTGACTTTTGGACCCATGAGAGAAATTGCATTTTTCTAGTTTTTGGCCTTATATCCGTGATTTATCGATTGTTTTATGATATGTATGAGTTGTATGAATGGATATTGAGTAGCAAATGTGATTGATGGGTTCACGGGACCCACAAGGCAAAGCATGAGTGTCTAAACCCCCGATGTAACTTAATAAATTGCCATGGTTTTACTCTTTTTCTTTAGAATTTCATGGAATCAAGCCTAGGTAGAGATTAGTCGAGGTTAACACATTATGGTGTTTCATTTTTTTGATACCAGAGTAAAAGGTCAGGCCCTTTTACTCGGTGTTTGGCTCTTGGATTGCATTATTATTTGTGTTAAGCTATGAATTGCCATGGAAGTGATGAAGTATACATGCATATATGCTTGAGATACAACTATGAACTGAAGGTTGCTTCTTTTTTTTAGACAAATGGTTGAGACTAAACGGGGCAGGGGTAAAGGTAGTCTGCCCAGGGCTCAGAAAGCTAAGCTAGTGGTTCCAGTTGGGCTTGAGGATCCTCTATAGACCATTATGGAGAGACTTGATTGGTATGAGGCCATGATGGGGCAACAACAGGAGATGTTGGAACAACAGAGGTATATTGCCTAACAATAGCATGATATGATCATGTAGTTGTAATATACCATGGCTAGGCATGAAGAAGCTATGAGAGAAGCCCCTGTGCCTCAGCCATCCACTTTTGGCATTCCACTTGCACCTTCCCAAGAGCCTGCTCAGACCCAGACATTTATCCAAAAACTATTGGATCAATTTACGAAGAATAGTCCACCCTCGTTTGACAAGGAGTTGGATGCAGATAAGGAAGAAGCTTAGGTTATAGAGCTAGAAAAAACATTTTCAATGATAGATTGTACCATAAAGTAGAAGGCTTAGCTCATCACTTTCATGCTATAGAAAGAAGTCGATAGATGGTGGCACAACACAAAACCCCTAATGGAGACCAAGAACATACAGATCACTTAGGAAAGCTTCTTGGTGAAGTTTTATGAGAAATACTTTCCCAGTTTAATGAGGAACAAGAAAGAGATGAAATTGATGGGCTGTAGGCAGACTCAAAAGATGGCTATTGATCAATATATGGCTAAGTTTATTGAGTTGTCTCAGTATTCCTCTTACCTCCAGAGGTATGATGATGAGCCTTGGAGATATGAGCAGTTTGAGACTAGGTTGAAGCCTTTGATTAGCGACAGGGTTACTCCACAGTTGATTAGAAAGTTTAATATCCTTGTAGTAGTCAGCAGGGTGATTGAGAATAACTTGCAAGCTATCATGCCTACTGCAGCTTCAACTACTTAAAAAAAGGCTCCAGAACTGAAGAGACCAAGACTTAAAGAGGGCTCTAGCATGGCACCCAACACCAAGAGGGGAGGCAAGGTTCCATGGAATAGAAAGCCACAAAAAGGCAAGAAGATGCCGCCTCCTCGGAGTAAGTCATCTACCCAACAGTTTTCGTTGACATGCTTCAAGTGTAGGAAGCCAGGGCACATCACTAAGAACTGCCCCCAGATGGATACAATGCCTCCTCCCAAGCCGTATACCTAGGGCCAAGTGTTCGCCCTCACTTAACAGGAAGCCAGTGCATCTTCTAGTCTGATCCAAAGTACGCTGATAGTGAATGGCCTTCTTATAGTTTCTATATTTGATTCAGATGTTAGTCACTCATTTATATCCTATGATTGTGTAAGGCAATTAGATCTAGCTATTAGTACTTTGTCATTTGACTTGTCTATCACTACACCCATTGGAAGCCACATTATTACTTCCCATACTTGCTTAAATGTTATTATTTTGTTCAATCATTACCATACCACTATTGATTTGATCTGTATGCCCTTCCATAGTATTGATTTGATTGTTGGTATGAACTAGATGGGCACGAATAATGTGGTACTTGATTGTTAATACCGAATAATTTCCTTACCTGCTTGTGGGACCATACCTAGGGTAGGAGCTGAGTCATCTTTTGTGACTATTGCCCAGGCTGAGAGGCATTTAGAACACGAATGGTAAGAGTTTTTAGTCTTCTTTCGATTCAGGCTGAGGTAAAGGAAGGGATAGAGGAAAACCCAATTGTCACGGAATTCTCGGAGGTTTTCACTAAAGATTTTGACTTTAATGGTCTACCCCCTGAGAAAGAACTAGAGTTCCCCATAGACATAGTGCCCGGGGCTGGACTAGTGTCTAAGACTCCTTATAGAATCGCTCTCACCAAGCTCATTGAGTTGAAAAAGTAGATAGAAGAATTGTTAAAGAAAGGGTTCATACACCCTAGTGTTTCACTTTGGGGAGCTTCAATGTTATTTGTGAGAAAGAAGGATAGTAACTTAGGATTGTCTATGGATTATAAAGAGTTAGATAAAGTTACCATAAAAAATAAATCTTGGGGAGCTTCCTAGAATTGATGACTTGTTAGACCAGTTAGCTGGGCATTTATGTTTTATAAGATAGATCTTAGATCTAGGTACCACCAGTTGAGAGTGAGAACTGGAGACGTCCTAAAGACAACCTTTAGAATGAGATATGGGCACTATGAGTTCCTAGTGATGCCATTCGAACTGACAAGTGCACCTTCTATATTCATGTACTACATGAATAGGGTATTCAACTGTATCTAGATTAGTTATGGTGATCTTCATTGATAATATCTTAGTGTACTCTAAATCCTTTGAGGAACACAAAAGGCATATGATATTAGTCCTAGAAACTCTGAGAGAGTTTTGTCTAACCAAAGTGAGATTCTTAAGTCACATGATATCACAGGCAAGGGTCGCGGTTGATCCCCATAAAGTGAAAGCTATTTTACAGTGGGATAGACCTAGAACAATCCTTAAGATTAGAAGTTTCCTGGGTTTGGCAAGGCACTATAGATGATTAATTCAGGGATTTTCTCATATGGCCTTACTACTGACAAGGCTGATTAGGAAAGAGACACCTTTTATGTAGGATGATAGATGTGAGAGAAGTTTTTAGAAGTTGAAACTCCATTTGACCACTACCCCTGTACTAATTTTTCCTAACCCTAGTGAGCCATTTGTAGTTTATTATGATGGCTTAAGCAAAGGGTTAGGATGTGAATTGATGCAGCAAGATAGAGTAGTGGCATATACCTCTGGGCAGTTAAGGCCTCATGAGGAGAATTATCCCACCCATGACTTAGAGTTAGCTGTCGTAATATTTGCTTTTAAAATCCAGAGGCACTATCTGTATGGTGCAACCATAGAAATCTATAGTAACCATAAAAGTCTAAAATACCTGGTCAATAAAAAAAGAACTGAATATGAGATAGAGAAGATGGATGGAATTCTTAAAGGATTATTGATTATATCTTAAAGTATCATCTAGGCAAGGCTAATATGGTGGCGGATGCCTTAAGTAGGAAGTCCATCCATGCAGCCCATATGATGATTAGGGAGCAAGAACTCCTAAAAAAGTTTAGAAACTTGAACCTCCCTTGTCAAGTGGCATCGAGTAAATTATGTCTAAGTGAAACCCGAATTAAGAATGAGTTGAGGACCCAGATCTTAGATGCCCAAAGAGAGGATGAGTTCCTAAGTTAGGTTAGGAATGAGATTTCCTAGGATAAGACCTCAAATTTCAAGGTGTCTGAGGATAGTGTGATAGTATATCGAGATAGAGTTTGTGTGCCTAAACAGCATGAATTAAGAGAAAGCATTTTAAAAGAGGCATATAAGAGTAAGTATACTATCCAACTAGGTACCACTAAAATGTATCAAGATTTGAAAAGGATTTTCTAGTAGCCAGGGATGAAAAATGACGTAGCAGATTACGTGGCTAGATGTCTAATATGTCAAAGGATAAAAATAGAACATCAAAGATCTGCTGGATTGTTGCAAACCCTAAATATCCCTGAATAGAAATGGGATAGTATAGCTATAGACTTTGTTATGGGGTTACCCAAGACATCCTCTGGAAACGATACTATTTGGATAGTTGTGGATAGACTGACAAAGTCTGCACACTTTTTAGTTATCAGGGATATTCACACATAGGATAAATTAGCCTAGTTGTATATTAGAAAGATAGTATAACTTCATAGAGTACCTAGTAGCATAGTTTCAAATAGAGACCCCAAATTTACATCAAACTTCTGGAGGTCATTAAAGTATGCCTTAGAGCTTAGGTTGCAGTTTAATACTTCATATCACTCCCAAACTGATGGTCAAATTGAGAGGACCATCCAAACATTGGAAGATATGTTGAGAGCATGTGTGTTAGGAATGAGGGGTAATTAGGATGCGTATTTACTATTAGCAGAGTTTGCATATAATAATAGTTACCATTCTAGTATTCAAATGGCCTCTTATGAGGCTTTGTATGGGAGAAAGTGCATATCCCCTCTTTGTTAGGTTGAGCTAGGTGAGAGGAGCTAATAGGGCCTGAGATTGTAGACCAAACCACCCAACAAATAAAATTGATTAAAAAGAAACTTCTCACGGCTCAAAGTAGGTAAAAATGCTATGCCGATAAAAGTATGAGGCTGTTAGAGTTTGAGATTAGAGACCATGTGTTCATTCGAGTGTCTCCAATGACAGGGGTGGGTCGATTAACAAGGGTAAGGAAGCTCAGTCCTAGGTATATTGGTCTATTTGAGGTATTTAAGAAAATCAGACCCATGACTTACTGGATAGCCCTACCTCTTAATCTAGCCCAAATTTATGATATTTTTCATGTCTTCTAGTTGAACAAGTACTTACCAAACCCCTTACATGTCATAGAATATGAGCTTATTCAATTGCAGGAAAATCTTTCTTACATAATGAAATTGGAGATAATTGTGGATGCTAAACTGAAACAGTTGAGGAACATGAGCATTCCTCTAGTGAGAGTGGTCTGGAAGGGTCTAACATCTGAGGAAGTGACTTGGGAACTCGAGTAAAAGATGAGCACGAAATATCCAAAACTTTTCTTTTAAGGTATGTGTTTAAATTTCAGGGACAAAATTTATTTAAGGGGGAAAAAAATAAAACATCCAAGATTTTTAAAAATTTTCTAAGTTTGTTGGCTATAGTCAGGACCCTTGTTAGTTATAGCAAATGTACCTATTTGCTACAACGAGTTTCCAGCTAGCTAGAGCAAATGTACTAATTTGCCATATCGAGGATGTTGTCTACTATAGTGAGTTCATGCATCCCATACAAAATCCAAGCAATTTCTCACAATAACACGCACCGTAATGAGAACAAAAGACCTAGGATTGATAAGTGCCCACCGTAGCAAGGGATACTTTTTGCTATAGCAAGAATTGATTTGGAACAAGTGTGAAAAAGTGGATTTTTGCTTCTTAAAGACCCCAGAACTTTTCTTTTTTTGTAATTGATGTTTTCTTTGCTTAAGAGCAAGGGAAAGTGATGATGCCTTAGTCGCTTAAGCACTCAATTAAACTAAGATTGATTTAATATAGTATAGATCAACCATAGGTCATTCTTCCCAATGAGCAATTTAGGGATTAGTTTGAATTGATTCTAGGTAATTATTTGATACTTAAAATTTTATGTAAATTCTAGAGAACTCTCTCTATGCTAAAAATTAATTGAATTAAATGTATGCAATTGGGGGGTTTGAATTAAGAAATTAAATTTCAATTAAAAGAGAAAAACTAAACAAGTAATTAAACTAGAATGCTCTAAATTGAAATTAAAGTGATTGTGAGAATGCAAAGAACAAACAGGAGGCAACTAAGGTTTTGCAAGGGAATTCCGGTTCTCATCACTCACCAAAGATTGATTGACCAAGAAAGAAGTGATTAGACAGTAGACTAATGAATTTAATTAACTTAATCCAAGGATAGGAAACCCTAAGCTCAAATGCATATTACTTGACTTAACTAGGAAACCCTTAGCTAATTCAAGTAATTTGCAAGTAATTAAGCTAATTAAACTCATCAAATCCTTCAACAATTGGATTCAATTAATTCTGAAAATTTTGGTTTTAATTACCTAATTGAACAATTAAGCAACTATACTACCCAATTCAACAATCAAATAGTGCAAGAGACCAATATATGCAATTAAAATCATAATATTAATCAAATCAATGCAAGAGAACTCAACACATCAATCCAATCAACATTATAAGGTCTAGAAACCAAAATTCCAGCAACTACAAAACATAATTCCAATCCTAAATAACACCAATTCCAATTACAATTCAAGATAAAATCATTGTCCAACCTAAAACTAGGTCTCAACATTAAATCTACATAAAAATTTCTAAAACTAAAAAATCTCTAAGTTCTTGAAATTGAAAGAGAAAAAAGTAAGAAGAAAAAAAACTCCCCCAATGGTCTTCAATCCAATTAATTCAAGGGCTCAAGCCTTCCTCCTCTTTGCTGCCACCTTTCCTTAAGCTTCCATGGATTTTGAGCCTCTAAATTCCTTCAAGCTTTCTGCCATGAAGAGATGATGAAGAAAAATATAGATGAATGATGATGGTGATACACTGGGAGGGCAACGTGCTAGATAGAGGAAGGAATTTGAATGATGGTGGGTCCAGCGTTGGCTCTTCCTCCAGGCGTCCTCCCTGCTGTCCAGAAAAGCCGATGAGTAATGAATAATGAGCACTTTGTTCCTCCAACTGTAGTGTCCTGTGCATGAGTCCGAAAGCCCAAAGAACTAATTAAGAAGAAGCCCTTCATCCTCCCTGCTCCAGTCCTGGTGTCCTTTAGCGTCTCCCAACTCAAGTCCGAAAATGAATGAATGAAGCAGCCAAAATTCGTGCTCCAATGTCCTCTCTGTCTACAGTCAAAAAAGGCAATGAATGAATGCCCCTTCTCCCAAGTGCCTCCCTCAACACGTTGCCTCCCAATGCGTTTTCTTCTTCTGCATGAAGTCTAGAGAACTAATGAAGAAGCAACAGCTCCAGGTCTGGCGTCCTCTCCCCAGTACGAAGACCAAAAAAAAGTGATAAAACAACAATTCTCCCCTCCAGTTTTTCGGCGCCTCTCCCCTCTGCACTGCTGACTGCTCCCACCAGAAAATAAATTAAAACCTAATATCTTATTTACAAAAATTGCCATTATCGAGTAATTAATAAAAATAAAAATTCTGCTCCAATCTTGACCCTTAATCCATTTTAAATCTTCAATTCACTTCCCAAAAATTGTTTTCACCATTGATTCCTAATTTATCTCCAAAAATCTGTACAAATTTAATAAATGTTTTAAAGATTAAAAACATTCAACCCATCAAAGAAATATGAAAAATAAAATATTAACAATTTAAATCCAAAAATTTCCCTAATTAATTAAAAATTATATTATTTTCTAAAATTGACTAAAAATTCAAATATTATATAATAAATCCATTTAAGCTCAAATTAATCATTAAAAATAATAATAAATGTGGGAAAAAATATATAAAAATTAGCATTTATCATAGAGCTCATCCAAGAAAGGCACAAAGGAGGAGGAAGGGAAAAGGAAGGAAACTAAGGAAAAGGTGAGAGAAACTTAAGATTTTCATGGCTTTCCTTCTTAAAATCTTGTTTTTCTCTCTTTACCCTCTCTTTCTATAGTTTTGGTTATTGAATTAGCTCTATTTTGATCTTGGTCCAGAGGAGTGAGAGTAGAAATTCAAAAGGAAGGATAAGGCAAAGGAGAAAACACTCTTGAAGAAGGCTTGAACTCAAAGTAGATATCTATGTATCTTTGCCTTTTCATCTTCTTTGCTTCTTGTGTATGTTGGTTCTACGAACTTGAGAGCTTAAGATAGGAAGGAAGTTCTTATCTAAAACAAGCATAAAACTCATGAATTAGAGTGTGGGAAGCTAGGAAATGCAAAGTAAGTGGAAGAAAAGCTAGTGAACTTCAAGATAGGAACCATAGAGGTTCTTGAACATTTTGTACAATATAATTTTGTCTAAGAATCCCCTAGCCTTTATGAGTATTTGTTTGAGTTCCCAAAACCTTTAGGAAGCTTCCCAAGTGTCCTTCCCTTCAAGAAAAATTTAGAAGCTTCATTAGACCTTTTATTGAAGCATAGATAAATTATGCTTCTTAAATATGTGGTTGATGCTTTGGCTTATTCCAATAGAGTAATTACATGCTATGTGTTGTGTCTATGCCAAAGAAATCAAGCTTCATCTAGTTGCGATTGTGAGACCGCAAAGGGGACAGAGAAATTAAAAGGGAAGAATTGTATTTGAGTGCCAAGGTAGCTCTTCACTCTTTCTTGTTGCATTCTTGGATGTATGATAGTCATTGTATGCTTGTGTGTGCACTTGTATTATGAGACATGTTATTTGATATTGCCTTGTCGTATTGGTACCAATATGTTTATGTTTTGGGTTGTGAAAATTGCTCTTAAAGGGTGAGGTGGCACCAAAAGTCTCTTGTGATAGGTAAGGTAGAGCCAAAAGTTCCTAAATATAGGTGAGACAAGGCCAAAAGTCTTATGGATGAGTGAGGTCAAGTCAAAAGTCCCTAAACCAAAGGTAAAACCAATCCAAAAGTCCCCAAAATAGGGTGAGGTTAGACCAAAAATCCCTAGAACTTATTCTTGACATTGATATGATTTTCATGGCATGAAAATCACGTGTTGTATGATTTTTAATGGTTGGATGCCTATTTGCATGCTTTGACATGTTTATAGGCCTTCAATGCATCTTTGAATAAGTGCATGAGCTATTGAGATTCCATGAATCTCACCCCCTTCCCTCTCCCATCTTAAAATATTAGGTGGAGCTCAAGGAGATCAAAGTGGAAGTCAAGGAGCTTGAAAAGCTATTTCCTACCACTTTGTATAGTTTTTATGGCCTCTGATGTAAAGAGATGTCAATATTCATATGTACATGTTATTTTTGAGATGTAAACTTGGGACCAAATGCAAAATTATGTGAATACATTGTATATATCAATATTAGAGCTAAAGCAATGAGAATGTATGAGGCCATTTGAATCCACTTTGACTCATATAGGGTGTTAAATTTGCCAAATTCGAGGGCTATATCAAGATCTGACCAAATGACCTCTTCTTGGTTTGAAACTTGGCATGGTTATAGGTCTTGTCTAGAGCTTTTTGGGAAGCTAAAGTATATATTATTTGGAGCTCTTGAAAATATTTGGTGAGTTTCCAAATTTGGCAAAATTTCTAAATTTAACAGTGGCATTGTTCATAAGGTCAGAAAATTTGACTCTATCACTTATGGGTCAAACAGTGTCTAATGGATATGAAATTTTACAGAGAGAAACTACACATTCACAGTGACCTATATCAACTAGAAGCACTTCAATTGGCACTTTGTAAGAGGAGAAATAATATTATGAAGTTCTATGTCAGCATTAGGGATGCCAGATAACCCTGGCTACCATTCCATCATTTTCAAGGTCTAAAGGCTACTAAAGTAGCCTAGAATTATTTTTCTTCTTTAGTTAACATCTTTAGTGTAACACCATATGTTTATAGCTTACTTCCTATCATTTCTAAGTCTCACATGATGAATTGCACAAAAGGGAATAGAAAATGACATTAAAATAATGCCTTATTTCGCATTACGTCACGTATGAAAATTTCATTCAGTGTCACGCGGACCATATGAACTCTTACATCAAATTTTCATATTTAATTACATACATACAACTTATTTGCATCACCAAAGTTGGCCCACAACTTGTGGAATTTAAAGGGGAGCATCAAACTCACACTATTATTTTCAACCAGAATCTTAGTTTTTTTGTCACAAATTCGAAAATTCATAACTAAATCCACAAAACTCAAAACCCAACAAAGTTTACCATTCCAGAAAGGTTTGGATGTCTACCCCATGGTAAAAATAATTTCAGCTCATGAATCATTAAGGGAGAATATTTGACATCTGAAAAGTTACTAAGGTCGCTACTATTTGGGCTACTAGTTCAGATTATTGATATAAAGTTTCAAAATTCATAAATAATTCTAGAAAAATTTAAATCATGCATTCTTTACTATTATAGAAAGCTACACATATCTACTTTATGCCAAAAATATTTCTAGGCCATGAAACATAACACAGAAAGTGTTTGACATGTGAAAAGGGGAAAAGGTTCAGACAACTACTGGTACTAATGCAAGTGTCTGTTATAAACTTTGAAAATGTCCAAATAATTCCATGAAAATGATACCAATTTGGAAATTTATGAATGTTAACTCTATGGTAAAAATAGACTCAAATTAGGTAAAGCACGTTTAGCTACTAAAATTCAATGGAACAGTGACTCAGGTCATGCGGTGTTACTGTTACTGTTCCAAAAATTTAAAAATTCATATCTCTTAGCTCAAACCTCTAAATAAGGTGCTTCCAGTTGCTACAAGTCACCGTGAATGCCTAGTTTCTTCCTATAACATTTCATAGCCATTGGACCACATTTACCCCTTGGATGACACAATTTCATAATTGATCAAATGAACAGTATTGGTGCAAATCCAAAATTCTCATACCAACTTTGAAAAATCATAGAAAATTCCATAGACCTCCAAATGACCTGATATTTAGCTTTCCAAAAAAACCTAGGCAAGATCTAAGTGCATAAAAAATTTTAAGTCAAGAAGAGGTCATGTGGTTAAACTTTGCTGTAGCTCAAGATTATGGCACTTTTAGTTCCAATAAAGGGGTAAATTTGGTCCAAATGAGCCATCCATTGTTTCACACATATTTGAGCAACTTCAAAAGCATAAATGTAGCATAAATGAGCCTCTCGTAAGGTATGAATCCATATGAAACTTAAATTCATCATGCCACTCCCATAAACATACATGCACAAGTGGGCTCCTAAGTGGTCAAAATGCACATTTCTATTCATTTAACTCTATTCTTGATTCATACACTAACTTTACATAGTTTTACACTTGTTCAAAGTGTCATGGGTCAAAAATAACATATACATATATTCTTTGACATTCTAGTATATCAAAACTAGTAAAATTTGCCAAGAGATGGAGATTTAAGCTCATTGGCCTCCATCCTTTGGATCTTGGACTCCACCTAGATCATATGAGTTGAGAGAAAGGAGGGGGTGAGATTCATTAAATCTCAATAGCTCATATACCTATTCAAGCACATTTTCAAGGCATACAACATGTCAAAGGTACAAGTATGCAACTACTCAATCGATGAAGCATTCAATTCCCACATTTTTATGTCACAAACACATGTCAAGAATAAGAATGAACTCTAAGGACTTTTGGTTTGGCCTCACCCTATTTTTAGGACTTTTGGATTACCTCACTCTTGGTTTTTGGGAATTTTGACTTAGCCTCACCCATCCAAGAGACTTTTGGCCTTGTCTCACCCATGCCATGAGACTTTTGGTATCTCGTCACCCACATTAAGGGACTTTTAGCACTACCTTACCCTTGTAAGTCATTTCTACAATTCAAAGACATTCAAGAAAGTATATTGATACCTAAATAGCATCATAGCATCAAGTGGCATGTCTCAAACATATACATAGACACACAAGCACACAATGACATATATGCAACAAGAAAATGCAACAAGAAAAGGTGAAGAGCTACCTTGGTGCAAATTCAAACTTTACTTTGCTTGTTCCTTCTCCTTTTTGGTTCCATAAACACAAGGAAGTGGGGTTAGATTTCTTTGGCTTATTCATAATAAACAACACTTAATTATACTCTTGGAACAAGTTATAACATCCAACTTACTCTTAAAACTATACTTTGTTCTATTTGTCACAATATGGTTCCATTAATAACCTAATGAAGCAAATACCACAAGTAAAATTCTTGGTTCCATTCTCTTGTCATATTTAGATCTATTGACCTCATTTAAGATCCTTGAAGCCATCACACACTCACTTTCACAAACCTAGGTCCATGTTGCTTCATAAAGTCACATTATGGAAGCCATTGACTCATCTCCCAACCTAAGGCTTCTAATTTTTTTCCAAGGGTTTCTCCTATCTTCTTTTATCATATAAAGTCCCAAATCAAGCTTGGAACCATTTAAAACATCCTCTAGCTATCTCTAAGGGTCTTGATCGATTTATACTTCTATTAAAGACCCATGGAGGTTGGGATTTTTCCTTAATGGATGGGGCACTTGGGAGGCTCCCTAGGAGTCTTAGAAACTTAAACAAATACTCATATATGATGGAGAAGTCTTGAGTCAACCCAGATTTTAAACTATGTTCAAGCACCCTACACTTTTCTAACTTGAGTTTTACTAGTTTTTCATGCATCTCTTTGATGTAATCTATCTTCCCAAGGCTTAGTTTGATGGATTCTTTTGGATTATAAAATAAAAACTCTTCCCTCTTCATGGTTCTGTTTGAGGCATTCCACCATGGAAGAGGAGAAGGAGAAAAAAAAGCAACAAGGGAAGAGAAACTACCTTGGAATCAAGCTTCCTTCAAGAGCCCTTCTTCTTCCCTGTTCCTCCTCCTTAAAATTTGAATTTCTCTCCTCTGATCTGGACCCAAATCAACACCAAAAATTACATTAAAACCATGGAAAGATGAAGTTTTAAAAGGAAGAAGCATGAAAATCTTACACTTTATCACATTTCCTTTGGCTTTTCTTCCTCCAAAATTCCCTCTCTTTGTGCGCCTAAGATAGCAGCTCCTTTTCTGAGATTTGGGCAAAAGAAATTTGGTTTAGAGAGGGGGAGGTTGAACATGGATTTAAAGGGAGCATTTAAAAGCTTCTTTGTACAATTTGTTTCCATTTTTGCCCTTCCATAATGGCATTTCCTGTTTGGCTTCATTTTAGCTCCTTTTTTAGAACTGTCTTTTCCATCATAAAGCTTAGATTTCTAATTTAATAAAATGCCTTTAGAATCACTCAAATCAGAGCTAAAACCTTCTCAAACGAACCAGTCAAAATTTGGGTCAACCGATATCGGAAAGAGTACACCGAAGAGGCTTTACCAGTCCCGAGGCTTCCCATGATTTTTGGGGCCTCTAAGAACCCTGGGTAACTCAAAATTTTCATTTAAAAAGTCCTCCTAGGTGTTTTTCCAAAATTGTACTTATTTATAAAAATGCTACTGGTCTTTCAGCAATTTTTTTAAATTACTTCGGCCCCGATTTCTAGGAAACTCAATGCTCAAATCTTCATTTTCTATTATTTAAAATTTTATCCAAATTTTATTTGGCATTGAATCACTCATCTCAAGGGACTTGCTTTTCAAACTAACCCATTTCGGTGTTTTTACAATGTACCAGGCATTACATTTAGCTTTCCAAATTGGTATATTTTTCCTAGATTGGAGTTTTGTAGAATTAGTTATAACGTTTTGAAATTCATATCATAAATCTGTATCAGAAATGCTAGGCAGTCTGACCTTTTGAGTATTTCTGTTATCAAACATGGTCCAAATGCTGAGATTATGGTTTAAAATTATTTATAGTATACATTTAACATCTAGATCTTTCCAAAAAGCTATGGCTCTGTTGATTCCCATTTTTCTAAAATTAATTCTAATTTTCCAAATTTGGAGCTAAAAATCTGACTTTTAAACCCTGAGAAAAATTGCATTTTCTATTTTTTGGCCTCATATCCATGGTTCATGGATTGTTTTATGATATGTATGAATAAATTTTGAGTAGAGACTATGATTGATAGATTCACGGGACCCACAGGGCCAAAGTATGAGCATCTAAACCCCCAATATAACATAATAAATTGCCACAGTTTTATTCCTTTTCTTTGGAATTTCATGGAATCAAGCTTAGGTGGAGATTACTTTAGGTTAACACATTATGGTTTTACATCACAAGTGCGAAGTGGTCCTCTCGCAATGGTAAGAACACTTGGTGGTTTTGGTCAACCATAGAAACTCTTTGGAATTTGTACTGGTCCAAAGGCATAAGGAATTCATTATTATAAAGGGCATGTATGCAATAGCGAAAACACTTTGAATGAATTTTAAAGACAAGATTTCTCGCAATAGCGCATGTCATGGTGATGAACCCTCTGGATTTTGTACTAGATTGGAGAAACAAAGGGCTTACTATGGCAAAAAAGCATGCATGCAATAGAGAGAACACTTAACAATGTGTTGATTTGGCCTCCAATCTTCAATCCAAGCTTCTTGCCTCTAAATCTTAGCTCCCTTGTGTGTTTTTCTCTTTAGAAAGTCTCCTTCTAGGCTCAGATTCTCGAGAACCTAGATGCTCTTCAAGTTTTAAACCCAAAAGTCAAAACTGTGCCTTTCAGTAAATGAGTCTTGCTATAGCGGGAGGAGGAGCACCTCTCACTATTGCAAGAGCTTATTAGTTCCAAACTTTAAGTGTTCTTGCCATAGCCCACATTATTGCTAGAAGTTCCCTAAATTTTGTATGAGCCACAAATTAGTTATAGCAAATTGGCATCCTCACTATAACGAGAAAACTTTGACAGTTTGCTCTTGATTTTTTAACTTTTTCCTTTTCTTTATTCCTTCATAGCAAGTCTCTATCCCTTTTTTGAGATTAAAATCAAAATGAAATGAAACACAGAGCTGCTAAAATGATTAAAAGGCTAAATTTTATTTATTTACATTGATTGGAGAAAAATATGTATTAAAATACAAAATTTGTAAAAAGAACAACCAGCTAACTCCCTAATCCATCATAAAATATACCATAAAATATGAAAATTAAGAAGTTATCATATGCTAACTCATTTAACTCACTTAACAAATTTAATTTAAAGTTTTAATCTATTTAATTGAGTGAGCATAAACAGATTAACTCATTCAACATGTTGTTCATTATAAATTGGCCTTCCTCTAACTCATTGTGAATGCCAAACGAATTATCATTATTGTTTAGAAAAATGAAATAATGGTTACATCCAGCCAGATGTCTACATCAGGGACACTAAAGTAAACGGCATAGTAATCCATTGATAGTAAGTGTGGAAAAACTTTAAATTATTTTCGATCAGAAATTGTACTATTTCTTAATCAAGAAATTATATTTTTATATAACTTTTTTATATTTTTAATTTTAAAATGTTTAATAAATTTTTTTAAAAATTTAATCATATAATTTAAATTATAAAAATTATTCTTGATTAGATTTTTATTAAAAATTTTGATAATAAAAATATAAGAAATATTTTTTATTTTTTCAATATTTAATTAGAGTTTGGATCCTTTCTTATTTAGTGTGAGCTGAACCTCATTCTATTAAAGAGAAAAAAAAAGAAAAAAAAAAGTATGTGAAAAGAAGAAGAAGTAAACTTCATATATATTTTCACTTCTTTGTATCACTTTTTTTTTTCCTATCTCCATCTAACAAATTAGTGCCCTAAATATATAAGAAAGGATACAAATTACTTTAATTATTGTGTTTGTGAAATGAAACCAAACTAGAAATTCTTAAATAAATTATAGTGAAAATAAAATAAAATAAATTTGTTTATAGATATTTAAATAGTTATATCTACAATGCCATGCATTATAACTACTATTAAATGTTTTAGTAAAAAATATTATTTAAAATTATTAAAATAGAGATTACTTTATTAGAATGAATCTAACTTAAACATTTCTTAATTTTTTTAAAAAGATTATTTAACTAAATTTATGCTTCTAAAAAAAAGAAAAGAAATTAAGAAAAAAAATTGAGAAATTAACTAAATATCCCGTTCAATAAATAGATACAATTATCTTATAACATGTTTTAAGAAAAATTTTTAAGTATTCTTAGAGTTTTCCATCATTTACTCTCTTTCCAATGAAAAAAGTCTAAGTTAAATAAAATAAGGCTCACAACAAAAGAAAACATGGATTTTTTGTCATCATTAAAACACTAGAAGTTGTCCTAAAAAATATTTAGTAATGACAAACTAGTCATTGCTAAGTCACTGCATTAAGTACATTTAGAAAAAGAATGAGAAGAAGAGAAGTTGTATGATTACCACTTACTCTCTCTCTTCCTCTCTTTATCTCTCTTTAAATTTAAAAGATTTTTTATCCTCCTAAATAAAAAGGATCTAAATTAGCCAAAATCTATACCAACTAATGTTACATTGTGTGGGGCACATTACTCTAGTTGGCTTATAAGTTATTGGATGTTGTGCAAATAAAATGATACCATATGTTGTGTATAAGAATCTTTCATCTGTAAGTGGTTATATTGCTAAATTAGTACTTATATTCAATTTCATCAAAAAATTTGTGAGTCTATCATATAGATGAAACTATAATTCCTCACCTTTAAGGATATGTGCATATGGTGAATACAATAATTTTTTTTCCTTTTTGTCTATAGGTCTCTTAAATCAATTAAATTTTTAATTTATAACTTTTTTCAATTTATTCTAACCATGATTGAAAACTAAGTTATCAAGAAGCAAAGTTTGAAATTAATAAAAAAAATGAGTCTCCTTCTAGTTATTATTTTGCTTCTTCAACCATAGCTTTATGTTATTGTTTTATTGATTTGTTATAGTTTTCTTTATTTTTTTTATTTTTTTATATTTTTTATATAAATTTGTTATATTTTTCAAAATATTTTAATCTCATTATTTACGTTATATATCATAAAAAGTTATTTTATTACTACTTATTCCACCATTACTTGATTTAAATTTCTTATTAATATATAACATAATTAATTGATTTAAATTTATTATTGAAAAATAAAAATTACCTATATTTAAAATTTAAACGTACTTAACATTCAACTTCTATTATTTCTAAATTATATTAAGCCTCCACTATTATTTAAAAAAAACAAAGGCCTTAAAAATTATAAATAAGAAAACATTAAGATTGCAATTTCAAAAACTTAACCAAGTTTAAAATATATTTATCCTTATAAATAATATATATTACTTTTGTTGTTTCTTATATTATATGTATGCCATATATAATCTTTTGTTGCATTATTGTTTTTAGAAGTATATATATATATATATGAACTATGCATCATATGACTATTGTTAAAATTTGTTTTGGTGACAAGTTCAGGTTGCCACTAAAAGCTTTGATGTAAAAGTTTTAAATATTTAAAAAAATTTGAACCAAATGTTTTAATGGTGACAATTATTGTCGCCACAAAAGTTTTAGCGCAAAAAATTTAAATATTAAAAAATATTTGTGCCAAATGTTTTAGTGGCGAGACTAATAAGTTGCCAATAAAACCTCTTTTAGTGACGCACAAATGTCACCACCAAAAGTTTTGGCAAAAACTTTCTTAGGGTTTCAAAAATTTATAGGCCAAACTTATAGTGACAACCTAATTTGGTTGCCACTAAAACCTTTTAATGGCAACACCTATTTAGCTTGCCAATAAAATCTTTTATAAATTTTTTTAAATTTTCATAATTTTGTGATCAATGTATTAGTGGCGACCTATTGTCACCACTAAAACTCTTACAAATTTTTAATTTTAAAAAAGAAAATTATACCTCAAGCTTTTAGGGATGACCTTAATTAGTCGCCACAAAAACATTGGCTAGAGAGTTTAGTGGTCACATAATGTTGCCACTAAAGGATTTTTTTTAGTGGCGATTCTTGATTATTGCCACTAAATTGTTTTAGTGGCAACCCTTTGTCATCATTAAAATTTTGGCATAGAATTATTTTTGCAATGGCATAAGTTTTAGCCTTATATTGTCATTAAAGACCATCACTAAATATTTTTAGAGGCAACTTTTTTGTGTCGCCACTAAAAGTTCAGTCAAAATGCTACACTCTATTTTAGTAACAATTTTTAGTAGCAATTCTTTTTTGTCGCCACTAAAAGTGTACTTTTAGTGATGAAATAATTTAGTTGTTGCTTAAAATCATCACTAAAAGTCTATTTTTTTTATAGTGCCTTCAAAAAATAGGATCAAATCATTTACAAAAGATAAATGGGCTATGGGAAGCCATTTTCCCCCCAAAACCAAAAAAAGGGGGTTCTAAACTTTTTTTCTTATTTGTTTGTATCTTTAATTCTGTTTTCCTTAATCCCATTCTTAAAAGATACCCAAGCCATTTTTAAATAGGCGAATATGCTTTTAGACTTTATTATCTACTGCTCATTGTACACAATGACCAAGGTGCTCTATAAGAGGTAAAATGACAAGGGGTCCCCTTAGTGAAAACCTTTAGAAGGGGAGAAACTCTTAGAAGTATCTACGTGTAAAAACCCCAAGGGTATATATAAAGAAATGACTAATAAAATTAGCTGAGATTGAGGTGTGGGTCCCAATCCTAATCCGATTGCCTAATTTTCTTTTTTCTGCCAGGTTGCTTTGTTGCACTACCAAAAATGCCTCATTTGTATGCAAAAAAAGGTTAGGTTTTCTATCATTTTCCCTTCTAATCTTTTGTCACATGCCTAAACCATTAAAGCTCTCTCATGAATAGCCAACACAAAGCAAAAAACCAACACATGCATCCTTTCCTTCTACTCTGTTCCATGATAGCCTTGTTTCCTTGACCTTATTAGCATCTTGTGTTTTTTGCTACTAAATTATGCCTTGCTGTTACCTCTTGGTAGATGATCTTCATGTAGTTTTCTTCCCTCTTGGTCTACAATCTCCATTTGTATTTTTTTGAGTAAATCATGGGATAACACGACCAAAGAATCATCAGCTTGCACCACCATTCCTTTGCTACAACTTAGTTTCATTTTTGCTAGCATTTTTTAGGCGTTCTCATCTAGTTTTAGCCATAAATGGTTGCTAGATCTTGGTGTAAAACCATAAATTCTGTCTCATCTCATGCTTTTAAATGGCATAATGTCATGATCCATAGGGAGTTCCCATAGAAAAAGCAAAGAAAAATGGGATTTATTTCACATCGCATCATATCTAAAAATTTATTTCAGTGTCACGTGGACCGTGTGAGCTCATGCTATGCATCTTCATGTTTAATTACATCATTAAAACTCATTTGCTTCACAAAAACATGCCTACAACTCATGGAAACCAAAATGGAGCATGGAAAATAGAAGCTCATTCTCGACTAGAATTGGCCTCTTTTCTGGGCAAACTTTGGAAAATCATAACTAAATCTAAAAAAAATCAAAATCATGCAATCTTAGTCATTTTGGAAATTTTATGATGTCTACTTCACACTAAAAATATTTCTAGATCATAAAATTTATCACAGAGGATGTTTGAAATCCAAAATTGTCCAAAGGTCTGACCGCATTTTGGAACTATCATAGAATTCTACAAAAAAATTTGAAAATATCTAATTAATTCTACAAAAATCCAATCCATGCAAATGATACCAATATGAAAAGATGTGGATGTTAACTAGAGAGAAAAAATATTTTTAGATCATTTTATCAAGCCCAGACCTCGAAATTCAATGGAACAATACTTCTGGTAGGGCAATTTTACTGATACTGGATAGAAACTTTAAAAATTCATATCTCCCTCTCTAGACCTCCAAATGAGGTGCTTCTAGTTGGCATGTGCCACTGTGATTACCTAGTTTCTTCGTATCAGTAAAATTGTAGACCTTTAAAAATTATGGTCTTTACCTTCCTAAAAAACTTTCAATGAAACCTAATTTCATGCCAAATTTCAGACTAAAACTAACTCATTTGGCTAAAAAGTGACATAGGGTTTCATTATAATCAATTTTGGCTCCATATAGGGTACCAAAGTTACCAAATGAATTTCCCTTGATCTTGACACCTTTTGAGAAAGTCCAAAAGCACATTTGAGACTTAAGTGAGCTGCCCAAATGGTCCCAAACCCCATGCATCTCATTTTGGGCATTCAACCCACACTTTACACATTTCCATCATACTTTCACATTGCATTATTTGGCATCTCATGTTCAAAATGTAGGCTAGAAGGTATACATCATATTCATACATTTAAACATCATATAATATCATATTTACATATGTATCAAGGTTCATAGTACATTTATAACATCATATACATCATAAACCATCATTATGGTTCCAAAATGGACAAAACAAGGCATAAGCTTGTCAATCTCCCTTTTTCATTGTTGTTGGCTCCCTTCACCATAGTTACTTGTTCCACCTAGCATATTAGATCATTGGAGAGGAGGCGATGAGATTTAAAGAATCCCAATAGCTCATATCCCATTCAATCATACATAATATGTGCAAAGCAAGCTTTACAAATGCATGCATGGAGAAAATGGAAGTCATAGACATTTTAAAAGCAAACTTGGCATATGAACAAATCATACAAGACATTCAAGAGCTTACCAAGTATCTCGATTGGCCTCACATTTCTCCTCATAGATTTTGGACTTACCTCACCCATTCTTTAAGAGCTTTGGACTTAACCATACTCTTGGGAGCCCACTTTGCTTTTGGGAGACTCTTTATTTTGTCTCTACCAACCTCAAGGGTTCTTGGCTCATTCTCACCAAACGGAAGAGTTCTTGGCCTCTCCACACTCAAGCAAACTCATACAAATATCATGTAATCATTTGAAGACATAACATGACATCAAGAATCGTGGCATATAAAGGTATGCTAACATACTTTTCATAGCTTGAAAATACACATACACACATTCTAAAATAAGCTAAACACACATCCATGAATGAGGGAAGATGGAGAGAGCTACCTTGTGTACACTCACACACTTTTTTCTTGAAATTCAAGCCTTCTCTTTCGGCCACACACCCACAATTTGGTGGAGATGATTTCTCTTGACCTAGATGTAATTTATGGGAGCCAATTAGGTTCATGAAACATATTATAAGGGTACATAACTTGATGAAACACTAGATTGCTCTATAGGCTTCATTATGGTCCATAATTGCACCTAATAAAGCAACACCCCTCAAATGACTTCTAGGCCTCATTATTTCCTTTCAAATATTATTCTTGACTCTTTTTAAGCCTCTTGGAGTCATCACACCATTAAAATAACAGGCCTAGCACCATGTTGCTTCTTTAAGTCATAATATGGAACCTAAGACACCAAATCACTTTCCATGAGTTCTAAATTTTTTCCAAGGCCTCCCTTTACTTTCATTCATCAAATATGAGTCGAGAATAGCTTTAGAAAAATTTAAAACTTTCCCCCACTATACAAACATGCCTAGGCTAAGACTAGGACATCAATTGGGCTTCTTGGAGTTTTCTTAGTTTTCTTGAAGGAGGAAGCTTGTGCGGAGCATCTTAGGTGCCTCAAGAACTCATTTATACACTTAATTAGACCTAGGAAGCATCACATAAATTCAGAATTTGAAAGGTGTACTAGAAACCCTAGGTTTTGTATCTTGCATTCTAATACCTATTTCATGGTTTTCTTTGCATATTCTTATTCCTCTCCATCAAATACCTAAGAATCATCCTTGGTTTGGTTGAAAATATAACTCCCTAGGGCTGTCTATATCTAGGTCGAAGTGGAGAAGAAAGGGGGTTCAACATAGCTACCATAGAATGCATATTTACCTTATTTTCTTGGTTAGTTTGGCTTGAATCTTGCTTTCTCCAAGTTCCTCTCTTCAAATCCAAAATTTCCCTTGAATATCTCCCTTGAATCAAATTCATAAACCTCATTTTAATCCAAGGGAACAAAGGAGAAGTGGTGGAGATGGAGAAAAGCATGGAAAACAATCATAAAAACATACCTTTAGCTTGGAATTTCTTCTTCTTCTCCACCTCTCTTGGTGAGCCCAAAACCCTAGCTCTCCCTTCTGAAATTATGAAAAAAATTTTGATTCCAAATGGGGAGGAAAGTGGGACGCCACCTATATATAAGGAGGAAAAAGTGACTTTTTCAAAAATTTCAATTTTGCCCTTTGTACTTTGCATTTTTGTTTGTCCTTCATTTTAGCTCCTTTTTTAGAATTGTCTTTTCCATTATAAAATTTAGGTTCTCAATTAATAAACATGCCTCTGGAATCACTCAAATCGAAGCTAAAACCTTTTCAAATAGACCCGTCAAAGTTCGGGTACATCGACATTGGAAAACATCCACCGAAGGGGATATAACTATCCCGAGGCTTCCTATGGTTTTCAGGGCCTCTGAAAACCCTGAAGGACTCAAAAATTTGGTTTAAAAAGCCCTCTTGTGTGAATTTCAAAAATTGCCTGAATTTACGAAAATGCTATTACGTTTCGTAGGTTTTCTGTCAAAATTTATTTCTTCATTCTAACTCCATTTTTCCTTCTTTCTAAGGCCACAATTCTCATTTTTATGAGGCTATAATGCAACTCAAATTTTTTGGGACCTTAGCTAATTCATTTTGGGGGACTTGCTTTGAAAACGTGCCTGTTTTTGTCGTTTAGCGAAAACCAGACATTACACTTGGCAGCCATTTCCTTTATGCAATACTAGTTCATTTAGGTCTGACTTTCATTATTTTGATTGCTAGAAACACTTTAAATTTCTTTTGATTCCTTTGTCATCATTAGTGTGTTGCTTCATCTCCTAAATGATCTTGAGTTCTGTTATGTATACTTCCCCTTTCTTTCATGGTTCTTAGTTATTTTGGTGTAGAACCATTGAATGTGGGTTTTAATTTGCTATTAGGGAGCCAAACATGAGCCATTTTTTGTGATAAAATTTCCAACTTTGTTCATGTAAGCTTCTTCCTTTGTAGTGGTCTTTTTTTTCATTATTATAGCTCTAGTAGTGGATGCCTATTGTAATGTGATTTATATGTGTGATTATCCCAGTGTAGTGTGTGTTTTTGGAGGTTACTCCATGGTGTGGCTCAAATGGATGGAGAAATCAAGAGATTGAAGAGAAATATGTACGAGGTTGTAAATTAGCTCCATATTTTTATCCTCTGGACTCTCAATCCAAAAAACAAAGAACTATGTATGTGGCTACTCTTATGTATACTCAGTTGGGTGATTTTATCCATAAAGAGGGGAAATAGGTTAGTGTAAAATTTGGAGGAATTGCACTTTCATGTTGACTTTTGCAATATGGGAAACCTTAGCACTTGTATTATTATGGTTTGTGTGGCATTAAACTCCTTGTTTTTTTATCTCGATTCAAGTGAATTCCATAAGATTACAAGCCTATCTTATGAGGCTTTTGAGATTATAGGATTAGTGGATGAGGTGGTTAATTCCTTGAATGTTATTTAGGGATAGTCTTAGCCATATTAAACATGTATCTTGTTTTGTGTATTCTTTTTTATGTATTAATGTCTTAGACACCTAGAATATTAGGAATTTTTTTATTTTTTTAATGATAAGTAAAGAGCATCCAAGAACTCTAAACTAAGTGTTCCTAGGAAGTTTGTAATTAAGGTATTGTATAGGTTAGTCGTGGGCCAAATAAATAGAGTATCAATAATAATCACAACTTGAACTAACAAGTTGTGTCAGTGCTGTGAAAGGGATACCATTGATTATCATAACCAAAGACAAATTTATTAAGACTAAGTGTTGGGTAAAGATGATAAATTTTATGATTGACTGTTGAAGTTGTTCAAATATTAAGAATTTGTGAATTGGTGTATAAGGTATTTGGGGAGTTAGGCACAACCAAGAATTAATGGAGAATATAATAGGGAACTTTTGGTGTTAATTTAAAAGGTGAGTAAATAATACTAATTATATGCCATATACATATTCAATGCTTCTTCATTTCAAATTGGTGACTAAGCATTTCTTAGTAACTGTACTTATGTCACTATTTGTGTTATGGATTAGTTTAATATGTAAGTACTTCTTGTTCTTAGTAGTACACATAAATCCTAGAAGCCATCTTTATTTGACTAGAAAAAGAAAAATAGAGTTTAATTAAATTTCACTTATTTCTTTTTTTATACCAAAATGTTTAATGAGACATACTACTATATATGTTCTAATGATATGTATGCAAAATTATGAACTTTGATTTACTTTGAGCATGTATTTATGAGATAATTTCTTTTAGGAGCTATCTATGGCAGGACCCCACATGCTAACCGTGGTAGTGGTTAACCACGATACACTATGACTTGTACTCCAACTAACAGGAATGTTGCTAACCTCATAAGGTTGGCCACCACACATGGATCTATTCTAATTTTCATGAGCAGAGTGCTCAGCATCTGTGTAATTTGCCCCCTAAACTGTGTGCTCTACACCTGATTCAATTGGGTATGGACAGGAAGTTTTTATTGTAATTGATGAATGATTTATCAGTAGACTTTACTTATTTCTGTATTGAATGATTTACTCATTGGGTTAGAATTTTAATGCTAAATTTGTTTTATTACCATATAGTTAGCATTGTTTACTCACTGAGCATTTGACTTACTTCTTTATTTTTAAATTTTCTTTTAGACAATAGGATTGAACCTAACCCTCCTTCAACAGCTTAAAGGTATAACATTTCTTTATTTTGGTGAGCCTCATATAAATCTTGCTAGGGCATATTTTAATTGTAATTATGTAATTGAATTCATATCATAGTAAGTGTATTACTCCACTAAACCATATATAAGGTCCCCTACCTTTAAAAATTGATGTATGTTGGTCTGGATTGATAGTAGGATTCCTTTTTTTATGTATTTCTGTTGGCTAGGCTAATTGTAGAAATATCGGCAAGTCCAAATCATAGGGGAGACTTTACTGAAATTTCTACAAAAGTCAATTGTAATTAAATAAGTTTAATACAAGTATAATTCACAATTACTTTATTTGGGTCTATTATCTGATATTGAATTATAGGATTATGCACTAAATGTTTAATGGGATTTTAGTTTTAGATAGGCTTGCAGAAGAGAAAGGTTCACCTTTTGTGCTGGTCACACTTGTGTCGTTAGGGTGTGACACTCCATTTCATAGAACTTGCATCTGACAACTCGTAACACAAGTCATAATATGCTTTATAAATTGGTCCTTAAGTGCAATAGCTCTGAGGGTGCCTTGTTAGAAATTCTAATTTAGTAGATCATAAGCTTCTTTTAAATTAACTTTTACAGCCACCAAACCTTTTTGCCATTTTTTAATCCTGTGTCATATTAGGATAAATACTAATTAGGAGCAATTAGCTTACACAAAAAATTTTTAAGTTGATTAGCTACTACCTTTGTTACAATTTCAAAAATCACATTACAAAAAGAAGTAGGACAAAACTCCTTAAAAGATTTGTCTATCTTTGGGATGAGCACAAGATGTGTATGGTTAACCTGACAAATGCATTCAAAATTTTGAATGACCTCCTTAACAAAACCTAGTTTGTTAATAGCATCCTATTGAGTTTGAAAAAATACAACTTGAAGGCCATTAGGGCCCAAAGCTTTGAAGGCCCAAATACTAAAAGTTGTTTTTCTTTTATTTCCACATATGAAATTTCTCTATGAATGAAGGTGATGTCATTTAGGCTAAGCTATGGGGATTTATTTAGAATGGAATGACCAAAACTATTGCTTTTCTCATTTGTGTCAAGTCGATCAAAAACTCAATCACCATATTCTCCAAACTCTTTTGGTCTAAGACCCAATTTCCAAAATCATCTTTGACGGTACTAATGAAGTCTTATTTTCCATGGATGATAATATATGCGTGAAAGAAAATGATCCCCCTATTTGAGCAAGCTGTATCTGGACTTTTGATACCAAATTAGTTCCTTCTGAACTAAAATTTAATCATATTCTCTCCATAATTGTTACATAAGAAAAATGAGGAATGGGTCAATGTCAACAAAGTTTCTTTTTAATCACTGACAAATGATGTAAAACATGCTTCTTATCAAAAGAGATAGTGTGTAATAACCGTTTATTTTAAAATGCCCTAATTACTAAAGGAGGTCCCCTAAATAGAAGGATTTGAAGCCAAATAAAATTATGACAATAATCTAAAAAATTAAAAATGAGGATTTGAGGCTTGAGTTACCCTAAAAACCGAGCCAAAAAAGCTAGGAAAACTTGGTGAAAGAATGTAGGGCATTTTTGTAATTTTTGAAAAATTTGGAAAACTCACAAGAGGGCATTTTAAATGAAAATTTTGAGTTTTCTGGGATTTTTAGAGGTCTTAAAAATCATGGAAACCCCTGGAATAGTTAAAACTCCTCTAGTGAGCAATTTCAACTATTTGTTGACCAAAACTTTAACCGAACAATTCGAAATGGTTTTAACTCTAATTTAGGTGAAACCAAAACCATTTTATAAATTAGAGAACCTAAATCTTATGATAGAAAAGACAAATTTTGAAAAAGAGTTGAAATGAGCCCAAACGGTAAAAGCTAAGATGAGGGACTACATTGTAAATTTGAAAAGTTGTAAAAGTAGATTTTCGCTTGATAAAAATATCCCAAATCTTCCCTCTCTCTTGATTGACTTCACTTTGAAACAGATTCAAGAGCTACTCTTTCAAGCACATAAGAGGGGAGGCCAAGGAAGGAAGAAGAAGCTTTGAAAAGTGTAAGAATCCTTTAGTTTTTCATGTATTCTCCTTCATTAAACTCCCTCTCCTCCTTTTCCTCTCTTCTCCTATGGGTTTAATGGTTTGTTTGGTCATGTTTGATGGCTAGTCTAGTGGAGAGAAGAGAGAAATTGGAAGAGCTCTTGGAAGCATAGCAAAGCACCTTTGAAAAGCTTCCAAATAAAGTAAATTCCCATGGCCTCTCTTGCTCCATCTTGCTCCTTCTTCTCTTATGTATTTTGGCCAAAATTGAGACTATATGTTAGGGGCATTTTTTTTATTGACACTTGATAGTAAGTGAGGCTTTCAAGCATGGGAAATCAAATGAAATAATTAGAATGCAACAAAAACCATTAGAGAACAAAGTATGGTAATTAGGGATTTGGATGAACCTTGGCAAATCTAAAAACTTTCTAATGGTAATTTAGGTTGTCTAAGAGTGTGCTTGAGATCCCAAGACATTTAGGAAGCTTCATGGATAGCAAGTTCCCTAAGAAAATCAAGAAAATCCTATAGGCTTCCATTATGGTGTGCAATTCGGCCAAGAGAGGGAAAAGACATCTAGGGAGGTTTTTCTTTGATTCCAAGGTTAGAAATGGTCTAGATATGAATTATAGACACTAAAAGAACCATTAGTTTTAATTTAGAAACCATATTTTGAAAGTTGGAAGTTAGGTTCACTTTTTAGGCATAAAAAAGCAACTTGTTATTTAGCTCCTTGGATTGAATTTGTAATGGCTCTAATGAATTTTAATAGAGTCATATGACTTAGAATAAGTGAGAAATAGGAGCCAAGACTTTGAATTATATAGGTTGCATTATTATGCCCTTATATGGAACCATAATGGTGTCATAAGTTAGATGTAGCTTGTGTAATGTTTATGTAAGGCTAAAGTTAGTTCCAATGATGTGTTTGTGTCTTGTTTGATATGTTTAGGCCAAGTGAGTCAAGTCCCTCCTAGGTGTGGGTGTAAGGCTGAGCCAAGGAAGTGAGAAAACAAAGGAAGAATTTGTCTTATTGAATTAAGGTAGCTCTCCATCTTTTCTCGTGTGCATTTTATGATTATATGATTATAATTGGAAGCTTATATGTATGTTTGAATCTTAAGGCATGCCATTCACCATTGCTTGATTAATATGGTACCATTATGTATGTAGAGTGGCTTTTGTTTGTGAAATTGCTCTTTATAGGTGAGATTGTGCCAAAAGTCCTTTAGAATGGATGAGGTGAAGTCAAAAGTCCTTAAAAATGAGTGAGACAAGGCCAAGAGTCTTAAAGATGAGTGAGGCTAAGTCAAAAGTCCCTAGAAAAAGGGTGAGGCCAATCTACAAGTCCCAAAAATAGGGAGAGGCTAGACTAAAAGTCCCTAGAATTTGATCTTGACCTTGACATATTTTGATAATATGGAAAATGCAGTTTGTATGATTCTTATTTATATTGGATGCATACTTGTGTTCCTTGACATGATTATATCCTATATGCTTACTTGAAAAGGTGTATGAGCTATTGAGATTCCATGAATCTCATCATTTTCCCTCTTTTATCTAACCATGCTTAAGTGGAGCCCAAGAAAGCAAGAATGGGAGCCAAGGAGCATAGGAAGCTATCTCTTAACAACAATTTATTTTGTGATGTAATTTGTAACGAATGTAATTTTCATAAAACGAAGAAATGAGCAGTATAAAAGCAAGTCCTCTAAAATGAGTTAGATAATTTCTAAAAAATTTAAGTAGAATCCTAGCTCCTAAAAATGATAATTCTAGGCTTAGACGGAAAGAAAAATGGAGCTAAGATGGTGAAACAAATTGTGACAAAAACTGACAAAACATAATAGAATTTTTGCATAGAAGTGCAACTTTTGGAAAAAAACACATAGGAAGGCTTTCTAAATAGGAAATTTGAGTTGTCTAGAGTTCTCAGAAGCCCCAAAAACTATGGGAAGTCACAAGACTGGTAATGCCCCTCTGGTGTATATTTTCTAATGTCAGTGAGCCCGAATTTTGACAAATTTGTTCGAGAAGGTTTTAGCTCTAATTTAAGTAATTCCAAAGGAATTTTATTAGATTGGGAATCTAAATTTTATAATGGAAAAGACGGTTCTCAAAAAGGAACTAAAACGAAGCCGAAATGAAATTGCCATTATGGAAGCATGAAATTAGAATTTTTAAAAAAACAAGTTTCTTGAATGTTCCATAAGCTCTTGTCTCTTCTTCCTTTCATATAGCGCAACCCTCTCTGCCCAAAATATAAAAAAAAGAAGCTCTCTCTTAGGCACACAAGAGAAGGAGAGAAAGGAGGAAGAAAGCCAAGGAAAGGTAACCAATTTCAAGGAATTTCATGCTTCTTCTTCTTCCAATTTTGTTCTCCTCCCTTCAAGCTTTCTTTCCATGGTTTTATTAAGTGGTTTTGGTTCTATTTTGAGTCCAAACACAAAGGGGATAATTTGAAATTCTAGAAGAGAAGCAAATCAAGGAGAAAGGCTCTTGAAAGCAAGCTTGAATCCATGATAATTTCTTATTTTGGTTGCTTCTTTCTCTTGTTCCTTCCTTGTGTGTGTTTCAGCCTAAACCAGAACCATATGGGGGACAAATTTTCTATCCAAAAACAAGAGAAAAACTAGGGTTTTAGACTATAGGGAAGAGGAATTTGGCACGAACTTGTAAGAAAAACCAATAGAAATCAAATCAGAAAAGTGTAGGCTTCTTTAGTGTTTTGGAAAATCTAATTTTTTGATTATTTTAGTGTTTCCTTGAGCTCCTAAGACCTCTAGAAACCCTCCCAAGTGGCTTTCCCATCAAGGAAAAATCAAGAACTCCATGAACCTCCATTATGGTGCATATTTTAGCCAAGCTAGATTCATTGGACTAGGGGATGTTTTAATTTGTTCTAGCCTTGGTTTAGGACTTTATATGATGTTAGAAGATGGGAGAAACCATTAGAAAAAATTTAGGAGCCATGGATTGGGAGATGGGATAATGATGTCCATAATAGTGCTTTGTGAAGCAACTTGATTCTAAACTTGTATAAATGATTGTGTGAGGGCTCCAAGGACTTTGAATGAGGCGAAGAAGTCTAGAAATGAAAAGAAATAAGAGCCTAGAGCTTGAATTGTAAAGGTTGCTTCAATAGGCCATTTATGGAACTATTATGCCGCTTATGGAACCAAGTGTGTGTTCAAGATTGAGTTTAATGTCTTGCCTTGCTTTAAGTGTGTAATTATGTGTTGTTTATGGTGTTTAGGTCAAGAGAATACCAACCCACCTAGGTGTGCTTGTGAGGCCAAAAAAAGGAAGGAGAAAGACTAAGAAAAGCTTGCATAAATTCAAGGTAACTCTCCACCTCATCCTCCTTGCATTCTTATGTGCATATGTATGTCTTTGTGTGCTCGTATGATTTAAGAACATGCCACTTGATGTCTTGATATTGCATTGGTACCAATGTATTGCCTTGAATATCATTGATTGTGAAAATGACGTATAAGGGTGAGGTCATGCCAAAAGTCCTTTAATGAAGGTGAAGAGATGCCAAAAGTCTTATGACATGAGTGAGACAAGGCAAAAAGTCTCTTGGAAGGGTGAGGTCAAGTCAAAAGCCCCTAGGCCAAGAGTGAGGCAAATCAAAAAGTCCTAAAAATAGTGTGAGGCAAAACCAAAAGTTCCTAGAACATGTTCTTGGTTAGAATGTGAATAAGTGGCATGGAAATTGTGACTCTGCATACTTTATAGTTGTCAAACCTTCCATACATATGCTTTGATGTGTATATGACATGAATGTGGGTGTGAATAAGTATGTGAGCTATTGAGATTCTAGGAATCTCACCCCCTTCCCTTTCTCATCTTAAAATGTCTAGGTGGTACACAAGAAGGGAGAAATGCAAGTCAAAGGCCTTAAAAGCTATATGTGAACCATTAGGTAGCTTACTTTGTAATTGAATGGCAAAGTGATTATGTATATATTATTTTTGAGATGTAAGACCATGAACAATTGTAATATGATGTATAAATCTTGTATGGACCACATGTGGCATGAAATCAATGCAAATGTGGGATTTAGCTTCTTGAATGGCTTATGTATGTAGTGTATTCTTGGGTATGGAATAGTCAAATTGAGATGCATGAGGCTTGGGACACTTGGGCAATTCCTACAAGTCATATTCATGCTTTTTATCTTGCCTAAGAAGTGCCAAACCATTAGAGAAGTCATTTGGACAAACTTGACACCTTATGGAAACCAAAATTGACCATATTATGAGGCCATATTACTTTCTATCCAAATGAACTCTTCTTGGTCTAAAATTTGGCATGCATCTAGAGCTTCTTAAGAGCTTTTTGGAAAACTAAAGTGGGTATTATTTGAAGGTCTATGAAATTTTTGGTGAATTTTTTAAGTTGGCAAATTTTCTGATTTTGGTCAATGCACTATTCATCTAGTCCAAAATTTGTTCTCTATCATTCATGCAGCAAATGATATACAGTTGCCAAGAAATTTTACAGGGAGAAACTATACCTTCCCAGTGACTTATTCCAATTAGAAGCACCTCAATTAGATGTTTAGAGAAGGAGATATGAATTTTTGAAATTGCTATTTTGTTCCAGGTGCACCCCTAGACCTGTGGTAATATTTGATTAATATTTAGGGTCTGAATGCTCTTGGATTTGTCTAAACTATTTTTTCCCTCTAGTTAATATCAATAGCTTTCTAAATAGGTATAGATTTCATGAATTGAATTTTTTTGAAATTAATTATGAATTTTCAAAATTTATATCAGTAAGCTATATCAAATTTCTAGGTAGCTCGACCTCCCTGCCTTTTCTGTTGTCAAACGTGGTTAGATGAGATTTTTGTGGCTAGAAATTATTTTTGTGTAAATTTGACATCCAGAGCTTTTCAAAAAGCTATGGTTTGCATGATTTTAATTTTTCTAAAATTAGTTATGATTTTTCAAAATTGCGTCAAATTCTGCTATCCTGGAACCCGAGGCAAAATGTGATTATTTGGGATTTTTTATCCTTGATCCGTGGTTTGTGCTAAGTTTTGAGAATGTTATAATTTGTATGAATGGAAAATAATTAGAGAATATTATTGGTGAGTTCATGGGATCTCAGAGAAGCAAAATAAAAAATTTATCCGCTGCGCAACGCAATTTAATTCATTATTTTAATGCATTTTCTTAGGATTTCTTTGAAGGATTGTATAATCCCACTTGTACAGAAGAGGATCAATGTTAAAAATAGTATGGTATTACATAATTAAATGTCAAAATTTGTATGTATGAGTTATTTTTTAGATGTAAAACTTGAGCAATTGTAAAAGTATGTAAATGCAGTGTATGAATCATATTTAGAGCCACATAAATGAGAATATGTGATTTTGGCTTTTGAAAGCCTATTCTTAAATGTGTATTTATGCATGGGGGATGGTGAGTTTAAGTTCCATGATAATTTGAATCATTTGGAATGCTTATATATATTGAATTTATGTTATGGGATGTGCTCAATTGGTCATGGAAGTGATAGAAGACCATTTGGCACATTTTTTACCCAAATTGGTACCAACAAGTGCCATATTCTTGAACTGAACCAAAATCTAACTAAATGAATTAGTCTTGGCATGAAATTTGGTAAAAATATAGATCTCATCTAAAAATTTTCACAAAGTCAAAGAGCACTCAACTTAGAGCTCTAGAGAATTTATTATAATTTTTCAAAATTTGGAAAATTTTGTAGAAATGGTAATAGTACTATTCATATGGTTAGTTTCATCCTCTATGTCATCCAAGGGCCAAATAATATCCAATGCTCATGCAATTTTACAATTATATACTAGACATGGTAAGCTTTCTGTAACACTTGAGAGCACCCCAATTGGAGATCTGTAGAGGGGGAACTAAATTTTTAAAATTGCATTACAGTACTAGTAACACAACTCAACCTTTGGTACTATTTTATCAATTTTTGTGAGCTAAATGTCATTTTCTTGATCTAGATTTATTTTTATTCATTAGTATACATCCAGAGCTTTCTAGATTGATATGGTTTGCTTGATTTTGATTTTTTTAAAATTAGTTATGAATTTTCAAAATTCATATTAGAAACTTATAGCACTAACCCGAGGCTAAAAGTCAGATTTTGTGAAATATGGTTCAAAGTCCGTGGTTTGTGTAATGAATGGTGATGTTTCTGATATGATTGAATGATAAGTTAAATGAATCTTATGGGCACTAATGAATGATTTTGGTGTTCGGCATACAACGTTTCTATTACAAGGGTTACTAAAGACATATAATTGTGTATGATTTGCCCTGAGTGTTATAATTTGAGGCTTATGAGTTATGATATTACAAAAAACACTAGTATGGCATTGTTGATGCCACCCAAATGATCCAAAACCACCTTCTCAATTTCCAAAACTTAGTCATTTTCTAGACTTTCATTGTGATAACTTTAACACAACTTGGTTTAGATGTGCGAGATCACCAAAATATCCTCACCTTGTTTATCCTTTAATAGCCAAATTTGAGACCCCTCTTCCTCCGAACCCCTAAACTCCTTCCCCTCCCCCCTTCTGTTGCAAATCTCACTCTCTTGGCTTCTCTCCTAACAAACCATGACCCCACTAGCAAAACCCATTTTATTTTATTTTATTTTATTTTTTCAATTTTTTCCTTGCACGATTTGTGACCTACAGTTCTCCCAAATTTTTAATTTCTGATATGCTAATTTTAATTCATTAATGATATTTTTACTTTGTATTATAATTTGAAACATAAAGTATTATGTTTTAAAATTTGAATACCAAAATTGTAATTAGGTTATAATTCTGAGGTTATCTTTAGTTTCCTCTATTTTATCAATATATCAACTATTTTTTTAATTAGTCTATGCATAAACTCTAAAAACACTTCCAAATTTATTTAATTTTTTATTTTATCACACTTAATCAGAATTCATGGTTTTGTGACATGACATATATTCTTCAGTATTTTTTTAAATTAGTCTATCATCTCATGGATCATGGACTGAGTAATCAAATTTAGATAAAGAAATATTACAGAAAATATTTGCTTAGACCAAAAAATGGAAAATAGTTAGTGAAATGAAAATTAAAGAAAAAAAAACCAACCAAATCTGCCAAAGGCAAAGCATATTCGGACACTCAGGTATAGGAGAAAAGAACATTACAATAATATATTATACCCATTTCGCAACTTTTGATCGCAACAAATCGTTGAAAAAACAAATAAAGGCTACCGTACTAATTAAAAGTAACATATCTAAACATCCCAAAAGTGTACTTATTACAAACTAAAAATTAGGTTATTAATCTTATCCAAAAAGAAATTTTGGTTTTAACCAGTGAACTACTGTATTCATTCCTCAAACTTAACATCGTCAATAATTTCATATTAGTCTTAATTTTAAAAATATATATAGATCTTGACAATTCCTTACAAGCTAACGTCCAAACGAAAGTGAAATGTCGGTGATAAGCTGGTCTCCTTTTCTTTTTTTTTTGTTGGGGGGGGGGGGGGGGGGGCGGGGGCGGAGTGCAAGTTGCCAAATCAACCACTAAAACTTAACCTAACTACGTTGGATCCTGTATATATCAGGATCTATTTGATAAATTTTTGAAAATATTATGAATAATAAAATATAAATTGACTCTCAACGAAATAAATTGATTACCATGACATCTTTCGGAAATCAATACGGTATAGGTTTACAGTTTTTTTGTTTTTTAAATAATATATGCAATTGAGAAAACAAAATATCGTAAGAAGATATACCATTATTTTCCCTTGATGAAGATTGCCAAATTACAATTATGATGCATTTGCAAAATAATAAAAATAAAAATAAAAAGAAACTATATAACAACGAGAATTGTCAACTGATTTGCCCTATTGAAATTAACAATCATGTTTTCCAAAAAAAATCCTTATTTTTTCAGCTAAGTAATAATTAGCTAGTAATTTAATATTTAATAGCTAATCATACAAAAGTCTCCAAACATGTTTACACCCATTCAAAAAACCATCTTTGTTCTGTTGCACAATGAAAACTTTGGTGTCGTTTAATTCTCCTACAATGCGTGAAAGAGAAAAACATCAATAATAAGCAAAAACCATGAAACGACAATTAGTAGTAGGAAGTAGAGGCTGACCTTTTCCTTGTGTTTGTGTTGTGAAGTTTTCCTTTATCAGTACCCTTAAACTTCCTCATGAACTTCTTGGTTGGTTCGTTAGGATCAGAAGTTATTGCCCTTCGTTTCAACGAAGTTCTTGCCTTCTTGGAGCATTCATTAAAAGCAGAGTAGACTGGAATTGGACATTCTCCATGTTTGTCTGCTGCTTGTGCACATAAACTCCGCAGTTAACCATGGACAAATCAGGTGAGTCACATATGGCTTCTATTTTCACATCATTCCAATCCAATTCCTATTTTACGACCATTGATGCTCATACAAGCACGGAAGGACTTCCTGGGATCAGCATGGATTTCTAGCTCCCTTCAGACCTTGATCTCATCATAAACGCTAAGGCAACAAAAGGGAGATTCCCACGGGCACGAAAAGACAAGATTCCTCCTTTGCAGCAATCGTGGAACCAATATGGAAACGTAGTCTTTGGCATACTGATTCGCAAGCCAGTGAGCTCCTTCCTTGCCTCATACACCAAAACAGAGGAGACCAAAGGCATTATTCAGACTGAAAACAACATATAAAAGAATAAAGAGAAAATTCATATTTTCTTCCTTGACAGATAAGTGCACTTTCAATTTAGTCATTCATAGATGTTTTCTTAAAATTTAATCTCTCATTCATTCATTAAAATGTTTTCAATGTTACCTTTCCATAATTTTATGTCCAAAAATTAATGTTAACCTCACAGAATGCATGTTAACGCGGATGTAACACATATTTACCTCACATTGATAAGAAGCTCCTCCAATTATGATTTGGCTACAAGAAATTCATAAGTTCCATACCTTTAAAGTTCAACTACCTAACCATAATTATGGACTGTGTTATCTTGTGTGGACCAAGTGTGTGCTAGATGTAACTGTGACTTAACTAGTGCCATGTAAGCTGAAAAGTTCAGGTAATCGATCTATTAGCTTGTACATTAATTTGTGGGTAGAGATAGAAGAGAAGTTGGAAGGACAATATTAAAAGCATTTTAAGGAATGGAAAACTGAATTAAAAGAAAATATAAAATTTTTAATTTAGAAGTAAATGTGCTTTGAACAGGAAATAATATATCCAACAAGCTGAACAAAGGATTTTATATTGCAACAATAATAACAAAGTTTTTTCTCACTAAGTAGGGTCGGCTATATAGATCAATTGATATCACCAAGTCTTATTATAAATAATATTTTTAGACAAATTATTTAATTCTAAACTTTTTTTAACAAAATTAATTCTATATTAAAAAAGAAAAATCAGTCACCTTTCAAGAAATGAATTGATGATTGTTTTGAGAAAATAGAGAAACAAAATATCCCAGAATGAGTTCTAGATTTTTAAAATTTGTAGCTATAATTTCTCTTATTGCTTAAAAATACACGCATAATCTATTATTAAAAGATAATAAAAATTAATTATGTTGATATTCTATAAATATAGTAATTTTATCTACATTAACATACCATCACAAAATATATAAATTAAATTTAAAATTTATTAAGCCTAATTAAAGGGTTTCTATCCTTTTTGTGGATTTTAAATTGTATTTTTTTTATTTTAAAATATTTTTCATAATTAAAATTATTTGTGTCCAATGCACCATCATGCTAAATGGGTTAGGAAAATAAGGATTCATTTAAATAGTGACAATTAATTAAATTGAGTGTCATATTTAGAAGTTGTTTTGACAATTTCACCTAGGAAGCGGTATCTTAGAATCTCATCTATATGAATATTTTTATCTTGGATGTTGAAAATATGTTTTACTTGATAAATTTTCTTTGTGAAAATGTTTCAAAGACTATAAATTATTATATTAATAGAATATTAATGTAATGGATTTCTTTTTTTTTTTTTTTGTAAATGGAGATATGCATATGCTTTTGTTTTTCTTAGAAAGACATGTACCTACGCTTTTTAGAAAATAAGAGAAGTTATTGTTGTTTTTAAAACATATGAGAAAAATATATAATAAAGTTAACTATTGAATTTTAACAACAATTATATTAGACTTTTGAAAATTGGAATTATATGTAGCTTAATTATTTTAAAAATACAATGGAGGTTTATATAGATTTAAGAAATAGAGGAAAGGTCTATGTAACATTAGAAAAAATAGAAATAAAGTTGGAGTATTTTATTCTTGATTCTTGGAGAAAAATTATAGATAAAAGGTTTTGATCAAAAATTAAATATAGATAAAGGGGGGAAAAGTACTATGAATAGCTCTCCTAATCTGATATAACTATTACATAACCTTAAAAAAATTAGTTTCTTAGGATAAAAATCCGGTGGTAAAGTCATGGAAGGGTATCCCTTCGATTCAAGCCATCTTAAACTATTGGAAAAATATTTAGGGCCTATTAAAAATTGGGCATTTTCAATAATGAGAATCCTAAGATTATTCATCTTCTCAAAGGCAATACCACTCCACTCTACTTTTTCTCGTAGAGGCAGATCAAGCATTATTCCTTCAATATTACTACTTCCCTTTAATGCAAGTACAAGAAAGTAACAATTGTTAGATATTGCCAAATAGGCACAATGAATTTGATGTATATTAGGAAACCAAAAGGATTTAGATTCTTATTAAATTTTCATGTAGCGCTCTAAGAACATCTTCATAACACCATAATTTGTTATGTTTTCCAAGATTTGATGTTGCCTCTTGCCTAACAATCTCTCTATCCATTTCTTGTACTAGATCATGCATCCAAATGTGGCCATTGTCACTAACAGTTATAAGAGATTTATCAACAAGAACTTCAATATAAAATGTTGCAACAAGATCATAAGCTTCTAGTAAATCTTCAATGTATTCATATCTCTTCATCTTGATAAAACAAGCAATATCTAGGAAAACACACTTAGCATTGTCTTGTAAGCAATCTTAACTTATCTTTAGTACCTCATGAATTGTTCTTTCTGGGAACCTCTCATATTGTTCCTGTAACACCATAATGACTTAACTTCAATTCATCTTCTTCTAGGCTTGATTCCATATGCTTTCCAAAGAAAATAACCAAAACCGTGGTATTTTACTACTTTAAATCGGGGTTAAACTGGTCATATTTTGCCTCGTGGGTCCCGTGAACCCATCATTCACATTCTCTATTCAATTACCATTTATAAGACTTGTACATAGCCTCAAACAACTCATAAACCACGGGTATGAAGCCAAAAACCAAGAAAATGCAATTTCTCCCATGAGCCCAAAAGTCAGATTTTTGGCTCTAACTTTGGAAAATCATAACTAATTCTAGAAAAATGGGAATCAAGCAAATCATAGCTCTATGGAAATATTTGGATGATGAATTCATAATAAAAATAACTCCCAACCACAATCTCCACGTTTGGATCATCATTGACATTGAAAAAGAGACAGAGGTCCGGCTATCCCTGATACTGGTGCAGTTTACTATCATGAACTTTGAAAATTCGTAATTAATTCCACAAAAATCCAATCTGGGAAAAATATACCAATTTGGAAAGCTACAGATGTTAAATAGAGAATAAAAATAAGTCCAGATCATTTCAGGAGCTCTTGGACCTCGAAAACCAATGGAACAGTAACGAAGGTCGGAAAGCTTCCCTGATGCTGATACAGAACTTCAGAAAGTCTTTTCTCTCTCTACAGACCTCCGATTGAGGTGCTTCTAGTTGTATAGGTCACTGGGGATATGTAGTTTATGCTCATAAAATTTCATGGCAATTGGACACCATTTGGTTTATGAATGACATGGATTCATTTTCGGACTTGATGCACAGTACCATGACCAAACCATTAAAATTTCCAAATTTCAACAATTCGCAAAATATTCCCTAGACCTCCAAATATTACCCACTTTAGCTTCTCAAGAAGCTCTAAATAGACTCTAGAGGCATGCCAAATTTCATATCAAGAAGAGCTCATCTGGTCATACTTTGACGGAACTCACAAAATTGGCGATTTTAGCACCCACAATGGTTCATAATGGGTCCAAATGACCTCCCACATGCTCTAGCATCTTTTGGGCAAGTTTGAAAGTTTAAACATAGCATATATGAATTTTCTAAGTGATCCAAGTCTTCATACATTTCAAAATCACTATGCTACGGAACAAAATGCACTATCACATGTAAGCCAAAAAAAGGGCCAAATTCTACATTCTCATTATTTTAGCTCTTTACACAGTTCATATATCATTTATACATATGTTTACATTTGCTCACATACATACATCTCAAAATTAATAGATGCATATTCATTCTGGCACCTCTTTACAACCAAAGAACTAGAAGAACTACACAATTCTCTAAGCATTCTCAACTAGACTCCTTGGTGTGCACTTTATTCTTCTTGAGCTCCACCTAAGATGTTAAGATGGGAGAGGGAAGGGGATGAGATTCAGGGAATCTCAATAGCTCATACTCATTCAAGAAGCAATCAAGATATATAAACCAGTCAAAGCATGCAAACAAGTCACAATGACACAATATATGTGTTTCATGCCATGAATAACATATCAATGCCAAGATTAGGCTCTAGGGACTTTTGGCCTAGCCTCACCCGAGCTTTGGGACTTTTGGATTGGTCTCACCCTTGGTTTAGGGACTTTTGGCTCCACCTCACCCGAGCAATTTTCACAATTCATATCATAAGCATATTGGTACCAATACATCAAGGCAACATCAAATGGAATATCTCATCATACAAGCATATACACTAACATACAATGACTATTACACATCCAAGAATGCAACAAGAAAGAGTAGAGAGCTACCTTATCGGCTAATACAAGCCTTCCCTTTCAATTTCTCTTCTCCCTTCTTGATTTCACACTCACAACTAGATGGAGTTGCTTCCTTTGAGCCTAAGCACAACAAAGAGCATGGGATTATTCTCTCATAACTCAAATAAGTACTCATAAAACTAAAGGGGCTTTTCATCGAAGCAAACCCCTACTACTCATGTAAGAAACTAGGGATTCTCTCTCTAAAATTCCACTCACTCTCTTTCCTCTCTCAAGCTCTCAAAAAGGAAAGCAAAGAAGAAGAAATGAACTTACATGAGCTCTACCCTTCCTCAAGAGTGGTTTTCCACTTTCTCTCTTCTGAACCAAACCCAAATCAATCACTAAAACCATAGAAAGAGAGGGCAAAGAGAGAAGAATAACATGCTAGAGAGAAAAGCTATGGAAATCTCAAGATTGCTTACCTCTTTGCTTGTTCTCCTTCCTTCTCTAGGTCTCTCTCTCTCTCCACAGCCCTTTTCTCTCTCTTAGTCGAAGCTTAGGTCGGTTTACAGAGAAAGGAAGAGTTTGGAAGCTTGAAAAAGTCAAAATCTCATTTTTCATGCTTTTCTGGACCAACCCTCGCTATAGCAAGCTATAACCCTCGCTACGGTGAGCTCATGTCAGTCCCAGACCTTCGCTTTCACTATAGCGCACGTTACGGCGAGCAACGCCTTGGTTTTTGTATGGGATGCCCACACTCGCTATAGTTAGAAGCATTTTCGCTATAGCAAGAAGGCACTCTCGCTATAGCTAGGCTATAGCGAACAGGTATATTCGCTATAGCTAGGCTATAGCTAGCAGACTTAGAAAATTTTCAGCCTTCAAAAATTTTTAGCTTTTCTTTTCTTTTCTTTTCTTTTTCCCGGTTGTTACAGTTCCAATGTAGACATCCACTTTTCTAAGCTTTTAGGAACCAAATTAGAGCCTTTTACTCTTAAAGTTAGAGAAAGGCCATCTACATAAACAAATCACAAGGCCAGACATATGTTGATAGCCTTTTCAAGGTTAGCTCATATTAAAGGCATACTAGCAAAAGAGTTCAAGAGAGTCATGGTCATTTAGCTTCTTCATTTCATATGTTTTTTCAACATGATGGGCAATTAGTAATTGCTTATTTCTTTTTGTTATAATGATCTTACTTCTAGAACCAAACCAATCAAACCCTCATGCAAGTTGTTTTACCTTATCAAGATCATCAAGAACTAGTAGAATCTTTTATGGGGGCGTCTATGTTTTATTTTAGATATTCCTTCATCAACACTGCCAAACTTCTTTCTCTTCTCTTAAAAATTCTCTTATAGAAGTGTTTGTTGGAGACGAACAAGCCAAGATATGACTTTGAAGCTTCTCTAGTTCAAATAGAAAACTTGCATCTTCAAATCGATGGAAGATTGAATTAGACATAGCTTTGGCAAAGGTTGTTTTGCCAATTCCACTAGTTCCATAAATTCGCAACATACAAATGCCATCACCAAATTGATCTAGAAGTGACTTCACTTATTCTACGCGGGAACCATGTGATCAATGCTATATAAGCATTTAGGAGGCAACATAGCATATGCATCTTCAACAATCCTTTCAATAAACCTAAATTCAAATCTGCAAAAATGCAAATGCATTTGCCCTTTATTATGAAGATGATTTATGTAGAATGTCTTTTTGTTCTTGCTTGTCATGACTTTTTTGAATAAAATCTCATTTTAAATTTTAGATATAATCTTAGTATCCATTGGTTCTCTCTCCAAAAAAAATATATCACTTCACTATTTAAAAGTTTTATTTTTTTCAACTTCATAGAATATTTTCTCCTTAAAAAATCACATGGTACCGCTCAAATAAATCCAAAAGAATGAAATTAAATCAAAATTAAACTTTTAAGGATTATTGTTATAAAAAAAATTTATTCAAAAATCTTATTGGTACTGTAGTCATATATGAATGTCAAGAATAGGATTTTATTCTAAACTTTTTCAACAAAGTAAAATTAAAAGTAAGAACCGGACTCAGAAACCTAAAACAAAGCTTATGCAACTGTTAATAACACTAAATACTCTCTTTAATAACACATATTCTATGCTATTTCTTATGAACAGAGTCACATTTGAGCTAGAAGAATAATAGTTTGTGTTCACAATTTCATGAATCCAATGATAGTCACATAAGCAACTACTAATTAAAAAAATTATTTGATGACTTCATCAGCAAGAAGTAAATAAAATATGAAAAATTATAGTTGAGAATCCTACATTTAAAATATGTATATTGAAAGACTTTAAATTTTAAAAATATTTTAAAAAATCCAAAAACTAAAAAATTTAATTTATGTAAAAAAATTATACTTTGCAATTCAAGTTAAATTTTTAATCTTTAAATCTTTTAAAATAATTTTAATATTCAAAATTTTTTAATATAAATATTTTCAAGTTAAAGTATTCAACTACAATTTTTCCTTACAAATAATACCTACACCTACCCATCTTCAAAAAGCCATCTTGATGACAAACTAGCAGCTTTAGACAAAGCATAACCCCATTTGCGCACTTTCTCCATGTCATTTCTAAACCTATCTTCATGAGCAGCCATGGCTTCTCCAAAGCTATTTCTCTGATATTGTACATCCATCATTCCACCTTGTAAAAAATGGGCATAACCAACTGGTCATTCTCCTTCCTACACTAGATGATGTGGGCGAGTTCATCGAGGCACCATGTGGAAGTGGCATAGTTCATAGAGAACACAATAATCAAAATCCTCAATTTCTTGATGGCTCTAAGAAGTGCAGGTGAGATCCGTTTCCCTTTCCCTAGCTTCTTGTCATCTATAAAGGTGATGATTCCTTTCCTGCACAAAGCTTTGTAGAGAGTTCCAATGAGGGAGTGGCAAGTATCTTTGCCTTTGAAAGGATGGTGGTGCCGGCACTTGAATCACCATGGCTATGATAACCTTTACAAGGTAGTTATTGGGGTTTAAAAAAGTGGTTGTTCAACAAAAAGCATGACACATGTTTGATCCTCCTAGGAAGCGTGGAAGCTGGTAGGAAATGTCTTAGAAGCTGGTCTATCAATTCCATTTGAGCGTCTGTAGTAACGATGGAGTTGAAGAGAGAATAGTAGTGAAGAATATGTTGCCACATTTCTAATGGGCCATGGACGAGAACAGATCCTTTGAAGTGCATCCCCTCTGAAGTGATGTTAAAATGGTGCACTTTGATTATTGGAGACTAAACACCACAACGATGTGTTTCAGAAGCTAGAAAACAAAGCCTCACACATCTGTGTTCCCTATCCTCTAAGGTTCGTCCATCGATCCACTTATCAACAACTTCCCTGCCGTAGCCAAGCATAGCATTGCCAAGAATGGATTGTCCATAGCTTCGATGCTGAGGTTCGTCCGCTGATCCATTGTTCACGTCTTCTTCAGTGTCCTTTTGAGATTCGTCCATGGCTTCGATGCTTCACTTTGATGCCATGGCTTTTTTATTTTGGTTTTCTATTAACAAATTGAAGGTGCCTAAAGCTATTTGTGATACCTGTTTGCTTTGTGGACCTTGTTATTCAACATGCCAATCCACTTAACTCTTGTTCTTCATCTTTTGATTTTCTGATCCCAAATGCTATGCTAAAAATGTCTTAGAGTCCATGATGCTATGATCTGTCTGGGTGGATGAATTATTTTGTAATTAACAGTGAATTTGTATGAGTGTTCAACATAAATTATTTTGTATGAATGTTCAACATATGTGGCTCTACGTTATCGATTCCATTGCAATTTTTTCCTATTAATGTTTCAATATATAACATGCATGTTAATTAAATTACTGAGCTTTTGGGTATTAGAGCTATTAAAATTGACTTGACTATTTACTTATGAAAATGGAAGTGAATTTGCATTGATTTTTTTGTTCTTTTCCAACAAGAAGTTTGCTTCTATATATATATATATGGTGGAAGCAGGTACTCCTGGGGGAAGGGGTTGGAAATTGCCCTGATGCTTCCTGCATGCTTCTATTATGAGCTAATGCATCTTTTCCTTGTTCTTTTTGTTTGGTCTGAGGATAAAAAAGGAAGCTAATGCATATTTTAGGTCCATTATGCACCTCTACTATTGTACACTTTTTTCCCTTCAATATATCCTTGTATGAAAAAGGAAGGTTTTATTTATGTAAGTTGAACCCTTTTTTTCTATTAATATATATCTTTCATAGGAGAATTTGATGTGGATGGTCACATTTGGAAACTTAAGTGAATAATGGACCTAAAATATAAAATAGCTCTATTCAAAGTATGATGACTTGGAAGCTTATCTAAATGCTCAAGACTTACTAGGGAGTGTATCCTGTGTGTGCCATAATCATGGTATAAAATTGCCTTGATTCTACCTTGCCACCATTTTTTTTTACCGTATCATCTCAAGGAATTGCATAAAAAGAATGATAGAAAAAATGTGATAGAGAAATTGCATAAAAAGAATGATAGAAATAATAAATTTAATGCATGGATTACTATGTTTTCTCCTAGGAGGTTTTGCATTTTGGTAAAAGGCTATAGGGAAATCTCTTAGTGTCTGTGCAGTAATTGTAAATCATGTAGTTTTTCTGCATCCATCTCTACTTCTCTTGGCCTGTAGTGTCTAGCTATTGTGAGAGCCAAGAAGAACTGATGATTGAGAAGTTGAACCAGAGGATGATGCTCTAAAAGACCAAATGTAAGCATCAGGATTGAAGTTTCTATAATAAACAATGAAGGGAGCTTGTGTCCAAGTCAAATTAGGTGCCATCAACTAAAAATCTGAATCAAATGAAACAAAATGATATTAAAGTCAATTGGCATCCTCTTTTATTTTTTGTTGCTCACTCTTTTCGTAACACCATGATTCTATGACTCATCTTATATCATATGTAGGCTTATTTCTATGAAGCACATGAATTTCCCAAGAAGAAGTCATAGAAAAATACAATTAAATTATATTTCGTCACGGGTAAATTTTTCATTTAGTGTTCCATGAGCCATATGGACTCATCCATTTCATTCCCACATTTAAATATATAACTACAACTCATAACAAACTCAAAAAGTGTCCTAGAACTCGTGCAAATGGATGGTATGCTCAAAAACATAGTGTGCAGCCTCGGGTAGGATTTCCAGATTATGTGCCTAAACTTTGAAAAATTATAACTAGTTTTAGAAAATTTGAAATCAAGTGCACTATACCATTATGGAAATCTAAAGATGTCTACTTTATGCTAAAAATAAATTCAAACCATAACAGAGGCAGCTAGCCACCGAAAATTGATGGAACAGTACTAGATATCATCTATACTAGTACTATCCTCCAACTTCAAAAATTTATATCTCCCTACTCAAATGTCCAATTGGAGTGGTCTTGGTGGCCATGAAAATCTTATTATGTCTAGTTTATGCCTATAAAATTTCATGAGTATTGGACATCATTTGATCCATGAATGATATAGCCCAAGTTTCTGACCATATGAACAGTATTAGCATCAGTTCAGCAGAAAGATGCCAACTTTAGAAATTCATAATTAATTCCACAAAGCTCCAAATAATCTAATCTTTGGCTTCCCAAAAAGCTTTAGTAAGATCTATATGTGTGCAAAATTTCATGGGTAAACTCATTCATTTGGTCAGATTATGACATTAAGTTATGAAATAGTCATTTTTAAGTCTTACAAAAGGTCCAAATGGTCCATTTTGAGATCCAAGGCAACCATGACCACTTGAGCACATGGGAATGCACCAAAATGACATTCTAAACTTGTCTCAAAGGTGTACAAATCCAGATTTCTCAAACCCACTCATCCACCTCATGATATACATATGAATGCATATGTCTAGTTTTGTCATTCCATACCCAAATCATGCTATATCATGCATATGGCATTAATTCTCATTCATACATCATATATATGAGTATTTACACATATTCAAATGATTACATAACAATTCCATCATAAGGTTACATCATATACCATGTGTATGGCTACAAAAAAGACAAAACTAGGCATTTTGATGTCAATTTCTCATCTCCTAACTTGGTGGCTTCCATTACCTTGTTCATTTGCTCTACCTAGCATGTTAAGACATTGGAAAGGAGGGAATGAGATTCAAAAAATCTTGATATCTCATCTCCCTTTCAATCACACATAAATAATGCAAAACAAGTCTTGAAAATATATGCATGAGCATATTGACATGTGTAACCACTCAATAAGTATTCTTAGCATTTGAACAAGTCACACGAAGCATACATATGCTTGCTAAATAAGTGGATTTGCCTCACCTATTTTCTCTAATAGGTTTTGACTCAACCTCACTCTTGGGAGTCAACCTCACTCTTGAGAGACTCTTTATTTTCTCTCAACCAATTTTAAGGGTTCTTGGCTCGTTCTTACCATGGCTAGAGGGTTCTTAGCTTCTCCATACTCAAGCAAACTAAAGCAAGCATATAAAACATCATTTGAATGCATAAAATATCATTATGGTACCATGGTATATGAAATCATGCTAGAACACTTTTCATGGTTCAAAACACACATACACACATTTAAAGACAAGATAAGCCCATATTTGTGCATGAAAGAAAGTAGAGAGAGTTACCTTTGTCACACAAGCACACTTTTCTCTTGGAATTATGCTCCCTTTCTTGGCCACACACTCAGAATGATGTGAGGCTTGTTTCTTTTAGCCTAGACATATCATATGGAAGCCAATTACACTTTTGAATCAAATTCTAAAGTCATACATTCACTAAAAAAGCTAGTTAATTCATATGGCTCTTTTACGGTTCTATATGCACTTAATGAAGCAACCTTAAAAAGAACATCATCTTGACTCCATTCTCTCCATTCATTTATAATTCTTGACTTCATTTAAATCTCTTGGAGTCATTACACAATCAAATCAAGAAGCCTAACTAGGTGTTGCTTCTTTAAGCCATAATATGGAACCTATGATACTATCTCATTACCCATGACTTCTAAAATTTTTTCAAGGCCTCCTCTCATCCTCTTCCATCATATATGACTCAAAAATAAATTTGGAACAAATTAAAACTACCCCTTGGTACTCCAACCTCTCTAGGCTATGACTATGGATCAAGGAGACACCAACTGAGTTTGTTTTGTTTTCTTGATGGAAGATGCATATAAATAGCCTTCTAAGGATATCAAGAGTTCATCCAAATACTCATTTAGGCCTAGAAACAATTGTATCAAATCATATTTTTAGTGAAACACTTGAAACCCTAATTTTGCTATCTTAAAATCTAATGGTGATTTGATTGTTTCCTTTGCATATTCTTGTTCTCCTCCCTCACTTTCCTAAGATTCATCCTTGGTGTCCAATCCCTTAGGTCTGGTCTTACATGAGGTGAAATGGAAAGAAGAAGAACAAAGAGGCTTAAGCTTAGGAAGTAGCAAAATACCTTAGATTCTTGCTTTTCTTGGCTTATTCTCCACTTGGTTGGCCTCCTCCCTTGAATTTCAAAGTTTTCACCTCTGTTCTACCCTTAAAATAACACTAAAAACTTCAAGAAAACCATAGAAAGAAAGGGGTGAAGGAGCAGAAGAAATTTCCTAAAGAAAAGGCTAGGAAATTCTAACAATTTCTTACTTTTTCTTGAGTTTTCTCCTTCTCTTTTGCCTTGTACTTGTGTGCCTTCCTTCCTTAAGTCTTCTTTGGTTTTTAGGTAGAAAAGTTTGGTCTAAGAAATGAGGGAGAGTGGGGCATGATTCTTATAGGATGTTCAAGAAGCACTTTCTTTCAAAAAATTTTATTTTTTCCCTTCGTATTTGACATTTTTATTTCTAATTTGTTTTAGCTCCTTTCTGAGAACTGCCTTTTCCATTATAAAATTTAGTCTTCAATCTTATAAAATACCTTTGGAATCACTCAATTTGGAGGTAAAACCTTCCTGAATAAATCCGTTAAAATTCAAGTCAACCGACGTTGGAAAACGTCCACCGGAGGGGTTCTAACTATCTCGAGACTTTTCATAGTTTTCATGGCTTCTAAGAACCCTGAAGAACTCAAAATTTCATTTAAAAAGCCCTCCTATGAAAATTCTAAAATTTGCTCAAAATTACAAAAATGTTATTATATTTTGTCGACTTTTTGTTCAAATTCATTTCTTCATTCTAGCTCCATTTTTCTTTTCATCTAAACTTGGGATTCTCATTTTTAGGAGTTTAGAATGCTATTTAAATTTTTTAAGACCTTAACTAATTCATTTCAGAGGACTTCCTTTTGTTCTCAATGAATTTTGTACGTTTACAGAGAAACTGTACATTACATTTCTCGCATTTTCTCTCGTTTTCAAAGAACCGGATATTACACTTTTCAACTAAGGAGCTTGTGTATAATCACTGGTACATGCATGGGAGGCTTTGTAGCATGCAAGGCACTCTCACAAAGAAATAATGATCTATTATTCTGATTCATTTGCTTTGTTACTTCTTTTTCTCATTTTAACAACTGATGTGTTATTTTTATTCATTTATCTCATCCTTCAATTCCTTCTAACATCTGATACTATAGAAAAGAGGAGCTAAGTTGCTACCTAATACCTAAGCTACTTTCCTAGTGGCATCTGTCACCAATGGCAAAGTTGATGACCAATTCAAAAAGTATTTGAGATCAAATTCTGGTAATAACTGAAGACAACTTTATGACAAGCTCAAGAATTATTTGGTTGCCCATAAAGTCATAAGAAGTTGCTTTGCTACACCACACAACTCTGCTGCACTACATATAGAATATGAATCATATTGTAATGGTGTATTGAACTAGTATAATGAAATACAGAATATGAATCATAATGTATAATATTATATTGAAATTGTAATGATGTTGTAAATTTTAGAATTTGGATTTCTTTTATAGAATCAAGTTGTACATTACATATTCAATAAAAGTTGTTTATTTCTCTCTCAAAAATGGTGTACATTTCTTCTGTAGAATTTGGATAAAGACATGGCTATCTTGAACATACCAAAACACACTACAAAACACAAAAGTGTATCAAATGTAGCTTTACAAAACCCATAAGTGCTTAATATTGTTCAATCTTCTTAAGTGCTAAGATGTGTAGCTTCATATTGGTTATGTTGTGCCTATATTCCAAAGAACAAAAATTAGAACATCCAAAGTATGCACTAAGCAACATATTAGTATTTATTAACACTTAACATCAATAAACTAGTATACCTAGTAAAAAGATCACCAAAGGCTTGAGAGACGATACTGATCAGTAGAGTTATTGAATGAGATGGTTCAGATAGAACTTAGCTCAGAGTAGCTTTGTTATGCTTCCAAATGAAAAAAAATTGATTTATTTGATGAAATCAAAATAATTGATTAAATAAATGATTACAAGTATAATCTTACACACCACGGATGGTTGACCTTAATGCACATCAACATGCTGAGATTTTTTTTGTCTCTTTGTGAGATTCTCAACCTAACTTTTTTGGCACTTCTTCCCCTTTCTCCCCTCTTTCTTCTTGAAACCTTTTACTTGGGCCACTCTTCTATTACCAATTGCATTAGTTGTGGTGTCCTCCATGCCATTGTCTAAACTTCTTTGGTGATTAAAAATCTCAGACACTTGTTTGCTTAACTCACCGATAGCTTTATTCATAAACAACAATGCTTCTTTACTATTAGACGCTTCAGTTGCTAGTTTTATAAGTTGAGGACAAAGTTGTCTATAGGCTGCACAATCGCTAATTGAGCATCTCCTTCAATCTCATCATCGCTGACATTATAAATAATACCACTTCTAACTTGTTTAGTCCACCTCTTTAAAATATACTACTCAGGCATTCATTTAACATCCATGACATCGAGCACCTTCAAACCATGACAGCATAGTATACTGAAAGTCTCAAACATTCTACAACTACAATAAATGGAATTGTCACACCAATCAAATGAAATTATCTACCTTTCTTTCTTACCAATTAATGTAATAACATATTTAGACAATGGCAAAGTCTCATTCTTATGCTTCACATATGTAGTGGCATATTTTTCCCACTCTTCTTGGAATAAGTCAAATATTAGATAAGTGTAAATCTGTGTAAGCTAGCGCAACATAGGTGAATGTTGACTTTTCAACCTGGGTAATTTTTGTCGCAAGTTAAATTCACACTTCAATTAATTGTATCTCTTGTCTTCTACTGTCCTCTCAAAGTATCTAAAGAATTTGAATGATATTCAAGTCCGGTTTCATCCAATTCTTTATATCTAAATTTAAACTTTCACTAAGTTGTGTACTTCGTATGCTGAGTGTCAATGCCTTCTTCATATGACAAGCGGCCCATTTTTCCTTTATGCTATAGATCCGTGTCAACCATGTGTTATCATGCACCTCATATGTAGAAAGTAAGCTACTCCAAGCCGCCTCAAATTGTTCTTCATTTTTATAACCATACAAGCAAGCCTTGAAGTCTCTTAAAAAGTGAGAGCCTTCTTTCATTAGATTGCATAAGTGTTTAACACCATTTTGGAATCAAATGCCATATACATAATCCATGGCATGTGTTAACCATCACTTCATATATTGCCCTTGCCATTGCTTGATCCTGATTAGTAAATATAATTTGTGGTTTCTTTTGATGGTGAGTTTCAAAGAAAGTTTTCGAACAACCACTTGAATGACTCAATTATCTCATCATACAATAATGTCACCCCAAAGATGACTACTCCTCTATAATGATTGAATCCAAAGAATAAAGCATTTAGTTTATGTTGGTAATTTGTACAATATGTTATGTCAAGAAAAATAATATCATCGAAGTAGGCATAATCAATACACATCCTTGCATCAGTTTAAAATACATTAGTTATTTGTTCATCCATATCCATTTGGTATGCATGATAAAAATTGGGATTTTCCAATAGTTGTCATTGGAAGTATTCAAACAAACAATCTGCTTCCCCATACATCAAACACCTCTATCTTTTGGTGTGAAGATAATTCTTCTAATCCAAGCGAGTATAGCCTAAAGTAGCTTGTCCTCTCGCTTCTCTACTCATCAACTTAAATGATGATCTTTGTTAGAGCCTAAATTCATCTGCTAACTTAATTTGATAAGCCTGAACATCAGATATCTTACGTTGAGATGTTAACATGTGGGTGGTTTTTGAAAGATGAAGTTCATGATTATGTTCTTCCACAAAATCGTGCACTCTAAATTTTCTACCCATATGTGTGACTCCAATCCTTGCTAAGCAATTAGTTCTAATCTCTGGTCGAGGATTGATAATTAAATGATCTCTTTTGTCTTTGCCTCAAACTCCCTATTTGTAACACATAAATCTACATGTAGTTACAGAGCCATTCTTGTTCTTGTTGCTGTATAGCTTTCTAACTCCAAATCCAACTTTTCCACCATAATCAACCCAAAAATTCCAAGTTTCTTCCAAAGTATCAAATACCATTACCACTTAGGCTTCAAGCTTGATTCAAATTTAGTATTTCCAGATGACGAACAGCTAGATGCACTTAATTCCATGAAAATCAAATTTCATAATTATTTTAGAATATCGCAAACATGCTTATATATTAAAAAAACTAACAATTACATGGTGAAAGAGCCTTGATAAAGTCATTGATGACCTTTAGATTCCTTCTAAAGCCTCTCAATTAGTCTTGTAGCCAAAAGCTAATTCAAAATAAATCAATCAATTAGTCTTTTCTTAATCCATATTAAATAGAGCTTAGAAAATTCAATGTATTGGATGATAAAATAAATGGAGCCTAGTAACTTCATATAAGGCTTTTGATAATGCTTAATGACTCAAAATTAAACTATTACTTCCAAAAAAAAAGAAAAATTACAAGTTTAACTTTATATAAGGTTTTTAACTTTGAACAAAGTAATAAAAAAAAATTCATAATAGCCTTTTACAATAAAAAATTCTTCCTCCTACAAGAAAAGCTTTATATATATACATATATATATAATAAAGAGGGATTAACTGGAGGGAACAATTGCAATGATATAGCAAGAAAGGAAAAAGTCAAATTTTTCATTCAAAATGTATGGAAAAATATTTTCCCTTACATTCAAAATATTTTTTTAACATAAAAGAAGCAAAAAGCAAGCCTTTTTTTTTTTACTACATAATGCTAAGACTCAAAGGAAATTTGTGACTGAAGAATAATCTTTTTGCATCAAATATCTTTTCCTAGTTGCTAATGAAGAAATTGGTGCCAAAATGGAGAAAAAACGCAAAGAATAGAATGAAAGATGTAGAAGAATGCTCCATTTCATGTTTTATTTGAAAAAGGATTATTAGAATCGTTCATTTCATCAACGGTGAAGCTTCTGCGTGCCATGTGTCTCAATCTCCATTATCCAAACACTCAACGGACAAAATTAAACTGTGCTTTATATATTTGTGCAAAACGCACCATTTCATTAAATGAAAATGGTGCGTTTTGGGTTTAAAAGTAGGCGTCTATCCGTGCTTCCATGTGGCAAATTTCAGCCCATCAGATCTCGAACTTCAGAGACACTTCACCCTCTTCCACTTCAAATGATCTGTTCCTGGCCATGGACAATATCAATGAAAACAAAGAAAAAGCTTTCACATTTGTTTTTTTAACTATGAATTAATGAGAAAATTACAAGAATTTCAATCTTGTTAAAATTACACAATTTTTTTTCACATACATTTATTCTTTTAAAATAAAAATTTATACTATATTTTAGTCAAATTTTAAATTTTTTATTAAATTTAATAAAAATAAAGTCCACTTTTTTATTTTTAATTATGCATATTTATATATAATATATATTTGTATATTAAAGTGAATAGAAATATTTTAGTCGTAAAATATAAATTTAAACTAAATTATAAGATTTAAGAAAAATTTATGTAATTTATTTTTTTAATTAATCTATCACTTCTTTTTATTAAAACAAGTATTATAAATAGGGTCTATGAAAGTTAACTGGTACCCTATCATTTCTTAAAAATTAGATAAGAAAAATTGTAAATGGCAATGATTTTGCATTGTGAATCCCTTGCAAAATTTCATTGACTTAATAAGGCCCCGAAAAAGTTGCAGATAACTAATTATTTATAGTTGATGGAATTTTGCAAGCCATTCACAACACAAAATCATTGCCATTTACAGTTTTTATTTTCTAACTTATAGAAAAGATAGGGATACTTACCCTTTAAGTATCAAAGACCCATTAATAGTCCTCGTTTTAATATAAAGAAATGATTTGGTAATTAATGATATATATAATTTTTTTAAAAAAAGTTTGAAACCGTGTTCTTTCCGTCTTCATCTAATTTTAAGTGATAGAATAATTAATGATATACATAAAGAAAGTGACAAATGTGCCGATCTACTCTGGCCCACAAGGATTCAACAGACCGCCTTCCATGGAATTTCCTACCATCTCTTGCCGCATTGTATGGTGGATCAAAAGTCCGCCACGCTTTTTCACTGAACTACAGTCCAGATATAGGTTGTGTAAGATACAGGTTGATGCAAAAGTTAGAGGTTTAATTCATACACTAAAGGCGCTGTTTAATATACAAAATGTTAAAAATTTATAATTATGGAAGGAATGAAAAAATAATTTTGATGATAACTGATCTTTGTACTTCTACCATTACAAAAAAACAAAGAATTTCCGACGGAATTTAGTGACAGAATTTATTTCCATCTCAAATTTGTGACAGATTTGTCACAAATTCCATCGCAAAAATTTGCGATGGAATTTTTGACAAAAAATTTCTGTCGAAAAAATTTCCGTCGCAAAACCGTCACAAAATAAATTAGCGACAGAATTCAGCGACGAAAATTTCCATCACTAAAATGGGGATATCCTAGTAGTGTATTGTGATGGAATTTTGTGACGATTAAGTCCCTCGCTAAGTTAGCAACAGTATTAGCGACGAAATTTTCTCATCACTAAATATTCCGTCGCAAATTCGTCACAAATTCCGTCACAAATTGAATTTTGTTATGATTTATATGTTATAATAATTAAAATATATACATATCCATATATATCTATTGGAAGTTATTTAAATATCATTAATTTTATAGAAAAATGTGGTAATTCATATAATATCAATTAAATTATATATTATTAATTTAATAAAAAATGAGATAAATAGTAATGTGGATAATTATTCTATGGTTAATAACAGTTCTTGGTTTTTATTTAAAATTTAGTAATTTGTAATTTATTTATTTTAAATCATATATTAAAATAAATATAGAAGATAGTTAATTAATTAGAAATAGAAATTACGAATTTAAAATCATAATTTAAATAAATATATATAAGGAATGATTTTACTGAAAAGATAAGAAAGTAAAAAATAAGTAATAAATAAAAGGTAAAAAAATTTAACTCAAAAGAAGAAGAAGAAAATAAATCATATATAAAAAATATAATAATATGTCTCTTTCTCAATATACAAATATTAAAAATTATTCCTGTAACACCTTCATTTCTAGCTCATACCCCTCATGCCTTACATACTCATATACATATGGGAAGCATAAAAGGGAGATCATTTTCTCTAGGTTCATATTCTTTCTCTATGGCTTCATGCATGGGTAGACATTCACTTTAGTGTCACATGGACCGGGTGAGCTCTTGCTATTCATCTTCATGTTTAATTGCACTATTTAAACTCATTCCAATCCCAAAAATATGCTTTAAACCCATGGAAAGCAAAAAGGGATTTGAGGCATGCAATTTCGTTTTCAACAGATTTGGCTTCATCTCTGGGCTGAGTTTGAAAATTTAGAACTAAATACAGAAAAATCAAAAGCACATGATCTCAGTCATTCTAGAAATATTAAGACGTCTACTTTATGCTAAAAATATGTAGAATTCTTGAAATCTCATGTATAAATCGTTTGACATCCGAAATCATTCACTGGTCAGAGGGGTTCTGTTACTGTCATAGTTTACTGATATGGAATTTAAAAATGTCTAACTAATTCCAAAAAAATCCAATGCGTGGAAACGATATCACTATGGAAAGATGTGGATGTTAGCTAGAAAGGAAAAATATTTCCAGATCAGTTCATCAAGCCAAACTGCCGGAAACTAATGAAACAGTACCTCGGGTCTGGTAGGATGACTGATTCTGGGCTGGAACTTCGAAATTTCATATCTTCCTCTTTAAACCCCTAATTGAGGTGCTTCCAGTTCCTACAAGTCATTGTGACTATCTAGTTTCTGTGTATAAAATTTCGTAGCCATTGGACTACGTTTGCCCCTTGGATGACACGGTTTCTAAACTGACCAAATGAACAGTGTTTTCTGAAATCCGAATTTCTAATGCCAACTTTGAAAAATCATAGAAAATGCTATAGACCTCCAAATGACTTGATCTTTAGCTTCTCAAAAAGCTCTAAATAAGATCTAGTCACATGTCAAATTTCAAAGCAAGGAGAGGTCATTTGGTCAACTCTTAACATCATGTGCAAAAGGATCACTTTCTTGGTCACAAAGGGGCTGATAGGGTCCAATCTTAGTTCTTCTACCTTTAGGACTCTTTGAACACATGAGAAAGCATCTATATGGGCTATCAATCATGGCTCAAGTGCCTAACAACCCAGATTGGAGAAATTCACTATCCCACAACCCACTTATACACTCATGTAGCCTATACTAACATTATGCATTTCATAATCAAACTTGCTCCTTCATTCAAAATCATTCTAGTTCTCATACATACATAATGAATACATTGATTTACAAGCATTTGTAGGCACTACGTCATGTACATCATTAATTTACATGCCTTGTCTTAAGTACAACATAATTACAAGAAATTCCTTTACAAGTCTTCATTAATCTCCCTAACTTCAAGCTTGGTGGCTCCCATCTCTAGCCTCACTTGGTCCACCTAGCATGTTTGGATGGTGGAGAGGGGGGAGTGAGATTCAAAGAATCCCAATAGCTCATCTCTCATTCAATCATACACACAAAGCATGTAAACAAGTCTCACCATGTATGTATGGCATGTTAGTATATAAAATCATAATGAAAGCATTTGCAACCTTTGAATTGGCCATGCATAAAAGAAAGACATTCTCAACATGTGAATAGGCCATACATAACATATAAAAGCTTGCCAAGTACATGGATTAGCCTCACCCACTCACTTGTGGATTTTGGACTTGCCTCACCCATTCTTAAGAGGTTCTTAGACTCAACCCTTACTCTTTGGGAGTCAACCTCACTTTTGGGAGACTCTTTACTTTGTCTCAACCAACTTGAGGGTTTTTGGCTCATCCTCACCATGGCTATAGGGTTATTGGCTTTTCCATATTCAAGCAAACCCAAGAAATCACATAAAACATCATTAAAACACATAAGGCATCATCAAGCTAACATACTTCTCATGGCTCAAATCATACATACACACAAGTAAGACAATGTAAGCACATAATTATGCATGAAAGAAGGTGGAGAGAGCTACCTTATTGGCTATTCACAACTTTCTCTTTCAATTTGTCTCCTCCCTTGTTGGTTTCACAACCACTTCTAGATGGGAGTGCTTCTCTTGAGCCTAACCACACAAGAAGCATGGAATTATTTCCTTAACACTTGATTCATAAGCTAGGGATCTCTTTCTAGCAACCCTACTAAGCATGTCAAGCTAGGGTTCTTTCTCTCACTAGAATTTAATAACTATTCTTTCTCTTCTCTCAAGCTTCAAGAGAGGAAATCAAGAAAAAGGGACTATATGACTTCTAATCTCCCTCAAGAGCGGTTTTTCACTCTCCCTCTTCTGAACCAAGCTCAAGACCTAACTACTTCCACAACCAAAACCATAGGGGGAGATGGCAAGGGGAGAAGAACAACATTCTAAGGAGAGAAACCATGTAAATCTTACCTTTCTCTTACTCTTCCTTGCTTCTTTAGGCTTCTCTCTCTCTCCTCCGCCCTTCTCTCTTTCTTAGAGTGAGTTTGAGTCAGTTAGAAGAAGAAAGGAGAGATTGGGAGGCTTTTAAAAAGCCAAATTCTCTTTTTCCTCACTTTTCCGGACTTCCCTCGCTATAGCGAGCCATACCCCTCGCTACGGCGAGCTCGTGTCTGTCCCAAACCTCTGCCTTCGCTATGGCGGTCGCTACGGCGAGCAGCTCCCTAGATTTTGTATGGGATGCTCGCACTCGCTATGGCTAGAAGCATTTTCGCTATAGTGAGAAGGCACTCTCGCTATAGCTAGACCATTTCTCGCTATAGCGAACAGGTATATTCGCTATAGCCAGGCTGTAGCGAGCAGACTTAGAAAATTTTCAGCCCTTCGAAAATTTTCAGCTTTTCTTTTCTTTCCCTTTTTTTTCTTTTTTTTCTTTTCTCTTCTTTTCTTTCTTTTTCTTGGTTGTTACAATTCCACTCATCCTAATTAATTATAATCAATTAGATTAGGGATTGTAAGCCAATTACTTTTACTATAGTTGGCGGGTTTGAGAACCGTAAGTAAAATTTTGGCGTCATTGTTAGGGAGCTAAGTAATTATGATCAATTAGAATAGGATGTTTATTGTTTTCAATAGCAATGTACATAGCTTTCTAATGTTGGTTCTGTGGCCAATTCCAATGCTTGCAAATTCGATATTTTGAGGTAATTCTACACAATATTGATTCCAAGAGTGACTAATTTTGATTGAACATAAATTTGGTATGTAAGTTTTCGGGGTTGTGAGGACTAATAGTCATAAAACTAATTATATTTAAATTTTACAGTATTAGATTAAGGGTCAAAAAATAATAAAGTGATATTAACATCAGTTTTTGTATTGTACGACTGAGCTGGAAATGAGAAGATTTTTTGTTAATTAAATCAAAAGCAAAATAGAAATTTTCTTTTTAAAAAAATAATATTCACTCAAAATGATTAAGTTGGTATTTTTTTTAATATTTTTACTTACGATTTTGAATAAATGCCCTTTTAAGTGCAATGTAATTTTTTTGAGAAATTTGCAAAACACATAAAAAAATTTTTATCAAATGATTTGGTTGAACAAATGAGCTTTTTTAAATGTGCATTATGAAATGTCTTTGAGAGAAAATTGTAGAGTAGGCAAAATTTCACAACAATCTCGAACATGTATTTAACTCAACTATTAAAATTATTAGACTATGATTGTAATAATCATTTTTTACTTTAGTAAAGTTTTCACTTTGTTTTGTAAATATGTATATATATTGAGAAATTGAAATATAGAAGGCTGCATATGTAATGCATTGTAGGAAAAATTTTGTGAAATTATGTTAAAGGCTAGTTAAATACTCCTAGTAATGAAAATATTACGCCAATTATATATATTCCAGATTATTATACAATTTTATAAAAGTATAGGGCTAAAATCCATTTTGTTAAGGTGCTATATTAACTAGGTGTGCATATTAATTGACCAAAAAAAAAAAAGAATCAACATGAAGGAAGGAGACCCAAAACTTAAGCCCATGCTAAAATCCAATAGTGTTAGCCAAATCTTTCATCCCATCAACCTAAAACCCTAAACCATCTTGAATTTTGGTACCCGCAAGCAAATCAATCACAGCATCTTTGATTTCTCCTACTTCCATTTAGAACCCTGCCCGAACATATTAATCAGTCTCTTACTCTGATTGAAAGTCAAAGCTATCCAAATAAGAAGCATATTCATTAGTTAAAATATTATTTAGTAATCAAAATTTTTTTTAATTGAAATCACATATTCTAATGTTAAAATAGGATTGAATTACATTTTACATTTTAAATAAGAAGCATTTATTAATCAAAACATAAATAAGGTCAATATCTACAATTGTGCATTAGTGAAAATTTGTTTATATACTACAAGTCGAAAAAGTTGGACATATATAATTCATTAGAATTAATCAATGAGATTTAAGTTGCCTAGAAAAAGGTCCTTGAAGGACTTGGCTTGCAATACTCTGATGGATAAACTTTATAATGTGTCTCATACATTGTTATTTTTGTTGGTTGTTGAACAAATTTATAAATACTTATATAATTATTAGATTTTTGTTTGCTCCTTACATATTCATTGAAGCAAAAAAGGTCATTTGACCCACCAAGACTGTTTCTATTGCTGCGTTTCTCGACATTTTTCTCAATATTGATATTGATGTAACTAATATGTGCTACAGGTTTTGTGAATATCATTGTTATTATTATAATTTCAAACACTTTTCCTAGTGATTTATCAATATTAATTACGAGGTAAGAATCTTATAAATAATAAAATTGGTTCGCCAATTATAATATAATGTGTGATGCAACGTATTTTTTAATATTTATTATATTTTTGGGGTCATTATTCAATAGTTGTTTGTCTTTTTTATTATTTTTTTTGAAAATAAAATTATAATGAGTATTTCCTATCTTCATTTATTTATTCTTATTATTTTTCTCTTTACATATACTTAATAGTATACCATACCAAATATAATAATAAAGGATATATTTGCCTTATTTATTTGTTTTATAAATTGTTAAAAGCATATGATTTCTGAACACTTATTTTTATGTTTGGAAATTTATTTTTTTCATTAATTCTCGTCATTTTAAAATATATTTTACATATACTGCATATTGTACTTGATAATATAAATTAATATAATATATTAGATAAGTTTATATATCAAAATAATATATATTTTTTTAAAGAGTAAGATGAAGATCGATTTTTTATACACAAGGGCATCTTAAATTTCCCAATCCAACCCTAATCTCCAAAAACACCGTCGCTCGAAGGAAAGCTCGCTCATCCCCTCACCGTCGCATCGTTGCCACTTAGCTCACGTTGATTTCACTAAGGCAGAACCTTTCAATTTTGAACAAGAGAGGTAAGAGTTTGATATCCCTCCCTTATTGGTGAAACTTTACTCTCCTTTCCCAGTTCGATAGTCAATGGAAGATATCATTTGATTGTTGTTTTCAACTGGGGGCATGAGTTTTCTGCTTGAATCTTGGTGCTTCCCATTTTTATCACGGATATTTGTTTGCTTTGTTGTCTGATGTTATCTAAAATTTTTGCCATTTTAGTGTTTTGGGTTGTTCCATTGTCCCTTCCCCACTATTTTGTGTCGTTTGTTCATGGCATATCTTTTTAAGAACATAAAATCTTAATCTATGCTTGTTGAAGATTAAGATTTTATCAAGGATATTTAATGCTTGTTGAAGATTGTTAATCTGTGCTGTGAAGGCCATTATTTGAGTTGAACCCTCATCCTCCATTTTATTAAGTTTATCCTGGAGAATAGAGAACTCGAACTCTCTATTTGCTAATCTTTTCTCCAATTCAGATGTTTTGTCATGTAGCCCTGAGTTCTCCTCTCTCAATTTGGGAAGGCTAAATTTGTTGTTTCTGGGTTTAAAGAATTCCAATCCCGCAGTCCTCTTGCTCTCTTTCTCCCTTTTTTTTTAGCATTCTTGTAGTCTCTTTCAAAGGAACAATGGACCTTGACTGATTAGAGGGAAAGTAAAGTTAGGTGTAATGTTTTGGATAAACCTTTATAGTTGGTATTGCCTTTCCCTCAAATGATGACTACTTGGGCTCTTAAGGAAAGGATTTTCAATATAAAATTCTATAGAAGCTTGTTCATTTGTTTTTATAAGCGCTACGCTTTTCCCTAGGGCTTTCACTTCTTGTTCCTTCGGTTAGTACAGCCTATGTTCTCATATGATATTAAATCTGTTGAGTTCTTATTGTAACACCATAAGTCTAGCTCATCTGATGCCTTTGAATAGCATAATTATCATGAAACATACACATAATTCTCATAGAGGAGGCATGAAGATTTGGACTTTTATTTGTAAGTCATCCTATCAAAAAACTCATTCGGTGTCACGTGGACCGTGTGAGCTCATTCTATGCATCCTCATATTTAATTGCACAATTACAACTCATTTCAATCACAAAAACTAGCTCACAACTCATGGAAACCGAAGGGAGACATGGGACATGCATATTTCTCCTCGGCCAGACTTGACCCCATTTCTGGGCAAACTTGGAAAATTCATAAGTAAATCTGGAAAAATCGAAAACATACACTCTTGGTCATTCTGAAAAGATTAGACTGTCTACTACATGGGAAAAATATATACAAGTCATAAAATCCCACACATAACGCGTTTGACATGCGAAATCAACTGCAGGTCGGAGGGGTTCCTGATACTGCCACAGTTTACTGATATGAACTTCAAAAATGTCTAACTAATTCCAAAAAAATCCAATGCTTGTAAATGATACCACTATAGAAATATGTGGATGTTAACTAGAGAGGAAAAATATCTCTAGATCAGTTCATCAATCCAAACTCCCAAAAATTGATGGAACAGTACCTCGGGTCTGGCAAGATGTCTGATACTGGGCAGAACCTTCGAAAATGCATATCTTCCTCTCTAGACCTCCAAATGAGGTGCTTCCAGTTTTTACAAGTCACTGTGACTGTCTAGTTTCTAGCTATAAAATTTCGTAGCCATTGAACTACGTTTGCCCCTCGGATGACACAATTCCATAACTGACCAAATAAATAGTGTTTCTGAAAATCCGAAATTCTGATACCAACTTTGAAAAATCATAGAAAATTTTACAAACCTCCAAATGACTTGATCTTTAGCTTTCCAAAAATATCTTAATGAGACCTAAGTGCATGCCAAGTTTTAGGTCAATACTAACTCATTTGGCCAAAAAATGGTATAGGATTCCATTATGGTCAATTTTGGCTCCATATTGGGTACCAAAATTGCCAAATGGATTTCCCTTGGTCTTGGCACCTTTTGGGCAAGTATAAAAGTACATTTAAGACTTGTGTGAGCTGCCCAAATGGTCCCAACCTCATGCATCTCATTTTGGCCATTCAACCCACATTTATGCACACTTCCATCATACTTTCATATTGCATAATTTGGCATCTCATGCTCAAAATGTAGGCTAGAAGTCATACATCATATTCATACATTTAAACATCATATAATATTATATTTACATGTGTCTCAAGAGTCATGGTACATTTACAACAACATATACATCAAGAAACACAATTATGGTTCTAAAATGGCTAAAGCTAGACATAGACTTGTCATTCTTCCTTCTTCATTGATGTTGGCTCCCTTCACCATAGTTACTTGGTCCACCTAGCATGTTAGATCATTGGAGAGGAGGGAATGAGATTCAAAGAATCCCAATAGCTCATCTCCCATTCCACCACACATATGTGCAAGCAAGTTTCATATATGCATGCATGGAGAAAGTAGAAATCATAGGCATTTTAAAGCAACTTTGGCATGTGAATCAATCATGCAAGACATTCAAGAGCTCACTAAGTGTTTGGATTGGCCTCACACTTCTCCTCATGGATTTTGGACTTGCCTCACCCATTCTTTAAGCACTTTGGACTCAACCATACTCTTGGGAGCCCACTTTGCTTTTGGGAGACTCTTTACTTTGTCTCAACCAAGCTCAAGGGTTCTTGGTTCATCCTCACCAAAGGGAAGAGTTCTTGGCCTTTCCACACTCAAGCAAACTCACACAAACATCATGTAATCATTTGAAAACATAACATAGTATCAAGCATCATGGCATATAAAGGCATGCTAGCATACTTTTCTTAGCTTGAAAATACACATACACACATTCTAAAACAAGCTAAACACACATCCATGCATGAGAGAAGGTTGAGAGAGCCACCTTGCATAATTTCACACACTTTTTCCTTAGCTTTCAAGCCTCCTCTTTTAGCCACACACCCACAAGTTGGTGGAAATAGTGTCTCTTGGCCTAGACACAAATTATGGGAGCCAATTAAGTTCATGAAACAATGTCTAGGGCCATGCAACTTGCTTAAACCCTAGATTACTCTATAAGCTCCATTATGGTCCATAATCATACCTAATGAAGCAACACCATCAAATGACTTCTAGGCCTCATTCTTTCTTTTCAATTATGATTCTTGACTCCTTTTAAACCTCTTGGAGTCATCACATCATTAAAACAAAGGGCCTAGCATCATGTTGCTTCTTTAGGTCCTAATATGGAACCTAAGACACCAAATCACTTTCTTTAAATTCTAAATTTTTTCTAAGGCCTCTACTCATCTGCACTCATCACATATGACTCAAGAATAGCCTTAGAAAAATTTAAAACTCTCCCTAGCTATAAGAACTTGCCTAGCCCGAGACTATGGGGGGAAGAAGAGTTCATGGCCTTCTTGATTTTTCCTTGATGGGAGACACACTTGGGAGACTTCCTAGAGGTCTTAGGAGCTCAATCAAATACTCATATATGCTAAGGAATGCATGAATCAAATCAGTTTTTGCAATCCCTTCAAATGCACTACACTTTTTCTACTTAGAGTTCATTAATTGTTCTTGCAATTTCTTTGCTTTCTTGGATAGGAGGTGCATGTGGGAAGCTCTCTAGGGGTCTTAGGAGCATGTTTAAACATTCAATTAAGTCTAAGAACATTCATATAAAATCAGATTTTCAAGGGAGTATTTGGATCCCTAATGGTTCCATCTTGTTTCCTAATGCCCCTTTCTTGATTCTATTGGTTCATTTTTAATCCTTGCACTCCAAAACCTCTAATCCTTCCATAAATTGGGCAGAAAATAGCCCCTAATAATTGGGCTCATGGTGCCCAAATTCGTGCAAGAGGAAGGGGGAGGGAGAAACTACCAAAGAATGGAAGTTTTACCTTGTTTTCTTGCTTCCTTTGGCTTGTTCTTCCACTTGGTTGGCTTAGTCCCTCAATTTTCGAAATTTCCCTCTCTGTTCTGCCCCAAAAATAGCACCAAACTCTCCATTAAAACCATAGAAAGAAAGCTTGAGAGGAGGGGAGCAAGTTTCAAGAAGGAAGGATATGGAATTTCTTAAAGTTTCTTACCTTTTTCTTGAATTTCTTCCTCCAAAATCCTCCTTCTCTTGTGTGCCTAAGAAGCTGGAGTTTCTCTCTAAAAATGGGCAGAAGCAAGTCGATTTAATGAAGGAGAGGAAGAGCGTGACTTATAAAAAGAATTTGGAAGCTTCCTTTAACACTTAAATTCTATTTTTGCCCTTTCATATTTTGCAGTTTCGTTTCTCCTTCGTTTTAGCTCCTTTTTGAAAACCGCATTTTCCATCATAACAAATAGGTTCCCAATTTAATAAAATGCCTTTGGAATCACTCAAATCGGAGCTAAAACCTTTCCGAATGAATCGGTCAAAGTTTGGGTCAACCGACATCGGAAAGAGTATAACGGAGGGGCTTTACCGGTCCCGGGGCTTTCCATGATTTTTGGGGCCTCTGAGAACCCTGGGCAACTCAAAATTTCCATTTAAAAAGCCCTCCTAGGTGCTTCTCCAAAATTGCACTTATTTACGAAAATGCCACTGGCCTTTCAGCAATTTGTTCGAATCACTCTGACCTCGGTTTCTGGCCAACTCAAGGCTCAAATCCTCATTTTCTATTATTTATAATTTTATTTGGCCCCAATTCCTTCTATTTTGGGGACTTCCTTTTATATTTTACCCATTTCTGACGTTTATGGAGAAATCAAACATTGCGTTTCTCACGTTTACGGAGGGACCGAATGTTACACTTATCCCACTTGAAGGACTATGTCCAGGGTATTGACTCAGGAAAGGCTATCTTTGAACCGTCTTTGCCAAATCACTGAGGTGATGATTAGTGGGTTCAGGGGAGCTTGCTAAGGTGAAAGGCATTGTAAATCTATATACCTAGAGAGGACAAAGGAACCTCTCACAAGTATGGTATCATGTTTCGAATTGTTGACCTAGCATATAGGATCACGAAGACTCCTCAAAGGTGTCTTCCAATCCCTCCTGCAATTGAAGTTGGTGATGAAAGTGCAGCCCTTGGTGTACAGCCTAACAAACTACTAGAAAACAGTCCATTAGACCATTAAAAGGAGCTGCTACCTGCTATTAAATCTGTTGATGGCAGTGTGATAATGCCTGTCGAAAGGGAAAGGTGATGACTATAAGTTCTTACTCTTTTTTCCAAAGAGGCAGACATCTCTTCGCTTTGACGGGGATATATAAACAATTTCATTGCCTTTCCTTGTTGGCATAGCTCTAGCTTTACGATTCCATGCAGCCCTTCCCTACGGCTACCTTCTTTAAAACGAAAGACCCCTCCAACTCAACTGTAGCCAGTAAGCCTTCCAGTTGCATTAAGGAACTCTAGCGCTGGACTGGGGATTCAAGTAAATCAAGCAAGTCAAAAAAAGCTGGGAACTCCCTTATTGTTCCCACTCCGAAAGCCCTAATTACTTCTTATTCTTGCATTATCTGGTCTTCAATCCCCTTCGTTCGAACCCTGGAGTGAAATCAAATAAGAAGGAAGAAGTAAAGCGAGGAAAAGGTGTGAAGGAAAAATTCATTACCTACTCATCAGTCTTCTCCTTTGAACTCATACGTAAGTAAGCAGGGAAAGACATATCGGATTCATTTCCACGAAAACAAAAGCAAGGCTGGAGTCACTCTAACTCGTACTGGACGTTAGGAGGGTCAAATGACTCATTCACTTGTTAAACCTTTTAGTTATTGACAAAACAGAAACATGTAGGGCACATGTAGCTTTTCTAGATTGGACCAAGAATATATGGTCAACCAAAAAATTCACTTCTAAATTTGATTGCAGTAGTTTTTGCTAGAATTGATTGTTAAATGTATTGGGTATTTTTGGAGCTAAAACTTAATGATTGAGATATGGCATTAGTGGCTATGATGTGCTAGTTTATCTTAAAAATGATATATGAATGGATTCTTGAAAAGTTAACGTAGATTAAGTGTATTAATAACATTAGTAATGTGCATTGTAATGTATTGTTAATGTTTACTGATATATTAACAATTAATAATATTATATTACTAATATTATAATTTAATTATCAAGAAGTTGTATGTTAATAATTAATTAATTGCTAATAAAGTTAGTAACACTTTAATTAATTATTATCAAAACAATATGTAATTATTACTTATCAGGTTGGTGCATTAATTGGATGGAAGAATTAGCTTTAGGTTTTTTTTAATTAGTACTTCCAAATTTTAAATTATTTCATATAAACTATGCCCAGTTCCAAAGAGTTTTCAAAATTTGACAGAATTTTGTTTGTGACTAAATTCATAATTAGGTTTAATTATTATATTTATAAAACAAATTTAATATTTATTTTTTATGGAATTTCTTATTTATCTTTTTAGCTGTATTACTTTGCATAAAGTTAACCTCCTCATATACTAACTTAACATTATATACGAAAGTAATTTTTAAAACTTGTCTTTATTCACTTTTGTAATTATATTGGTAACATGTTTTTCATATTTAATATTCTAATGCATCTCACGCTCATCCATTAAATTTTTTTAACTTACATGTCTAGAAAGATATCAAAAAGTCCTTTTCATTTTTCTCGCTTATTCACTTTATTATCTTTTTCCAAACACGTTTATTTCAAGTATAATTATTTTGTAAAAAAGGCCAATAATGTGATGAGGGACATATTTTTAAGTATGTTAAAGATACAATTAAACAGTTTAAAAACATCTTGATGGTAATACTTTGAAAAAAAATCCATGGTTGATCACTGGGATGCTCATGATGTTCATGCTCATCCTTTCTTAATCTTCTCCAAGTGAGGAAGGACCAAATGATATGGCTGAGTCACTGGGATGTCTACTTTATAGGGAGTCTACGTGTGTGCATTGGATGGATGAGAGTCTATGACTTCAATTATTTGTACCCCTATATTGCTTTTGTTCAGTTTGTTCCTTTGTTTTTTTACAACAGAGTCACGTGAGTTTAAGGTTTAAAAAAAAAGATTAATATTTAGTCAAGGGATATCTCCTTTTTCAAGTTAAATTGATTTTAATTTATAATTTAATTTTCTAATCTATATGTACCTCACTAATTCATTCTTCTGGTCCTGTCTCTAAAAAATTCACAAAAATAAAAAAATAAAATATACAAACTTGCTTTTTATTTTTAAGATATACATAGATATATTTTAAAACTAAAAGTTATTTTGTATTTTAGTCTAATTTTAAATTTTTTGACTAAAATATCTCCTATTAATCTAAATATATATTTTTAATAAAAAAATTAAATACGGAATATTTTAGTCAAATAAATTTAAAATTAGATTAAAGTATAGAATAACTTTTTATTTTAAAAAAAGTTTATATATATTTTAAAAATAAAAAAGAAGTTCATAAAATTTAGAGAAAATTTATAAAATTTACTCAAAACAAAGTTCATTGAGATTGCATTTGGTGCATAAAATATGAAATTGAGGAATGAAAAAGAAAGAAAAAAAGGTAGATAAAATGAGAACTGATATTTATATCTTCATTTAAAAAAATAAAAATAAACAAATTATATTAAGTAATAATGTCAAAATATAACAAATATTTTTTCCTTTTTCTTTTTTAATTTTCATTCCCATCAATCTTACTTCTCTAGTACCATACGTAGCTGAAGTGACGTCAAAAGGTTTAGGGTAAATTTTAGCCATATAAACATATATCTTATGTTCATTTTGTCCCTTAAAGGGTTACATCTCCTTTCAATTCTTAAGGAGTTTTTTTAATTATTATTTTTGTAAATTCTTGACCTCACATTATAGAATAAGAATTATTAAAGATGAGTAATGTAGCCTAATGTAAAGTTGATGTAGTTGTTAAGTGTTCACTTAACCCAAACTTTATAATAATTTGTTCTAATTTTTGGGTGAAATATGGAGGCCAGAGGCCCAACAAAAGGCAAGAGCAAGTGGAAACAACACAGGGCATTGAGATCCCCGTAGCATCAGCAAACAAAGGAGGTAAGCTTCTAAGAGGCTTATCATAAATGATCCTTTCTAAGTCATGATTGGGACCAAAGTTAGCAAGATGATACATTCACTTATTAGCCTCACGCCATTGGTGTTGGACTTTAATTTAGACACCATAGCTCATAATGCACATCAAAGATTGGAAAATGGAATGCACATCAGCATTTGTGATAAGAAGCTTCAAATCGCTTTCCAGGATAATCCTATGTGCAAAGATGCCCTCCATAAGAAGTTTCAATTCGCTTTCAAGAATAATCTTGTTCAGACCATAATTTAGAGCAATCTTGAGTCCCCGACCTTCATATTTCAAAACTGGGCATTTTGCTAAATTTTTGGAGATTCCAAAAAGCCATTGATAAGTGCTAATTTTCATATGTTTTTATCCACATTTATTATTGATTTTAATGACTAATTTGAGCTTAATTGGATTTATTATACAATATTTGAATTTGTGGTTAATTTTGGAAAATAATACAAATTTGAATTAATTAGGAGGATTTTTGGATTTAAATTGCTAAGATTTTATTCTCCAAAATTCTTTGATGATTAAATATTTGCAATCTTTAAAACACTTTCTAATTTTGTGCAGAATTTTCTTTTGGGCAAATGAATTGAAAAATTAAATTGAATTAAATTGAAAAAAATGATGATTTTAAACGCATAAAGTATTTTAGTGCAATTTTTTCTCCTTTGTTTATATGCAGATTATGGGCAAATAAAATCTGGATATATATATATATATATGTATATGCATGAGATGAAGCTGCACGCTTGAGCTAAATGCAGAAGCCACTCAAAATTTGGCGCCGTTGCCGGGGAATTGGATTCTCAATTGTTTGAGAAAGTTTTCTAGGTGTTTTAGCTCTATTTTTGTTCTATTTTGGTTTGATTTTTGTTTTGTTTTGACCTTGGAATTGGTTGATTTCGGTGTTACGCGTCAAGTGTCCTGCTTGCTGAAATTTTTGTTTCAAGTGCCTAGAAAATTCTCAAACTTTATTTTTCAAATTTTTTGGGTGTTTTGAGCAAAATTAATAAAAAAGCTATTAGGTGCACCATTTTTTGGCCAAATTCTAACGTTTAAGGCACTTTTTCGAATTTTTTAGTATTTTCTCGAATTTTTTAGGAATTTTTCAATTTTTTCGAATTTAATTTCTTTAATTTTTTTGAGTTTATTTTACATCATTAACCTCTGTTTAGGAGTGTTTTTGATAGTTAAGTAAGTCTTAGTTTCATTGGAATTTTATTTTCTTGAATTAGGATTAATTTTAGTTATAACTTGTTAGTGATTTTTCTTGTATTGAAATTAATTGAAATTCTCAATTTTTATTTGCTTCAAATGAATCCATATCATTATCAAGGTGTCTATGATTCGTGTGCAGAGCATAGGATTTCTCAAAAGTTGGATGATGCCATGTTAATGCTTCAAGATCTTCTTGAAAGACAAATATGAAGCCAACAAGTCCAACAAGTCCAGCAACCATGCTACCAACCATACCACAATTCATATGGAGTACCCCCCAATTACCACTATAATTATGAGCCATACCATACCTTCCATAGCCAAGAGCCAAAGTATGAAACTTACAATTATCATGAGGGGTATATGCAACAAGAGGTCCAAAGGGAACCAAGTTGGGAAGAGCAGCTAATAGAAGCCTGTATTATTCAAAACCAACAATTGGAGCAAATGATCCAACGGGTGCAACTCCTAGACCAGCAAATGGCAGATAACCTTATGATGGATTCAGGATTTCAATTGAATCAATCTACTTCAAGTGCTAATGAATCAATTGAAGAGCAGCTTAGAAGGGAAGGAATAGAGGAGGAAGAGTCATATTCATCAGGTAATATCCTTCCATATTCTAATACTTTGCAATTGGTTGAAACTGAATCTAGTTTGCTTGATAGCACTGTGACTACTAATGCATATAATGTTGTTGATTCTGAATTGCATGATGAGGAAGTTAATGAGGAAATTGTTGTTGAATCCCCTGAATTGATTGATTGTGGTAACTCATTGAGCAAAATAGACACATTTATTGATGTTCATGAGTCCTTGTGTACTAATGCACTTGGAATTTCTACTCCTAACTGTGATTGTAGTTATGAATTCATGTCTGAATCTGTTAATGATGAATCTATTGAGTCTAGGGTAGTAGATAAGTGTGGGGTAACCTAGAATGTAATTCTATTCTTGGTGTGGAATTGGTTGATAAGTCTGTTGATGATGTATCTACCGAGTTTAGGGATAGCATACCATCTGAACCAAGTGATATAGTTGATTTAAATGCATCTGTTGATTAAGTGTGTGCTGGATCCACTATATATGATAGATGCTCTCAAATTAATGCTTTCATTGAGACTAGTGAGTCCCTCACATATTCTAATCAACATGATTCCTCACTAACCTGTGATGGTATGACTGATGAAACAATGAATGTAGCATGTGATAAGAATATAGACATTGAAATTGTTGGACAGCTTCTTGTTGATGAATTAGACTTAACTCTTAAATATTTATGCGATGATATGCATGCATGTCCTGTGTGTGCTGAGATTAATGAATTTCTAAAGTCTGATAAGTTTGTTGAATCTAAAGAATCCTCTCTTTGCACTAAAACTGTTAATGAGATTGATTCTCCTGATCATACTAGTATTGATGAGGGCATGCATAGTGATAATGCTGATTTTGAAAATCCTATTGATGCTTGTGTTATTATTGATACTAGTGAGACACTGAATTTTGCTATTGATCATTGTTTAGAATCTTGTGAGCCTACTGATGTCTCTTTGGTCAGGGAAGATACTATTTCTCTTATTGAGAGTCCTGAACAAATTCTTGAAATTGGTGAAGTAATTTCTAACGAGCCACAGACTCTCTTGGTTGAGAAAAAGCAACTGACAGACACCTTGAACTCAAAGGACTGTGAGAAGTTACAATTAAATTTTTCTGTTGATGCAGTGACTCTTACTGATGGGAGTCCAGTAGATTTTATTGGTTTTGATAGATTTTTAGAAAGTTTTGATTTTAAATTTTCCTTCTTTGGTTTTAAATGTCTTAAATTTGATTTTCCTTCTTTTCTTGCTCCTAAACTTGCTGAATCTGACTTTCCGAAACTACTGATGGTTGAGGAAGTCCATGAGTCATCACTACATGATCAATCCAAATGTTTTAAAGTAGTGAAACTTAAATTTCTTGAATTAAGAAGAAATAAAGTAGGTTTAATTTTAGTTTTTGATACGTATGATTAGTTAGTATTTAATATAGTTTTATTTAGTTTAGGATGTAGTTTTCTTTTTTTTTTCTTTTTTGCATTACAGTTTGTCTTTATTTTGTAGGTAATAAAGGTTGCTAACTAGCTACATAGGGACTCTAAGCCAACTTTGAAATCTTCGATTCAAGCTCATCCGGTTGTATTCTCTCCTTTCACTCTCTTTATATTGTGCCTTTATCTGTTTACTGGATTGTGTGCTGGCATTGAGGACAATGCAATATTTAAGTGTGGGGGGGAGAGCTATTTCATTCCATTCTATCCTCGTTTTTTTTAAATATATATATATATAGCGTGATTTCTCTTCAATTTTTCTATGAAAATTGCAAGTTGAGATGATTATGGCTTGAATTCACCTAGACATGATAAGTAATAGATCTTGTGTCTTGATTCAAGTGAAGTGGCAATGAATTTGATTTCAATGAATAAGTTGATAGCCATTAGCTGGTGAGAATTTGAGCCTGAATTATTCATTTCTAGTGTGTATTCACCTATCTCTGTTTTCACTCTAGAACTTGTCTTGATTCTTTGTTGAGACTACATTTGCACTTGCATGCATGAAAATGATAAGGCATTTCTTTTTTTTTTTATAACTAGTGAGCCAAAAAGCCACCCTACATGCATCTTTATCCATTGTTTAGCCATTTTGAACTTTAATTTTATTTTCTTGTTTAACCATAGCCATTAAATATGTTTCCCACCTTGTGTTAGGATGCCTTAGGGATTTTAAGGAGCATTACATCTAATTGGGATGAGAGAATGTATGTCTTACATCCATTTAGGCCATGGTTATTAAAAGTTGAGGAAATTGTCTTGAAAAAAAAATGCAAAGAAAAGAAGAGATAGAGACGAAAAAAGAAAAAAAAAAGGAGATGGAAAAGCAAAAAGAAAGCAATTGGAAAAAAAAAAGAAGCAAAGAAAAGAAAAGAAAATCAAAAGAGGGAAGTCTTACAAATTGAGTTTATAGTTGCCTATACTTGTTGGAAAAGAAGGCCTTCAAAATGCACACTCTCCCTCATCCTAAGTCTCATTTTATTGCTCTTGAGATCTTTAAGGTATTCTATTCGTTAGTTTTTTTTCCCCTTGTTTTAGTCATCCATTTATTTCACTTCCTTAGCCCCATTACAACCCTGAATAAAGCCCTCTTGATTTGTGTTTTGCATTTAGCATGGGTGGTGGAGATTTAGAAGCATGACAAGCTTATGGTAGTGAGGTTTTGATAGGTGAAACTTGAGTGATCCATATTGCCTAAACACTTGAGAGTTGAGAGTAAACACTAATCCATGAGAAGGGCTATACATTTTAATTCATTCTGATCAAAAGAAATTGCCATGGAGCTTAATTCTTGATGCAAGTGAAGTTACCTTAGATTATTAAAGTGTTGAAGAGTCTTGATCATTCCTTAACTTGTGATTTTCACTTTCATTTTCCTACTTGTCATTCCATTAGTCTTCCTTTGATTTTGAGCTTTGCCCAGGAGTGCAAAGAGATAAGTGTGGGGGCATTGATAAGTGCTAATTTTCATATGTTTTTATCCACATTTATTATTGATTTTAATGATTAATTTGAGCTTAATTGGATTTATTATACAATATTTGAATTTGTGGTTAATTTTGGAAAATAATACAAATTTGAATTAATTAAGAGGATTTTTGGATTTAAATTGCTAAGATTTTATTCTCCAAAATTCTTTGATGATTAAATATTTGCAATCTTTAAAACACTTTTTAATTTTGTGCAGAATTTTCTTTTGGGCAAATGAATTGAAAAATTAAATTGAATTAAATTGAAAAAAATGATGATTTTAAACGCATAAAGTATTTTAGTGCAATTTTTTCTCCTTTGTTTATATGCAGATTATGGGCAAATAAAATCTGGATATATATATATGTATATGCGTGAGATGAAGCTGCACGCTTGAGCTAAATGCAGAAGCCACTCAACCATCTCTCCTCATCTCTACAAATCCCTTAACAAGTTGATCTAGCTAAATGCCCCCCTAACTGCTCCATCGGTATTAGGTTTGACCCAACCAATAAGAGGTTTTTCTTATTTAACACCAATCTCTAAATTAGAATTGGTTGGATTTGAATGACAAATGCCAATGTGCTTGAGGATTTACCTTTAGAGTAGAAGAACATTTGAAAACCCTGACAAACACTCACATTCTGTAATTTTGTCAAGTATCCTTGATAAAATAATAATAATAATAGTTATCTAAATCCTATCATTAATAATAAGCCATAATTATGCTTATCCTTAGTGGTTGTCTCATTGCTTATTCTCTTGTGAATCCTAATATCATATTTAATTCCTTCATGGGTCCACTCAAATAGTAAGGGGCCTATGCATAGATACAATTTAGCACTTTAATAGTCCAAACATTATTATACAACCCACAAGAATTGCTTCATTTAGTGAGACTTATTAACAGATGTAGAAAAAAGAAGCAAAACTTGACTGGCGCAAAGAAAGCGAGAAACCTACTATATCATAAATTTTACTGCTTCCAATTTCATTCTTATACTTAACTCCCTTATACGACTATGAGCTGAAATTCTTTACACCAAGCAATGTTCATTGTATCTTCATAATTTGTGTGCCTCTTTTTTTTCATTCTAAGATTAGAAGTAAAATTTTTTTTGTTTGATTATACTATTTTTCTTATATATCTTGTTGTAATTTAGGCTAACATTCTCCCAATCGTGCATTTATATGTCTTGTTGCAAATGACTTGAACTTAGGTAAATTCATTTCCTTAAGCCTTTGTTGTGTAATTGCTATAACTCTGTAGCCTTACTTATGTACCGAAAGATAAACTCTGAGAGTTGAGATAATGGTATGGCTGAATCATAGGGAAGCCCTATGGCCTTCCTTTTTTATGGCTCATGTTTATAAAAATTGAGAGATATTAAGCATAGTCTATTTTTTGGTTAGAATGATTGGGAGATAGAATGGAGGTGCCAAAAAATCGAAGATGGATATATAACAGAGTAGACTCGAGTCGTTAACACTTTACAACAGAGTTTGAACAAGGTGGAGTTTCTTGCCCATGCATGCCAATTGCCTTCTTTTTTGCACTCGAAGAAGATTAGGTGTCCATGTGCCCGGTGTAAATGCAAGAATCATCTAAGTCTTGATGAGATAAAAGTGCATGTTTATAAAAATGGATTCAAGCCGAACTACTATATATGGACCAGTCATGGTGAAACGTCTTCCTTGCATCATTCACCCATATGTTCAGTGCCAGAAGTTGAACATGTCTCACATGGGGCACAGCAACTGACACAATATGAGACCATGGTGATGGATGCAGCTGGGCCAAGTTTTAGGGATAATCATAACGAAAGTCCTGAAGAGCTACCAAATCCAGATGCAAAGGCATTTTATGACATGTTGCAGGCTGTACAACAGCCCTTGTGGGAAGGTTATGAAGAGGAATCTGAACTTTCAGCAGTTGTGCAATTACTAAGCATTAAGGCAGAGACCAATATGTCACAACAAGGTTACAATTTAATTTCACGCCTTATGCAGAGGACACAACCCAAAGATACGCGCATGCCTATAGACTTGTATCAAATAAAAAAATTGGTGTCAAAATTAGGGCTTGGTTATATAAAGATCGATTGTTGTGTCACTGGATGTATGTTGTATTATAAAGATGATGCGAATGCAACCCACTATAAGTTTTGTGGTGAAGCACGGTATGCTGCAAGGAAGTGTCATAGAAGAAAGAAGAAAATTGCAAATAAGCAATTATGGTACTTGCCACTGATTCCCAGACTTCAGAGATTATTTGCTTCTAAGAAAATAGTAAAGGAAATGAGGTGGCATTATGAGAATCGTCAAGATTTTGGTATTCTTACTCACCCATCTGATGGAGAAGCATGGAAGGTGTTTGACAACACCTATCCTGACTTTGCATATGATCCACGGAATGTTCGGCTTGGGTTATATGCTGATGGTTTTATGCCATTTGGACAATATGGGAGAAAGTATTCTTGTTGGCCAATTATCGTCACTCCATACAATTTACCACTAGCAATGTGCATGAGACAGGAGTATATGTTCTTGACACTGATTATTCCTGGTCCTAGCAATCCCAAAGGCAAAATTGATGTTTATCTTCAACCATTAATAGATGAACTAAAATCATTATGGACTGAGGGTGTACTAACATATATGCGTCATTGAGACAGAACTTTAAAATGCATGCTGCACTATTATGGACAATCAATGACTTCCCAGCATATGGCATGTTGTCTAGTTGGATGACAGCAGGGAGATTGTCATGTCCCATATGTATGGAGAACTCGAAGTCATTTCAACTAAAGTATGGAAGGAAAACATCTTTCTTTAACTGTCATCGACGATTTCTTCTACCAGATCACGCATACAGGAGAAATAAAAGCTCTTTTTATAAGAATAGAGTTGAGCAATCTATGTCTCCGCCACGGTTAGACGGAGAGGAAGTTTGGCAAAGAGTGTGCAATCTGCCCAAAGTGACTGAGATGGGAGAACTTGTACCGATTGAAGGATATGGGGACACATACCATTGGATGAAACAAAGCATATTTTGGGAATTGCCTTATTGGAAAACTAACCTCATTCGACAAAATCTTGATGTCATGCATGTTGAGAAAAATATGTTTGACAACTTATTTTTCATCGTCATGGACATAAAGGGGAAGACTAAAGATAATACACAAGCTCAGTTGGACGTAGAAGAATATTGTCGCCGAAAAGAATTAGAACTTGTCAAAAATTGAGGGAAAGTTCTAAAGCCTAAAGCACAATATACTTTAAATATAGAACAAAAACGAGCAGTTTGTCAATGGGTAAAGAACTTGAGACTCCCTGATGGGTATGCATCTAATTTGGCCTGATGTGTTGACATGAAGGAAGCAAAGCTATATGGAATGAAGAGTCATGATTGTCATGTGTTCATGCAACGCTTACTGCCCATTGCCTTTGGCACTCTGCCTGAAGCTATATGGAATCCTATAACCAAGCTTAGTCAATTCTTTAGAGAAGTTTGTTCCACAACCTTAGCAATAGCTCAATTAGAATTATTAGAGAAGAACATTATAGTGACATTGTGTAAGTTAGAAAAGGTCTTTCTCCCTGACTTCTTTGACTCAATGGAACATCTGCCCATCCACCTTCCCTATGAAGCCAAGGTCGGAGGGCCTGTTCAATATCGGTGGATGTACCCATTTGAAAGGTAATAAAGCATATCACTATATGCGTAGAACGAATATATGTTTAAAAGGCATTAAATCCTTACTTAACTACTCTTTTTGTAGATTCCTCCATACCTTGAAGCAAAAAGTCAAAAATAAAGCTAGAGTGAAAGGATCTATATGTGACGCTTATATCATTGAGGAGATTGCCACATTTTGCTCGCATTACTTTGCGTATGATGTGCCATCAAGAATAACCAGACCTCTAAGGAATGATGATGGCGGAGAACCTAGCCTTCCTGTAATTTCCATTTTTAATTATCCTAGAAGGCCGTCCGGAGAATGCAAGTCTCGTTTCTTGAATGATCAAGAATTGGAAGCTGCCAAAAAATATGTTTGAATAAACTGCGATGAAGTACAACCATATATCAAGTAAGTGATATTGTTTATTAAACACTTATTTGTAATATCACTTATTTGTAAATGTTGACCACATTTCTTTGTTCTGTAGTTTATTTGTTCATGAGTTAACTTTGTCCAATCCTCAAATTGCGGATCTTGAGATAGAAGCTCAAATCAAATTAAATTTTTCCTCTTGGTTCCGAGCACATGTAAGTAGTAATATAGCATGGACATTAATTATGTCTTAAAACAAAGTGTCAACTCACGTACAATATTTTTAACATGCCACACAGGTTCAAAACCCAGCCAATAATGTTCTAGATCCATTGTTACATGACATTGCTCGGGGACCAAAGAGAAGCATTAGAACTTGGCCTATTTACTTTGTAAATGGGTATAGATTTCACATACATTCATTGAGCCATCGAAAATCAACCATAAATAGTGGTGTATGCATTAAAGGGACTGACTTTGCACAAGCAGAGTATGACTTTTATGGCATCCTAGAAGAGATTGTGGAAATTGAATACACAGGGATTCCTATGAAGCGATTAGTATTATTCAATTGTCAATGGTATGATCCTTCACCTAATCGTGGGATGAGAGTTCATAGACAATACAAGATCGTTGAAATTCATGAGTTAAGGAGGTATAACAAGTTTGATCCATTCATATTTGCTCAACAAGCAACACAAGTGTACTATGCGCATTATCCTAGTTGCCCTCAGAAGACTAATTGGTTAGTTGTTATCAAGGTTAAGGCCCGTAATATAATTGATGCTCCTACGTCTGAAACAAAATAGGGGCATTTCAAGTGGATGGATTAGAAGTCATCTTACCTACAATTGTCCCGAATGACGAATGCCATAATTTAAGAGACCCTGAAGGCTCCTATGAGGAGATAGATATGTCAACCGCTAACATAGTTGAAGAAGAAGAAGAAGAAGAAGAAGAAGAAGAAGAAGATGATGATGATGATGATGATGATGACGACAATGACGATGACGATGACAATGACAACAACAATCTAGATGAGGGTGATGAAGATGATGAACAAGATGATGATGCATAAATTAGGGTTGAGATTCATTTAATTATAACTTCAATATTGTTTTGAAAATGTATTTTGCTACTTTGTTTGTGTTTTATGTATCCCACTTATATTTTTTATTTAACTTTTTGCCAACTTATACTAACTTAAAGGTTTGTTATTACATATATAGATGGCTGGTCATGGCATTAGGCGAGTTCGTGCCCGATGGAGTACATATGCACCATTACCTCTGCACCCTCAGCCATCTCCTATAGCACCAGACGCCTCCACTGCACCTCCATCAGCTCCAATCATGCCTGAATCATCTAGGAGGCCCTCAGTATCACCTGTATCATCTCCTCTAGTATCGTCTCCTAGCTCGCAACACTCACATCCCATTTCTCAGGGTCCTTCCACTAGTTCTACACCTATACCACCTATCCAACCTTTTGGTCGTGATCCCACAGATGGTCAAATATGGTTGTATCCTGACAAGCATACGTAAGTTATAAAATTTACACTGTTTTATTTGTTATTTAATTAATAACAAAGTGTCATTATAATATTTGCAATTATCGTTGTTAAATGATTAGGTTTAATCCTGTTGTTGCTATTGTTCATGATATTCTCCCAGTAATTCAAGCAAAATTTGAATATCCATGTCACAGTTGGAAAGTAACGCCTCCTGAGGTTCAACAACTGTGGTTTGATGAATGGGCGGTATATATCTTACCCTATTATATATATATATATATATCTTTTAATGGTCATTTGTTGATTTATTTTTTCTCCTTCTGTTTAAAGTTTTGATTTTTCTTTTGTTTATGCAGAAGAAATATAAATGGTTGCCACAATATGACCAAGCAATTAGACGCAATTGGAACAAAAAGTGTGGTGAGGTCTTGCGAAATGCAATGCACAGAGTTCGGTTGGATTTGGAGAAAGGGACTACACCTAGTTGGATCCCTGACAATGTAATGGTCCAATTGAAGCATTATTGGGAGTCAGATGATTATAAAGTTGTATGTCAAATAGCTAAAAATAATCGGGCATCTACCACAGGAGGCATGCAACATAAAGGGGGAAGCATTCCCTCAACCGAGCATAAAAGGAGATTGGTAAGCATTTAAATTCACAAGCAATCATCATTTATTTAATGTACGAGATAACTAATATTAATAAATAATTACAGACTTTACAGCTTCGAAGATCACCTACAATGTTTGAATTATTCCAGTACACACATTATGATGAGGCAACTGGTCAATTAATGGACCATAGAGCAGCTAAAGTTTATGTATGTATATGTTTTTCTTTTTTTCTTACTGGGTTTATGCTGACGGCTGGAGGCCTGACTAGTTGTAGTGTTAATCTTGCTGTGTGTTTTGATCTTCACTGGGATTATGCTGACAGCCAGAGGCCTGACTAGCTGTCGTGTGCATCTTGCCTTTTGTTTTCATTCTTACTAAGATTGTGCTCATAACTGAAGGCTTGACCAGTTGTACTGTCTGTTTTGCTTTTTATTTTTATGGTCTCTGGATTTGTGCTGACCGCTGAAGCCTAACTAGCTATAGTGTTTTTTTTTTTTCATTTTGCTTGTTATTAGACTTGTGTTGGCAGTTGAAGGTCTTATGGACAATATGCGAGTCTTACTTTTTTGTTTTTTCATTGGAATTTTATGCTAACGGCCGGAGGCTTGACTAGTTGTAGTGTTAGTCTTGCTGTGTGTTTTGATCTTCACTAGGATTATGCTGACGGCCAGAGGCCTGACTAGCTGTAGTGTGCGTCTTGCCTTTTGTTTTCATTCTTACTAAGATTATGCTCATAACTGAAGGCCTGACTAGCTGTACTGTTTGTTTTGCTTTTTATTTTTATAGTCTCTAGATTTGTGTTGATGGCTAAAGCCTAACTAGCTATAGCGTTAGTTTTTATTTTTCACTTTGCTTGTTATTAAACTTGTCTTGACAATTGAAGGTCTTATGGACAATATGTGAGTCTTACTTTTTTGTTTCAATTGTTATTAGAATTTCATGCTGACAGCCGGAGGCCTGACTAGTTGTAGTTTTAGTCTTGTTGTGTGTTTTGATCCTCACTGGGATTGTGTTGACAGCCAGAGGTCTGACTAGCTGTAGTGTGCGTCTTGTCTTTTGTTTTCATTCTTACTAAGATTGTGCTCATAACTGAAGGCCTAACTAGTTGTACTGTCTATTTTGCTTTTTATTTTTATGGTCACTGGATTTGTGCTGATAGCTAAAGCATGACTAGCTATAATGTTAGTTTTTATTTTTCGCTTTGCTTGTCACTAGACTTGTGTTAACAGCTGAAGGTCTTATGGATAATATGTGAGTCTTACTTTTTTGTTTTGATTATCATTGGAATTTTATTGCTTGCTGAAGGCCTGACTAGTTATAGTATGACTCTTGTTTTTTTTATTTCAATTGTCATTAGATTTGTGTTAATGGCAAATGACCTAATTAGGTGTAGTGTAAGTTTTGATTTTTTCTTTTTGATTGCCATGGATTTGTGCTCAAGGCCAGAATTTATTGTTCTTTACATATTTATTTTCCATTATAATCATTAGTGGAATTGTGTGATTGTTTATTGAATGTTTGTTACTCATTCAATTGTCTCTATAGCTATCAGCCTCATTGCATATTTTTTCCATACACTTAATCATTATTTTCATTGTGACAACTGAATGTATTTGTAGTTTTACAGTATTTATTCTTTATCATATCATCACACTTTATGTTAATACTATGTGACATATGGAATGCTTTAACATGTGCATATTCTTTTGTTCTAGATGCATTGTCACCGCTTTCCTTATTATAAACTTGTCTTCCTTTGCTCCCTTCAACAGGCTGATTCCTTGAGGCTTAAAAATGCCAGAACTTCTACTCAAGACTCAACAGGCGTTGCATCCAATGATGTAGAAGATGATGATGAAGTTGCCTTATGGTTAGAGGCTGTAGATGGTAAAAATAAGAGGGATCGCATCTTTGGGGTTGGATCTGAGGCTTATGATATTGATGCTAGTTGCTCTCGAGGAACTTCTTCTTCTATTCATAACTCAGGACTTCATTCTGATTTTGAAGAGGAATTATGCAGGAGGATTACCATAAAGACAGCACCTTTGAGACAGGAGAACCAAGAACTTAGAGAGCAAAATCAACGTATAATAGAGCAACATCAACAAATTTTGTCTCTACTAGGAGAGCATCAACAAACACTCGATAGATTATAAGAACTTGAATTGCGGTTATCTCGTGCCCCATCAGACCCTATACCAGAAGCCTTAGCACCTGAGAAGATCGGCCCTGATGATTGTCCTCCTCCATAAGGATTTTCTGTAAATGCCTTTAGTTGAGAATTGTTACAATTTGTTTTTGAACTACTAGTTAAGAATTTGTTACTTTTTAATTAATCGTTATTGTATTATACTTTTTTGGATTGGGAGAAAATTTTTATCAAGTATCATATTATTCTCAATTAACTTTCTTTTGGGTTGCTTTTATTATTTTTCATGGCATAGGCAAAAAAAAAACACATATAATATTAAATTAAGTTTAGAATTCATTTTTAAAAAAAATTGACACAAAAATTCGTCGCTGAAATTAGTGACGGAAATTATTATCGTTGAATCTGTCACTAATTAGCGACGAAAATTATTGTCATTGATTTCATCGCTGATCAACAACGGGAATTATTGTCGCTGAATCTGTCACTAATTAGCGACGGAATATTTCCGTCGCAAGTCTGTCGCTAATTAAGGATATGTTATCCTCATATTTTGCGACGAGACTTTATTTTGCGACGAAAATTACCGTCAATAAATAGTGACGGTTATTTTTTTTCGTCACTAATAATTTAGTAACAGTGAAATTTACGACGGAATTTTTCCATCTCTAATTCAGTCGGTAAGTATTTTGCGACGGAAAAATCCTTATTTAGCGATGGAATTTTCCGCCGCAAATTTGGCTTTTTCTTGTAGTGTACTTCAAAAAAAATAAAATAAAAAATGGTGAAATACTTTGAGTTATGATTACAAGATATAATAAACGTTGCAAGTTTTATAAAGATAATCCATTTACATAGGGATTACTAAATAAGCCCTTAAATTTAATTCGTATATTTGTTGTACTAGCTTAGCTAATTGCATGATAAATTAATAAACATTTAAAAATGACTAGTTATTAACATATTTTCTTTGATGACTTTTTATTCATTTCATGCTCCAAGTAACTATGCACTATGTAAATCCTAAAAATAAATTTGAATGAGAAAACTTAGGAAAAGAAGATTTCCTTAAAATATATTTTGGTCAAATTATATTTTTTTTCTTATACTTTCACTCAATTTTTAATTAGGAAAAATATACTTTAAGTTCATTAATTTTATTTAAAATTTTGTTTTCATCTTTTAATTTCATATAATTCTAATTTGATTATTTAATTTCACCTAAAGTTTTACTTTTATTCATTAACTTCATTTGGTTCCAATTTGGTCTCATAACTTTGCCTTAAGTTTCAATTTTATCACTTAATTTTATTTGGCTCTAATTTAGTCTCTTAATTTTACCTCAAATTTTATTTTTATCCATTAATTTTATTTTGTTTCAATTTGACCCTTAAATTTGAAAAACTACTCAAATGTGTTTTTTTTGTTCAACACCATTAAATTAAGATACTTTAAATTTTAAGCTTCATATGATTTAAAAGTTAAGAAATAAAAGTGAAACATAAAATAAAATTAAAGGGCAGAATTGAAACTAAATAAAGTTAAGAAGTGAAAGTAAAATTAAAAAAAAAAAGTTAAGGGACAAAAATAAAATTTGAGGTAAGGTTAAGAGACAAAATTAGAACTAAATAAAATTAAGAATAAAAGTAAAATATAAGATAAAGCTAAGAGACCAAATTAAAAGTAAATGAAGTTAAAAAACTAAAAGTAAAATTTTAGATAAAGTTAAAAGAATAAAAGTGTAATTTTGCCTTTAATTTGACATTTATTGTCTAAAAATTTGTGATTAAATTTTTATAGTATAAAAAAATTTTAATTTAATCTCTATCATAAAATTTTTATTTGTATTTTATTAAATTGTATTAATATAATTAATTATATATTATCTTAATATTTTAAATATAAATGATTTAAACTAATTCACTTTAAAATCACTTCTTATAATGAGATTTGAAATTATAATAAGTGTGTCAATTCTTACGATATTGGTGTCAATTGATATCAGATCTGATACTCTCACCGCTGAATGTTGAAAACGTATGAAAATGCCGTGGAAGATGATGCCTCACTGTTTTTCTTTGACTAGTCTTTTCCACACTCCATAGAGAACTGTGCGGCTGAGGAAAGAAGGGCTAAAGGGGACCACTTGTCCATCTTTTGATTTAGTTAAAAAGAGAATAACATGTTTGGTATCAATTAAAAATCCTTGTTTTACCAGCAAGGACAGATATAAGGGGAGCTAATGGGGTTGCTTGTTCCTTATCATTTTTTATTTAATATGATAGAGATATTTAGGTTTTTATTTGTTTATTCCATCAAGATGGAGCATTACGTTTTCATTGGTGCGTCAATTGTTGCATCTAATGAAACAAAAGAAAATGATAATTTGTAATTAAGCTAACAAGATTTAGCCGTATTATTAATTCAAGCTAAGTGTTAGTACTATAAGCTTATATATACACACATGGTGAAATATTCAGTTGAATTATGGTTATAAGTAATGCAGCCAAAATTGTAACGATTTGGGCAGGTAACTCACTTTGATAACTATGTCCTCTCTACATAGATCATTCCTTCTTCGCGCAAAGTCAACTTCGTGAAATTTCCCTTCAGATAAAACTTTGAAAAAAAATTGCCATCTGCAATTCTGTTTGTTTTTTTGGGCGTTAATAAGTTAATGAAATTTTGCAAGCCATTCACAGCACAAAATCATTGCCATTTACAGTTCTTGTTTTCCAATTTTTAGAAAAGACAGGGATACTTACCTTTGAGTATCATAGACCCCATTCGTTGTCCTCGTTCTAATATAAAGAAGTGATAGATTAATTAATGATATACGTAATTAAAAAAAGGTGTGAAATCGTGTTCTTTCCGTCTTCATCGGCATTGTCCATGGTCCGCCAGAAACGAAGCAACATATTCTTCTCTTGTTAACTAAAGCAAGGCGATTGTTTTTCAGCCCCACCGTCCTATTATGTTCAGTGGGCAAGAAAGCAAATATTATCTTTGCCTTGTCAAGAACAGAATCCTCTCTTATAATGAATAAAATTCAGTTAAAGAAAGAAAGTAACAAATGTGCAGATCTACTCAAGTGAGTCTCGTTCTTTTTTTCTTTTCGGTGTTTCTAACGTAAGTCTCTTCATTTTGAGAGAAGATTCAAATTCTTATCAAGGGCAAAAAAAAAAAAAAAAAGTCAAAGAGGAGAGTAAGTAGATTAAGAAAAATTTTTGGGTGCACGTACCTCTAAGGCCAGAATTATAAGATCCCAATTATTCCGAAATGGAATCAATAGTGGCCTATGCTTTTTCGCTGAACCACTGTCCATGGCATCTCTTGCCGCTTCGTTTGGTGGATCAAAGTCCGCCATGCTTTTTGGCTGAACCACTGTCAAGATCAGAATTCTTGCGTAAATATAGGTTCATGCAAAAGTTGAGATTTAATTCATACACTAAGGATTTAATTCGTTCATTTGTTGTACTAGCTTATCTATATGTATGATAAATAAATAAAAATTTATGAAAATGAGTTTGTCATATAGAATATATTAACGTATTTTCTTTAAGCTCCAACGAATTAAGTATGCACAATGTAATTCCTAAAAATAAATTTGAATGAGAAGCTAGACAACTCTATAAGGTAGGTATTAGGATTTGAATACTCTCACCGGAGAGAAATTTACAGAAAAGTGGTCGATCAGCAAAAAGCATGGCCCGCGTTTGATGCTTCAACGGAAAGGGGAAGATGGTGGGAATTGTCTTGGAAGCTGGTCCATCAATTCCATTTGAGTGTCTTTGGGGATCTGCGGGGCTGAAGAAAGAATAGTTAAAGAGTGAAGAATATATTGCTGCATTTCTGGTGGGCCTGGGACATTGTCGCTGAAGACCAAAAGAAAAACCTTTCACACTTGTTTTCTTTTTTAAATTATTAATTAATGAATAAGTTATAAAGACTTCTAATTTTGTTAAAAACTTAAAATTGTATAGATTCTTTTTTTTTTATTATCCAAATATATACTTACTTCATTTAAAGTAAAAAGTTATATTATATTTTAGTTTAATTTTAATTTTTTTGGACTAAAATTCTTTTATTAACTTCAATATATCTTTTTTATTAAATTTAATAAAACTAAAATTTACTCTTTTTTTCTAAATATGCATATTTAGATATTAGGGGTGTACATGGGTAGGGTCGGATCAGGGCAATGCTTGGCCCGAAGTCCGGCCAGATTAGGGTCTTGGGCGTATTTTTATACCCGTGGCCCGACCCTACTTAGAGAAGCCCAATTTTAGGGCAGGTTAGGGCGGCCCTAATAAGTAGGGCTGTATATAGGCAGGGTCAGATCGAACATCTAGTATGTCCAATACCTGACCGATTAAGACATCAAGCTTGTTTTTACACCCGTGGCTTTACTCGGCCCTAATAAGTCTAATTTATGTTGGGATAGGGCGGATTAGGGCCGCCCAAACTAATTCTTTTATGAATTGACACTTGTAATATAAAAATATTTTTTTACAAACTTATAGGCATATATTTCAAAACAATGGACTTTTAGAACTTTTATATTTGTATCAGTAATAAAAAAATAGTCTAGTATTATCAAGTATAATATAAGATATACTAATATAATTAGTCTTAGGTAAATATATATTTTTTCATTATTCAACAAAAGAAATGTCAGTAAGCATTCACATTAATGATAAAAATAATTAAGAAGTAAAGAATATTTGCGTAGGTAATAAAAATTGCAGTATGCAGAGATAATTAAATGAAATAAAAATTAAAAAAAATAAGATGACAAGATATTAATAACTAAAAAAAAAATAACTATTAGGGCGAGTTGGGCAGAACATACCTTTGTTCGTAGTCCGACCCGGCCCGAAATAATTTTGTTTAAAGTTATGCCCATTTATATTTTTAGCTCAGCCCGGCCCGATTAGACCGGGTTAGGGCAAGCCCCTAGGGCCAATTGGGCCGATGAACACTCCTATTAGATATAATATATATTTATATATTTAAACTAATAAAGAATATTTTCATAAAAATTAAAATTAGAATAAAGTATATATTATCAATTAATCTCAACCGTTGATATGTTTTCACTTTTCAGTCACAATCAACGGTTGAGATTAGACAAACATGAGAGGGTCGTTAATTTTCCCCTAAAACCAGAGTCGTATCCCAAAGCGCTTTCCATGAAACTTGGTGACCTCTACACCTGTTGCATCCAATTTTCTCCTTCCTGAGTCAAAAGGTGCCGTTCGTATATGTTGGCTATATATATTACAGCGAATCACATGCTTAATTCTCTTTTCAATATGGTGTTTTTCTACCGGTTAGTATGATCTAGTTAATACAGGGGTAAAATCTTTGGCATAAAATTGACTTTCATTTTCTAAACCTAGAAACAAGTTTGAATTTAAATGAATAATGTATCAAAAATTATTCTTCATACTAATATTAACATGGCTACTTAAGATATAATTATATATCTCCTCAATACTCATCTAATACACAGTAGGGATACACTTAAAAAACATACTATCACTCAATAACATTATAATAGTTTAATAAATAGCCTAAAAGAGCATTTTGATAGAAAGATAAAGTAATCTAATAAAGCATAAAAATGAATTATTGTTAATTTGCATAAAACTATATTATCCGAGCATTGAAAATATTACTGTATCTAGTAACATTTCAAAAAGTTATACAATATTTTTTAAAACAATTATTTAAGATCTAACTAAAAACAGCATATTGACATTTGAACTCAATTGTATTCTATTTAGTTATTGTAAAAAACTATTCACAAAAATGTAACAAAGATAAAGATAGATTAAATATAAAGCAATTGAAAACTTGATGAATACTTGATTGGACCAATCCTCAAGGCTCACTTAGTATGCAAAAGATTTTAATGGGAATGAGAACGTGAATGACAATAGGAAGAGGATGAAATCTTGAAACCCAAACTACGTTTGATATACCAAAGGAATAGGAATGTCATTCCATTCGTATGTTTGGTTGGATGAAAATGATGTAAAAAAAAATGATCAAATAACCATAATACTCTTGATACTTAAAAAAATTAAAATATTAATTTTCAGACTACAATAAAAGAAAAATAACTATATTTTTCATCGAACAAAGACTTCAGCAAATTATTCAGCCCTAGACAGACCAAAGCTTCATCATCCATCCCCTTCGATGTACGGCGCCAGTTCATCAACCTAGGGCACGAAATCTTCAATTTAAGGCACCGGTCTTTGACTTAGGGCATGAGTTATTTGAACCAGGTGGCTGAGTTTTGCACTATCTTCCCCTCTTCCTCATAGTCTACTTCCTGCATTTCTATAAAACTCCTTAACTATTATTCTCTTCATTTTCTGACTTTAGACAAAGATTAATACTACCATTGGGGTTTTCATTTTCAACAGAGGCACGCCCTGTCTAGGTGGTTGAGGTACGCACGAAATCTTGATGCTAGCTGCCATTAGTTTTTTCATTTCATCTTGATGTTTATTTTGAGGACGGTTGAATGGAGTTTGGATGTTTGAAGATGCCATGTGTTTGTTATTGTGTGAATGTGTTCATGCTTCTATTCAAACAAAATGACATAGAGGATTGTGGTGCTAGGCTGTTGATATTGAAATTGTGGGTATTTTATTGCACTATAATCTTTTTGTTGGAGGGAAAAAAATGAAAAACAAGAGGATAGGAAACTTGTAGTGGAATTGCTTGATGCAGGGTCAAGTTATCAGTAGAGGAAGTAGGGACAATAACTGAGCTTTTCTGGTTATGCTGATTTTGATATTTATACATAGCCGCTGGTTGTGAAATGAGTGATCATAATTAGCTCAAGCAGCATTTTTTGATGCTATGGAATGGAGGATCTCATGCCATAAAGCGGCTACAAGTAGCATCATCCTTTATGCAATGGCTCTCGTTTGTTTTCTGATTTGTTTTTGAATTACGGGGGGATACATATGAATGTTGTTAGAATGGCGATGGTTGCAATGTAGAGGAAGTGTTAGCATGGTTTACGATAATAATTTAATCTATATGTATTGGATACGTGTAATATGATATATCTTTTTGCATAGTTTTTCAGGAATCCATGGCTGTATGGGATGCTATATTGTATATGGGATTGAAGAATGACAATTTGTTTATGAATTTTCACGAGACTTTTGAGGGAATGGAGCAAAATATGAGGAAATCCAAAGTGCACCAGTTTTTATTTCTTAATATTTCCACAACTTTGTCGATTGAAGTCCACATGGTTCAAGTATTCAATCCCCCTTTTTTAACTTTAAAAAAAGTGTTTGATATAGTTTTTTATTCTCTAAGTTGTCCGCTGACAATCTTATTGAAAGCAAAGGAAAAAGAAGAAAGGATTAATGCTACCTTGGCTGTTATTAACCTAGCCTTAGAATTCCATTAACTCTATAAAATTCACATTCAAGGCCAAAATTTTCAATGCTTTTTTAGCTTCTCTAGTATTTATGAATATGTACACTAAGCTAGTTTGTGTTGTTTGAACTTTAAAGTGTACATGAGCTTATCAATTTACTGTTGTAAAGTCTTGCAGTTTCAATTATATTTATTGAAATTTTCTTATCTCATATATAATGTGGAAATTAAGTTTTCTTATCAATTCTTTGGTTGAATACAATATTGTTACACATGCAGGTGGTGGAAGACAAAGTAGAAATCAATTTACATGGATTGGTTTGAGAAAGATGGAAATTTATGGACAATGCTATGTAATTATATATGATCCATTTTATCATAAAGAACTAAAGTCATGCAACCAGTAGTCCTTCCAGGTCATATTCTAACACAGTAAGTGATACCTATTCTTTCCATTAAAGATAGAATTATTAAGAAAGAAGGCTGGTAGTTAAACTCTTTGTAAAGTACCAATAATGTGTGTTGCGATACTGTCAGGTATAACTAATTATGTAGTTCCTTCTTCCTTGTAGATTATGACGGCGATGTCAAGCATTGGAGAAAGCAATGCATGTACTAGACTGAAGACATGAAATAGAATTGCTACTATTGTAGAAGAGACTGCATAAAAATTTCAAGGCCCAAAAAGAACCCCAACAGACCGTTTGTCAAGTGGGAGAATAACAATGGCAAATTTTTTGACTGGTTGCATCCTTATATGGACCGTGAGCGAGGAAGTGAAGATCGAGCATGCAAGGAAGGTAGAGCCTGTGAGGACTATGATGATGTATTTACAATAAGGATGGAGATTGTAGAACATGGGCATAGATTAGATAAAATAGAGCAAGAAATAGGAAGTAGGATGGTCAATGTAGGAAAGGCAATTATTTTTACACTTTTCATGTTTATGTTGTTTATTTGTTTCTTAAGCTTTAGTTAAACCTTTGTACCAACTGCAAGATGTGGCTTTTCTGTTTGTGTTTTTGGTTGGGACCTCAAGAATTGTTCGCTAGACCTTGCATTGGATATTATAATACACTGGATATTAGCCACAAAGCTGTGATTATATCCTGTGTTTGTAATTCATTATTGGTTTGGTCACAATATGATCATTTACAAAAATGTCAACACAAATTTTGTTAAATGTTTGCTTGAAAGCTACTAAAAGCATAACTTGGCTTGAGCCTTCTAACGCAATTCAAGATAGTGTGCTGCAATTTTTTTGAATCTTGGCTTTCCAGATTCACAGTTAGAAACCTTGAAGCACCAAGGAATGGATTTGAATTCGGTTACTATATTCTAGAAAGCAACTCAAATTGTTTCTCATATGTGTAACAAAGGAACTATTCTAAATCAGCATTTTTTGCTTTTCTATTCAAGAAAAAAAAAAAAAATAAGAGGATGAGATCAAGAAGGAAAATTTTTTTTGGAGAAAAAAAATGGTTACTGCAGGGGCTTAATCCCTCAGGTTTAGAGCAAACATTTCTTCAATGTATGAGGCAAACATTTAAACCAAAAAGGTTAAATTATCGACTGTAGTTTTTACTTCTACTCTTGAAATAGGAAAGATGCACTAAAAGCGATATGTGAGAGATATTAAAACCCCTCAATTTGCATGCAACGCTAAATCCTGAACAAAATCCAAGTATCTTAAAAATAGTAAACTTAGGTATAATTCTTTGTATCTTTATTATCAAGTTTCCTAATTAAAATAGGACAATTACATAGTTATCTATTAAAAATATGACAAATATATGGCTTAATTAGATAACAACACAGTTGTTTGCAAAAAGTATACATTTGTCATGTTTTAATTAAAAAATCATATACTTGTTATATTTTGATTAGGGAATCTAATAATAAAAATATAAGTAACTACATATAAATTTTTTACATCTAAAAAATATAATTTCCAGACAGCTCCTAAGTCATACTCATCGAGCTACATGTACTTGCGCATGCTCTAGAAGTTGACTAACTAACTTGCAGGTATGCCCTAAAAGTGCATTAGCATGGTCAATAAGTTGCTTATACCTGGTGACATGTGAAGGAAAGAAAGAAAGCAAAAAATAAAAGAAAAAAGTTACAAATGATATCTATGGAAAACCGAAGCAGGCTTGTCAACAAGGCATAGTCAAGATGTAAAAAACATATACCATGGTGAAAACCATAACATTTTCGATGTCTCTAGTGACACAATAATTAGATCCTTATTCACATCTTGTACTAGTAAGAGTTTTGTTCACTTTCATTAATTCATACAGATGAAATCATAAAATCAAAACTAGAATGACACCTACAATGTTAAATCCTTTACTACAAAAGGCACATGCTCACATAGAAGAGGAGATATAGTAGCAAGGCACAAAGCAAAGGGCTCCTTCCCTCCAATGTGTATTACTTTTACTGAGAACTGTACCTTGAAAATGTGAAGAAAGAAAGATGTCAGCAAAATAATATTATAAGAAAATACAGAATTATTAGGAACATCAATGGCATAAGATCACTCATCAGCAATAAAAGATTAACAAAAATATAAATATAAATTATTAATAGTGACAGGTTAGAACACGATGTAGTAAATTCGTGACATAAATTATTAGCAATGTGAACTACACAAGGGCAGGAGGTACAATTGAGCACAGTATCTTGCTAAAACAATCTTTAAATAGAATGAACTCATATTGTGGTAAAGCTACATGATTCTGAATTTGAAGCAAGAAGCAAGTCTCAAGGCTCTTCTTTCATTTCACAACAACACTGCCCTAAAAAAGAATATGGACACTAATTCCAACAGAATGGTTATATCATTCAACCATGCTTTATGTTAGCTGTAGTTTGGCATCAAGCTTTGAGCTATAGAAAAGATTCACAATTCATCTAAATTTAACTTCTGAAGCATCAAAAGAAAAGATTGAAGCAAAACCACAAAACTCTAATTTTTTTAAATTATTAATTAATGAATAAATTATGCAAACTTTTCATAAGTTTTGTTAAAATTATATAAACTTTCTTTTTATTTTCAAAATACACATGTGCTTTCCCTAAAATAGAAAGTTACACTATAATTTAGTTTAATTATATTTTTTTTACTAAAATATCTTTCATTAGCTTAAATATATATTTTTTATTAAATTTAATGAGAACAAAATCTATTTTTATTATTTTTATTTGTGCATATTTGAAAATAAAATCTACTCTTTTATTTTTAATTGTGCATATTTAGCTATAATATATATTTGTATATTTAGATTAATGAAAGATGTTTTAGTTTAAAATTTTAAAATTAAACTTAAATATATTTTTAAAAAATCTGTATAATTTTAATAAAATTTATTTTAATTATCTATCACTTCTTTGTATTAAAACGAGGTCTATGATACTTAAAGGTAAGTATCCCTATCGTTTCTTAAAAATTAAGAAAAACTGTAAATGGCAATGAACTTAATGCCCGGAAAAAGTTGCAATTACTAATTATTTATATCATTAATAATCTTAACTGTTAATATGTTTTCACTTTCAGTCACATTCAACGGTTGAGATTAGACAAACATGAGTGTCCTTAATTTTCCCCTAAGCACTTTCCATGAAACTTGGTAGCCTCTTCACCTGCTGCATCTAATTTCTCCTTCATGGGTCAAAAGGTGCCGTTCATATATATTGGCTATATATATTACAACGAATCACATGCTTAATTCTCTTTTCAATATGGTGTTTTTCTACCAGTTAATGTGACCTAGTTAATATCGGAATACCGGGGGCATAAAATCTTGACATAAAATTCCAAATTTTGGTAAAGCATATTTTCCTGGAGGTGAACTAAGACCAGCTGTATGAATGTCTCTAATATGAATCCTAAACTTGGTTATAATATTGAAAGGTTCAATTTTCAAGTTTGTGTCATCATTTTGATAAACCCTTCTGCTTGCTTTGCCTCTGGCTGTTGCCTCAGCTTAAATTTTTTTTTTTAATTAATGAGCATGAACAAGCTTTCTTTGTGAAGATAAATAGCAAATAAAACTCAGAAAGTTGAAAGATATAACTTATTGCACGAATTGAATTTTAAAGAAGAAAAGGGATATTCTTAAGACAGATGGTCCAAACATCGGATGAGGAAATTCTCCAAAAGCAAGACCTTGGAATGAGGGCAACGCATTTTCATGAGTTGTGTCAGAATTAATAATGACAAGTAAATTATGTCTATCATTTCTAACAGGTAAATACCCGGATAAAAGCAAGAAATTGGGAAAATGCTTTATGGAGTCCCTGAAGCTAGTTTTGTTGATTGGTATGTCCTTTTTATATTTTGGTCTTTATAAAGAAACCTTGAAAATGCATTTGTAGTAGAAATGGAATAATATTCTGTGTTCTACGTGTTATATATATATATATATATATATATGTATAGAAACTTGTCCTCCCTTCCTCTCAAATAAAAAAATCAATGCCTTGACTGCATAAAACATTTGCATGCGCTGACAAAGATGGATCTTGAAGATGCTTTGTTTGCAACAAAACATGAAGAGGTGGATTGTTTAGTTGAAACTGAGACTTCCACTGACGGTAATGCCAATTTTCACAGTTTCTTAGGTCCGCTGATTCTCTCTAAGATTTAGTATGAGTTATTGGATTTTGACTTTTGTGCTAATACATTTGATCATCTTATATACCTTTCTTATTTCATATTTTACGCTATTGATTTTTTTTTCTTGGTTGTTGAGAGAAATATCAATGAAAATTATAAGCCATTGCAATGGCTTCTTGGCATGTGGCCTTGATGCATAACAAAGACAGAAACTTTTGATAATGTGAAGTAAATAATGAAAACACTACAACAAAGGGGCAGTTAGGGACGCTCTCTTCCTGATAAGTTGATGTAACCTTGAAAAATCAGATGAGTTTACATTTAACCTTGCATAACTTCGCGTAAGGCGTATAGCACCAAAGAAGGCGAAGATGAATCCCTGAGACCCACTTACCAAACTATTGCTATACAGTTTAATTATCACTACATTGATTTTGAGTGCTGGGCATTGATTCTTCTAGGGGAATTCACTACAGTACGTAAGGTTTAAACATGGTTTTAAATTGCAATTGTGGTTGTGTTGCAGTTACTGTGGTTGCGGGTATTGCGGGTGCTATAATGCGGGTTACGGTCACTGCGGCTATGATTTTTTTTTAAGTTGCACAAATTATTTTAAAAATATATATAATCATTATAACTCTCATATACATAAATATATCGTGCCTAACATCAATATTAATTAAATAAATCCTGATTTTGAACAAACATATCAATATTAATTGAGAAAATTAAAAAGAAAAATAAGATAATATAAAAATATACTTACATACTTATTACAAAGAGAGAATTAGAATCACCATATTGTAGAATGCCGTGGAGGGTCATAGTTTCCACTTTCACTTTCATTATCATCTTGTCTTGATCCCTGTCCAAAAACATAATCAAAAAATCCTCCACCTGTATTCTCCATTTGCTGATAAGGAAAATTTGGTGCATGGTAATAATGAGGCTCTTGATAATTTATTGAAGGTTGATAATTTGGTGGTGCTTGAATTATTGAATAATGACCATGTGACATTTAGGGAGGTTGTTGATAAAATGGAGGATAGTAACTTTGACTATTTTGAGATGAGCTACCAATTCCAAAATCACTAAAACTTTGTGAAAAACTAGAGGAAGAACTATCTTCCAGTACACCACTTTGCTGCCTTCCACTTCTTGTAGATTGATAACCACCTCTTCTATTATCACTAGAGTCTCTATCTTGAAAAGATGTCATATCAACAACAAAACCCAAATCACGCATAGTATATGGAATGTCTTGATATGGATCTTGTTCCTTATCTTCATCTATGCCATGATCACTTTCTACTGCATCACCACCACTATTATTGCTTGGTGGACTCAAACCACCATCATTGCCCTGACTATGACCTTCATGGGAACTTGAATCATCATCAGCCTCTACCTCTTCGTCATCAGTATCCATTCTTGGGAGCCATTCTGAATTTTGAAGTCCATCCAATAATGGGCCTTCTCTCTCCTCAATCCATGGAGACAAGGGATCATCTTTTTGGAATATGTAATCAAGATTAATTGGATTAAAACTATTTTCTATTTCTTCTTGACTACGCCTCTTCTTCTCCCTCATTATTAGCTTCATATTATAAAAGGTAAAGACAAGTTTTTGTATTTTTTTATACTTGAGTCTATTTCTTGTCTTTGTATGAATATAACTAAATGTGCTCCAATTCCTTTCACAATTTGAAGCTGAAGTTGTTTGGCTCAAAATTTTTATCGCAATGCCTTGAAGTTCAGGAGCACATGAATCATATATCATCCACCATTCAGCTATTTAAATAAACAATACACAAATTTAGTTAACTTTGAATTATAAATATAATCAATCATTTTGATTGAGTTACATATTCTACCATGTATACTTGTAAATAAAAAATAAATTATATCTTACCAGGATCCATTTGAGACCATGCTCTCTGAGCTTGTGGCGTTCCAAAGTTCTCTCTCTTTTCTCGAAAAAGTATTAACTATACAACATCATATTATGTACAAAAAAAATACAACATCATATTAAATTTAATGTAAATATATAATAATATATTCTGAATATTCATTATATAAAAAATAACTAACCTGATTTAATGCTCTAATTGTAACATCCATATTTCCTTCTAATTTAGTGATTGCACTTGTAGTTCCATCAAATGTTTCTTTATAAACTGAATGACCATGCTCAACTCCAAATTGAAACTGAGGATTAAGAAAAAAACCTAGAAAAAAAAATAAACTTAATTAGTCAATATACAAACATTTCTCTTTTTGTGACAATATAATATATATATATAGACTTACCTGCAGAATGTAAATCAGTATGTAGAAATTTTCATCTTTTATCTATCATGTCATTATAAGTTGAGTGATAACGACAATTTTGTTGTATAGATAGCTTTGCTCTATCTATAGCTTCATAGATAAAACCCATGGTTGGTTTTTCATCACCATCGACTAATCTTAACACCTTGACAATTGGCTCAAATACTTTTAGTATTTCATTGGCTTTGATCCAAAAGTCATCATCCAAAATTTTTTTTCTTGCATCATGTGCTGGTCCAGATTTTTCTTTACCAAATTTAGACTTTTTAAACTTTTCAGAGTTGAACATATTCTTTAAAGCCTGCTTTTGCTTCACAAGAGATTGTAGTTGCAAGAATTGTGTAGCAAAGCGAGTAATGGCTGGACAAATAATTTCTCTACCTCCAGTATATTCTTTCATCAAATTTGCAGTCCAAATATGGTTATATATAAAGGATGTTATCATCTTTGCATCTTCTAACACCTTTTTTACATTGCTCTTTTTTCTAATGTCTTCTAAACACATATCTAAACAATGAGTTGCACAAGGTGACCAATAGAGATGTGGTCTTTTTTCCATCAATTTTTTTTCATCTGCCTTTAAAGCTCCCTCGTTATCTGTAACCACTTGGACAACATATTCTTCTCCAACTTTTTCTACTACTTGATCAAGTAACTGAAGATAGTAATCAGTATTTCTACTAGCAACAGAAGAAACATCAATTGATTTTAGAAAAATAGTTTCCCTACTGCAATAGACAAGAAAATTCATTATGTGCATGTGACTAATGCTATTAGTCCAGCCATCACACATTATTGTAACACCTCTTTCCTTCCATGTACTTTTCAACCCATTTATCCATTCCCTCATCGATTGGTATTCAGCTTCCAAATAGACATCTGAAATCTCGTAAGGAGTAGGAAATTTTACCCCTGTTGCACCTATTTCAGCAGCTATAGTAATTAAATTATGCAACCAAGGAGAATTAGATAAATTCATTGGAAGACGCTCATATATAATAAGCTTTGATACTGCTTCTCCTAGTTTCTTCCTCAATGTTTTCATCAAACCACTAGAAATTTTTGGTTGTTTCATGCTTTTGCTCCTCACAAGGTCAATATTTGTAGATCTTAAACTAAAGGCAATATCTTCTGATCCTCTTGCCCTTGCATGAGAACTTCCACCCTCTTCATACACATATTGCCCTCCTCTAGTTTGCTGTCTAAATTGTTGTCTATCTTCCCATTCACGATGTGATCTAATACTTTCTTATGTCGCACGCCTCATTTGCATTTCCCCATCAACAAATGTTTCAATTTCATCATCTTCATCTCCTCTCAACCTTGCTTCAAATTCTTCTTTTCTTTTTTTTGAATCAATTTTTTTTCTCTATTATCTAAAAGGAGTTTCATCATACCTTCTCGAATAGTAGTTGTAACTCTAGGACATCCAGCTACTTGTCCTTTAAAATGAGCAATATGCTACTTCAATCGAGTAATTCCACCCTTTATTACTTTTTCACAGAGTTTGCAAGTTATATTGTTTCAATTTCTAGTTACAGGTGTTCCAAAATGCCAACCAATATCATCACTAGGAGCACCTTCTAATCTTTCTGTTGGAAATTCCTTTCTTGGCGGCATTGTTTATATTTTATCGTACTTGGTGATCAAATGAAGTTAGTAATATAATATAATATAGCCAAACTAAAAGCACAATTTAAATTAATTTCACAAATCATGAATATATATATATGTATCTCATTTTCCAGATTCCCATCTCATGTTCAATTCTCTTTTATTACTATCACTACAATCAATCTATCATTACTTGTAAATTTAACAATGTTGTGTTGGATAAAATTAAAACTTCACATGAAGAGGAATTAGCTATACATTGGATATAAAGAGGTGATTTAAAAGAAATTAATGTATGAATAGGTATTATATGCAAAATCTAGTAAACTAAATTCCAATCTAAGAGTTATGCTTTGCTAGTACCATTCTAAACCTTAAGAGTTATTAATGGAAAACATATAATTTCATGTATACAATAATCACTTATATATGAATGGTTTACTTATACAAATGAATATAAATTGATACAAAATAGTCAAAACACTATAAAATTCTCTTATATTTCATGTAATATTTTTAATTAATTTTATTATATTTGAAAGATTGATTACCAATTATAAATTTTATCCATGATTAAATCCATATTCAAAGCGTAATAGCCATGAGTTTTAAATCTATTTTATTTTATATATGGTATTAACAGCTTACTTTATCTACTCTTCTAAATCAAACTTGTGAACATATTATATTATTTATAGAAAAAACAATAAAATGATTGAAAAATGATTAATTAAGCCAAAATATAATTAATAATTCTCATGAATATATTAGCTTATTAGCTACAACATTTCAAAAATATAATTTATAATTACATAATATATGGTAAAAAATATATTATCTTGTACCTTAATTTAGCTTATTCCAATCTTTATCTTGTACCTTAATTTATTTAATTAAAAAATACCAAAATAAAAATGTAAAAAAATAATTTAAAATTTAGACTATTCAAAAATATAAATGATTCAAATTTGTTCCATGAAAAATAATAGATAACTCATTTCATGAGAAGTGGATATTTTGAGGATTTGAATCTTCTAAAGTTTCTTATTATAAGGTTTTTAGAAAGAAAAGAGAGGAAGTAAACCCCCTATACATTTTTATTTTTTGTGTTATTTATTTTTCAAAATTTATAAAAATTTTATAATAAAAAAATTTAAAAAATTTTTACATTTATTTTTGTTTATGCTAGTGGCTTATCCTTTTAGTAATATTCATTGATTGACCAATATGTGTTTATTTTATTAGATTGCCATACTACACATAAATATTAAGGAAAATTATAGTTACAAACTCTAAATTAAAAATATTTATATTAGAGGAGTTTAAATTTTAAAATTGTTCTAAAGAACCCATGAATCAAAGTTTTGAATTGTATAAAAAAAATTTACAATTTATGATTTTAAATTAAAATTTTTAGTTTTATATTTTTTAAAATAATTTTAAAATTTAAAATTATTTAATATAAATATCCTTAATTTAAAATTTTTAATTATAATTTTTCATAAACACTATAAATCATGGTGCGTATCATTAATTTCGAGAGTAAATTTGCAAGAAAACTTGAAAGTTGTCATGTTGGATGTATATGAACCCCATAATATATATATAATATTAGAAAGCAAAGCACGAATTATCTGTAAGACAGCTAGCATTGAGTAGACATATATATGTGTGTATGTTCTTGCTTTAATAACCTATTCACTAGGTAGTTTTGAGAGTTATACGTGGATGCATCACAAGCCATCAGGGAAATCCTAGACTCAAACAAGGAACTCACACTTGCTGGTGAAGTAGTTTTCCAACCCATGGAAAGAAAACATATTTTGGGGCCCAAAAAAGGGACTAATGATGCTGCCTTATGGGAAAGAGGGGTCAATTCCAAGTAAAATCAAGTTACATATAACCAGAATTTATGCATTGCATGGCAGAACCTAATGATTAATACTAATTTAGGATTACATTATTACAAATAAATTTGGTATCATCTATGCATTGCGTGCAGAAGCATTGATTATACATACATATATATATTATACATATATATTATGCATAGCGTGGCAGAAGCATTGATTATATATATATATACATATATATTATGTAGTGCGGTGGATGGATATATATTAAAAAGATCAGAAGGTACTGCGTGGCTGAACCTCTAATTATACATATATATATATTATATTATACATATATATTATGCAGTGTGTGTGGATCAGAAATATATATACATATATATATTACACATATATAAACTTCTGATTCAATGCATCAGTTTCCTCTAACAGTGCAAGAGACCCAAAACCCAAAATAGCAAAGTAGAAGCAAATCAAGAAGAAGATATTCTGCATACCTCTGGGCGCTTCTCCTTCAGATTCATGCGCACATCATACCGTTTGCTTTGCTTCGCAGCTTCGAGACTTTAGATTCAGATCTTAAATCACTGTGCTTCAGTTTAGCCTTCAGGTATGGTTATTGATAATAGATCTTAGAACTCTACTCTTCAGATTGAAGCTCTCTCAGTCTCTGCTTTCTTTTGTTGTTTGAAAAAGCAAAATGTAGATCTAGGGTCGGCCGCTCTGTTTAGAGCTTGATTTATATGATGCTCCGCAATGGAACTGCTATACCATTCCATTGCGGCTGCAACACCATTCCGTTGCGGCCCATTAGCGTGATGTCTATGCTCGTTACAGTTGCGGACTGATGCGAATGCGGCTTGGGCCGCATCCACTATATTGCGGCCTGCAATTTAGAACATTGGGTTTAAATATGTTTTGAAAATCATCTTATAACTTTCATTATATATCTTATAACTATTTTTCCTCAATTTGGAAATGAGTGCATGCGTAGGGAAAGAGAACTGCTCTGATTCCATCCTTAGCTTCATAATTTTTTTATTTTACTTTTTTTTAGCTGCATGTCTGGTAGCTTTAGTACTTTTGACTAAATCATTGGATTCTTTTAATTAAATTAAAAAAATTTTGTGGTAATCACCATATATGCCTTTCATGATGCACAAAAGTCAGCTGACAAGTCACGGGTGTGAGGTGTCATCTTGTCCTATACATATTCATGTGCATCATAAAGTAAAAAATTGAAAGTTTAATAGGATTAGTATAGCAAAGTGTAACAGTAAGTCGGTTTGCCTTAATTTTGCGGTTCTGTTTCCATTATTTTGTTATATAATTAGAATCTTAAACGTTTTTGGTTTTCTTTTTGGTTCTTTAAAACCTTTTGCATGGCCTAGATATATATATATATATAGTGGAAGTGGGTCCTTCTAGGGGTGGGGGATGGAAATCACCTTGCTGCTTACTGCATATTGCTTTGCTTTGTAGTATGTTAAATAATCAATTAATTATGTTACTAAAATGCTTTGTCTTTGTGCTCTTCCTCTTTGTCTAAAAGTATAAAGAAAGCATGATATTATATGTGATTTGTCTCTATAGTTTTAAGTTATGATTTTTATTTTGCTTTAGAAAAGTTTATTTTCCGGAATCCAATGTTGCCTCAAGGGGGAGACCACAATAGGTACTTCAATTTATGCATTCTCTAATTTATGCTCGCTTATATATTACAAAACTAATTAAAGTTGCTTTGTAGTTTCACCGCAGGTGGTCTTGAATTTAGATTCCCTTTGAAGTTCTCATAATAGTACAATCAACTGTTTAGGTTTATCAACTTGTATGTAAAAGTGTTTTGAATACAAGATCAACTGTTTAAGTTGTCATACCATACTATATTAGCACATAATTTGTATGTCAGTGTGCCTATAACATCCATTTTCATAATTTCAACACATTTAATCACAGAAATAATCGACATTAAAAAAATAGTTATTTCAATTTAGTTTAAATGTTCCATTTCAACTTACCAATCTCAAATTCCATCCTTAATATTCTTGCTCAATCAAAAACATCACACAAAAAAAGGCAAGAAATTCAGGTTTAGGCCATGCATTAACAAACTAGCAATATAACATCATTTTTCATCGTTCCATAATTTTGTTACAATTTCAAAAATTCATATCTTGAGCTAGAGAATCCAAATCATGCAAATGTAGGACTTTTTAGAAAGCTTATGATATAAGCTACATGTGATAAAAATTTCAAATCAAAACAAATCCGTTTCGGCCACAAAAATCTAATGGAACAATAACACTATCAAATTTTCATGCATGTGCAGACCTAAAATTTTGGAAATGCATATGTTGAGCTATATAACTCCAAATTGAGTGATCTTAGTAGCTATGAAAAGCTTATAATACCATCTATATGTCTGTAAAATTTTATAAGTATTGGAGTTCATTTGGCCCCTCAAATACACAAAAAACCAAAATTGACCAAGTAAATGGTGCATAGGCATTTTCTACATAATTCAACCAATTTTGAAAAATTATAAGAAATTCTACAGAACTCTACAAATTATGTTCCTTGACTCTATGAAAAAATCTAAATGAGATCTAAATGTTTACCAAATTTTATGCCAAAATTTGTTCATTTAGTCTAATTTTTGTTGAAAGGTAGATTATGACTTAATTTTGCACCAAAGTAGCACTGAATGGTCCAAAATAGCTTTTTACATAACATGTGACCATTTGAGCATGTCTAACACATGAAATATGGCATGTAAGATGATTTGATGAGGTCCCAAACATTATACATCTCATTTTAACCTACCCACTTGGCATTATATACATACTTTCCATGCCACCCACATACTCAAATTACATAATCTTGTATTTCCACAACTATAATTGACATTTACAACTTGATCTCATACTTTTACACATGTATGAAGGTTCACATTACATGAATTACATATACAATCATACTTTGGCATTAAGCTACATAAAATCCTAAATCATTGTCAAAGTGACATAATTCAAGTTTCATGGCCTCCATTCTTTGCTCTTTGAGAATTTTCTAGACATGGTTAAAGATAAAATAGGAAAAGTGAGATTCAAAGAATCCCAATAGCTCAATCATCCCTCAAGTACACTTATATAGCATATTTTCATGTCAAATAAAGCAAGCATGCATCATATTCATCCAAACATCAAACATAATCATATTTATAAAATCAAATGAATCCATGGAAGTCAAAATCAAGCTTTAAAGACTTCTAGTCTAGCATCACCTAATTATGTAGAACTTTTGGATTAGCCTCACCTATTTTAGGGACTTTTGACTTAATCTCACTCATTTCATAAGATTTTTAACCTTGTCTCACCCTTACTTAGAAACTTTTGGCTTAACCTCATACAATTCAAAAGATTTTTGGTACAACCTCACCCATTAAGAGTCATACACTTTCCAAAAACATTTTAAGAACTATAATGATATCATATTATCAAACCAATAGCAATAGGCATAAGTTATGGTTCAAACATACATAAAAGCAATCAATGACAATCCAACAACCAAGATAAGTACACAAAAATGGATGAAAAGCTACTTTGAGTCAAGAAGCACAAGCTCTTTCTTTGATTCTTACTTGCTTGCCTCTTACACACACACTTGGGAGAGGCTTGATTTACTTGGCCTAGATATATCAAACAAGATACAAACACATCAATGGAGCCATCTCTAGCCTCACATAAATTCTATTCAAGCCAATTCTAGCTTATGGCATCCATATGGTTTCATATTGTAGCATAATGAAGCAACTTATATAATTCATCATCTTGGTTTCAATTTCTCACTCAATCTAAGTCACATGATTCTATTTAAACTTATTAGAGGCATCACAAACTCAAATCAAGAAACCTAAAACCAAGTTGCTTCTTTATGCATAATGGAACGTCAAACTTCCAACTTTTAAAATATAATTCCTAAATTCAAACCAGTGGTTCCTTTGATGTTTATAATTTATATCTAGACTATTCATAACTTTAAAATCAAAGAAAACTCTCTCTAGATACCTGGAATCCTTCTTGGTCAAGACATGCATTCTAAGCAGCACCTATGGATTTTCATTTTCCTAGGAAATTTGGCATATATATAAGCTCCTTAGTCCCTTATTAACTCAACCATAGTCTTACACAATATAGAATATCATTTTAAAGCTTCAAATTTCCCTAGATACAGTCAAAACCCTAATTTCTATAACTTGTTATCTATGGCTTCTTTTTTAGTTCTATTGCTTCTATGTGATTTCTTATGTTTCAAAACTCTAATTTATATCAAGTTTGGATCAAAATCAAACCCCTTATATGGTCCTCTAAGTCTGGCTAAAATGGCGCATCCATGAAAGAATCAAGAAGAGCAATTTATCTATGGTAATTCATATCTTATTAGCTTCCTTACAAGATGAATTTTTTTAACCTTCCAAGATTTCCTCCAAATCCTCCCCTCCTTCTACTGAACCAGCCATGAAATACCATCATTTAGAGCTTCAATACCATGGAGAAGTGATGGGTGTCGAAACCTCCAAAAATAAATTCCTACTCTTAAAATAATATTTCTTGCAAATAAAGTGAGTAGGGTCGTACTCCACAGGGACTAGCCAAATTATTCAACCCAAAAATAGTAAAATAAAATAAAGGGGATTTTTTCATGATAAAGAAAATTAAAAATAAATAAATTCAAAAAATATTTTTGATAAAGAAAACTTTAATATAAACAACTCCCAGCTAAGGTTTATTTCAGATCTGACTCAACCAATTTGATCATTGAGTACCCAAAAGGTAAAAAAATAATTTCTCTTCTAAAATAAACTGGTTATGAATATCAACAAGCTCTGATGTTTTACTCTTCCTTAAGAATGTTTAAAAGGAAAAAACTCTCCAATTAAACCTCATTCATAAATTAATCCCAAATAAGCTCTTGGAATTTAAATCTTGAATAGCATTAAGAAAAAGAAAAGCAACCAATCACCGTTCAACAATACATAAGCTCGTATGTTTAAAACGGAAGAAATATTTTCTTCAACACACAAAGATAATTTTAATTTATCAAAGGTATTGAATTGCTACTCTACCGAATCAAATGAACAATTACGGATTCAAAAAAATTCAGATAACAATAATTACTTAGCTAAAATAAGGTACCAATTAAATTAACTGAATAATAATATCATAATAATGAAAATATTTCAATATTCAAGAAAAGAAACAAATAAATCAAACCTCTCACAAATTATTCAGAGTCAGACCTCAATAACCTTGACTAAGAAACAAAGAGATTAGCCACCCATGGCTTTGAAAACACTCAAAGAATTTTTCTCAGAAATTTTGAAAAAATGAAAAAAAATGAAAAAAGAATGCAGAGAAAATAACAAAGAAGAGAAGCCTCTAATCTCTGTGTCTCTTTTCTGGTTCTTCACCCCTCCTTTTATAAGCTTCCTCCGTGTGAATTTGAGTAAATCTTTTCTCAAAAAAATCTGCGTAAATCTCTCTCGATAGTTTTTCTATGATAAACATCATCTTATCTAATCCTACAGATAAACATCATCTTATTTAATCTTGCAGATAAACATCATCTCATCTTATCCTACAGATAAACATGAAAGAAGATATAAGATCAATTAAATAGATATAGACTATCTATTATATTAGTTAAAATCTCAAAATTACAACCATTTAAGTAACTAAAATATATTTATCAAATTCCCCTACACTTAAATCATTGCTTGTCCTCGAGCAACTATACCAGAATTAGAGGCCTTAGCACAATGAGATGGTACTCTTCTTATATTGTCCATTTTTTTTTAACAAAAAGCTATTATAAATAAATGCAAGAGTTATTTAGTCAAGAAAAATTGTAGTTCAACTTTCACCCATTCATCACTAACAATCACCAGGTAACTCTATTGTGTGTGTGCGTGTCTAAAATATGATCACTACTAACAATTTGACAAGTATGAAGGCTGGAAATTATCATATTTATCTAAGAATTTACTAAGTCTCAATCAACCATGCATACACATAAATGACACAATAGAGATCATTAGAGTTCTTTAATTTAGCTTTCCCCACACTTTTAATTTTTCTTTATTTATTAAGGGGGTAATTTTATTTTATTTTATTTTTTTTGCCTCTTTCCTAGGCCGTTATGGTCTCTTTTGACGCGAGTGTCAACATTGGTGATGAAGGACCCCGGTTACTCAAGCTTACATAACTCAATTAGCACTAAGATGCTTTGCACACATAGCTTTTATTGTGCTATTTAAGTATAGCTTAAGCCAGCGGAGTAGAATTGGCTCTCTCTCTTTTTTTTTTTTTTGGCTTCTTTCTTGGGCCATTATGGTCTCTTTTGACGCGAGTGTCGACATTGGTGATGAAGACCCCCTGTAACACCTTCATTTCTAGCTCATACCCATCATGCCTTACATGCTCATATACATATGGGAAGCATAAAGGAGAGATCATTTTCTTTGGGTTCATATTCTTTCCCACATGGCATCATGCATGGGTAGTCATTCACTTTAGTGTCACATGGACCGAGTGAGCTCTTTCTATGCATCCTCATGTTTAATTGCACTATTACAACTTATTTCAATCCCAAAAACATGCTTGAAACTCATGAAAAGCAAAAAGGGATGTGAGACATGCAAATTCGTTTTCAGTAGATTTGGCCTCATTTCTGGGCAAAGTTTGGAAATTCATAACTAAATACAGAAAAATCAAAAACATGGTCCCTTTGTCACTCTGGACAGCTTATACTGTCTACTTCATGGGAAAAATATATGCAACTCATAAAATCTCACATGTAATGCTTTTGACAGGCAAAATCATTTACTGGTCAGAGGGGCTCTGCTACTATCACAGTTTACTGATATGGACTTCACAAATGTCTAACTAATTCCACAAAAATCCAATGCTTTCAAACGATATCACTATGAAAATATGTGGATGTTAACTAGAGAGGAAAAATGTCTCCAGATCAGTTCATGAAGCCAAACTCCCGGAAACCAATGAAACAGTACCTCGGGTCTGGTGAGATGACTGATTCTAGACTGGAACTTTGAAATTTCATATCTTCCTCTCTAGACCTCCACATGAGGTGTTTCTAGTTCCTATAAGTCACTGTGACTATCTAGTTTCTTCATACAAAATTTCGTAGCCATTGGACTACGTTTGCCCCTCAGATGACACAAATTCCAAACTGACCAAATAAACAGTGTTTCTGGAAATCCGAATTTCTGATACCAACTTTGAAAGATCATAGAAAATTCTACAGACCTCCAAATGACTTTATCTTTAGCTTCTCAAAAAGCTCTAGACAAGATCTAGTCACATACCAAATTTCAAGGCAAGGAGAGGTCATTTGGTCAGGCTTGGACATCATGTGCAAAAGGGCCACTTTCTTGTTTTAAAAGGGGCTAATGGGGTCCATTTTGGCTTCTCCTACCTCTAAGGCTTTAGGAGCACATGAGAGTGCATCCATATGGGCTATCAATCATGACTCAAGTGTCTAACAACCCATATTGGAGAAACTCACTATCCCATACCCACTTATACACCCATGTGGCCAATGCTAAAATCATGCTTTTCATAACAAAACTTGTTTCTTCATTCAAAATGGGTCTCATTCTCATATATACATGATAAATACATTGGTTTACAAGTATTTAGACTTGATACATCATATACATCATTACATCATTAGAGTACATCCTCTAGCTTAAATACATGATAGTAACAAAAACTCTTCACACTTTCTTCACCAATCTCCCTAGCTTCAAGCTTGGTGGCTCCCATCTCTTGCCTCACTTAGTCCACCTAGCATGTTTGGATGGTGGAGAGGGGGAGTGAGATTCAAAGAATCTCAATAGCTCATCTCTCATTCAATCATACACACGAAGCATGAAAACAAGTCTCACAATGTATGCATGGGCATGTTAGCATATAAAATCATAAAAAAAAGGATCATTCTCAACATGTGAGAAGGCCATACATAACATATAAAAGCTTACCAAGTAAATGGATTAGCCTCACCCACTCACTTGTGGATTTTGGACTTTCCTCACCCATTCTCTAAGAGGTTCTTAGACTCAACCCTTACTCTTTGGGAGTCAACCTCACTTTTGGGAGACTCTTTGCTTTATCTCAACCAACTTGAAGGTTTTTGGCTCATCCTCACCATGGCTAAAGGGTTATTGGCTTTTCTATACTTAAGCAAACCCAAACAATCACATAAAACATCATTGAAATACATGATGTATCATCATGCTAGCATACTTCTCATGGTTCAAAACATACATACACACAAGCAAGACAATGTAAGCACACATCTTATGCATGAAAGAAGGTTGAGAGAGCTACCTTATGGGCTATTCACAACTTTCTCTTTCAATTTGTCTCCTCCCTTATTGCTTCCACAATTACCACTAGATTGGAGTACTCCCCTTGAGCCTAGACACACAAGAAGCATAGGATTACACTCTTAATACCTTATTCATAAGGCAAGGGATGTCTTCTAATAAACCCTACCAAGCATGTGCAAGCTAGGGGTTCTTTCTCTCTCTAGGAGTTTACCAACTATTCTTCTCTTTTCTTGCATTTCTCAACTTATCACCCTCTCTTGTAAAGGTTTCTTGCTCCCTCTAGGTCAGAACCAAAACTTTCTCACTCCTCTACCCACTAAAAGAGAGCTTAGGAGGAGAGGAATGAATCAAGAAGAAGGAGTATGAGGAGTCTTGAAGGTTCTTACCTTTCTTCCTTAGCTTCCCTTCCTTCTCTCTTGGTTCCTCCTTGTTTCTCTCTCTCTCAAGCCTTCTTTTCTGTGCTTGGACGAAGCTTAAGGCGGTTCTGAGACAAGGGATGAGTTGGAGCTCTTTAAAACATCAAATTCTCTTTTTTCTCGCTTTTCCAGACTAACCCTCACTATAGCGAGCCATAACCCTCGCTACGGCGAGCTCGTGTCTGTCCCAGACCTCTGCCTTCGCTATGGCTTTCGCTACGGCGAGTAACTCCCTGGATTTTGTATGGGGTGCCCGAACTCACTATAGCTAGAAGCATTTTCGCTATAGCGAGAAGGCATTCTCGCTATAGCTAGACCATTTCTCGCTATAGCGAACAGGTACATTCGCTATAGCCGGGCTGTAGCTAGCAGACTTAGAAAATTTTTAGCCCTTTGAAAATTTTTAGCTTTTCTTTTCTCTTTTTTTTTTCTTTTTCTTTTCTTTTCTTTTCTTTCTTTTTCTTGGGTGTTACACCCCCGATTACTCAAGCTTACATAACTGGACTGGCACCAAGATGCTTTGCACATTCATAGCTTTTATTGTGCTTTTTAAGTATAGCTTAAGCCAGTGGAGTGGAATTGGCTCTCTCTTTTTTTTCTTTTTTTTTCTTTTTTTGAATCATATCACAACTCTAAGGATGTGCATGCAAAAAAAATTAATTCAGGTATATAAATTCAAAAATAAATATATAATAAACTGCCCTCCTTACTTAACGACTTGTTTGCATATCATATAATTAGACAATTGTGTTCAGTTTAAATTCCCAGGTCATGCTCATAACTTATGGGTTAATTGCTTAACTACTCAAATTCAAAATTGAATAGCTTAAAAATTTATAAATAACAACTAAATCATTAAAATAGGAGAATAATGAGAAATAGTCAAAAAAAATTCCTCTAACTCAGTATAGTAGCATATATATGTATAGCTATAAACCCCTCCCCCACACTTAAAATCAGCACTGTCCTCAGTGTTGCAGGCATATATATAAATGTAAAGAGAAAGGGAACTAAAACTCCCCTGATTTATGAATAGCTTTATTGCAATGGGGGGTCTTCGAGCTCCTTATATCTTACCTGTCACAAGTCTAAAGGGGGAGTAGTAACTTATAGAGAGGGTGGCAAAATAAAGAAGAACATACTTAAAATGTGCAAGGTTATTGAGGTAAAACAAAAACAAACTAGAAGAAGGATTATTAATTGAAATAAAAAAAAATTTAAATTTTATTATGGTGGGTTGCCTCCCAAAAGTGCCTCTATTTAAAATCTATGGCCAGACAAAATGCCTCGTTACCTAATCTTTATAAGTTGGGAGTTGCAAATCAATTACATCTAAGTTGCTTACTTGAAATCCTTCATAGTAAGATTTTAGACGATGGCCATTAACCTTAAATATTTTATTAGTTGAAAGCTTTGGATTTCAACTGCACCATGAGAAAATACTTTTATGACAACAAAGGGTCCAACCCATCGGGATCTTAATTTTCTAGGAAATAACTTAAGTCTAGAGTGAAATAAGAGAACTTTTTAACCCACCTCAAAACATTTTCTAGAAATATTTTTATCATGATAAAGCTTGGTCTTTTCTTTATATATTCTAGAATTTTCATAGGCTTCATTTCTTATCTCATCAAGTTCCTGCAATTGTAATTTCCTATGTTCACTTACCTCATCCATATTCATATTACACTGTTTAATGGCCCAATAGGCTTTATACTCCAATTCTACTGGAAGGTGACAGGGCTTACCAAAAATTAAGCGATATGGAGACATACCAATAGGAGTTTTATGTGCAATTCTGGATGCCCAAAGAGCGTCATCTAGTCGTGTGCTCCAATCTTTCCTATTTGGATGATAGTTTTTTCAAGAATCAATTTAATCTCCCTATTTGACACCTCTGCTTAACCACTTGTTTGAGGATGGTAGGTTGTTGAGATTCTATGAGTCACATTATATTTCTTCAACAAGCTTTCAATTATACGATTGCAAAAATGGGTGCTTCTATCACTAATGATAGCTCTAGGTACTCCATACCTAGTAAAAATATGACTTTTGACAAAACTAACAACAGTTTTAGCATCATTAGATCTAGTGGCTTTTGCTTCCACCCATTTTGAAGCATAATCCACAGCTAAAAGGATATAGTAATTACCAAAAGAAGATGGAAAAGGCCCCATAAAATCGATTCCCCATACATCAAAGATCTCACAAACCAAAATTGGGTTCAATGGCATTTGATCTCTATGACCAAAACTTCCACTCCTTTAGCAATTATCACATGTTTTACAAAACAAATATGAGTCACAAAACAAATTTGGCCAATAAAATCCACATTCTAACACTTTTCGAGCAGTTCTTTTTGGGCCAAAATGTCCACCACATGCATATGAATGACAAAATTCTAAAATGGATGGAATTTTATTTTCAGAAACACACCTTTGAATTATTTGGTCAAAATAATGTTTCCATAAATAAGGATCATCCCATGCATAATATTTAGACTCACTTTTGATTTTATCTTTTTGAGCCTTAGTCAAGTCATACAGGAATGTTCTAGAAACCAAATAATTTACTATATCAGCATACCAAGGTATTGAAATTTTAACCTCCAAAAGATGTTCATCTAGAAATGCATCTTGAATTGGTTCAGGCTTCTCATTGAGCACCAATCGACTTAAGTTATCTACAACTGAGTTTTCTATGCCCTTTTTTATCTCGAATCTCTAAATCAAATTATTGTAATAATAGAATTCACCTTATCAAGCGGGGTTTAGTCTCTTTTTTACTGAGTAAATACTTTAGAGCTGCATGATCTGAAAACACAATAACTTTAGTGCACAATAAATATGATCTAAATTTTTCTAAAGTAAATACTATAGCAAATAATTCCTTCTCTGTGGTAGAATAATTTCTTTGAGCACTATCAAGAGTCCTCGAGGCATAATATATAGCATGGACATTCTTTCCAATCTTTTGACCAAGAACTGCTCTTACTGCATAATTGCTAGCATCACACATAATTTCAAAAGGATACTCCTAATTTGGCAGTTGAATAATAGGAGTTAAAGTCAGTAACTCTTTTAATTGGTCAAACGCCTTTTTGCAACTTTCATCAAAATCAAAAGGGATTTTTTTGGCAACAACTTACAAAGAGGGTGAGAGATCTTAGAAAAATCCTTTATAAACCGTCGGTAAAAGCCTGCATGACCAAGGAAAGAACGAATTTCTCGCACTGATGTGGGGTAAGGTAAGGGATCTAATTAAATCAATTTTGGACTTATCAACCTCTATTCCCCTTGAAGACACTATGTGGCTTAATATTAACCCTTGATCTACCATAAAATGACATTTTTCATAATTAAGTACCAGATTAGTTTCAATACATCGTTTTAGCACTTTAATTAGATTTCCCAAAAAATCATCAAATGAATTACCATAGATAGTAAAATCATCCATGAATACCTCTATAATATTTTCTACATAATCTGAAAAAATACTGACCATATATCTCTAAAACGTGGCTGGAGAATTACATAGGCCAAACGGCATTCGACGGTAAGCAAAGGTACCGAAGGGGCACATGAATGTTGTTTTCTCTTGATCTTTAGGTGCCACTAGAATTTGATTAAATCCTAAAAAACCATCTAAGTAACAATAGTGAGAACAACCAGCTAATCTCTCAAACATTTGATCAATAAAAGGTAATGGAAAGTGATCTTTTCTAATTGAAGCATTTAGGTTCCTAAAATCTATACAGACTCTCCATCCATTTTGCACACAAGTTGGCACTAACTCACCATTATCATTTTCAACTACTATGAAGCCAGTCTTTTTAGGTACTACTTGAATTAGGCTTACCCATTTACTATCAGAAATTGGAAAGATCATACCAGCATCAAGTAGCTTCAAAATCTCCTTTTTGACTACTTCCATCATTGGTGGGTTAAGACAACGTTGAGCTTCTCTTGAAGGTTTACAGCCTTCTTCTAATAGTATACGGTGCATACACATAGAAGGGCTTATACCTTTTATATCTGCTATCGTACACCCAATTGCTTTTTTATACTCCCTAAGGACTCAAACTAACTTTTCATTCTCCAAGGAAGTTAGTTTGTTGGAAATTATCATTGGTAAAGTTTGGTCATTGCCCAAATATGCATATATTAAATGACTTGGTAGTTCCTTTAATTCTAGCTTGGGTGCCTGCAAAACAAATGGAAGTAGCTTATTGTGAGATGAGGGAAGATCAATATAAGAAATATTATACTTGAGATTCTTCAATGTCTCCAATCCAAAGATAGATTCCCTCAACTCTTCATCAATAGCAAATTTATCATCAAGAGATTCTAGTTTCTTATAATCAAAACTTTCAGTGATTGTAAGCTACAATTTATTTGCATATGTTAGCTCAAAAACCTGTTGAGTATATGGATCAATAACATTAACAACAAAAATAGAATCTATATCAGCAGGATATCTCATAGCATCATATATATTAAATCTTATTACTTCTCCATCAAACTCAATAGATAGTGTACCTTCAGCAACATCCATTTTTGTCCTTGATATTTTCAAAAATGGTCTTCCTAGCAAAATTGGTACTAATTTGGAGGAGTGGTCCTCTTCTATATCTAAAATATAAAAGTCAGCTGGAAAGACTAACTTATTAACTTGCACTAAAACATCTTCTAGGACTCCTTCAAGATATGTGATAAACCTATCAGCTAATTGAATAATCACACTTGTTTGTGTAAGTGATTCCATACTCAAAGATTGATAAATCCAATTAGGCATTATATTTATGGAAGCTTCTAAGTCTATTATTGCTCTTTTAATCTTTACATTGCCTATTTTGCAAGGGATGGTAAACACACATGGGTCTTTGCATTTTAGGGGTAATTTCCTTTGAATTACAGTAGACACATTTTCTCCCACATAGATTTTCTCATTACCATTCAATTTTTTTTTTATTAGTGCATAATTCTTTAAGAAATTTTGCATACCTGGGCACTTGCTTAATAGCATCAAGAAGAGGAATGTTAATTTGTACCTTTTTGAAAACATTGAGAATCTCCTTCTCTTGTTGCTCTTTTTTGGAATTTGCTAATCTGCTTGGGAATGGAGGAGGAATGACTAGTTATTGTTTGGCTTGGGATGGCTCTAAATTTCTTGTAGCAACTTAATTTCCTTTTCTAACTCTTCATCTTCAACATACTTTGGAGCTTTCTTTTCAAGTTCTTTCAACTCCTTGCCATTTCTCAAAGTTATAGCATCAACATTTTGTTTTGAATTCAATTGAGGTTGAAATGGTAACCTACCAGAATTCTGACTTTCCAGCTTTCCTAGATTTGTGGCTAACTGCCCCACTTGATTCTCTAAGTTGAGTATACTAGACTTGGTTTTTGTCTGAAATTGTTGCATGTAAGTAGTTAAAGCAAAAACAATTTGGTCTAAAGACATACCCGACTTAAGAGGAAGAGGTTGACAGTTTGGCTGTTAGAATACAAGAGCCTGTTGCCTTGGTTGATAGTTTGGCTGGTGGAAATTGTTGAATTTTTGTCCATAACTAAGATTTGGGTGGTCCCTCCATCCCGAATTATAGGTAGTGGCATAAGGATCATATTTCCTTTGGAATTGACCTTGAAATCCTCCTACAGAGTTGGCTTGTTCACTCTCCTGAAGAGTTGGGCACATATCTATAGGGTGGCCAATATTTAAGCAAACCTCACAAGCCTTGACTTGTTGATGATTCCCTATAACCATTTTCTGAACAAGAGAGGTTAGTTTATCAAGCTTATGTTCAATAGAATTAATACTTACCTCATTTACCTTTTTGTGGGAGGATCCTTACAAGTTCCAAACTATTGAGTATTGGTAGCAACTTTAGTAATCAATTATTTGGCTTGTTCCATTGTCTTATCCATTAATGCTCCACCGCTAGAGGCATTCTATCACTTTGTAATAGTCCTTCATAAAAATATTGAATCAATAAATGGTTTGGTATTTGATGATATGGGCAGCTTGCACAAAGCTAATTGAATCTCTCCCAGTACTCATAAAAAGTCTCTCTATTGTATTGACGAATCCCATAAATATCTTTTCTAATTACTGTGGCTCTAGAAGCTGGGAAAAATTTTTCAAGAAACAACTTTCTCAGTTGGTCCCAAGTCGTAATTAATCCCAGTGGAAGATAATATAGCCAATCTTTTGCTTTGTCTGTCAATGAAAATGGAAAAGCTCACAATTTGATTTGCTCTTCACTTACTCCTTGCGGCTTCATGCTAGAGCAAACGACGTGGAATTCTTTTAAATGCTTATGGGGATCTTCACCTGCAAAACCACGAAAGGTAGGTAGTAAATGAATTAAACCAAATTTTAGTTCAAAACTTACCTCTACATTTGGAAATTGTATGCACAGGGGTTGTTGGTTCACATCAGGATTGGCCATCCTTCTCAGAGTTTGTTCCGCTTCAGCTATGATTTCAGGTTCTCTGAATAATTCAGATAAATTGACTACAAAATCATTGTTAGAATTAGATGAAGAAAAAGCCTTTCGCTGCTTTGTCTCCCTTCTTAGCCTTCAAGCTGTCTTCTCTATCTCAAAATCAAAGATTAAGTCACCTGTGCAAGAAGACGAGGCATAAAACCAAAAAAAATGGATTAAACAATGACACCAGTCCCCGGCAACGGCGCCAAAATTTGATGGGTGTCGAAACTACCAAAAATAAATTCTTACTCTTAAAATAATATTTCTTGCAAATAAAGTGAGTAAGGTCGTACTCCACAGGGACTAGCCAAATTATTCAACCCAAAAATAGTAAAATAAAATAAAGGGGATTTTTCTTAATAAAGAAAATTAAAAATAAATAAATTTAGAAAATATTTTTGATAAAGAAAACTTTAATGTAAACAACTCCTAGTTAAGGTTTATTTCAAATCTGACTCAACCAATTTGATCATTGAGTACCCAAAAGGCAAAAAAATAATTTCTCGTCTAAAATAAACTGGTTATGAACATCAACAAGCTCTGATGTTCTACTCTTCCTTAAAAATATTTAAAAGGAATAAATTATCCCATTAAACCTCATTCATAAATCAATCCCAAATAAGCTCTTGGAATTTAAACCTTGAATAGCATTAAGAAAAAGAAAAGCAACCAATCACCGTTCAACAATACATAAGCTCGTATGTTTAAAACAGAAGAAATATTTTTTTCAACACACAAAGACAATTTTAATTTATCAAAGGTATTGAATTGCTACTCTACCGAATCAAATGAACAATTACGGATTCAAAAAAATTCAGATAGCAATAATTACTCAGCTAAAATAAGGTACCAATTAAATTAACTGAACAATAATATCATAATAATAGAAAATATTTCAATATTCAAGAAAAGAAACAATTAAATCAAACCTCTCACAAATTATTCAGAGTTAGACCTCAATAACCTTGACTAGGAAACAAAGAGATTAGCCACTCATGACTTTGAAACACTCAAAGAATTTTTCTCAGAAATTTTGAGAAGATGAAAAAAAATGGAAAAAAAATGCAGAGAAAATAATGAAGAAGAGAAACCTTTAATCTCTGTGTCTCTTTTCTGGTTCTTCACCCCTCCTTTTATAAGCTTCATCCATGTGAATCTGAGTAAATATGTTCTCAAAAAAATCTGTGTAAACCTCTCTCGATAGTTTTTTCATGATAAACATCATCTTATCTAATCCTGAAGATAAACATCATCTTATTTAATTCTGCAGATAAACATCATCTTCTCTGATCTTGCAAATAAACATGAAAGAAGATATAAGATCAATGAAATAGATATAGACTATCTATTATATTAGTTAAAATCTCAAAATTACAACCATTTAAGTAACTAAAATATATTTATCAAGAAGTAGAGGAGAAAGAGGAGAAGAACATTAGAGAAAGGAAGAGCATGACAAAATAGCAATTTCTTGCCTATTTTGCTTGATTTTCTCATCCTTTCTTCCTTCTCTTGGTGCACCACTCAAGCCTAGTTTAAGTTCTATTTTTGGCTAGATGAAAGTCAATTATGATGAATGGAGAATGTGGGACGTGATTTTAAGAAGAAGGGAGGCCTTATTATGACAATTTCAAAATTCTAACTATGCGCCTAAACTTTGATTTCTTCATTTAAGTTCATTTTACTTCCTTTTTTAGAACCATATTTTCCATCATAAAATTTAGGTTCTCTAATTTATAAAATGCCTTTGGGTTCACCCCAATTGGATGTAAAATGTTATTGAACTATCCTGTCAAAATTTTGGTTAACTGATAACTTAAATCACACACTGAAGGGGTTTTGACCATTCTAAGGGTTTCTATAATTTTTTGAGTCGTTGGGAACTCTAGAAAACTTAATTTTTCCATTTAAAACTCCCTTCTTTGAGCTTTCAAAATTTTTTTGAAATTACGATTTTGCCACTACCTTAATCCTTTAATTCGTTCAGTCGTTTTAATTCTGATTTCGAGCTATCCTGAAGCTTTTAACTACATTCTTAGATGTTCTTATTAAAATTATAATCTCAGTTAGTCTTAATTCAATTTACTCCAGGGTCCTCACTCATTAATCAAACGATTCTAATTTTAGTTTCTCGTAATTCATATTAGCCTTCACTAGACCCATAACCCCTCGTAAGTAATTCATTCCACTTTTTAGGAATTATTACGAATTTCTAAATCATTGGATATTACATAATTAGTTAAAAAAAAAACTCTTGGATGTGCATTTTGTTTTTAAACTCAACATCATGAATTGATAAGTTATTAACTTCTTATTAGAATTATTTATGTAAGAGTATGCTATAGGGGAATATTTTTGTATAAGATATTTACTTCTATTTAATATATTTTATATCTAGTTTTGTAATGACCAATAATTTTATAACGGACAAACCCTAAGATAAACATAAAAGAAAAGATGAAAAGGAGTAAAAGCCTAATTAAAATAAGAAAAAGGTCAAAAATCCACTTTAGGCTCTTTGAGAGGTACTTTGAAGAATTATGCAAAGAAATAGGAACAAAATGATAATTATACAAAACTAGCAATATCATGAGAAAATAAGTTATTTTCCCCTAAGATTAAATAAAGTTATTGGAAGTTCCAATATAGTTAAAATAAGCCAAAACCCTTATTTACGCATATCAAGAAACTCAATGGCTAAGTGATAAATCTGGTAATTTTAAGCCATTGAGAGTCCAAAATTTATTTTTTTGAGTATGAGATTTAATAAAATAAATAAATTAGCAAAGTAAAATAAAAATACAGGATTAACAAGTTAGATCAAAGAAAAATTCAAATTAAAGGCAAAATTATCTAGGAAAGTGTTGGTTTCATGCATTGGAATGTGTACACCTACTTTGCCTCTCATTCTTTCTCCATCAAACCTAATGTGTTGCAGCCACCAAAGGAGAGAGAAAATATAAGAAATTTTCAACAAGAATGGGGGCAAAATTGTAACACCATAAGTCTAGCTCATCTCATGCCTTTGAATAGCATAATTATCATGAAACATACACATAATTCTCATAGAGGAGGCATGAAGATTTGGACTTTTATTTGTAAGTCATCCTATCTAAAAACCCATTCGGTGTCACGTGAACCGTGTGAGCTCATTCTATGCATCCTCATATTTAATTTCACAATTACAACTCATTTCAATCACAAAAACTAGCTCACAACTCATGGAAACCGAAGGGAAACATGGGACATGCATATTTCTCCTCGGCCAGACTTGGCCCCATTTCTGGGCAAACTTGGAAAATTCATAAGTAAATCTAGAAAAATCGAAAACATGCACTCTTGGTCATTCTGGAAATATTAGACTGTCTACTTCATGGAAAAAATATATACAAGTCATAAAATCCCACACATAACGCATTTGACATGCGAAATCAACTGTAGGTCGGAGGGGTTCCTGATACTGTCACAGTTTAGTAATAAGAACTTCAAAAATGTCTAACTAATTCCACAAAAATCCAATGCTTTAAAATGATACCACTATGGAAATATGTGGATGTTAACTAGAGAGGAAAAATATCTTCAGATCATTTCATCAAGCCAAACTCCCGGAAATCGATAGAACAGTACCTCGGGTCTGGCAAGATGTCTGATACTGGGCAGAACCTTCTAAAATGCATATCTTCCTCTCTAGACCTCCAAATGAGGTGCTTCCAGTTTTTACAAGTCACTGTAACTGTCTAGTTTCTGCCTATAAAATTTCGTAGCCATTGGACTACGTTTGCCCATCGGATGATATAATTCCATAACTGACCAAATGAACAGTGTTTCTGAAAATCCGAAATTCTGATACCAACTTTGAAAAATCATAGAAAATTCTACAGACCTCCAAATGACTTGATCTTTAGCTTCCCAAAAAGATATTAATGAGACCTAAGTGCATGCCAAGTTTCAGGGCAAGACTAACTCATTTGGCCAAAAAATGGTATAGGGTTCCATTATGGTCAATTTTGGCTCCATATTGGGTACCAAAATTGCCAAATGGATTTCCCTTGGTCTTGGCACCTTTTGGGCAAGTCTAAAAGTACATTTAAGACTTGTGTGAGCTTCCCAAATGGTCTCAAACCTCATGCATCTCATTTTGGCCATTCAACCCACATTTATGCACACTTCCATCATACTTTCATATTGCATAATTTGGCATCTCATGCTCAAAATGTAAGCTAGAAGTCATACATCATATTCATACATTTAAGCATCATATAATATTATATTTACATGTGTCTCAAGGGTCATGTGCCATTTACAATAATCATATACATCATTGAACATCATTATGGTTCAAAAAGAATACAAACTAGGCCTAGGCTTGTCAATCTCCTTCTTTCATGGTTGTTGGCTCCTTTCATCGTAGCTACTTGGTCCACCTAGCATATTAGAGCATTGGAGAGGAGGGGATGAGATTCAAAGAATCCCAATAGCTCATCTCCCATTCAATCACACATAATATGTACAAAGCAAGCTTTTCAAATGCATGTATGGAAAAATGGAAGTCATGGACATTTTCAAAGCAACCTTGGCATGTGAATCAATCATACGAGACATTCAAGAGTTCCCCAAGTGTTTGGATTGGCCTCACACTTCTCCTCATGGATTTTGGACTTGCCTCACCTATTCTTTAAGAGCTTTGGACTCAACCATACTCTTGGGAGCCCACTTTGCTTTTGGGAGACTCTTTGCTATATCTCAACCAAGCTTAAGGGTTCTTGGCTCATCCTCACCAAAGGGAAGAGTTCTTGGCCTCTCCTCACTCAAGCAAACTCATACAAATATCATAGATTCATTTAAAACATAACATGGCATCAAGGATCATGGAATATAAAGGCATGCTAGCATACTTTTCTTAGCTTGAAAATACACATACACACATTCTAAAACAAGCTAAACACATATCTATGCATGAGAGAAGGTGGAGAGAGCTACCTTGCACAATTTCACACACTTTTTCCTTAGCTTTCAAGCCTCCTCTTTCGGCCACACACCCACAATTTGGTGGAGATAGTTTCTCTTGGCCTAGATACAATTTATGGGAGCCAATTAGGTCTATGAAATATATTCTAAGGCTACATCACTTGATACAACACTAGATTGCTCTATAGGCTCCATTATGGTCCATAATCACACCTAATGAAGCAACACCCATCAAATGACTTCTAGGCCTCATTCTTTCTTTTCAATTATGATTCTTGACTCCTTTTAAACCTCTTGGAATCATCACATCATTAAAACAAAGGGCCTAGCATCATGTTGCTTCTTTAGGTCCTAATATGGAACTTATGGCACCAATTCACTTTCTTTGAGTTCTAAATTTTTTCTAAGGCCTCTACTCATCTTCACTCATCACATATGACTCAAGAATAGCCTTAGAAAAATTTAAAACTCTCCCTAGCTATAGGAACTTGCCTAGGCTTAGACTATGGGGGGAAGAAGAGTTCATAGCCTTCTTGATTTTTCCTTGATGGGAGACACACTTGGGAGGCTTCTTAGAGGTCTTAGGAGCTCAATCAAACACTCATATATGCTAGGGAATGCATGAATCAAATCAATTTTTGCAATCCCTTCAAATGCACTACACTTTTTCTACTTAGAGTTCATTAATTGTTCTTGCAATTTCTTTGCTTTCTTGGATGGGAGGTGCATGTGGGAAGCTCTCTAGGGATCTTAGGAACATGTTTAAACATTCAATTAGGTCTAAGAACATTCATATAAACTCAGATTTGCAAAGGAGCATTTGGATCCCTAATGGTTCCATCTTGTTTCCTAATGCCCCCTTCTTGATTCTATTAGTTCATTCTTAATCCTTACACTCCAAAACCTCTAATCCTTCCATAAATTGGGCAGAAAACAGCCCCTAAAAATTGGGCTCATGGTGCCCAAATTCGTGCAGGAGGAAGGGGGAGGAAGGAACTACCAAAGAATGGAAGTTTTACCTTGTTTTCTTGCTTTCTCTTGGTTGCTTTTCACTTGGCTAGCCTCCCCTCACTAAATCCGAAAATTCCACCTCTGTTCTGCCTTCAAAACAGATTTAAAAGCACCATCAAACCCATAGAAATAAGGAGGAGAAGGAGGAGAATTGACTTGCTAAGGAGAAAGCTAGATTTTCCATGGAATTTCCTACCTTTTCTTGGCTTTTTTCTCCCTCCAAGAGTGCTCCTTCTTGTGCGCCTAAGAGAACTGAGTCTCCTCTCTGTTTTGAGCAGAAGAAATACGGTGAAAAATGAGGGCAAGGGAGGGCGTGAGAAAGAGAGTGTATTAAAAGAAAAAGAATTCCAAAAATTCCCATTTTGTCCCTCGTTTTTGGCATTTTTGTTTTTAATCCGTTTTAGCTCCTTTTTTAGAGCCGTCTTTTCTATCATAAAATTTAGGTCCTCAATCTTATAAAATGCCTTTGGAACCACTCAATTTGGAGCTAAAACCTTCCCGAACGATTCGGTCAAAGTTCGAGTCAACTGACATCAGAAAGAGTATATTGGAGGGGCTTTTCCGGTCCCGGGGCTTCCCATGGTTTTTGGGGCCTCTGAGAACCCTGGGCAACTCAAAATTTCCATTTAAAAAGCCCTCCTAGGTGCTTCTCCAAAATTGCACTTATTTATGAAAATGTCATTGGCCTTTCGGCAATTTGTTCGAATCACTCCGACCCCGGTTTCTGGCCAAATCAAGGCTCAAGTCCTCATTTTCTAATATTTAAAATTTTATCATAATTTTATTTGGCCCCAATTCCTTCTATTTCGAGGACTTCCTTTTATATTTAGCCCATTTCTGACGTTTACAGAGAAATCGAACATCGCGTTTCTCATGTTTACAGAGGGACCGGATGTTACAAAAATGATAGAAGAGAGAAGTTTGGTTTTCATGAAATTTAGGTAAGTTCTTGATCTTTTTAGCTTTCCTCATAACTAAGACTTTTCTTCCTTTTCTCAAGGGTTTTCCCTATAGCTTGGTTTTCATGTAATTTTTTTCTTGAAAAGCTGATCTTGAGTGGCTGTTTGTGCTCCTTTCATTGATAATTTTGGAAAAAATTTGAGCAAAGGAAGTGAAATAACATCCAAGACCATTCCTATGCCATTTGGTAACTTTAATTTTTGGTTTTATTGAACCTTAAGGAGCTGAAATTTTTTTCCATTATAATGAAGATGTGATACATTGTTTCCCATGGATATAAGTGCTAATAAGTGGCAAGAACATTAGCTTATAATGAGGATTTGGAATGGATTTTGTTGAAAATTTCATATTGGGCCTATTTTGTGTATATGCCTTGGCTAAGGATAGGATTTTGGAATGTTAGAATGTTTTGAATAAATTGAGATATAACAGGCTTAATTTTGTGAATTAAAAGTTGTCTTGATTCAATATGATAATAAATTTGGCTAATGTGTGCATACTTTAACAATTTACTCTTGTTTGGTGTAAGTATTTGCACTTTGGATGCTTAGACTAAATTTTATGGTTGTGTGACTATCTATATTTTATTTGATCCAAGAATGTTATTTGAATGCTAAAATTGAAATTTGAATCAATAAAATGGAATGACCCTAAGTTTGATGCAACATTATGCTTTATGGTCAATGATGGTTAACTTGACTTATGTATGTAAATGGTACAACTTGACCAATTGGACAATTAAACTGGTCTGTTGGGCTAATAAGAAATTTAGAAGGCTTAAGGTGCATGAACAATTCCACCTCTTAAAAGTCATAATTTTGTCCTAAGATAAGAGAAATGACAAAAAGCGTGATGGTAATGAAACTTTATGTGTCTTAGCCTAGTTTGAACTTTGGAATGACATGTTTTGGGCCATGGCATGATTAATGGTGGACTCTAGAAAGTTAAAGCATATTTTGGAACTGAAAGTGTGGTACAGAAGCCTTTTTACATGCTAAGTTTTAGTTAGGTTTGGAGTTTTACATGGCTAAAATGCCTAGTTGCTTATTATTACTTCTAATATGATGTTTTAGGATTTTTAAGTTGATTGGCAGTGTTTGGAAGACCTTAGGCCAAGGAGAAGGACCTTTTGGATTAAAGTTGGAATGGTTTTCTTGACTTCTAATGGTGACCCTCCAACGTAGCAATTCTAGCCTTCTTTGTGTGAAAATATGTTACTTGGCAATTGGAATGCTTGTATATGATTGTATATTTGTAATGTATTATGTTATGGCATAAGTTGGTTGTGTGTGTTACGCTTCATGCACCCTTATGGCTAGAGGTGCCTTATGGCATCAAGTATGATGAGGTAGGGAATTAAGTACAGTAACTCTTCCTAAGCCAAGAAAAAGTGTGCAAGTTCATGAGTTCATGACCATTGGCTAGCTCATGTGATTGCCAACCCAAGTTCCTTTATGATGATGTTTATGCATACTTGTGTTCCTTTGCTCAAGTGATATTATGTATATTCTAAATGGTGGGATTTGCTATTGAGATTATATATCTCATTCTTTATATGTGATTTAACCTATGCTAGGTAATTGTAGTGCCAAGGATAAGGGCAAACAAGTGGCCCCTTAAAAGCCATGAACTTGGAGGAGCTTTAGAATTTTATTTTATAATGGTTGGGTATGGGGGCTGTTTACTTCAGACTTTACCATTCACTTGATAATGTAATGTAAATAGGATGCCGAACCTCATTGAAATATTGCTATTGTATCTTTTGAGCTCCTAGATTAGCATAAGCATGTCTTGAGAAAAAGAAAGTGATGGGTATACTAAACTATGGCCCCTTCACTCTTGATTTATGAAAGGAAATGAGTATTATGTTCAAAGATAGTATGGTACCAAATCCTATCATTCTCTTTCTCTTACAATCGAGACTTATGCTTGGATTTAAGTATGGAATGGTAATTAGCATGGCTTTCTTTCATTTTCTCCTTTCGACTAAGACTAGTCCTAAAATTTTGGTGTTGGACTAGCTTTACTCCCTTGTTCATGGTTGGTTAAGATAAGCATAATGTGATGGATGATTGTTGATATGACTATGGCATTATATTATTAGAATTGAGTTGTTCCAATTGTCATTTGTTTTAGACTATTGAAAATTATGAAGTATATATAGAGCTAGTTGCTATTTGAACCCTCAAGTGTATTTAAATTTTATATTAAATTTTAGAATGGTTCTTGATGCCACTTATTATGGAATTTTAATCAATTGAAAAGGATTATGTGTGGCATCCCTTGAGGCACAAATTTTGGACCCTTTTGTATGGTCCTTGTGGTATGAATTTTAGTAGTTTGCTAATGGAATTTTGTATCATGAAATGGGTATTATCAAGATTAATCAGGCATCCATGAATTAACTATGTTGCAAAAGGCTTAAGGCCAATTATGATCCATCTTATATGTTTGGCCAAAAGAAGTATGAAAGTTCTATTTGGAGCCTATGTATTACCAGTATGACCATTTGATTTGGATTTTTAATGTAAAGCTTGGGGCACCACCTATGTGTCATATTAGGGAAAATTATGAGTCTTAAATGATGAATGTGTGTGAAGCATGTAAAGAGTATAAATTGCAAGATGAGAAAAAGAATGCATGTGCCATAGCTATGTTATTGAAAGAAAAAAGTTTCAAATTTTTACCACTTGTTATGGTTTGATTAAGGACTTATTGGTACCTTGAACATGAATTGCGTCGAAAAGTTACTATATATAGTAAGATATGTCGAGTTTGATCTCTATTCAATAAGTCATAATTACATATTGTATAAAATAATACAAAGATGAATATAGCAAGGTATTTTATGGAAGAAAAATTAATAATAAATAAACTTATTTCTAAAAAAAAAGAGTAAATGTCACATTCAAATCACTACCAAATGAAAAATATAGCTAACAACCAAATGGAAATACAATGACAATTATAGTTAAAAAATTGCTTTTCTTTCAATGACATTTCTTGCAATAACTTGTGCAAAAACAATGGTAGTTACATCGCTAATTGCTTAGAAGGCTTGCATATATGACGATGATTTGAAATTACCAACTAAGTGATTTAGTGGCAATCATCGCAAAAAAAAAAAAAAACTGCTGCAAAATGCAAAATTTTTTGTAGTGTTTTACATGTGATTTTATGAAATTGAATCCTTTATACTGAGAGAGAGTGATATAAAGAAGTAAGAATGTATGGTATCTATTTTCTCTCTTTAAACCAATTTCTTATTTTTTTCTTCATCTCTTTCTGACTACCTTATATGCAATTAATTTATAACTTTAGAAAACTCAAACTCTACTTTTATGAGTAAAGTCACCTATTATGAACTTGGGACTTCTCCAAGTAACCCTGGCACTCTCATTTCTTATGATTTTAAAGGAATTTCCTTGCTTACTAAATCTTTTGTAGTCCCTTTTTTCTTCTAGCCTTTGGCCTCTTTATTAGCAAAAAAAGACAAAGAGGTTGTCCTTTATCACTTCTTTAAATTAAATTAAGGGATATAAATGTGATTTACAATATTTGGATTGAACTTTGTTGACTTCATGGGTTTTAAACATATTCATTATTTATATTCTTATTGTATTGAGCACCTGCGACTATTATATCATAATTTGTATGTTCTTTTATAATTATTTTTATTAAAATCATTTAATTTAGTTTCAAATTATGATTGAGTTTTATTTTAAAAATTTATAGTTGATTAAAACTCTAAATTTCAAGTAATGATTGTTTATTTTGTTAATATAAATGAATGTAATATTTAATATTTTAATGTTAAATTATTCTCTTAATCCTTTTCTAATTCACTCAATGTTTAATTTAGTCTCTAGTTAAAAAATTTTGTAATTGAATCCTTATAATTTTAAAAATTATTAACTTGATCACCATCGTTAAACTGTTGACAATGTTTAATTTGTAATTGGGTCCTTGTAATTTAAAATTTTGATAATGTTACTTTTTTATTTTTTATTTTGTAATTGGGTCCTATTGTTAAATTTTTGATAATGTTCTGTTAAATTTTGATAACATAATCATTATGTATTATCTTAATTAATACTTTGAATATGCATAAAACTCAAAGCACAAAAAAAAGGAGAAGTAAAGATAAATAATGAAGTGAAATAAATCCACATATATAACATGTAAGACAACTCATATTAAATTATTTGAATAAATTACTTTAAATTAGTATATTCAAAGTGCTAAGATAATACATGATTCACTGCATCAACAAAATTTCACAAAATACTAAAGAAAGTTTAATTATAGGGTGTAAATTAAATATTTTAACTATAAGGATTTAATTATAAAGTACTAAATAATAAGAATGAATTTAAAAACTAATAAAAGTACGATAAATATTTTTCTATTAAACCAGAGTATTATTCGGCTGCTTCCCTCTTTCCCTGTACTTATACCTTTTTTTTTTCCCATCATTTTTTAAGTCTTACTAAAGCATTTTACTCGTTAGAATGCCCCTCTCCTTGTGGGAGTTGCCGCACTCTTAGGCCGAAAATTTCATCCATTTAAAGAAAGTAATAATTTTTTGTTAATGAACTCCCTTTTATTCATTCAGGACTTACATCCATATGCGTAACAAAAATTTATTCTCCAAAAAAGCCATTCAAAGAGGGGAGATATGAGGTCCATTGCTATAGAATTTTCTTTTTCCCCTCCTTTGTGGATGTAATTTTTAGTTGTAGTTTACTATTACATGCACGAATGATACGATGACATGGGCAGAAACAAACGGAGGGACCTGCGTCTTGAAAATGCAGTTGACTTTCACAACTTCAAAGGCATTGTAAATATAGGCCTCAATCCTCATTGAAACAAGCCGCGTGATCTCTTGAGCTTTGCGAAGATCAATTCACAAATACAAATACAGTTTTTCGTTCCTCCAATAGCTAAATGCCTAAGTATCATATATTTTATTTCATATAGCTGCATAATGGTTTAAATTACGTTTGAGACCACCAAGTATGCTTATTTTGAATTATAACGGGCGAAAGTAGAAACAAAAAAGAGATTGTTTTTTTTTTTGTTTCAAGAGATATTTTAACAATTCTAGTAAGTTGTATGGGGAAAAAAATTCGACACAATTATCATTTATCATGATATATAATCAAAACAACTAGGAAACAAAACATAATTAAGAAGATATACCATTCTTTAACCTCATAAACATATGTTACCAATTTACAATTATAACGCATTTTCAAAAAAAAAAATAAACTATATAACAATGAGAATTATCAACTGATTTATTTACCTTACTGAAACTAACAATCACGTTTCCAATAAAAGAATCCTTTTTTTTTCAGTTGAGTAATAATTGGCTTGTGATTTAATATTTGATAGCTAATAATACAAAAATCTCCGAACATGCTTACCCATTGGAAAAACCTTCTTTCTGTTACACGAATGAAAAATTTGGTGTCGTTTCCTACAATACGTAAAAAGGGAAAAAATTTAATAATAAGCAAAAACCTTGACACAGCAATTAGTAGGAAGTAGCTAGAGGCTCACCTTGTCCTTGATTTTCTGCTATTAAGTTTTCCTTTATCAGTAGCCTTGAACTGCCTCATGAACTTTTTGGTTGGTTCATTGGGATGAGAAGCTATTGCCCTTCGTTTCAACGAAGTTCTTGGAGCATTTATGGAAAGCAGAGAAGACTTGAACTGGACATTCTCCATGTTTGTTTGCTGCTTGTACACATAAACTCCACAATTTACCATGGACAAATCTGGTGAATCACATATGGCTTCTATTTCCACATCATTCCACCCGGATTCCAGAAGGCTATCAAGGCTCTTCCACTCCTGATTTTCCCAAAAAGCCTCTCTTAGATTGAATAAAAACACATGACCTGCTTCCCTACCTCTATGCGTCGTTGATCCTACTATTTTACGACCATTGATGCTGATACAAACACTCAAGTACATCCAAAGCCTTGACCTCACACTCACATTTGCTTTCCCCAACTCAAATGCCAAGGCAGCAAGAGGGAAATTCCCACGAGCACGAAAAGACAAGGTCCCTCCTTCGCAGCAATCGTCGAACCAAACTGGACATGATGTTTTTGGCATAATGATTTGGAAGCTATTGAGCTCCTTCCTCGCCTGATGTACCAAAATAGCGAAGATCAAAGGCGTTTTTCAGACTAGAAAACAACATATAAAAGAATAAAGAAAAAATTCTTATTTTCCAGATATGTGCGCTTTCAATTTAGTCATTCATAGATATTTCCAATAACTTAATCTCTCATTCATTAAAATGTTTTCAATGTTATCTTTCTATCCTTCTATGTCCATAAATTAATTTTGAAGCTCCAATTATGATTTGATTTCAAGAAATTCATAAGTTCTATACCTTTAAAGTTCACCTACCGAATCGTAATTTTATGGACTGTGTTTTCTTGTGTGGACAAAGTGTGTATCAGTTGTGACTGACTTAACCAGTGCCATGTAAGTAGAAAAGTTCAACTCAGTAATCTGTGGGAAGAGATAAAAGAGAAGCTGGAAAAACAATATTATAAGTTTTTTTTTCAAAAGTGAAGGTGCTTTGAATATGAAATCATAAATCTGACAACTTGAATTGATGATTATTTTGAGAAAATAGAGAAACAAAATTGTATCTACATCCCAAATGAAAATTACCAATAGCTATCTTACCAGTCACACTTTTATTTAATTTGATTAACTTTAACATGACAAAAGAAAAAGAAAATAGAAAAAGAATGAGAAAAACCTGGGACCATAAACGGTCTAATGACTCTGTAGTTAATGACATGCAATTCTGTGCCTCTATGATTTTCAACTTCGATGGAAGCTCTGGTATGTCTCTTAGCCTCTTGCAATTATTCACAAACAGTGCCCACAGAACAGCACACTCTTTAATGCACACAGGAATGGACACAAAATCATTCCCCGATAGATTCAAATTTTGCAAATTCCGAAAACAATTCAGAGTTAGGTGAAGATCTTCATCCAATAGACAACAATCTCTGAGATTCAACACATGTAACTTTTTGCACCTAATATCTGGCAGGCTCTCTTGCAATAATTTCTTCAGTGATTTTTTGCTACCAGGTCGACTGTTTTGCAATGCAAGCCAGCCAAGATTTTGCAATGTGAATAAGCTGTAAGGAAGCTCTCCAAGACTTTTGCAAAAGTTCATAAGTAAACTTTTGAGTCTTGGAAGATTTCCAATGGAATGTGGAAGCTCTTTAATAGCAGTGTGATCTGCACTAATATATTTTAGTGCCTCCATCTTTCCCACTATATGTGGGAAGTAGTCAAGACTCTTGCAATGACTGATGTTAAGGGATTCAAGCGATGCCATCATCATTTGATGTGGAAAGCTTCGAAGTTTGGTGCACCCACGAACATCTAATTCAACCACCTTAGAGAGATATCCCACTGAATCATGAATCTTGATCAGATTGCGACATTCTTTAAATAACAGTTTTCTTAAAGTTCGGAATTGAGACATGTCGGGTACTTCAGTTATGAATTCACAACTTGAGAAATCCATATATGTCATGTATTCAAATCTCTGCAAAACAAAAGCTAGATAAGTTAATCAATAGTAACCATCAAGAAAGATTAATTTTTGAGTAAAATATTCCAACTCCCTCCTACTTATCTAATCTTATATAGACTTTCCTTATTTTTAGTAAAATTTTTTAGTATAACCTACAAAAATCTCCCTTGTATTTCAAAATAAGCCCACCACACACAACTCCCATTCAACAAAGCCTAACAAAATTTCTAAAAGTCAATGTGACACTCTATGTTATATATTTACAAACCCCAAAATATCCCTAAATGAGATCTCCTATATTTTAAAATTTAGGGCAATGTGACACTCTTATTTTTTAAAAATTATACACACATTCTATTATAAAAAATAATAAAAAGTTGATAATATTGATATTCTATAAATATAATAATTTTATCTGCATTAACATACCATCACAAAATTTATAAATTAAATATAAAATTTATTAAACTTAATTAAAGGGTCCCTTTTCTTTTTGCTGACTTTAAATTGTAAATTTTTTAAATATTTTTTCCTTAATTAATATGATTTATGTCCAATGCAACATCCTATACTGCATGCTGAATGGGTTAGTAAAATGAGTATTCATTTAAATAGAGTGACTATTAATTAAATTATGTGAGTGTTACATTTAGAAGTTGTCCTGGCAATTTTACCTAGAAGAGGGTATCTTAGAATCTCATCCACATGAATATTTATTGGGTGTTAGAAATATGTTTTACCTGATAAATTGTCTATGAGAAAATGTTTCAAAGACCTTAAATTATTATATTAATAGAATATTAATGTGATAAATTTTACAATTATTTTTAAAAATGTAGATAGGCAAATGCTTTTTTTTCGGTAGAAAGACATGTATATATACATTTTAAAGAATAAGAGAGAAGTTATTGTAGGTTTTAAGAACAAATGAGAAAAATATACAATAATGTTAACTATTGAATTTTAATAACAATTATGTTCAACTTCTATAAATTGGAATTATATGTAGCTTAATTATCTTAAAAATAGGAGAAAGATTTGTGTAGATTTAAGAAATAGAGAAAAAGTATACGTAAGATCTGAAAAAAATACAAGAGAAATTGGAGTATTTTAGTCCTGATTCTTAGAGGCACATTATAGATAAAGGAATTTGGCCAACAAATAATTATAGATAAAAGATAAAAAATACCTTGAATGGCTCTCCCAGTCTGACACGACTACTACGTAAACTGAAGAAAACAAGTTTCTTGGGATAAAAATCTGGTGGTAATGTCATTGAAGGGTATCCCTCCCAATCAAGCAATCTTAAACTATTAGGAAAATATTTTGGGCTTGTTGAAAACTGGGCATTTCGAATAGTGAGAATTCTAAGGTTATTCATCTTCTCAAAGGCAATACCACTCCACTCTATCTCTACTTGTTGAGGTGGATCAAGCATTATTCCTTCAACATTGCTACTTCCCTGTAATCCAAGTGCAAAGAATTAACATTTATTAGATATTGTGAAATAGGAACAATGAATTTAATGTGTATGAGGAAACAAAAAAAACTTAAAGTCTTACTAAATTTTCATGTAATACTCTAAGAACATCTTTGTAATACCATAATCTGCTGCGTTTTTCAGGATTTGATGGTGCCTCTTGCCTAACAATCTCTCTACCCATTTCTTGTATTAGATCATGCATCCAAAAGCGGCCAGCATCAATAGTTATCAAAGCTTTATCGGCAAGCACTTCAATATAAAACCTTGCACCAAAATCACAAGCATCCAATATTTCTTTAACATATACCAATGTCCACTTCTTGAAGAAACAAGCGATATCTAGGAAAATACGCTTGGCATTGTCCTGTAAGCAATCATAGCTTACCTTTAGTACCTCATGAATTGTTCCTTCTGGCATCCTTTCATATTGTTCCAATATAGACCTCCATTCTTTTAAGTTTTTATTAGCCAAATTGGAGCCTATAACCCTTAAAGCCAAAGGAAGGCCTTGTACATAGCTTATCACATGGTTAGACATATCTTGATAGCGTTTTGGAGGTTGGCTTGTATGGAAAGCATGCCAACAAAAGAGTTCAAGAGAGTTATCATCATTTAGCTTCTTCATTTCATATGTTCTGTCAACATGATGTGCAATTAGCAATTGCTTATTTCTTGTAGTTATGATTATCTTGCTTCCAGAACCAAACCAATCACATCCTCCTGCAAGTTGTTCTAATTGTTCTACCTCATCAACATCATCAAGAACCAATAGAACTCTTTTGTGGGAAAGTCTATGTTTTATTTTAGATATTCCTTCGTCAACACTGCCAAACTTCATCCTCTTCTCCTCAAGAATATCTGATAGAAGTGTCTGTTGGAGACGAACTATGCCCTGATATTGCTTTGAAGCCTCTCTAACATCAAACAAAAAACCTGCACCTTCAAATTGGTAGAAAATTGAATTATACAAAGCCTTGGCAAGGGTTGTTTTGCCAATTCCACCAGCTCCGTGAATCCCCAACATACAAACACCATCATCAGATTGGTCCAGAAGTAACTTCACTTCTTCTATGCGGGACTCTAGTCCAACCATGGCATCAGTGCTGTGTAACCGTTTGGTAGGTAGCATAGCATATGCATCTTCAACAATCCTTTCAATAAACACAAATTCGGATCTACAAAAGTGCAAATTGTTTTTATTTTGAAGATGATTCATGCAAATTGCCATTTGTTTTATCATTTATCATTATTTTTATTTTTATTTTTGTATTTTTGTAAAATCCTATTTTGACCCTCCAGAGATGACTTCAATTTTATTAGCTCTCGCAAAGATTTTTTGTATTACTTCAATACTTGAAAAATTAGACTTTCAAGTATTAAGGCGATTAAAAAAAAAAAACCAATGCGGGAGCTAATAGATGCTGGAGACCAAAACGGGGGTTTTATTCTCATTTTTTTAACAAAATATAATTAAAACTGAACTAAGCGTAAAACAAAACTTGTGCAGTTGTCAATAACACTAAATACTCCGTTGAATAGCACACCATCTACACCATTTCTAATTAACAGAATAACTTGTGAAGTTTTGAACATAGACTATTTCTAATTAATAGTCTATGTTCAAAATTTCACCAATCTTAGCATGATATATCATGTTAGCAACTACTAATTTAGTATTTTAAAATTTCATCAGCAAAAATCAATTAGAATATAATATATATGTAAACCTACTCATCTCCAAAAAGCCATCTCGATGACAAACTGGCAGCTTCAAACAAAGCAGACCTCCATTTGCGCACTTTCTTCATGTCATTCTTGAACCTATCTTCATTAGCATCCATTGCTTCTCCGAAGCTATTTCTCTGATATTTTACATCCGTCGGTTCCACCTTATAAAAAATGGGCATAACCAGCTGGTTCTTCTCCTTCTTACACCGAATGATGTGAGCGAGTTCATCAAGGCACCATGTGGAAGTAGCGTAGTTCCTAGAGAACACAATAATCGAAATCCTCGATTTCTCGATGGCTTTAAGAAGCGCAGGTGAGATTCGTGTCCCTTTCCCCAGCCTCTTGTCGTCTATGAAGGTGTTGATTCCCCTCCGGCGCAAAGCATCGTAGAGAATCACAGTGAAAGAGTGGCGAGTATCTTCGCCTCTAAAGCTGAGGAAAACATCGTAGCTATACTTGGATTCGCTGGTGAAGTCAACGGATGATGGTGCTCGTACTTCAATCGCCATGGCTGCGATAACCACTACAAGCTAGGTATTGGGACTTGAATACTCTAACCAGAGAGAATTTTACACAAAATGTGGTTGATCAGCAAAAAGCATGGCACGCATTTAATCCTCCAACGATGCAAGGAAGATGGTGGGAAATTTCTTGGAACCTGGTCCATCAATTCCATTTGAGAGTCTTTAGGGATCCGATAGTCTCACCAGTAAGCGTTGAAAATGCATCGAAATAGTGAAGAAAGTTTTTGATTTAGTTAAAGAAAGAATAATATGCTAGTGCGTTTGCGCATGCGATAATATGATATTTTAGTCCCCTCCTGACCAACTTCCCCAGGGCCTCCTCGTTGGTTCACATCGAAAAACAAAAGGAAAGATGAAGTGAATATAATAAAAAATGTTGTATTTGATTTAGATAAAAAAAAAAATTATATTTATATTTGAGTATTTAATTAGATAAAATAAAAATAAAATAATAAATAATAAAAACATAAAAACTAAAATATCCTTTCATAATAATTTTTTTCACTTTCTATTTGTATCCACATTATATGGATATTATTTTGTATAATAAGTATTTTAATAAAATTTTTAAACAAAATATTTTTATATATGACTATGTTCTTATAATAAAATAATTTTAATTTAATTTATACTTCAATAAAAATTTATTTTTTTAAAAAATATATTTTTTACATTAATCAAATTTTATTTTTTAAAAAATTATTTACAATTTATTATTTAACATATATTAGTTAATATAAATATAATAAATATTTTTAATTATATTTAAATATTATATAATATATTATTATATATTATAATATTATAATTTTTATATATAAATATTATATATATGTGTGCGCACACGCGCGTCCACAATATTATCTCCCCCTCTCCCAAAACACACACACACACATATATATATATATATATATATATAGATGATCTAATGCATAGCTACTAAATTTTAGTAGGTGACTTTTTTTTTAATTTTAATATATATGTAATTTATTTATTTGAATATTAAAAAATATGATATTATTTTTAAAATATATTTAGTATTAATTAATTTTTAATAAAACTTTAAATATTTTTATTTATTATTATTTTAAAAATAATGTTATTCATTTTTAGTCTATACAATAAATAATTAAAATTAATAAATTTATATTTCATAATATTGGTTATATTTCAATAAATATTAATTTATTAATACATAGTGATATAAATAATATTATTTATAAAAATTATTTTTAAATATTATATATATTAATTTATTTAATATATTTAAATATATATAATAAAACATAATATATATATATATGCCAATTGGTCATTCAGATTCCAACTGACCAAATGATCATACAAAAATTTATATATTAAATTTGTAATTGGTCTTCTTTTTTTAATTTATAAAATTCATTATTTTTAATATTAAAAATTATTAAAATAATAATTAATTAAAAAATTTTGACTAGATTAAAAATTTTTATTTTTGACCAAAATTTAGTTAAAAAATAATATTTTTCAACTAAATTTTGGTCAAAAATTTTTAATTGATAATTTGATTTGATAAAACAATATTTTCTAACTAAAATACAGTCAAAAAAAATATTAAATTTCAGTCGATCTAATTTTTTATTTTTCACATTTCCATAAAAAATCTATTATAAAATAATAAATTTGACAAATATGTAAATTTTAATATTCAATATTATTCATATAATTTATTAATTTTAATATTAAAAATATTTTACTATTTTTTAAAATATAATTATTATCAATTATTTTTATAATTGATGTTTCAATATTTTTATTTTTGATTATTCTTTTTGCAATTAGTATTACTTATTTTTTAATTATAAAATAATCAATTAAAAAATAATAAATTTCGTTTTGCCTTAAGGTTTTGTTTGAAAAAATAAAAATATTATATATTAATTTAAAGTAATATCTAACTCTCTGTTTGGTAGGAAGGTTTTGGGGGGAAGGAGAGGGGAAAGGAAGGGCCTCCCCTCCCCTTGTTTGGTATAAAAAAAATTGAAGAGGAGGGGAGGCAAAATACCCCCTCCCCTCTCCTCATCTTCCTCCCCTCCAAAAGTAGGGGTTTTTGGAGGGGAGAGAAAATTTTGTGATGTATTAGACAAAATTTTCCTACTATATTTTTAATATTCCACCCTTGCCCTTGCTAAAAACAAAACACACTCATTTCCTCCACTTTGTGTGTCCTATCTGCAGCTTCGTGGTCTCTCCAATCTTGCAGTTTGCAGCTTCATTGCTCCCGTCTTCCATCACCTCCAGAGCTCACGTTTTCTCTGGCGCCTCTAGAGCTTGTGTTTTCTCCGATGCCTCCAGGTCTTTACTTTCTTGGTCAGTCCCTTCCTTCTCCAGATCTCTTGCTTTCTTGGTCAGTCATCTCTCTTGTACATTTGCCTGTATGTGTGCTTGTATGTCTGTAAAGAGAGAAGGCTTCAGAAATCAAAATCATATCTGAGCTCGACCTTGCTTGTGTATACTTTTTTCAATGCCTAGAGCAGTGAAAGCAAACTGATGGAGGCTTGGTTTAACTATTCTGCAAATTGTTGAAAATCCTTCATGGTCTTGCTAGAAATCGTTAGGGAAACTAGACGTTCATTTTCAATGTCATTGATACTCTATTGTCATCCCTTAATGTCCATTTTCTAAGCTTATTATACTTGATTTTCTCATCAGCTGTTTTCTGGGTTAGAAGGTCATTACTATTCTATGTTTTCTGGGTTAGGGAAATTGAAAAGCCTTCATGGTCTTGCTGGAAATCGTTAGGGAAACTAGACGTTCATTTTCAACGTCTTTGATACTCTATTGTCATCCCTTAATGTCCATTTTCTAAGCTTATTATACTTGATTTTCTCATCTGCTATTTTCTAGGTTAGAAGGTCATTACTGTTCTATGTTTTCTGGGTTAGGGAAATTGAATTTAACTATTCTAAATGTTCATTTTCAACGTCTTTGTTGTCTGGGTTAGGGAAATTGAATTTAACTCCATAAATTCTTCTCCATCAGACTAAAAAGCCAGTAGTTTTTTCCATATTAATTTGAATGGTATCTAAATGGGTGTAGGAGACATGAATATAGCAACCAGGGATTTTTCTTTTTGACAATCTATAAACTGCTTCAATAATTATGACAATCTATCATTTTTCTTTCTAATCATGTCCTTTGTTTCTATTCCTAAAATTGAGTATCTATTTTCAAGTTACAGAAAACGAAAACTTTGATTACATATACTGTACTTGATTCCTAAAATTCAGGACCACACTGAAATATGCTTTGAAGCCTTCATTTTGGGTTGGCAAGTTGGTTTTTTCGGTTTCCCTCGTTAATTGTCATCTTTCCCTTTGTTGAAGCATTAGTTTTCGGTCTGGAAATGAGTATGGATTCTGATTAAATTTGCTTGATTCCTTGCATGTTGTCATAGTGACTTTTGAGCATGAGTTTTGCTTGCTTTTTGGTCTGAAAATGAGTATGGATTCTGGTTAAATTTGTTGTTGTATCCCTGATGCTGTGAGCATGATCTAACCTTGCTTTTGAGCTTATTTTACTGCACAAATTCTGTTTGAACTTGCTGGTGTACCCCTAATGACATTAGCATATTCTAATTCTTGTCTTGATTTACATATATCAGATTGTGCATGACTTTATTCATTTTTTTGTACTTATAGAACCAAGATTTGAACTTCACAAACTACCTACATTTCTTATTGCCTATGTTGCAAAGGTACGGGTATCGGACTTGGGAATAGAAGCAGGAATTTTTAATATATGTATATATATATATTACATGATAATCAATTTCAATAGCACTCATGGAGACCCTTTTATCCCTAGATCCTACTGATCGGGGAACTGCAGCATCTGCTTTGAATAGTGAGGTGTGATTTTTTTTATGAAATTCAAATGGCTAGAACATCTTTTTTTATAGTGATGTCATTTTGCTTGTTGGTACTTCTTGTCCTAATGCTCCTTACATGCAACGCAACTCTGTTTAACTTTTTGTTTTTTCAAAACTTTGACTTCTTAAAGAATTTAAAATTTAAAAATTATCTATAGGACTTATTCTGTGCGCGCACGCGCGCACACACACACACACACACACATGTATATATATATGTAACACGTAAATGCTCCTATATTATCTCTAGTACCTAATATTGAGTCAATAATTAATGCTCTAGTATTATGTCTATTACTGTAAGTATCTAAAAGTATTGTCTCCAATCTCCAAGTCCTAATATGATAGAGCTAATAGATAATTCATCAAAATGATATGTTTACCACTCATTAATTAGTAGTTGATTACTATAACTAGTTCAGACATAGTTTTGCAATTGTAATTTTATTTTATTTTATTTTTGGTGATCATTTATTGCCTTTAATACTTCTATATGCATTGTTCATGACTCTCTCCTTATGGTGTATTTGTGATTTAGTTCTTCACGACAAAGCCCTTACCTTGTGATTCTTCAAGTTTGCCTATTAAGAGTAGAGATTAAGTTCTATATATATAGATTGATTTGTTGCATGGCTGGTCTTGATTGGATTCTTTTTTTTTCATTCCTTTTTTAGATAGATTTGGTATTTCAATACATTTTATTGGTGCGCCAATGGTGGGAATTTCACCGAAGAGTTATAGCTCTATTGTTATGTATGCTTATATATTATTATCGTACTCAAATGTGTAATAAAAAAAAAGTTATAGTATGAGTTTGAAGAGAGAAAGAGTACGTGAAGAAATAATGAGCCGAGTAACTAGGAGTGAAACAAGTCAAAATATCATTAGAATGGGTCTTAGAGCTTTTATCACATTATGTGCTATGTTAGAAAGGGAGGGTGGATTACAACCTACACGATGGCCAAGTGTAGAAGAACAAGTTGCAAAAACTCTTTACATATTAACACATAAAGCAAAAATTCGTGAGTTTGACTTTTGGTTTCGACGTTCTACTGAGATAATTAGTCGTCATCTCCATCAAGTGTTGAGAGCTATCCTTGAATTGGAAGGAAAATTCTTTGTACAACCTGATGGGTCAATAGCCCCTCTTGGAATTCACACTAGTCATAGATTCTACCCATTTTTTAAAGATTGTGTTGGTGCCATAGATGGAATACATATACGTGTCAAAGTATCTTCAGCAGATGCTCCTCAATATCATGGTAGGAAGGAATTCTCGACACAAAATGTGTTAGCAGTATGCAATTTTGATTTAAAATTCACTTATGTTCTCACTAGTTAGGAAGGCACCGCGACTGACTCAAGAATTATGAAAAATGCATTAAGGCGGGAAGATAGGCTTAAAATTCCAGAAGGTAACTCTTTTAGTAATTGCTAGAATTATTTAAAGCATATAGGTATTCAATATGATAGTAATTATTTTTTTGGTTATAGGTAAATATTACCTTGTGGATGCTGACTTCATATTAACAAGTGGGCTTATTACTCCTTATAGAGGTGTTTGATATCATTTAAAAGAATATTCAGCAAGAAATCCTCCTCAAAATCATAGGAAACTATTCAATCTTTGACATTCATCATTGCGAAATGCAATTGAGAGAGCCTTTGGTGTCTTGAAAAAAAAAATTGAAATTTTAGCCAATTCAGTTGAACCTACTTATGGAGTTAAGGCTCAATCATTGATTATTATTGCTTGTTGTATTCTTTATAATTACCTAATGAGTATAGACCCCGATGAAGATCTTATAGCTAAAGTAGATGCTGAACTTGAAGCTCAAAATTTATCTGATGATAATAATCATGCTCCCATTAATGATAATGAAGAGGCTGCACGCGGTGAGCTTATTAGAGACATTATAGCTAACCAAATGTGGTTAGATTACCAAAATAGTCATTTGGAGTGATCTTAAAAATTTGTATTGTTATTTGATTTACTTGTTTGATGTATTGAACTTTGATATATCAATTTCAATTTGGATTTTCATGTACACATATATTAAATTTTGATGTTTTTATTTCAATTTGGATTGTTATGTGTTCATTTAATGTCTTTATCTTTGATGTTTTCTTTTATATATCATATTTCAAGAATTTTAATTCTATGCTCATTTCTATTATGCTAAAACCCATAAAGATTATAGTATGGCGCCAAAGAAGGCATCAAGGGGAACCACTAGTAAGGAATGTTTGAATTGGACTAAATGTATGGATGATGCTCTTGTGAATACTTTTATGCATCAGCATAATGAGGGCAACAAAGTTAATGGGACATTTACATCCGCGGCTTATGACAATATAGTCAAAGAATTGAGTGCTTTATTTGGCAAAAAACTTGACAAGGAAAAGATAAAGAATCGCTGGAAAACTTTAAAGAAGAACTTTTTTGAAGTGTATGATGTGTTTAAGAATGGCATGAGTGGCTTTGCTTGGAACCTATCAACAAACTTGTGGGATGCGGAAGACCAAGTATGGGATGCTTTAATTGAGGTTTGTTATTTACAATTAATGTGATTTGATAAATCTTTATAATTAAAGTTGCTTGCTGCTATGTTTATTAATGTCAATCCTATCTTTTTTAGACGAAGCCTAGAGCGGCAATTTGGAGGAATACCCCAGTGCCAAATTATGAAAAGATGGTTATACTATATGGTAATGATAAAGCCACTGGAGAAGGGAGTGCAACAGCTTCTAAACTGAGAAAAAGACGTCTATCAACTAGTGAAGAAGACTTTCATGACGCTGTCAACCATGTCGATAATCTTATTTCACAACATGAGGTCACATTGGAAAACTATGAAAATTATGTTGATGTTGATAATCTTTTAGCTCATGAACAATCACATGGGGATACAAGTGCTACAAGTAAGAGAAAAAGGAAAGAAGTTGAAACCAAAGAAAAAGATATTGACAAGTTAGTAAATGTAATGGATAAAGTAACTTCTATACTTAGTGTTGCAAATGATGTAGTTCAGCGTGGCAATAATATCTTACAAGAGACTTTAATCCCCAATGACCTAATGTCAGGGGAAGACATTTGGAAAATGATTACTGATTGTGGATATGATCCTGACAAACTGCTTGCCATTTATAATTCTCTTATAAGAGATAAAGAAAAGCATAAATCAATTCTTCAATGTCCACCTGTAAGGCGTAAGGCGATAATTATGGACTTGGTCTTTGGTTCTTCTAAATGAATATGATCATTAGCATAGATGATGATATTTTGGTGTATACTTTATTTTTGAGACTTTTTGCCACTATGGGGAACCAATACCATGGATGATGTATTTTGATGTCAACAATATGTTATATTTGATGACTATATATTTTTTGTTTCTTATGGTAATCTTGTTCTATATATTTTAGTGGTTTTTGTAGAAATTTTTTTATTTTTTTCTTCTGATTTGACTGTTGAGCTATGAGATCTCCTGGATTTTATTTTTAAAATTTATTATTATTATTTATATCAATTTTTATTAATATTATTTAAGAATTAATTCCATTAACATTACACTATATTATTTATTATTTAAAAGACATTGAGAGTTGTCTTTCATTATTTTTAGATTTGTGCATAAATAAAAAAATGTGATGACTTGACTATAATTAAAATAAAAAATCTATATCAAAAAAATAGCTATGCACCCATCTTATTATACCCAACCAAAAACTGTAGCTTAATAAGTGTATAAGTATATATATATATATGATTTTGAAAATTTTTTATTTATCAATCTCAAAATTATATATATTAATAAAATAAATGGATTTAGATATAATATCGATTAATAAAGAGATAATTTTAATATAAAGAAAGAAATTGAAGTTATTGAACTTTTAACTATATTTTTTATACAAAAGGTATAATTGTCCACTTATTTTATCTCCCCTCCCCTCCCTTCCAAATGAACCAAACAAGTCATCGTTAAAACCCTTCCCCTCCCCTCTCCTCCCCTCCATTAAAATCATTCCCCTCCTTTTGGTTGAACCAAAAACTACCTAAAAATTAGTTGATTTAAAATATATATATAAATTAAAATTTTGAAAAAAAAAATAAAAAGATACTGCTACAACTACAATTTTAGCATAGACAAGACTATTATAGACCTTTTGAATTTTCGTGCCTTTTCATACCTTTCCATGAATGATTTCTTTTTCATCATATTTTCTCATAACCGAACAAAAAATGTAACAAATTCCTTCTCAATTTCTATTTTTACCGCATGTTTTCTTGTAAACAAATAGAGTCTCGGCATCATTTAGAAATCTCTGTTTTCTTAGCAAGGACAGATGTAATGGGTGCCAAAGAGGTGCACGGCTGCTTGCCCCTCATCATTTTTTATTCAATGATGTTTAGGTATTTATTAAGTTTGCAAAATCAAACAACTATCTTGGATGAGAAAAATATGCAAAATGGTGTACGAATAAAATTAATGTTAAAAAAAAAGTAACTATTTTGAATTTGATATTTACATGATTGTTGAAGCTAATTTCTTTTATCTCCCTTATACTTGGTACATATTTTATTTCAAAATTGTTACCTGACTTTCTTGATGTATATTACAAAAACCTCCTCTATTATTTGCTTCTATCAATAAAAATTAACTTTTTGTAAAATATGCATTTTTTTCCAAAAAAAAATCACTTATTTGTCTTTACTATTATATTAAAAGTAAAATTACACTTTTGTGTTGAAACTTAACATCTTAATTTGTAATACATATAAAATGTCAAAAAAGCTAAATAATATTTTTGAAACAAGAAAAATATCATATGTTATTTAACCAAACTTTAGGAGGGCAAATTTTTTTATACCTTTTAGCCTATAATTTTGATATAATAAACATGTTAACTTATTTTTTAATTCTCGTCTCACAATAAGTTGATTCTTCATCCGTTCCATCTCAGGTACTTCCTCATATCAGTTTTCAAGCTAATTACGCAGCTTCTGAAAGCCAGTCAACTGGCCACCTTTTTTCCTTCCTTCCGTTTCTAGTCCTGTTACGAATCACACCTTTTTTTTCTTAGCCTTAAGCAAGCAGCATGGCAGAAGATATTTATCCATTATCCAATTTCGTGGAAAGTGCTGATATGGACTGATATGAATAGTCGTCTGGTTTGATGGGAAAAGGACGCTCATCAACTGTTGATTCCAAACCCAATACCTCTGTCTCACAGTTATGGCAATTTTAAATCAAAATTATATTACAGTTTTTCCTTTTTTTTTTTGGTAAGAATTATTGCAGTTTTTCCTTAGTTTTTATACAAAACTACTTACAACCGGTCAATTTTATTTGTGGGTTCCATCAAGAGAAGTATTACGTTTTTATTGGTGCGTTTGTTGCATCTATTGAAACAAAACAAAATCACAATTTGTAATTAAGCTAACAAGACTTAGCCGTAATATTAATTCAAATTTAGTGTTAGTACTATAACCTTATATACACACACATGGTGAAATATTTAGTTGAATTATGGTTATAAGTATAAAGCAATCAAAATTGTTTCCATTTGGGCAGGCAACTCACTTTGATAGCCCTGTTCTCTCCACATGAATCATTCCTTCTCATGGAAAGTCAACTTGTGAAATTTCCCTTCGAATGAAACTTTATTTTTTTTTAAATTGTTATCTTCAATTTTTTTTCTTTTTGGGGGGCCTTAATAAGTTAATGGAATTGTGCAAGCCATTCACAACACAAAATCATTGCCATTTATAGTTTATATTTGCTAATTTTTATAAAAGATAGGGTTACTTACCCCTTAAGTATCACAGACCTTATTCATAGTCCTCGTTTTAATATAAAGAAGTGATAGATTAATTAATGATATACATAATTAAAAATAAGTGTGAAACCGCGTTCTTTCCGTCTCCGTCGACATTGTCCATGGTCCACCTGAAACGAAGCAACATATTCTTCTCTTGATAACTACAGCAAGACGGGCATTGTTCAGCCCCACCGTCCTATTATTTGCATTGGACAAGAAACAAATATTATTGCTGTCTTGTCCAGAATAGAATCCTCTTGTAACCAAAAGAATTCTGTTAAAGAAAGAAAGTGACAAATGTGCATATTTGTCTTTTTTTTTTTAATCTAACATAAATCCCTTCATTTTGAGTAATATTTTAAAATTTGAACTAGTGATTAAGTTAGAATAAAGAATAATGTATAATTTAATAATCTCAATGGTAGTCGAATGGTAGTCGAATTATGTATTTTTTTTTACATACTGAATGGTAGTCGAATTATGTATCCGACTGCCATTTGGTCATAGTCATCTGACTACAATACTGTTGGTCTCTTTTTTTTTTCTTTTGGTATTTAATTTTTTTAATTTTAAATTAAAAATATATTTTTCAAATTAATTAAATTTTACTTTTCAACAAATTATTTATAAATTATTATTTTCATACAATAAAATTGATTATTTATTTTAAAATTTTATAAATATTATTTTAATATAGCTTAATTAATTTAAATTTAATATATATAAATATAATAAATATTGTTTAATTAAATTTATATACTATATATTATAATAGTATATATATTAATATATAAATATTATATATTTAAAAATATAATATATATGTATATATATCTGCTTTGTCGGGGACAAAGGGATAATTTAAAAAAATAAAAAGTAAGCTACATTAGCCAGTCATTTTCTCTTCGTAATCTCTCCATATTTGGGGAGAAAATTTTCACATGAGACCCATTGTATTTTTCTTTTTTCTTTTTTTCTTTTTCTCTGTTTTTATCTCTAACCAAACGTGGGAAAATGTTCTTTTTCTCCTTCCCCTTTCTCTTCCCTCTCCTTTTCTCTCCATTCATTGTAAGGATTTACAACTTGGTACATTTGTTGTACTAACTTAGCTAATTGTATGATAAATTGAAAAAAAAAATATAAAAATGGGTATTTCATATAGAATTTAATATATTTTCTTTGATGACATTTTATGCATTTCATGCTCCAATTATGTATGCACTGTGTAATTCCAAAAAATAAATTTGAATGAGAAAACACCGGAAAAGAAGATTTCTTTAAAATATATTTTGGTCAAATTATTTTTTTTATAATTTCACTCAATTTTTAATTGGAAAAAATATACTTTTAGTACCTTCATTTTATTTAAAGGTTTATTTTCATTTCTTAATTAATTTCATTTAATTATAATTTTCTTCTTTAACTTTACCTAAGACTTCACATTAATTTATTAACTTTATTTTATTCTAATTTAGTTTTATAACCTTATCTTAAATTTTAATTTCGCCTTTTAATTTTATTTAGTTCTTTAATTTTACCTAAAATTTCACTTTCATTTCTTACTTTTATTTTGTTTCAATTTGACCCTTAATTTCAAAAAGGACTCAAATGTTTTTTTTTCTTCAACACCATCAAATTAAAATATTTTTAATATTTAGGCTTCTTATGAATTAAGAGTTAAGAGATAAAAGTGAAACATAAAGTAAAATTTAAGGACGAAATTAAAACCAAATAAAGTTAAAAAACAAAAATGAAGCCCAAGATAAAGAGACCAAAATTGAAACTGAATGAAATTAGAAGACGAAAGTGAAATTTGAGATAAAGTTAAAGGAGTAAAAATATATTTTTGCATTTTAATTTGATCTCTATTATTTAAAAATTTGTAATTAAATCTTTATAGTATAAAAAATTTTAATTTAGTCCTCATCATTAAACTTTTGTTAGTATTTTGTTAAATTTTATTAATATAACCAATCATATATTATAAATATACATGATTTAAACTAATTCATGCAAAATGTCTTCATATGATGACATGCTGAGGGGGTATAAGTATATCAATTCTTACATTGGTGCCAATTGATCTCTCTTCTACGTGTGTGCACACATAGGAGGAGCTTATAAAATGAGAAAAGTAATTTTATATGAGAGTTAGAAATAATCATCCTTAAATCATAAATCAATAATAAAGATTAATATGTGAGAGTGATTATTTTTCTCGCACCTCTTACATAAAATTACTCTTCTCATTTGATGTACTCCTATATATATATATATATATAGATTACAAGAGTTACTAATAAACCTCCCGACTCTTAACAAATATTGTCGCAGTGAAGCTAGCAAGTAGCGACACAATAATCTCCTGAAGAAAATAATTACTGTGCTTCTCTATTATTATTCATATTTTGATAAATAAATTATTTGCTTAAAATTATTAATTCAACTTAATCATAATTTAAAATTAGATTATAATTTTAATAAAAAACACATTAAATTGTTTGAAAAAATATATATAAATAATAATAATATTAAATGCTCAATTCCACAAGAATCTTTCTAATCTTGGTCACATCAATTTTAAGTCACAATTTAGTTATTGTGATGAATAAATGTTACTCCTTTTGTTTCAAAGTAATTGACATTTTAGAGTTTCTTTTTTTCAAAATAATAGTTGTATTAGAATTTTAAGAGAGCATTAATTACCTTTTTACAATTTTACCCTTATTATCTCCACTAAATACTCAGCTACTACATACATTAATTACACGTTTCAATATAAGGATATTTTAGTAAAATATAGTTATAGTTTTTTATAATTTAGACTATTTAATAACTTCCTTAATCCTTGTACAATTACCTTAAATACCAATTATTTTGAATCAGAGGGAGTACTTTAGACATAGATGAAACGAATTCATGCGTAGCACCCATTGAATATTCATAAAAGAATTCACCCAAATTTTGGTGAATTCTTTCCTTCCCCAACTTCCCATCACTTCCCAATCTCTCTCCTCACACTGGCCATCACTAGTAATGGCTATCATAGCCATGGCGATTCAAGTGCTAGCACAATTCTTTGGCTTCACCTGTGAATCCAAGTATAACTATGACGTTTTCCTGAGTTTCATATGCCACTCCTTGGCTGGAGCTCTCTATGATGCTTTGCGCGGGAAGGGAATCAGCACCTTCATAGGGAAACAGATCTCACCTGCGCTTCTTAGAGCCATCGAGAAATTGATGATTTCGATTATTGTGTTCTCTAAGTACTACGCGACTTCCACATGGTGCCTGGATGAACTTGCCCCCATCATTCGATGTAAGAAGGAGAAGAACCAGTTGACTATCCCTATATTTCATAAGGTGGATCCGATGGATGTATAGTATCAGAGAAATAGCTTCAAAGAAGCCATGGCTACTCATGAAAATAGGTTTAGAAATAACCTCAAAGAAGTGCACAAATGGAGGTCTTTGTCTGAAGCCTCTCATTTGTCATTTGGGATGGTTTTTGAAGATGTGTAGGTGGCTGTATATTATTTTCTAATTAGGTTTTGCAGATGAAGTTATAAATACTTAAAATAAAATTTTATTTTGGTCCTTTACAGATGACCACAGTATCAATTAGCTTGCTCATTGATTTTTTTTTCATCATTTTAGTATTTGAAAGTCTAATTTGTTCTAATTTCATCATTTTAGATGTATAAAATGATATTATGGGATATTTGGAGGAGCCAATGTTCCGAACGGTTAAAGCAAAATAAAATTCTCAAGTATTGAAGTAATTCAAAAAAATTGTAAGAAAGCTAAAGGTACTAAGGTTATCTTAATATAGAGGATCAAAATGGGATTTTATGAAAGAAAATTATGATAAATGAGAAAACAAATGACATTTTGCATGAATCATCTTCATAATAAAAAGTATGATAACTTGAAAAATTTTAACTTTTCAATTAGGTCCCTCATGGTGAAAAAATGAAGTATAAAAATAAAAATAATGCTTATTAATATAAGATAAATTATTTTAGTTTCTAAAGAAAGACTAAATAATTTTTAGAATTAATTATAGAACTTATAAAATTTTTTAGGAACTTTTCTAAGTAATGTAGGTATTTAACTAAGGCATATCTAACTTTACTAGGGTAAAAATGCAATTTTAGCTTAAATATATTAAAATAATTTCCACCGCCCTTTTTTCTTCATTCTTTCCGAGCTCTCTCTTTTCTTTTTCTTTCACTGCACCTAATGATTCTCTCCCAAAAACAAAGCATCCCCATTCTTCTTTCTCAAATGCTTCAGTCTGCTTTAACATCTAATTGTTCTGTCGTTCACCATCCTTGATTGTCATTAAATTCTTCTCTTTTGGTGAGCTGATTTCTACCTTTGTTTTTCCACCTTTCTCTTTTCTCTTTCTTTTTTCTTTTTTCATTGTTTGGCTATGAGTTTTGTGGATTTTGTGAAAGGGAGTTCTTCTTATTCCCTTGTTCATCTTCTTTCATCACTTTTCATCCTCTTCCATTATTGATTGGAGCTTAATAGTTGTTGTAGCCTTTCTCCTTTATTTTGGCCTTTGAATAGCTACCAATTTTAGGGCTTCTTGATTTTGGACCTTCATATAGCAAATTAACACTTTTCATTTCATCCTCCAAGCTCCAAGAAGTAAGTTTTAAGCTTAATTTAATTATAAAACCTTAAATTAAAAAACATGAATTTATGGTTTGATTTTGAGTATGCAAAAATTTCGGAGTTTATATTTTAGAGAGCATATTAGACTATATAAATAATTGTGGATGCTAATTGTGTAACTAAAATGTTTAATTCATGTTAGTCGTAATTGTAGGTAATACTAGAGAGACTCCTTCAACTGAAGTTCAACCTTGAACAATAGGAAATAAGGACCTCTACTATTGGTCTTGACCAATAAGTGTATAAATAGCAAAGTAATAATTTTATTTTATTTCATGTTATGTTTTTTTAACCTAAACTTCGTTTTATAATTTACATGCTCAGCGTCTTAAGGGAAACAAAATCTATATTTTCAAAACTTCAAATCAGGTGTTGTGATATAGGTATAGGTGTGTATACATATTCATATGATGAAATAATTAATTAATTAATCAGTGTATAGATAATTAGGTTGTGGCAAAGTTATGTACTTGTGAGATGCAAAGGGAGAAATTGGAGAAGTGAAAGTAGTGATGTATTTAAATATATATTTCTAAGAGAAGTGCTTTATGTCATCTTGTTATTCCATGTTTTCTGGTGACTCTATCAATGAATAATTCATTTTATTATTTTGTTGAATCATTATTTTATTTTTAGTTACTTAAAATGCTAATTTTATTGGATTCTATTTTCTACTTCCATTTTTTTTAAATAATATAATAAATAGGGATCTGGTTAGGACCATGTAACTGTTAGTGGAAGTAACAATCTAAGTGCACCTAGAATGAGCTGTGATTTTGTGATAACATTGCAATATGATCTATCTAGTGCAGCGACTTGAAATGCTTGATGTGTACTATGAAAGCACTAAGATGTAATGTATCTCATGCAATGATTAGAGATATGATGTTAAGGTTTGATAGTGCTAAGGCACTTGGCAATTTGGTTTCTTCCTATAATGCCCCTTTCCTTGATATTTTTTTGTTATTTAGAAAATTTGGTTTCTATTTGAGAATTTCTTGTTTATTAAATAATTTCCTTTCTTTTCAACTGTAAATTATAATATTGCTGAAATTATTTGTTAACTATTCAATTTTTTAAAAAAAATAAAAAGTGAGCTTGTTTTCTCTTTACATACTTTGTTATTTATGCACTCACTAAACCAGAAATAGACTTATTCCTTTCTTTTATTATTTCAAGGACTAGCAACCATGAGGATGAAGTGATATGAGAACTTGTGTACTATTAGACACACAAAGTATGTGCTCAGTTTTGTGCTATCAGTTTCAGACTCCATGATGTGGCAACATATAGGTGTGGAAACATTTTGAGGATGATAGGTGTCATGTCTTTTGTAGGGCCCATTATGGCCACTTTGAACATGTATATATTATATATAGTTTATTGATGTAGTCTATTGAATGTAACTTGATATCATTAGTACTAGTATTAGATTGAATTATTGTGCAAGTTGGGATGCCCAACTTTTAGAGAAGATGCTACTGGATTTTTGGCAATCCCTAAGTGAACTATATGATATGCATGCATATTTTCAAAGCCTGTGGATTGAATGTGTTGGCTTGAATCTGTGGTATTATCTTTGAATTTAAATCTTTGAGATTTGCTAGGCTAAACTAATCACTAGATTGGTTTAGCCTATATGCTAGTCTTGACTCAGAAATTAGGTCATGGCAAAAAAAGATTTGCATTTTTGTAGATATGAATTTGGGCTTATTAAAAGAATTGTTGAAGATGCACATGCTATGCTACCTCATCCAAAAATTTCTTCTATTCATAGAAAAAGTATTAATTTTTTGTTAATGAACTCTTTTACATTCATTAAGGACTGACATCACCATATCTGTAACCAAAATCTATTCTCCAAAAAAGGCCTTCAAAGAAGGGAGAGATATGAGGTCCATTGGTTTAGGTTTTTTTTTTTGTTGATTGTAATTTTCAATTGTATTTTACTATTATGTGCAAGAACGATACAACAACATAGGAAAAAACCAATGGCATTGATGTCACAAAGCAACAAAACAACAAAATTGTGGCACATTTTAGTTTCTGTCAACTATTTTGCTTTACTTGTTATAGCCTGTTTTGTTTTGTTTGTTGGAGATTGTGCCCTAGGCCAATCATTGTATTATAAATATTGTGCTTTATTAAGAAATAAGAGTTTTCTTTTATTACATTAGTATATTGTTTTCATATTTTATATAATAATATCCTTGGATAAATCATATTGATTATCCTAAATATCCTTAGTCAATCATCATTGTGGGAATGATGATGAACTAAGACTAGTATGATTTTGATTGATGATTATGTGTCAATCATCTATATAGATACAAATCAAAATCATAGGCACTCGTTAAAGAACAAGATACTGGATTGACCTGTTATAAGATAGCTACATGGATTAATTCATAAATGTATCTCATATATAACCGTGTCATCGAGCCCTTAGATTTGAGATCACTATAGTTTCTAACATGAAGAACACTATTTTTTGATATAGTCAAAAGGCATCTTTAACTGGGTGATCATAAAGGTTATGATCGAGTATAGTAGAATTCATATAGAAGAAGATGAGTGGTCAAGATAGGATTTGTCTCTCTGTTTAATAAAGAGACATCTCTAGACCCCTCGATGAGTGAGACTGAGAAATGCATAGTTGTGCTCGAATGGAAGGGTTTATATTTGTATTGTCAGTCAGCACGTAAATCGAAAAAGCGACGATCAAGTAGGATGAGAATGATCTTTTCATGCCTCATATTTGATCTAAATATCGTATGACAAAAAGAATGTGATAGGGTTATATGACAGGTTGCATCATATCACCGATCTTTATATGATTTGGGTAGTCACAATATTTTGCTAGAGGCCGCTTGTGACTTGTAGGTTAAATAGTATCATTAGCTTACTACCAATGTCATATGGGTCTACAGGATCATATACAAAAACAAGTCAACTCGAACTAAAATGTCCAAATTTATTGAATCTGAAATTGCATCTAGATTCAATGAATGTCACGTTTAATGTAGGGTGAAAGAATTTTATAAATAAATATATTATATATATATATAATTTATAAAATTTGAAACATATCTATGTTTGAAATATATATATATCCTTTAATTAATTTAAATCAATTAATTTTAAATTCAAGTCTATATGATGATTTAAATTTAAACTAATATGATAATTTAAATTTAATTTATGAGATAAATTAAATTTGAATTTAGTTCTAGATTTAGATTAAATAATTGGTTAAATTTAATCTATTAAATAGACTTAAATTTAAACTAATATATTTAATTAAGATTTAATTTGATTTGATTTAAAATAATATATTTTAAATTAATCAAATATATATGAAACCCTAATGAGATACCTCTATAATAAAAAAAGAAGAAGGCTTAGGTTTCTTCGAACAATAGAACAACAAAAAAACCCTAGAGAGAGAAGTGTACGGATGATGTACTGACACTGTACGGCTGCCTAAAGAGAAAAAGAGGAGTGTCTTCTCCACTAAGAACGTGTACGGACGTTAGTCAAAGGTGCTAGCTCACTGTTCAAGTTGAGCAATTGTTTGTGTGGATGCCGGTAGAGGGAGCAAATCTAAAGATCAATTTCTGAGATTCGATGCAGAAAGAAATATTACATAACAAAGGTAAATATTTCTAGATCTACTTGATTTAAACAACATTGATGGATCCATGGGAAGGGATTCGAGATTTTAATTTTCCGATGCGTGTCCCAGAATTCCAAACATTGTTGTGGTTTGGGCTTTTGATGAAGGTAATGGATGGTGACCGGTGTCTCAAAAATGTAGTTGGTTTTCACAACTTCAAAGGCATTATAAATATAGGCCTTAATCCTCACTAAAAGACAAAATTTTTTAGTGTTTTAAAAAGACAAAAAAGATCGAAATTTGCTTTTTGGTGACTTAGAGAATCAAAATGAAGAGATGGTATGTGCACTATCTAATCAAAATGGAATTAAAGCTATATTATTTATGAATTATTTTTATGCACAATTAATTATTAACATGAAGGATTTGAATTTAGGTTGGCGTTAAGGAAATGAGGAGTTGATGACTTAATTTTTGGAACTATATGACGAGATGAATTCTAGGGGTAAGTAATTGGTTAATTTGGTTTTTAAAAGAATAAGCTTGAAGAGAAATTAGGAGATCTTTTATTTGATGCTTAATTGCTTCTAATGGAATTGTAGAAAGGAGTGGAGTAGCAAGCATTGAGAAATTTCAAGAATTGATAAACAAAGCTTTGATTGGATCAACTTAAGAACTTGAGCTAGTAAGTTGGGAATTTAGATCATGTCTATTGTTGAGTATATATAGATTAAGGTGCATTGTCACACCATAATATTTTAAGCTTCATATCCTCGTATCCAAGGTTGGTCTCATGTGAATTCAAGGAAAAACCAAGAAAAGAAACAAAAATATTGTATTTTCTTGCGTTATGTCAGGGTTTAAAAATTCATTTCGCATCTTGTGAACTCACCAATATCATTCTCTACTCATACTTTATCCATAAAAGTCATAAAAATTTCAAAGCATTCCATAAACCATGGATTAGAGACCAAAAACCAGAAAATTCATGTTTCAACCTCTGGTCCAAAATTTATATTTCTACTAACAACTTTGCAAAATTATAACTAATTCTAGAAAAATCAAAATCAAGAAGCCCATAGCTTTCTGGAAATCTCTAGATGTTAACATTATACTGAAAATAATTCCAAGCCATAAGAGCATCATTTGGACCATTTTTGACAATAGAAAAATGACATAGGTTAGACTGCCTAGTGTTTTCTGATACAACTTGCTAATATAAATTTCAAAAATTTATAACTAATTACACAACAATTCAAGTTGGGCAAACTATACCAATTTAAAAAGCTACAAATGTTAAGTAGAAGGAAACAATAAATCCAAACCAGTTTAGAAGCCTTTAGACCTAGAAAACTAATGGAATAATAGCCAAGGTCTACTGGCGTCCCTGATACTGATTTGAAACTTAAAAAATATAGTTCTCCTTTTACAAATCTCCAATTGAGGTTCTTCTAGTTGGTATAGGTCATTGTGAATTTCTAATTTCTTTTTGTAAAATTTCATAGCTATTGGATATCATTTGACCCATGAAGAACAAAGACAAATTTTTAGATTATATGAATAGTGCCACTATCAAGTTTTGCAATTTCAGCCAATTTTGAAAATTTTCCAAAAATTCAGTAGAGCTCTAAATAATATGCATTTTAGCTTCCCAAAAAGTTATAGACAAGATCTATAAGCATGCCAAATTTTAGACTAAAAAGAGCTCATTTAAATAGATTTTGCTATAGCTCACAATTATGGTCACTTTAGTGTCATATAAGGGTTCAATTTAGTACAAATGATCTTCTATTGCTTCTACCATAGTTTGGACAAGTTTGAAAGCACAAATACATCATATATGAACTGTCTAAGTGCTCTAAATTATCATGCATTTCAATTTGGTTATTCCACGTGCAAGAATACATAAGCAAATATAAGCTCTTAAGTACCAAAATCACATTCTACCATTGCTTTGCCATCAAATTTGGTTCATACATCATCCATACATACTTTTACATTTGTTCAAATGATTACAATTAAAAAATAATATATACATAGACATTTTGACACTCTTTTACATCAAATGTTATACATGATCATATAAAAGTGTCAAAAAGGACCATTTAAGCTTCATGAGTCCCATTCCTTGGCTCTTGAGTTCCACCTAGGCCATAAGAGATAGGAGAGGGAAGTGGGTGAAATTCATAAAATTTCAATAACTCATACACCCATTCTATCATACATTTAAGGCATATACTATGTCAAAGTGCACAAGTATGCAATCTAACATAACCATAAAGTATTCAAATCCATATTTTCATGCCACAAAGTCACATCAAAGTCAAGAATAAGCTCTAAGGACTTTTGGTTTAACCTCACCCTATTTTTAGAACTTTTGGATTTGCCTCACCCTTGGCTTAGGAACTTTTGACTTGGCCTCACCCATCCATGAAACTTTTGGCTTCATCTCACTTATGCTTAGAGACTTTTGACATCTCTTTACCCATATCAAAGGACTTTATGCATCACTTCACTCTTGTGAGCAATGTTCACAAACCAATAACATTCAAGAAAGCATATTAGTACCAATATAACAACATAACATCAAGTGTCATGTTTCAATATATAAAGGTACACACAAACACACAATGACACATATACGCCCAAGAATACAAACAAGAATAGGGTGGAGAGCTACCTTGATGTTTATTCAAACTTTAGTTTAGAGTATTCCTCTCCTTCTCGACCTCACAAGCACAATGAGATGGGATTTGATTTCCTTGGCTTAACCACAATAAACAACACTCAATTATACTCTTGAAGCAAGCCAAGATCTTAAACACATATCAAAGGAGCATACTTTGTTCACTAGTTACATAATGGCTCCATTAATGGCCTAATGAAGTAATTACCACAATTCAAGTTCTTAGCTCCATTCTCTTCCCATATCTAGGCCTCTTGACTTCATTTAAGACCCTTTGAGCCATTACACACTCACTTTCAAAAGCCTAAATACATTTTGCTTCATAAAGCTACATTATGGAAGCCATTGTCTCATCTCCCAATCTATGGCTCCTAAATTTTTTTCAAGGGTTCCTCCCACCTTCTACCATCATATGAAGTCTTAAACCAAGTCTATAATAAATTAAAACATTTCCTAGCCTATTCTTCCAAGCTTAGCCGAGACACCCACACAAGGAAGAGCTCATGGAATTTTTTATTTTTTCTTGATGGGAGGGACACTTGGAAGCCTTCCTAGAGGTCTGAGGGGGTCACATAAACATTCACACATGCAAGGAAATTCAAGAAAAAAATTAGTTTTTTCATTATATTCAAAAGCTTCACATTTTTTAACTTGAATTTCACTTGGTTTTCTTGCAATTTCTGTGGATTTCCTAACTCTCTATAGTATAAAACCTATGATTTTCTCTTGTTCTTAAACAAAAATCCCCCCATGATGATTCTGTTTTGGGCCATGGCATACAATGGAAGAGGAGGAGGAGGAGAAGAAGCAACAAGAGGAAGATGTTACCTTGGATTCAAGCTTATTTCAAAAGTCCTTTGGCTTCCCTTAGCCTTCTCCTTAACACCCCACTCTTCTCCCTCTGAATCAAGGTCAAAATAGAATCACATCACTCATCAAAACCATGGAATGGAAGCTTGAGAAGAGGAGAACAAAGCTTCAAGAAGAAGAAGCATGAATTCTTGAATTTTTCTTACCTTTTTTCCTTAATTTTTCCCTTCTTCTTTGGCTCCTCTTGGTGCATCCCTTTCTCTAGCTTCCTTTTCTATTTTGAATGATGCAATATGTTGATTGGAAGAGCCCAGAATTTAGATGCCTAATATTAGCAAGAAAGAAAGGCTTTGTTCTTTAAAAATGATGTTTACGTCCCGCGTAAGGGGGATTTTCACTACAAAAAAATATGAAATTTGCAGCGACAAAAGTCATCGCTAAAGAATCAGAAGTCGTCGCTAAAACTATTTAGCGACAACAATGTAATCGTCGCTAAGTCGCCGCAATTACAGCCGTTGCTAAAGAGATTTAGTGGCCAAAAAATTGTCGTCGCTAAAAAGACTTTTTGCGACGACAAAAATCGCCCCTAAATATATGTAATTTTGTCGCTAAAACTCCAAAACTTTTGGAACCACGGCATTTAGAGGCGAAAAAAGTCGTCACTAAATGTATAATTTTAGCGACGACAAATATCTTTTGACACTAAAAACTTTTAGCGACGACTTTTTGCCAATAGCTGTGGTTACTAAATGCATACTTTTAGCGATGACATGTTAGTTCAAGAGATTTAGCGACGACCTTTTCGCCGTAAAAATCCTTCTATTTAGCGACGACCTTTTAGTTCAAGAGATTTAGCGGCGACATTAGTAGTTGCTAAAATTCTTTTTTTTTATACACTATTAGCAACGACTTTAGTCGCCGCTAAAAAGGGTTTTTTTTTCAGATTTTTAGTATTTTTCTTAATTATTTTCTTCAATCCTGTTTACTAAAATAGATTTTATAATATTATAAATGGTGAAAAATAAATCTTTTAAATCTCTAATAACATATACCCTTTTACAAAATCTAACATTTTAAAATACATAAGTAAAAAGAGAACAAATCAAACTTTGCTAACAAATTTGATATATACATTACTGCAAAGGTTCATCCAACAAGTATAAATACAAAAATTTGTCATATGAATAATTTTTTAAACTCACTCATACACTCCACTATTCAATGTTTAAAATAGCATTACAATATTACTAAACAAAAAGAAAAGAACAAGAAGCTAGTATTGGTAATTGCTTGAATCTTCGTAATTCAAGGGAGGGGCACTAGCATTCAATCTAGACACTTCATTTTGTTTTGTAAATGTCAAGACTTTCTCCATCAAAGCAATTACCTGTATGACAAATTGAGACCACTTTCCAATTTCAGTAAAGTATAATGTTGAAAGACTATATATGTCATAAACAAATTAATGTCAAAAATTTAAAAGGAAAATGGTGTTATAAATTAAGATGCATTATTTGTCTTAGTTAAATAATCAATCATTAAAACTCTTAATTACTCAAAAAATTATTGAGCTTCTCCACTTGAAGCATTGTTCATCAAAGGTACATTTCCCTGCTGAAAATAAACATAACACTAAGTTTTTTAACATTGAAAAGAAAAAGAAAAGTGAAAAGATACCTGTTGGAATGTGGCCATGAAGGCAGTCATTTGAGCACAAATTTCAGCTTGCATCTGTGCTTGCATTTGGGCTCGCTCCTCTTGTAGTTTTTGTTCCATTTCTTGGCGCATCTCTTCACGCACTTGTTCTATTGCAGAAGAAACTGTAGACTCCACTTCATATTCGCCGATACTTCTCTTTCTCGAGGGTTTCTTCCCATATCCCTTGCCACGCACATACCCCGATCTCTCCCCCAGTACGGTAGCTAATATCTCATCTCCAGTTAGGCGTGCCTCTTCATTTGTTACTTGTTGTTGAATAACAAGATCGTGAATGCGTGACTGTAGTGCAGGACATGAGTTAGAAGTATGGAAAATTGTACAAACAATTTGTTTAAAGTTAATGAATTTGAGAACATTACATGGATCTCCTGGGACTGTAGATCAGCCCACACTATCTCCCCCTCTTTTGTTCGACGAGTATGTTGTGCCTCCCATACTCGATCAGCTGTTGCTAGGTCCCCTGTTTCTGGGTCCCTCTACATATTTTTCAGACATTAGTATTCAAAGCTTTTTAGCATGAAAAAAAATAGTAGTGAATATAGAAACGAATTTCTCCTAAAATACAATGAGATGCTCACCAAAGACTCTTCAACCTCTGCAAATGAGCGGGTACCACATGTATGTAATGTTACCTGCTTTGACCTATTTCTACTATTTCTACTACTTGCAGCCTGCATATAAAGCCAAAGTGTTGTTAATGATAATTTTAATTAATAATAGTATAACTGCAATAAAGTTTGAACTAAGGACCTGAAACTTATCGGACTTAAAGTGCTGAATTAGCCAATCCCAATCTTCAAGGCTAACATCCTTTGGTTTTGCTGCCTGCCTTTCCTCGTCAGTCATGTAGTTCTTATATATTTTTGACAACGAAGACTTCCAATTCTTAAAGAGTCGTTGCATCGAGTCCATGCAGTAAGACTTGAATGCCATCTCCTGTTGAGGATCGCGAACTTCAAATTTGTCCTATACATTAAAAATAGAATAGAAAATTCAAATTATAAGTAGTTATAATTACAAATATAACATAGGTATTTGCATATTAGTTAAAGATATGCATTTAAAATATGTAACTTGTTACCTTCACTTTCAACCACATGGTGTCCCCATCTTTATTTGCAATATCTTTCCAATCACCATCTCTTAAGGACACAGTAGTCCGCATCACCCAACCAATGTAACTAGATAAGTCTCGAGCTCCATCTCCAATCGGGCGTTCAGTAGTCCTAGACATGGTAATTAAGATCTTATTGCCAAATTTTGTTTTAAGATCAACTCCTAAACACTTATACTTCCCTCGACCCTTTTTAACAGTGCTGCAAGAAGCTGAACAATATAGAAAAAGAAAACGATTAGATTATGATACATAAAAAATAAATATGCTTATATATGACACAAGGTAAAAAATTAACCAAACACTTATATTGTTTCCCTTGCTTACCTGCACTACTCTGATTTTGTGATGGTTGGGTAAAAGGTGATCCATCTTGTTCTTGTTCTTTCTCACCAACTGGCTCTAGTGGCAATGGAGAATATTGAGCTTCTAGAGCTTCTAGTGCATCATGCTCAAGTTACCCTCTCGTACGTGGTGGGGATGCAACATCACTCGTATTATTCTGCCTCCCCCGTCCATTTCCACGTCCTAAGCCTCGTCCGCCTCATCCACCCTCTCTCCCACGCCCAGCACTTGACATTTTCTATATCATTCCACATTTATTATGAGAATAAAGTAGTTGAACAATGTCAATTTGTAAAATTATAAAACTTTTAACCAAGAAATGAATTATCAGAAGGGAAGTTTTAAAAATTTAAAATAATGATAATAATAATAATGATAACAACATTATAGAAACTGTCATAATTATCGCTTATTATGTGTTATAACTTATTATGATCGAAAACCTTGTTGACAAGGTATTGGTCAAGTCAACAAGATCTTGGCTTTTATAAGTTTCTCAATTAAAGAATACCTTGTTGTAAGATAACAAATCCTGTTGACAAGGTTTCAAACTTCTCTCTGTTGACAAGGTTTCTCAATTTAATATTTTAGTCATTTATTATACGTACCATTAAATATCATAGAATCTTAGTTAATCTTGGTCTGTATCTGTGGTTTCAGTATCGACTTCATCATCCTCCCTAAGTATGTCTTCTGAATCTCCTTTGTCAGTGGATACATCCTCATCATTATCATCAATGAATTCATATTCTGCATTAATTGCACTTGGGCATTGTGTTCGTAGGCGTTCGCTTGAATGGTTTAGAGTCTCTGGAGCAACATCATCTCTCTGCAACTGGACCACAAAGTCATTTCCCACATTATCGTCAAAGACCACATATAGTTCGATCTCATCTTGTTGATATGCCTCATCGATGGGCCCTCCTTCAAAGTCCCCACTAACGTCATCATCAGTCACCTCAGGCATATTGAACAGGTCACGAGGATTTGTCTTGACAACAATGAGCCAATTTGCATCAACTATGTCATTTAAATAGAATACTTGTTCGGCTTGATATGCTAAGACAAATGGCTCATTAGAGTTGAGTGAATAATGGGTATTCATGCTAGTGATTCCAAATTTATCAACCTTGTATCCTCTTCCTAGATGAGCCACATCCCACCAATGACACTTGAATAAATGCACTTTTTTATGCCCAATATATGACAACTCATATATGTCATCTAACACACCATAGTACTCTTTATTCTCGTCTTCATCATCACCTTTCACAAGTATTCCACTATTATCTGTTCTTCGGCCTAAGGCACGATCTTTTGTGTGGAATCTAAACCCATTCACTGTAAATGCTGAGTAGCGGTGAACCACTTTGAATGGGCCAATTGCTAAACTCTTGAGGTCATCACTAGCCTTACCCTATGCGCTTAACTTTGCAACCTACAATGAGAGATGAGAGATCACCATTGATAAATTCTGTTATGATCAAAATTTATCACATAATTCATACATTCCTAACGCGGTGTCCAAAAACTAACCTGTTCACGAAACCATTTTGGGAACTCTTTAACTGTTGATCTGTGCATTTCCATCTGCTTCTTATGCTCCCTGCAATGAATAACATAATTAAGGTAACAAATTCTTGAAGAAGTTATTATTTGGAAGGAGTTACCAAGCTCCACAAACGTACTCTATGAATGGCCAAACCTCTTCACAATTGTGGAGCACATACATACAAGCTTGATTGAACTCCACATTAGAGAGGAATCTTGATTCGTAACCTCCCCGGACTTGGCCACTTTTATTGAAGATGGATGTCTCATCCTTTCCCATAAGTCCATCATCGTTTCTGACAGGCTTATTGAACTTGGTGGGGATGTCTTTCAAGTAACGGGAGCAAAAAGTAAGACATTCATCTGCCAAATATCCTTCGGCTATTGAACCTTCTGGTCGAGCCTTATTGCGAACATATGTTTTTAATGTCCGCAAATACCTAAATACATAAGAGGATTTGAATAAAGAATTTAACATAGAGTATTAATAAAATTTATAAAAGGCATATCTAGTGTAGTAAGTTACCTCTCGATAGGGTACATCCACCTATATTGTACTGGCCCTCCGAGCTTTGCCTCTCTTGCCAAATGGATAGGCAAGTGGATCATAATATCAAAGAAGGCTGGTGGGAAAACCATTTCCAATTTACATAATGTGCTTGCAATTTGGGATTCAAGATGATTAAGAGCCTCAGTTGTTAGGCACTTGGAACATAAATTCTTAAAGAATTTACCTAACTCTAATATAGGTTCAGATACCTCATTGGGCAACAAGCCACGCAATGCTATAGGGAATATATCTTGTAACAAAACATGGTGGTCATGGCACTTCAATCCATAGATTTTTCTGTCACGAACATTAATACATCGTGACAGATTTGAAGAGAAGGCATCAGACACTTTCAAAGTAGCTAGGAAGTTACAAACTTTTAACTTTTCTTGTGGGGACAATGCATAGCAAGCAACTGGAATCAGAACTTTGTTTCCTTCTTCTATCGGGTGTAATTCAGATCTAATTCCCATGTCAACCAAGTCATACCGACTCTTTAATGTATCTTTTGTTTTTCCAGCTAATCCCATAACAGTTGACACGATGTTATCTGAAACATTTCTCTCAATGTGCATAACATCAAGGTTGTGTCGAATCAATAATGTTTTCCAATAAGGTAAGCAGAAAAAGATACTTTTTTTTCTCCAATTAAATGCCCCAGTGACATGGCCACGCTTTTGTTTTTGACCTTTCCCCAGAGTTACATTACCTAGTGCTCGTAATTGACAAAGTGCCTCATCACCGGTTAAAGGAGAGGGTGGAACTCTATGCTCAACTTTTCCATCAAATGCCCTTCGATTTCGTCACCATGGATGATGGGTTGGCAGGAAGCGACGATGGCCCAAGTAGCACAACTTATTTCGTAACGAAATAGAATATGTATCTTTATGGCAACAGGGGCATGCAAGTTTTCCTTTTGTAGACCATCCTGATAGGTTCCCATATGCTGGGAAGTCATTAATTGTCCATAATAATGCTGCACGTAACTTGAAATTAGACTTCTTATAGGCATCATATGTCTCTACTCCTTGCTCCCATAATTCAAGTAACTCTTTAATCATTGGTTGGAGGTACACATCTATGTCATCACCTAGACTTTTGGGGCCTGGAATTAAAAGAGTCATCATAAAATATGGGTGCTTCATACATTGCCATGGTGGCAAATTATATGGAACTAATACAACTGGCCAAATACTATGATTAGTACTCATATTTCCCCAAGGCTGAAACCCATCACTTGCTAGGCCCAACCGAACATTTCTTGGATCACTACAAAATTCTGGATGCTGCTGATTAAATGATTTCCATGCAATAGAGTCAGCTGGATGCCGTAAAACACTATCATCAATGCGTTCCTCATTATGCCACCTCATCTCCTTAGCTGTATGGTGAGACATGTATAGCCTTTGTAGCCTAGGCTTTATAGGAAAATATCGTAGCACTTTATGAGGAATTTTCTTTCCTCTATGACAGTTTGACCTCCATCGAGGCATATTGCACTTAGGACATGACTGAGCATTGGTGTGCTCTTGCCAATACAAGATGCAGTCATTCTCACATGCGTCAATCTTAGTGTAATTCATTCCTAACTCTTGAATAACTTTCTTTGCTTCGTAGTAGGAGTTAGGTATTAATGCCCCTTCCGAAAGAACATCCTTAAATAAACTTAGTAATGAATCCATGGATTTGTTGCTCCAATGGTTAAGGCACTTAAGGTGGAGTAACCTAACTATAAAAGAGAGTTTAGAAACTTTGTCACAACCTGGATAGAGGTCAGTCTGAGCAGCCTGCAAGAAGTCAAAGAACTGTTTTGCCTGCTTATTAGGTGGCTCATGGTTCTCTGACTCACGGTTCCCTTTATTTGAATCTTCGTGACCATATGCATCATGGAGCATCCCAATAATATCATCTTCTTCATCGGTTTCATCAACTATATCATCAGCTACCTCACCACCATTATCTTGATGCAATGAACTAGAAGCACCAAGACGAACTTCTCCATGTGAGTCCCACACTTCATAACTTGGGCTGAAACCCTTCCTTAATAGATCTGCCCTTACCTCAATGCGAGTCTTCCATTCTGTATTCCTACACCCCTTGCATGGGCATCGAATCATATTTGTCACCCTTGGCTGATTAAAGGCCCATTGTAAAAACTCATCAACTCCTCGTCTGTATACTGGATTAACTCTATTATTGATCTTTATCCAACTTTTATCCATCTCTGTTACTTCCTACATTTTAATCAACATCATTGCAAGTTAAGTTGTGGACAAGTCAAATCTTTTTACATGTAAAGAATTATATATTTATGTTAAGTCCATGCCGTCACATCTCTGCTTAACTTTGTTCTAGTTACATGTAAAGAGTTACATGTAAAGAATTATATACTTATGTTTTAGTTCAGATCTCCAAGTTTTAGATCTGAACTAAAACCAAACTCTGTTCTAGTATAAAACATAATGAGAGAAATTGATAAGTTATAAGATATTGTTGATAGGGTAACAGATCTTGTCGACAAGATAAGACCTTGTTGACAAGATCTCAAATTTAACAAAGAAAAATTGAAGACCTTGTTGATTAGATAAGACCTTGTCGACAAGATCTCAAATTTAGCATAGGAAAATTGAAGACCTTGTCGATAGGATAAGACCTTGTCAACAGGATCTTCTACCTCATGACAGAATAATCTATAATTGAGAAGTTTTGAAGAAACTCAAAGTTAGGCAACTCCTTTAGAATCTTCTTAATAAGGTCTTAACTATAGAAAGGTAGAATACATAATGTATGATGGTATGACATACATAGGTATGGAAATAGGACAAAATGTAATTTGAACACTAAGTTTACAGCACTTAAAAAACTTAAGCACCATACTTCATCCTAAAAAAAATAGCAATCCTCAACAGTATTAAGGCAACAAAATTGGACTAAATCTCTAAAGTACATATAAGAACTTAAAGGCATATATCGGAGTTTAGGCACATATAAGAACTTAAAGGCATATATCAGAGTTTAGAAATCTATAGAACTTATAGGCATATATCAGAGTTTAGGCACATATCAGAACTTATAGGCATATATCAAAATTAACACCAGACTTCAGCAGTATCACAGCAAACTATCAAGGCAACAGAATTGGACCAAATCTCTAAAGCACATATCAGAACTTAAAGGCACATTTCAGAATTTATAAGCACTAAATTTATAGCACTCACCAAACCTACAGCACTTATAAGCACCAAACCTACAGAACTTATGGGTCTATATCAGAGCTTAGGCACCAAATTTGCAGCACTTAAAAACAACCATTGCACCCTCAAAAGATTTAGGCACATATCAGAACTTATGCAGGTACACACACAGGTAGGATTATTGAACCAAATCTTGTTTAGACACCAAATTTACAACACTTAACAGAACCATTCCACCCTCAAGGCTTAGGCACACATCAGAAATTAAAACCATGTCATTTGTATCACAGCAAACTATCAAAATAACAACAGAATTGATGACCAATGTCATAGCAAAATATTACAATTCCAAGCTTGATATAGTTCACTATTTTAGAAAAATAATACCTTTATACTTCAGTAGCTACAGTAAAGATTTGAGGAGCCACAGTTGATTTGTTTGAGGAGCTAACACTTGAGAATCTGCATTGTATTCAGTAAGTTTAAAACATAAGAAATTATTTTCAGATGTTTAGCAAAATGTACTGTAAATTTACATATCAGAAGAGGAAAGAAGAAATTCTAAAAAAAAGAAAGTAAATTCGATTCAAAATTGGCATTATTCAGTTCTGCTAGCCACAGCCACAACACTTAATCAATTGCACAAAGAAGGACCAAATAATAGACCAGAGAAGAAGCAAACAATAGACCAGAGAAGGAGCAAACAATAGACCAGAGAAGGAGCAAACAATGAACCATAGAAGAAGCAAACAATGAACCAGAGAAGGAGCAAACAATAGACCAAAGAAGGAGCAAACAATGAACCAGATTACCACTTACATAGCTTCCTTCCTCTTCAGTTTCTGTGTTCTCCTCTTCCACAGCGAAATCAGCTCTTAGGGATACTCTGTTTTTCGTGCGCGAAATGTTTTTGTTAGAATAGCTTCACTCACAATGAAATCGACCAGAGGGATGTATTGGAACGAAGATTGAGAAGGAGATGCGAAGATTGAGAAGGAGATGCGAAGATTGAGAAGGAGATGCGAAGATTGAGAAGGAGATGCGAAGATTGAGAAGGAAATCGACCAGCAGATGCGAAGAAGGTTTGAAAATGAGAAAGGGGGAAAGGGGAAAGACGGGGAAAACAAAGAGGCGGGGAATGAAAACTGACCTAGGTTTTACTGTTGAAGTGCTTTTAGGTTTGGAGCAGAAATTATGAAGAAAATATAAGATTGGAGGGTAAAACTTTAAAATGCCATAACTTTATGTACCGTACTCCGTTTGAGGTGATTTTTTTTTTATTTTGGGTATTTTTTCGAGATCTACGCGTGGCGAATTTTCGAAGGTGATTCGGTCACTTATTTTTTAAAAAAAAGTTTGTTTAGGGCTTTAATTTTGTGATTTTTATTTTTTACTATCTTTCACTAACATTAAAGCAAGTCTATAATTATATAATGCTTTTTATAATTTACTTAAGTTTTATTTTATTTAAGTTTTGAATTCAAGTACTTGATTAACAATAAAAAGAAGGTAAAGATTAAGAAATACAAAATTGAACTCAAAAATTAATTAAGAATTTAGAATCTTTATTCTTCAATAGCCTAATGTATCTTTTTCTATGATCTATCTATTATATATTTTTGTTTAAACTAAAACATTTGAAGTTTTTAATCCTAAATATAAATCATCCTCCAACTTATCTCTCTAGAATTTGTATACGTGGCTGTCTCAACAGGAAATGTATGTTAAATCATTACACTATGACTCATTACATTACAACTAGGCTCATCTTCATAAAAAAAAAATCATTTAAGATCTCTCCAAGTTTAAAGTATCAAGATTGAAGTTCTAAATTCACATCCATGGCTACCCCCTCACCAAAAAATCCATAGAAATCATTATATTTTTGCTTTCATTATAAAATATCAAGTTTAAAGCGGTAGAACATGAGGGAGAAGAAGACATTAATGGATGAAGAAAAAGATAGAATAGGAATTTAAAAGAATTACCCAACTAAAATTAATGTTGCAATGATAAGAGATTAAGGTAGAGTTCAATTTTTTATCCATTATTTTTTTCTCTTTCATTATTTTTTTCTTTCTTTCTACCTCTTTGTTGTTTACGTCGCTTCAAAAGTTGAAAAGGACACATTAATAAAATAAATCATAGAAATAAAAATTAAAATTTTAGATATATGGATTCTTTGACATATGAAATGTTAGACATATTAATTTCGTGAATTATAAAAATTAAAATTTTAACTTCTTAAATCTACTAAGTATTTTAAACTTAATAAAAATTCTAGTTTTATTTTTTTAATTAATGATCATAATTAATGACTACAACTAATATTTTTTTTAGTCTTATATATTTCTATATATTAATCATTAACTTTAAAAATATTTTTTTAACTTAAAAATATTCTAATTAATTTTTTTATCCTGTATATTTGCATATATTAATTGACATGTATAATTTATTTTTTAAACTTAAAAATATTCTAATTTCAAATATTTTTATTTATAAATAAATTATAAAAATATTTCACGTAAAAAATTTTAATAAATAAAAAAATTTACAACAAAACTTTTAGTGGCGACTATTTTAGCCGCCGCTAAAAGCAAACTTTTAGCGACAAATAAAATCAGTCGTCGCTAAAAGATTTGACGCAAAATATTTTTATTTGATAAAAAATTTGGCGCCATAACTCTTAGTGGCGACTAAGCTTTATTCGTCGCTAAATCACACTTTAGCGACGACTAAATCTGGTCGTCGCTAAAAGGTTTGTCAGATATAATGGGCATTTAGACTTTTAGTGACGACCACCTTTAGTCGTCACTAAATCACACTTTAGTGACAACTAAAACCAATAGTCGCTAAAAACTATGTTTTAGCGACGACTAAATCTGATTGTCGCTAAAAGGTTTATCATATAAATAATGGATATTTGGACTTTTAGTGACGACCACCTTTAGTCGTCGCTAAATCACACTTTAGCGACGACTAAAATCAATCGTCGCTAAAAGATTTGTCAGATAAATAATGGGCATTTAGACTTTTAGCGACGACCACCTTTAGTCGTCGCTAAATCACACTTTAGCGACGACTAAAACCAATAGTCGCTAAAAACTATGTTTTAGCGACGACTAAATCTGATCGTCGCTAAAAGGTTTGTCAGATAAATAATGGGCATTTAGACTTTTAGTGACGACCACCTTTAGTCGTCGCTAAATTACATTTTAGCGACGACTAAATATGGTCGTCGCTAAAAGGTTTGTCAGATAAATAATGAACATTTTGGACTTTTAGTGACGACTACCTTTAGTCGTCGCTAAATCACACTTTAGCGACGACTAAATCAGGTCGTCGCTAAAAAGTTTGTCAGATAAATAATGAATATTTTGAACTTTTAGTGACGACAACTTTTAGTCGTCGCTAAATCACACTTTAGCGACGACTTAATCTGATGGTCGCTAAAAGTTTTGTCAGATAATGGGCATTTGGACTTTTAGTGACGACCTATTGTGTCGTCGTTAAATGTTATATTTTAGTGGCGACCAAATCCTGTCGCCACTAAAAGGTTATTTAGCGGCGACTATGTCGATGTCGCTGCAAAAAATATTTAGCGACGACTGTTTTATTGCTACTAAATAGTTTTAGTGACTATTTTTTTTGTCGTCGCTAAAAATCTTTTCAGAAATAAAAATATTTTTTTAGTGACAATTTTTAGTGACAACTTAATAAAGTCGTTGCTAAAAATATTTTTTTAGCGACCATTTTTTTAAGTCGCCGCTAAAAGTCGTTACTAAAAATCTATTTTTTTGTAGTGTTTCATTTTAGCTTTGTTTTAACTCTTTTTTGAAAACCGTCTTTTCCATCATAAAATTAGGTTTCCAATTTTATAAAATGCATTTGAGATTACTCAATTTGGAGCTAAAACCTTCTCGAATAAACCGATCAAAGTTCGGTCAACTGATATTTAAAAACATACACTGGAGGAGTTTTAACTATCCTGGGGTTTTCTATAGTTTTCAGAGCTTCTAAGAACCTCGAAAAGCTCAAATTTTCTATTAAAAAAGCCCTCATGTGAGTTTTTCAAAAAGTATCTATATTTATAAAAATGTCACTAGACTTTCAACAAATTTTTTAAATCACTCTGGCCCCAATTTCTAAGTAACTTAAGACTCAAATCCTCTTTTTCTATTATTTAAAATTTTATTTGGCCTTAAATCACCCATCTCAAGGGACTTGCTTTTCAAACTGACTCATGATGGTGTTTTTAACGAAATACCAAACATTACATGCATTGTTAATAAAAATGAGAAATTTGTGTATGTATTGTAATTAGATTCTTTCCCTTTGGATTCATTGGGCCTAGCACTAGCTGTGTGGAGGTGATCGTGAATGTTGACTTTTGAACATATAAAATGTCTTTTGAAATATACATAAGGTTCTCTTTTTGTATGATTGGTCGTGTCACCCTTTTTGGGATTTTTTGCATGTATATAGTGATGAATGCCAAGTTAGGGTGGCTCTCGAATATTTTGATGTGCATGTGATGTATAGAGACTCCATGTTGTTGATGGCTAGACCTAAGCTTATGTAAATAGAAGATATGATGGAGTTTGGTAATACCAAGTAGTTTCAAGTTGCATTTAGTTCCTTGCATATATTGAGTTCTATTATGGATTTGGTTGATCAAATTGTAGTGTGAGAATGTTTATTATACTTGGAATATCCATTTAGAATTTAGAGACTTTAAATTACATAGTTGATAGTTAATTATAATAGTCATAAGAAATTCTATGCTAATATAGGAATAAGGCTCATGAAAAGGGTGTAGCATGGTCGCCTAGACCATTTGGTGATCTATTGGCAAATTTATGGTTTATTCAAGCTTAAATTAGTGAACTAAAAGGTTTAGAATTGGTTTGGGTTTAAGGAGGCTTCAATTGCAAAATTTGGGTAAGTAAAACCCAAGGTGCAAGCCATTTTGGAAGTTAGTTCTTGTAAAAATACTAAATTGAGGCTTAGGATAGTCATAATTTGATTGAGGACCTATGGCTAGGATTTTTGGCTTTAGCAAATTGCTTTAGGTATTTAAAAGCAGCCCTAAGGGGATTGGAAGAGTATAGCATAGTAAGATGAAATTTTAGCATGTCCCTTATGAGTTAAAAATCAAAATTTTACTGGTCTTTAAAGGGTGTTTGCTGTCATGGATTCCTAGTATTGTTTAAGGCCTGTGTCATGCTTTAAAATTGGTATCCCTCATAGTTTTGAGGAGTTATAAGTTGGGACACATTTAAATAAGTTCATGTCTGTCTTGTTGGAACAGATTTGGGAGCTTATGGAGTTATGGGAAAGATTTTTGGCTGCTAGACGCTCAGTTGAAATTTTGTTTTGTTATCAATTTTCACTGTTACTGCTATCTTTATTTTAGGATCTTTTTAAGTTTGAGGGTGACTCATGCTATAATGGTGCAATTAGGTGTTAAGGGTAGTGGTTAAAAGCCCTAGCCTAAAACCCTGGAGAATTGGTGTTGTTTGAGTCCATTTTTGCAGCTTAAAGTGTGTTTTGTTCCTCTATTTTACTGTTAGGACTGTTATGGTGCGAAAGAGAGATGATTAGTGTGTGAAAAAGAAAATTCTGTTCTGAGGTGCAAGGGCTGTTGTATATTGAAGAGTAAGTTCCTAAAGAAGTTAAAACATGCTTGGAGTGTTTATAGTGCTAGAATTAAGGTGTATATCTTGGCAAATTGCCGAATTCCATTTGCTATAGTAGTTCAATCAACCCAACAAACTTGAACCATATGGGGACTGATTAGTAACTATTTATAATGGTAATTATATCATAGCAAATTAAGAAGTGGAATTAAGGAAGTTTAAAATAATGCTTTTTCAGCTACCATTTGGCTATTTAATTTTTTAAACCAGTTTGATATGCAGATGAATCAACTTAACAAACCATATGGGGATTGATTGGTAACTGTTTATGATAGGAATTCCTTTGTGAGTATATTAATTGTACTAGGAGCTACTTATGATAAAATTGATGGGTGAAAACATATTTCTTTTTTTTTTTTGGATGAAGTGCAGGTTTGTTAAATACTTATTAATCTTTCATTAAATTGCATAAAATTTAATGAAGCAAAATTGGGGACTACATTGCACAACCATGTTTTATATTTTTAATGTCTGAAAATGTTTTTTGAGAAAATTTGGAAAGGTATATATTAGCATAATTGGTCTTTGTTTTGTGCTTTAGAATTATGAAATAAATTTTTTAAAAAAAAAAACCTTTAGTGGCAATAAATGTTTTTAAATAATAAATTTTTAGCAACAATTATTATCATCACTAAAAGTCTTTTCTTTTATAATGGTTCTCATGGTAAATTAATGTGAGAATGAATTTTTTGTTCTCATAGTAATTTACTGTAAGAATTTGTAAATTTTTTTTTATGATTCTCACAATAAAATATTGCAAAAACACAAAAATTAGAAGAATTTGTAAATTGTTTAATCTTATAGTAAATTATTGCGAGAATTTTGTAAGGAAGTCACAAATCGTATCACAGCTTAAAAAAAAAAAACTCTTGTAGACTTTTCGATGTTCTCACAGAACATTTTGTTAATGGAAAAATTCTACAAGAATTGTGAATTCTTACGGTTGTTTCTTTCACAACCCAAAGTTCATGAAAATTTTTATTAGAGTAGCAACTCTCATGAAATTTTCGGATTTTTCTTATGGAAAAATTCCACAAGAATTTTTTTGTTTTCTTGTAATGATAGTGAGTGGAGAGTATGATTAAAGAAGCTAAAAAGGAAGAAATTTTGTAAAAAGGTAAAAGTCAGAAGGTGAAAATTATATTATCGGCTTTTCTTAAAGAATAAAAATCAAAAGCTTATAGGAGAAGCTTACATATATTTTATTTATTTTATAAAATTTACTTTTCTAATCAATATAAAAGGCAGATATATTTTTAAAAGTCTATATTTGAGACTTCAAAATATTAAAAAGGTCAGATGAAAAATTTTAGGGGGTAGATTAAAAATTTTAGGAAAAAAAATTTTATAGATATATAATACCTAAAAATTTTTTTAAGGGACAGCTGCCCCTAAATGGAATAACGTGGGTCTATACTTGGCAGTATATTTCATGTGATGTGTCTTTATAGTTGTAAGTTATGATTCTTAATTATTTTGCTTTAGAAATGTTTCTTCTTGGTATCCAATAGTGTTGCCTCAAGGGGAAGGCTTCAATATGCACTTTAATTTATTCACCCTCTAATTTATGCTCTCTCATAAATTATTAAACCTGCTTTGTGGTTTCATTCAAGGTAGTCTTGACTTTAAGATCTCTTTGAAGTTCCCGTAAGGGCCATCAACTGTCTAGGTTTGTTAGCTGATAGACGTGCTTTCTGTACAGGATCAACTGTTTAAGCTGTTAAAAAAAATTCTTGATGTATATTTTGGTTTTAGATTCAATATCATGAACTGATAGGTTATTAATTTGTTATTAGAATTATCTAATTTAGGAGTATGCCATATATATGGAGAATATTTTTATATAAGATATTTGCTTCCACTTAATAATTTAATATTGAGTTTAATCTCTATCCATTTAGTTATAATTTTATATTATATAAAATAATAGCAAAATGAATACAATCAGATATTTTATAGAAGAAAAAATAATAAATAAACTTGTTTCCAAAAATAAATAAATAAATTTCATATTCATGGTGGTTATAAATATAATTGCCGCCAAAGGACAAATGTCGTCAACAATTAGATGCAAATATAGCCTCCGTTTTAGTGACAGTTCTCGCAATAATTATCGTGGAAACAATGGTGGTTATGTTGCTAATTTAGCGGTAGTACCATCATTAATTGGCTGCAATTCCTACATCTGTGATAATGATTTAAATGGCCGCTAAATGATTCAATGGCGATTATAACTGCAATTTTTTTTGGTAGTGTGCCTAGACTTGATTTCATGAGTAAAGTCACCCATTATGGACCTGAGACTCCTGCAAATGACCTTGATATTCTTATTGCTGATGATTTTAGAGGAATTTCTTGCCTGCTTGATCTTTTTGTAGTCTTTTTTTTTTTTTTTTGGTTTTGGCCCTCTTATTATCCCCCAAAAAAAAAAGTTGCCTTTTATTATTTCTTTTATTGAGCACCTGCAGCTATTATACGATAATTTATATGTTCTCTCGTAATTTATTTTTTTATTAAAATCATTTAATTTGGTTTTAAATTATGATTGAGTTTTATTTTAAAATATTATAATTGATTTAAGCTCTAAATTTTAAGTAATAATTGTTTATTTTGTTAATGCAAATGATAGTAATACTTAATATTTTAAGGTTAAATTATTCTCTTATTCCTTGTAATTCAATTAATTTTTAATTTAGTTTCTATAGTTAAAAAATTTGTGATTAAATCCTTATAATTTTGAAAATTATTAATTTAGTCATCATCATTAAACTTTTGAAAATGTTTAATTTGTTGTTGGGTCTTTATAATTTTAAATATTTTTAATTTAGTTTATGTTGTAATATTTTTAACAATTTTATTAAAGTTTAATGACATGACTATTGTGTGTTATCTTAATTAGTACTTGCAATATGCATGAAACCAAAAATAAAAAAGAAGTAAAAATAAATAATAAAGTAAAATTAACTCACATATATAACATGTGATACAATACATATTAAGTTATTTGAATAAATTAGTTTAAATTATTATATTCAAAATGTCAAAATAATACTTGGTTAACTACATTAACAAAATTTGAAGTAATACTGAAGAAAGTTTAATTATAGGGAGTAAATTAATTTTTTTTTCTTTAACTGTAAAGATTCAATTATAAATTTTTAAATAATAGGAAGCAAATTAAAAATGAAGTAAAAGTACAAAAAAAGTAAACAACAAATATTTTTCTATTAAACGAATGTATTATTTGGCTGCTTCCCTCTTCCCATGTACTTATAGCTCTCTCTTTATTTTTTGGGTCCATTATTCTTTTGGTTTTACCCTTTATGCATTTTACTCTTAGAACTTTCCTCTTCTGCTTGTAGCTGGGAGTTGTCCCACTCTTTCACCAAAAGTTTATTCTATTCAAAGAAAGATCATTAATTTTTTGTTAATGAACTCCCTTTCATTCATTCAGGACTTACATCACCATATCACACTCAAATTCTTTGCCGCTCCTTTTAGAATAGCACAACATACTGTTCCAAGGGGAATATATTGGTTTTGAATGTTCTATACTTCTTTATATTTTTTTTTAAGAAAACAAATGTAGAATAAAGACAGTTTTCCAATTTCCATAAGATAGACTATCTTCATTTAACGTTTTGCTTCTTTCATAATAAAAAAAATATCAAAACATATAAAATAGCTGATTAAGAATAAAAAAAATTTTTTAAAATGAAATTTGGAACAGTAGAGAACATGAGTGCCACCATCTCTATATCAAAAATTTATTCTCCAAAAAGGCCCTTCAAAGAAGTTCGAGATGTGAGGGTCGTAGTTTCGTAGTGGCTCGGGCTTTGATGCTGCTAATGGGCGGTGACCAGTGTCTTGAAATAGAGTTGGTTTTCCCAACTTCAAAGGCATTGCAAATATAGGTCTTAATCCTTCTTGAAACGACCCCCATGATCTCCAGCTTTGCAATGATCAATTCACAATGACAAATAACAGTTTTTCATTCCTACAACAGCTACATGCCGAGGTATTCTATATTCTATTTCATTCGAGATAACCACTAAAACTCATTTTGAGTTATCGCGGGTGAAAGTAGAAACAAAAAGAGTTTTTTTTTTTTGGTAAAGCTTCATGAGGTATTTTAACAATTCTGATAAGTTGTATGGGTAAAAAAAAAACTGGACACAATTATTATTTATCATGACATATAATAAATACAATGGAGAAACGAAACACAAGTCAAATAGATATATATATACATACACACACACCCCATTTTCTAACCGTCATAAACATATACTCCCAATTTACAATTATAATGCATTAAACAAAAACAAAAAGAAACTACATAAAACTGATTTGCCTTACTGAAATTAACAATGTTTCCAAAACAAAAAAGTCCTTATTTTTTTCTGTTAAGTAATAATTGGCTAGTGATTTAATATTTGATAGCTAATAATACAAAAATCTCCAAACATGCTTACCCATTGGAAAAACCATCTTTGTTCTGTTACACAAACGAAAATTTTGGTGTCGTTTAATTCTCCTACAATACATGAAAGGGGAAAAGAATTAATAATAAGCAAAAACCTTGAAACAGCAATGAGTAGGAAATAGGGGCTCACCTTGTCCTTGTCCTTGTCCTTGTGTTATAAAGTTTTCCTTTATCAATAGCCTTGAACTTCCTCAAGAACTTCTTCGTTGGTTCGTTAGGAGGAGAAGCTATTGCTCTTCGTTTCAATGAAGTTGTTAGAACATTCATGGAAAGCATAGAAGACTTGAACTGGACATTCTCCATATTTGTTTGCTGCTTGTACACATAAGCTCCACAGTTAACTATGGACAATTCTCGTAGGTCGAAAACCTCTACTTCCACATCATTCCAATCCCATTCCAATAACCTATCAAGTCTCTTCCACTCTTTTTCCCCCAAAGCCTTTCTTAGATTGAATAAAAAGACATGACCTTCTCTACTTGCAAAAATCATATCACCTATAATTTTCCTCTCTATTTTACGACCATTGATGTTCACACTAACACGGAACACATCGCTTTCAGGTCTTGATCTCACACTCAGATTCGCTTTCTCCAACTCAAATGCTAAGGCAACACGAGGGAAATTCCCACGAACACGAAAAGACAAGGTCCCTCCATTGCAGCAATCGTCCAACCAATCTGGAAATGCGGATGCTGGCATACTGATTTCCAGCCCATAGACCTCCTTCCTTGCCTGATGTACAAAACAGTAGAGACCAAAGGCATTTTTCAGGCTTGAAAACAACATATAAAAGAATAAAGAGAAAATTCTTATTTTCGTCCCTATTAGATAGGTGCATTCAATTAAGTCATTTATAGATGTTTTCTTATAATTTAATCTCCTCGTCATTAAAATGTTTTCAATGTTACCTTTCAATTCTTGTTTGTCCATAAATTAATTTTGAACCTAATAAGATCCATGTTAACGCACATGTATAACACATACTTAACCCCCATTGATAAGAAGCACCAATTATTATTTGACTTGAAGTTCATAAGTTCTATACCTTTAAAGTTCATCTTCCCAACCGTAACTTTATGGACTGTGTTATCTTGTGTGGACTGTGCGTTATGTGTGACTATGACTTAACTAGTGCCATGTAAGCAGAAATGTTCAACTCAGATATCTATTAGCTTGTTCATTAATTTGTGGGTAGAGATCAAAGAGAAGCTAGAATGAAAATATTAAAAGCATTTTAAGGAATGGAAAACTAAATGAAAAGAAAATAATTTTTTTTTGGTTTTTTCCTTCAAAAGTAAAGGTGCTTTGAGGGAAATAATAAATTTGACAAGATGAAAGAAGGATTCTATGAAAAGGAAATTTCAGTCAACTGTCAAGAAATGAATTGATGATTATTTTGAGAAAATAAGAGAAACAAAATTGTATCTGCCTCCCCAATGAAAATTACCAATAGCTATCTTACCAGTCACACTTGTATTTAATTTGATTAACTTCAACATGAAAAATAGAAAAAGAATGAGAAAAACCTGAGACCATAAACGGCCTAAGGACTCTGTAGTTAATGATGTGCAATTCTCTGCCTTTATGATCTCCAACTTCAATGGAAACTCTGGTATGTCTCTTAGCCTCTTGCAATTAGTTACTTCCAGTTTCAATAGATTAGCACACTCTTTAATGCACTCAGGAAGGGACACAAAATCATTCCCTGATAGATTCAATTTTTCCAAATTCTGAAAACAATTCAGAGTTAGGTGAAGATCTTCATCCAATAGACTACAATTTTCAAGATTCAAGAACTCCAAGTTTGTGCAACTAATAACTGGCTTGGTCTCTTGCATTAATTTCTTCAAAGATTTTCTACTACAAGATTGAGTATTTCTCAACTCAAGCCAGCTAAGATTTTGCAACGTGAATAAGCTGTTTGGAAGCTCCCTTAGACTTTTGCAGGAGTTCATATCTAAAAATTCAAGCCCCGAAAGATTTCCAATGGAATGTGGGAGCTCTTTAATAGCACTGTCTTCTGCATAAATGTACATTAGTGCATCCATCTTTCCCACTATATGTGGGAAGTACTCAAGACTCTTGCAATAACTGAGGTCAAGGGATTCAAGCGATGCCATTTTGATTTCATGTGGAAAGCTTCTAAGTTTGGTGCAACCATTAACACCCAATTCAACTAGCTTAGAGAGAAATCCCACAGAATCATGAACGTTGATCAGGTTGCGACACTCATTAAATAACAATTTTCTTAAATTTTGGAATTGGGACATATCAGGTACTTCAGTTATGAATTCACAACGTGACAAATCCATATATGTCATGCATTCAAACCTCTGCAAAACAAAAACTAGATAATTCAATTAATAGTAACTATCAAGAAATATTAATTTTCGAGTAAAATATTCCAACCTCTCTTCTATTTACCTAATCTTATACCAACCTCTTTTCTATTTTTAAAACCTACAAAAATCTCCTTTGTATTTTAAAATAAGCCCAACACACACAACTCTAATTTAAAAAAGTCTAACATAATTTCTAAAAATCAATGGTTAACTCTATGTTATACATAAAAAAAAAACCCCAAAATATTCCTAAATGAGTTCTCCTATATTTTTAAAATTTGTAGCAATAATTTCTTTTATTTTCAAATATACACACATAATCTATTATAAATAATAATAATAATAATAATAAGTTGATTATATTGATATTATAAGTATAAAATTTTATCTGCATTATCATAAAATTTATAATTTAAATTTAAATTTTATTAAGGCTAAGCAAAGGGCCCCTTTTCTTTTTGTTGATTTTAAATTGTAAATTTTTCATTTTTAAAAATGTTTCCTTATTTACAATGATTTGTGTCCAATGCACCAACCTATATTGCATGCTAAATTGGTTAGGAAAATGAGCATTTATTTAAATAGAGTGACTATTAATTAGATTGAGTGTCATATTCAAAAGTTGTTTTGACAAGTTTATATAGAAGATGATATCTTAGAATCTGATCTATGTGAATATTTTTATCTTGAGTTTAGAAATATGTTTTACATGATAAATTTTCTACGTGAAAATGTTTCGAAGACATAAATTATTGTATTAAAAGAATATTAATGTAATGAATTTTATTATTATTTTTAAAAATGGAGATATATGCCTATGCTTTTTTTTTTGGTACAAAGATACGTATATATGCTTTTTAAAAAATAAGAGAAAAATATATAACAAAGTTAACTATTGAATTTTAATAATGATTATCTTAGACTATTTTAAATTGGAATTATATGTAGCTTAATTATTTTATAAATACAAGGGAGATTTGTGTAAATTTAAGAAATAGTGGAGAGGTCTACCAAATACTAAAAAAATAGAAGGAAAATTGGAGTATTTTATTCTGGATTCTTAGAGGCAAATTATATATAAAGAAATTTTATCAAAAAGATAATTATAGATAAAGGAAGAAAAAAAGTACCTTGAATGGCTCTCCCAATTTGAGACGACTACTACGTAACCTCAAGAAGACTAGTTTCTTGGAATAAAAATTTGGTGGTAAAGTCATGGAAGGGTATCCCTCCCAATCAAGCAATCTTAGACTATTGGGAAAATATGCTGGGTATTTTGAAAACTGAGCATTTCGAACAATGAGAATTCTAAGATTATTCATCTTCTCAAAGGCAATACCACTCCACTCCACTTGTTCTTGTTGAGGTGGATCGAGCATTATTCCTTCAATATTATTGCTTCCCTTTAATGCAAGTGCAAAGAAGTAACATTCGTTAGATATTGCTAAATTAGCACAATGAATTTAATGTATATAAGGAAATGACAAAGATTTAGATTCTTACTAAATTTTCATGTAGTACTTTAAGAACATCTTTATAATACCATAATCGACTACGTTTACTAAGATTTGATGGTGCCTCTTGTCTAACAATCTCTCTACCCATTTCTTGTATTAGATCATGCATTCGAAAGCAGCCATAACCAACAGTTATTAGAGATTTTTCAACAAGCACTTCAATATAAAACCTTGCACCAAAATCACAAGCTTCTAGCATTTCTTCAATGTATTCCCCTCTACCTCTATTCTTGAAGAAACAAGCAAAATCTAGGAAAATGCACTTAGCATTGTCCTGTAAACAATCATAGCTTATCTTTAGTACCTCTTGAATTGTTTTTTCTGGGATCCTTTCATATTGTTCCATTGTATACCTCCATTCCTCTAAGTTTTTATGAGCCAAATTAGAGCCTATTACTTTTAAAGCTAGAGGAAGGCCCTGTGCATAACTTATCACACGACGTGACATATCTTGATAGCCTTTTGGAGGTTGGCTCATACGGAAAGCATGCCAAGAAAAGAGTTCAAGAGAGTCATGGCCATTTAACTTCTCCATTTCATATGTTTTTTCAACATGATGTGCAATTAGCAATTGCTTATTTCTTGTTGTTATAATAATCTTGCTTCCAGAACCAAACCAATCACACCCTCCAGCAAGTTGTTCTATCTGTTCCACCTCATCAACATCATCAAGAACCAATAGAACTCTTTTGTGAGAGAGTCTGTGTTTTATTTTAGATATTCCTTCATCAACACTACCAAACTTCATCCTCTTCTCTTCAAGAGTCTCTGATAAAAGTGTTTGTTGGAGACGAACTATGCCCTGGTATTGCTTTGAAGCTTCTCTGACATCAAACAGAAAACATGCACCATCAAATTGGTAGAAGATTGAATTATACAATGCCTTAGCAAGGGTTGTTTTGCCAATTCCACCAATTCCATGTATCCCCAACATACAAACGCCATCATCTAATTGATCCAAAAGTAACTTCACTTCTTCTATTCGGAACTCAAGTTCAACCATATGATCAATGCTATGTAAGCGTTTAGTTGGTAGGATAGCATACGCACCTTCAACAATCCTTTCAATAAACCCAAATTCGCATCTACAAAAATACAAATTCTCTTTTTATTATGATTCATGCAAAATGTCTTCTTTTTTTTTTCTCTCGTTTATCATAATTTTTTTGAGTGAAATCTCATTTTAATTCTTTGAAGAAAACCTCAATGTCAATTAGCTCTCACCAAAAAAAAAAACATTGTCTTCACTTCACTATTTGAAACTGCAAGTTAAAAATATCTATATTAAAATTTTAAATTTTTAAAATTATTTTTAAAAATCAAAATAAAAGATTTAAACTACACATAAAACCTCAACTTAAAATTTGTTATCCTCACTGCTGCAAAATTTCAAAATTTAATATGATTTAATATAAATATTTTTAGCTTCAGCTCTCAACTAAAATTTTTTTTTCAAAAAATAATAGCTGCGCCTACCCGTCTTCAAGAAGCCATGCTGATGACAAACTAGCGGCTTCAGACAAAGCAGACCTCCATTTGTGCACTCTTTCCATGTCATTTCTGAACCTATCTTCGTGAGCAGCCATGGCTTCTCCAAAGCTATTTCTCTGATATTGTACATCCATCGGTTCCACCTTGTAAAAAATGGGCATAACCCGCTGGTTCTTCTCCTTCTTACACCGAATGATGTGGGCGAGTTCATCGAGGCACCATGTGGAAGTCGCGTAGTTCCTAGAGAACACAATAATCGAAATCCTCGATTTCTCGATGGCTCTAAGAAGCGCAGGTGAGATCCGTTTCCCTTTCCCCAGCTTCTTGTCATCTATGAAGGCGTTGATTCCCTTCCTGCGCAAAGCATCGTAGAGAACCACAGTGAAGGAGTGGCGAGTATCTTCGCCTCTAAAGCTGAGGAAAACATCGTAGATATACTTGGATTCGCTGGTGAAGCCAAAGGAAGATGATGCTGGCACTTGAATTGCCATGGCTGCAATAACCACTATTCAAGCTAGGTAGTGGGGTTTGAATACTCAAACCAGAAAGAAATTTACACAAAAGTGGTTGATCAGCAAAAAGCATGGCATGCGTTTGATCCTCCAACGAAGCGTGGAAGATCGTAGGAAATTTCTTGGTCCATCAATTCCATTTGATTGTCTTCAGGGGTCCGATAGTCTCACCAGTCAGTTAAATTATTTTGAAAATAATTGAAAATAATACGACTGTGGGGCGAAGAAAGAATAGTTGAAGAGTGAAGAATATATGTTGCCTCGTTTTTGGTGGGCCACGGACAACATCAATGAAGACGGAAAGAAAAAGCTTTCACATTTGTTTTTTTTAATAATTAATTAATGGATAAATTACAAGATGCTTTATAGAGTTTTATTAAAATGATTAGACTTCTTTTCTTTCCTACGATATACATATATTTTTTTGAAATAAAAAATTATTATATTTTAGTTTAAAATTTTTAATTAAAATATCTTCCATTAATTTGAATATATTTTTAATTAAATTTAATAAAAAATATATTCTTCTTTATTTTTAATTATGTATATTTAAATACAATAGATATTTATATATTTAAATTAATAGAGAATATCTTAATTGAAAAACTTAAAATTAGACTAAAATATATTTTTTAAAATTAAAAAAATTATTTAATTTTAATAAATTTCTTAGAGAATTTTGTAATATATTTTTAATTAAAAATTAGAAAAGAAAAACTGTAAATGGCAATGATTTTGTGTTGTGAATTCCTTGCAAAATTCCGTCGACATAAGGCTCCGAAAAAATTGCAGATAAGTAATCATTTATATCGTTAATTAATCTGAGCCATTGACATGTTTTCACTTTTCAATTCCAAAATCAACCGTTGAGATTAGACAAACATGAGAGTATCCTTAATTTTTTATATAATTGTATTTTAAAAAATAAAATTACATAATTATTTTTACTATCATATTAAAAATAAAATACAGTCTTATATTGTGTAAAAAATTAATTTTTTAACAAAAATAAATTAAAATAAAATTTTTAAAAGAAAATTATATTTAAAAATTCATAATTAAAAATATTTACGCTAAAGAACTTATTACTATTATTTTAAAATCAATTTTTCAGTGATAATAAATTTTTTAGAATAAATTTTTTTTTATTTTTAGATCTTTTTTATAATTCTCCCAAATTTTAACTATATATTTATATCAAAATATTAAAATAGTTAAATGTAATTTTTTAAAATAAAAATGTTAAATATAATTTAAATAAATTACAATTTTATGTCGTGCAAAATGTTTATTGAAAAATTTTAAGTACAATATATCCAAAACAAGTTGGGCATTGAAAGGATGGGATGGCCATCACGCAGGAAACACTGGCGTCGCGTCCATAAAATTAGTCCTACATCATTTTCGGGTGATTTTTGTTTTTTACAAAATTCACTGTTGAATTGATGGTTATTACTACGAAGATCATCCACATAAAATTTTATATTAATTCGAAATTGTTTGACGCGCTGAGGACATACAGTGTACATTTCAAATTTAACAAACTATACTTGATTGCAAACGTATACTTATTTATTTAATATTTATGAAATTTGGCATGGATGATCAACGTAATAATTATTTTTAATTTAACAATTGATTAATGAAAATCAAGTTTTATAATAAAATATTAAAAGTATTTTAGGAGGATAAAATTAGAATAAAAAGAAAGAATAAGAGAGGAGAGTGGTTTTGTAAACGATTTCTTGAACCTCATCCTATTAATTTATTAAAAAATACTTCAAATTCGTTCTCATCAGAATTACACCCGGACATAATAGGTGCGAGAGGTGTGGGAGGGGAGGTGGTCTTTGGGCTGAGGTACAATATATATATATATATATTATAAAATATAAAATATGTTATTTAATTTTTAATATAAAATAATAAATTTTAATTAATAATAATTATTCTATAAATGTTATTTTTATAAGGTTTTATTTTTAATTAAAATTTAATTTTCTTAATTTATTTATATAAAATAATATTTTTACTTTTATTAAAAATTTTATATTAAAAAAATATCTTAATTTATTTAAAATAATAGATCAGCTTAAAACACTATTAGATCTTTTTTGAAATAATATTATTAGACTAATCCTTTTTATTTTATTTTTAGCATAACCCAAACATTTAAAATAAAAATAAATCTTTTAATAATAATAAGAAATTAAAAAATAAGTTTATCACTATTTTACAATAAAATTTATTTCAGTAAATAATTTTAAAAATGAAAATAATAGGATAATGGGACAGGGTGGCTGAATAAAGAACCATGAAGGTAATCCAGGCCATCTTTTTTGAGTCAGAGAGAGAAGAATATGATACTGCGTTTGTGGAGGGGAATGGACAGTGGGACACGAAGTAGGGAGAGAAAAGGGTTTCACACTTTGTTTTCTATTTTTAATAATATTTAAGAAGAATTATAAATAAAGACTCAAATTTAAAAAATATTATCTTACAAAACCTATTACTATTAAGTATAACTAATTTTAATTTAAGTCAATAATAATCTACCATCAAAATTTGATAACATGTTTTATAAGATAACATTTTTAAAGTTTGAATATTTATCTGTAATTCTTCTTGTTATTTATATTATTGAAAAGAACATTTGTTTGGACGACACACTCTTCAATTTTTTGAGAAATTGAACCTTCTATTAGGACATACATTTCTATTCAAACTTAAGGTTACATCATACAATCTTCAATTCAAGGACTCCAAATTCACAATTATGAATATGACAATTAACCTAGAGATTATAACAAAATTCATCTTCTCGTCTACACAGGCTTTACTCATAAGTTTATCAATTTCTTTTTTTGTAACTATAATATCACAGTATCACATGACATTCCATATATTTTATAGGGACATGATGCAAATGAAGAGTCATCAAACCTACTTCCACAATTGGCATCAACAGTTCCACCATCTCATAAAGTAAAATTTTCACTCATTATTTATTAAATTGTCTTTAAAATTCCCTTTCCAATCTTACATACACATTATTCATTATTTTAAAGAAATTTCAATCACAGAAAACATTTTCAATTATTCGAGATAATCAAGTTGATATGTTATCTTCAAACAACTTCACACCATCTGACAACTTGCTCATTGAAAATGATGTTGTTACCTTGCATGACACTATTCTTGGAACTCTGTCAACATCCAAGGCCCCATCTAAAACAAAAAAAAGATAAAGCAAAAAAGATTATATTGCAGTTAGAATGCCCATTTTTAGACCTGGGAGAATTGTCCACCCTGCAGTTTAATTCCTCAAAACATTCAAAGGTCATCAAGCAAGAGAAACTTGATTAAACAAACAGTCCCTTTTATAAACATTCCAATTATTTATAAATGCTTTTACACTAACTTTTTCAGATCGTAGTGTAGCCTTTTTGGTCTTCTACCACATGCTGTGGCTAGACCCTTTTTTGCACGCAAGAGCATTGGTTGTCCATTCTATTAGAATTATAGTGAAAACGATCACCACTTGACGTATTTGTCTCTTTGGAAAACTAAGTACATCCTTGGTAGTTTTGTTCTAATTTCTTTGTTCAAGCTATTAATCCTTCTATACCTATATTTATGTATATATATATATATATATATAGCCATTTAGACATGTCTTATTTTTTTCTGCTATCATATAACTTACTGAGAATGTGTTTCTTCTTTCATCAATTCTCCATTACAAACACTAACTATATTTGTTATTATACCACATAATATTTCTCTTATGGAACATGCAAGGCTACTTTTTAAATTATGGTTTAATTTAAATCAATATAACAACCAATTCAGTTTCATTCATGATCTCAGACTAATTATCTAATTATGCAAGCTATATAGTTAATCTATACTCCCCACCTGGATTCATTTCAAATTTACTACCTGTGCAATACACGGGTTCGCAACTAGTTTTGTATAAAAGAGTATCCAAAATCGATACTTGACAGGTGAGTATTCCTCTCTTTCCTAAAATTTCGAACTGTAAATGGTAAATACCATTCACTTGATTAAAGCCCAAAAGAAAAAAAAAAACTTCAGATCACTATTTTTTTTTTTAACCAAAGGATCAATATTTTTCTTAATGCTTCATTTGTAGGAAAATTCAAAAAAATTAAATTAAATTTTAAAAATGGTTCAGCCCGCCCAATTTAATTTGCCCTACAAGGTCTTTTGTGTCGGGGGGAGGGTTGGGGGCGTCAAGCCCAATTAAGTTTGGCCTTCTAAAAGAAAATCGAGACGAAATAAATCTATCTTTTGTTACCAAACTGAATTGAGTCTCAATAACGTTTGACCTATCCTGGCTCTTTTTCATGATGATTAAGCGGCATCATTACATGCTTATTTCCATTTTTGTTTTCAGGTAATTTGCACTTGCTCTACTTGTTTCTTATATTTTCATTTCTTCTATTATGCTAGTTTAAATTCAAATACGGAAAACGCATATTTGCCTGCTAGGGATTTTACACACACATATAATAGTTTCAGACTTTGACCATGAATTCGTGATTATCCTTAATTTAGGGCTTTGCTAATCTCTCACTGATTAAGGAGAGAAATTATCCATCACTGATAATACATATGTATATATAATATTCAACTCATATATATATATATATATATATTCTTTCTTTTTTTCACGCTATGACAAAGAACCAAATCACAATAATAATTAAACTTAAGGCACATATAATACAAATTTATAAGTTAAAAGGATTAATTTGACACAAACAAAAGTTAAGGAATTAAATTAAAATAGTAAATAAATTTAAACTAAAATACTACTTCAACCAAAAAATAAGCAATTTGAACAAGAGGGAAGGAAGTTTACTATAGGTTTGTCTGTCATATGCAGAATTTATGCATCGAAGAACTTAGACAGAAGAAGCCTCTAAAACTGCTAGTGACAAAAACTGCAGTGTCAAATCTTGTAGAAGAGATGACTCAAGTATGTATGAAAGAAGAATAAGTATGAACACTATACTCAAATTTTAACAATCAATTAACTATTTTGAGAGCATCTGTCTTTCCCATTATTTTGAGAACATCTTGAACATTTCTTTCTGGAATTCTCTCATATTGTTCCAATGCACATTTCCATGCCTCCAAACTTTTATGATTTAAATTGGAGCCTATCACTTTCAGAGCCAAAGGAAGGCCTTGTGCATAACTCACTACACGTTTAGACATATCTTCATACCCTATTGGAGGCTTGCCCAAGTGGAAGGCATACCAAGAGAAAAGCTCAAGAGAGTCATTGTCATTTAGCTCCTTCATTTGATATACCTTTTCAATACGATGATCAATTAGTAATTGTTTATTTCTTGTCGTCATAATGATTCTACTACCATTTTCAAACCAATCACAATCTCCCACCAGTTGTTCTAACTGTTCTATCTCATCCACGTCATCAAGAACCAGAAGAACTCTTTTATGGCATAGCCTATGCTTTATCTTAGAGATCCCTTCTTCAACACTACTCAACTTGATCTTTTTCTTCTCCTCAAGAATCTCCGATAGAAGTGTTTGTTGGAGACGTACCATGCCTTTGCGTTGTTTTGAAGCTTCCCTGATGTCAAAAAGAAAACAAGCACCTTCGAACTGGTCCAAAATTGAATTGTACACAGCTTTGGCAAGTGTCGTTTTGCCAATTCCCGCAGTTCCATGAATTCCCAAAATAGACACAGTATCAAGAAGTGACTTCACTTTTTTTATGCAAGTTTTGAGTCCAACTATGTGCTCCCCAATATGCAAGCGTTTAGGAGGTAACTTGGAAGATGCCTCTTCAACAATCGGCTCAATAAACCCATATTCAGATCTACACATAAATGCATTAATGCTTCTTTACCATCATTAAGTTTCAAGCATAAATAAGTCCATCTTATTTTGTGTAAATAATACACAAAATAAGATGGAGTAACCAAAGCTGAAATCATGGCTAAAAGAAAAAACCAAAGCCGGAAACAAAACTTGAAAGAGAGTTGAGAAAATAATCCTCAGTGTATAGAAGTCAGTCATGTTCAATACTGCTAAACACTTCAGAAATTAACATGTTGATCCTTTAATGAAATATAATATTTAAATTTAGTCTTTTAAAGTTTAATTATCTTATTTTGGTCCCCCAAACATATTTTATCTTCCGTATCCTCACTTCTCAAATCAAGCTTGTTAGAAGACTAGTTAGCAAATATGAATAATGTAGCAAGCCCTGAAGTTGAAGACGAAATACGTTTTAGGAAATTGAAATCAGACGTTCAAATTTTGAAAAATTAAATTGAGATAATGTATATTTTTTGGGGACCAAAACGTCAATTTATTCAATTAAGTTTATTAGAATAATAAATTTATAAATTCCTCTTCATTTTTTTTTTTTGGGGAATATTCTGCACTCAGGATAATGAGAAAATTCATCTTTGACACTGATTTTTAAAATACCGTCTTGAAATACAGTTGTTTCTAGAGGCACCACTCCACCGCATACATATAATATGTATCTCCCTTTTTTTTTTAAATTTTTTTAGCAGACTATTTTCTCTATTTCTAATTACTGATAGATGCATTACTTTATTTGTAATACCAATTACGCAGATTATAGATTAAACACAACTTGAGATTCAAGCAATTAAAAAAAAAAAGAACATATTAAAATGAAAATTGGAGGACGGTACCTACCCATCTCGAAAATGCCATCCCGACAAGCCGGCGGCATCACGCAAGGCCGACCTCCATTTCTGAACCTTGAGCGGATCGCTTCTGAAGCTCTGTTCATGAGCAGCCATGGCTTCTGCATACCTATTTCTCTGATGCCGCACATCTGATGGTTCTACTTTGTAGAAGATCGGAAAAACCACTTGTTTCTTCTTCCTCCTGCACTTCAGAATCTGGACGAGCTCATCAAGGCACTCCGCTGAAGAAGCATACTTCTCAGAGAACACAACAATGGAAATCCTTGATTTTTTAATTGCTCTAAGAGGATCAGGAGATGCAGAAATTCGTTTCCTTTTCCTTTTCCTTAGTTTCTTATCGTCGTCGATGAAGATATTGTTGATTCCCTTGTTGCGCAAAGCATCACAGAGAGTCGTAGTGAATGTTGATTCGCTGCTAAAATTCAGGAAAACATCGTAATAGCTGGAAGTGGATTCGCAGGTGGAAGATCCAGAAGATGATGGCTCTTGATCTGGAATTGCCATAACTGTGAGATAGAGGTATTGGCTTTAGAAGCATGTGATTCGCTGTGTTATATGTAGCCACCATATATGAACGGCACCTTTCGGCTCACGGAGAGGTGGACAAGTTTCATGGAAAGTGCTTGGGGAGAAATTAAGGACACTCTTGTGTTTGTCTAATCTCAACCGTTGAAAGTGACTGAAAAGTGAAAACATGTCAACGGTTGAGATTCATGAATGATATATATAATTAGTTATCTGCAACTTTTTCCAAGTCTTAACCTCGTGAAATTTTGTAAGGAATTCATTCACAACACAAAATCATTGCGATTTACAGTTTTTCTTTACTAATTTTTAAGAAATGATAGGGATACTTACCCTCTAAATGTCGTACACCCCACTTATAGTCCTCCTTTAATATTAAAAAGTGATAGATTAATTAAAAGTAAATTACACGAAACTTCTTTAGATTTTATTAAAATTATACAATTTTTTTTAATTTTTAGAATACGTGTTTTAACTTAATTTTAATTTTTTAACTAAAATATTCTATATTAATCTAAATATACAAATATATGTTATATTTAAACATGCACAATTAAAAATAAAAATTAGACTTAGTTTTCAAATATACATAATAAAATTGAAATAGAGAATATTTTGTTTTCATTAAATTTAATAATATATATTTATTTATATTTAGGTTAATAGAGGATATTTTGAACCAAAAAAGAATATAAAATTAAACTAAAGTGTAACGTAATATTTTCTTTTAGGGAAAATCATATATATTTTAAAAATAAAAATAAAATGTATAATTTTAATTTTTTATAAAATTCATAAAAAGTTTGTATGATATATTTATTAATTAATAATTTTTTAAAAAAAGGCTGGAACACAGTTTAGAGTTATATGCTTTTGCTTCAATCTTTTCTTTTCATGCTTCAGAAGTTAAATTTGAATTATAAGGAGGTTGAGAGATGGATTGTGAATCTCATCCGCAGCTCAAACATTTGGTTTAGCAGATCTAGTGAAATACTTTGAAGTGTAAGTAAGTACCATTTGCAACCTATTGATTGAACTAATATTATTTAATATGGTGCATCATGAGAGAATGAGTGGTAATAAATTTTTTCTGAGCATGGTTGAATGATATAACCATTCAGTTGGAAGTAGTGTCCATATGTTTCTTAGGGCAATGCTGTTGTGAAATGAAAAAAGAGCCTTGAGATTTGCCTCTTGCCTCAAGTTCAGAATCATGCAATTTTATCATAATAAATGTTCATTCTATTTAGAGATTATTTTTTAGTAAGATACTATGTTCAATTTCATCTCCTATTCTTGTGTAGTTAGATTGCTAATAATTTATGACATGAAGTTACTATGTCATGTTCTAACTTGTCATTATTAATCTTGTTGGTTTGTGAGGAAGAAAAACATAAATAAAAAAATACATAACAATTTTGCTAAAAAAAAAGGGGGCTGAACTTTTCATTGCTTTAGAACCCCATTTTTTCACATTACCATTCTTTTTCACTCAATTGTGGGAATACAAGGCAACAACTTTCTCTATAAGCTATTAATAAGAAGACAAAATATATCTCAACCATAAATGGAACAAATGAGCATGCCTAGATGCAGGACATATGGCAAAGACATGTTCATATAATATTAAATACAATTACAAAAGAAAAATATAGACAATGACCAAAATACCCATTTTAACAACATATTAAATTTATCACTCCCCCTTAATATGTTGTTCTTCAACTCCCAATAATTCTTCGAGTCTTTAAAATTTCTCTATAGGTAATGTTTTGGTGAAGATAACAACAACTTGATCTTCAAACTTGCAATACTTGAGCTCAATCTCTTATTCTTCAATATTTTCTCAAACAAAATGATGTTTAGTGTAACATGTCTAGTTTGGCTGTCATAAAACATTTTTTGCCATAGCAATTATTGATGTGTTGTCACAAAACATTGCAATTGCATTATCTTGTCTTTTCACTAACACCTTCCAAAATTCTTCTAAACCATATAGCTTGAGAAGTTATCATTGCAGCTAATACATGTTTACCTTTAGCAAATGACTATGCCATTGAATCTTGCTTCTTTGATTGCCATGAAAATACTCCAAAACCAAGTGAAAAAACAAAGGCCATTGTACTTTTCATGTCATCTTTAAAACCAACTCAATTACTATCACAAAAGCTAATTAGTTTTATCCCTTCACCTTTCTAATACTTGATTCCATATGCCAAGGTTCCTCTTATGTACCAAAGAACCCATTTCAATGCTCTAAGATGAAAATGACTAAGATTTCATATGAACCTAGACAACAAACTTAAAACAAACAAAATAATTGGTCTAGTTGATATATGGTATAGCAAACTATCCATAATACTTATATAGAAAGTGCTATCAACTTTTCTTCCACCATCTTCTTTCAACAACTTCTCATTTGTTGCAATTATTGTTGCCATTGATTTGCAATTAGCCATATTAAAATTTTTTCATCATCATTTTATCATAGTTTTTTTGAGAAACAAATACTCTATCTTCTTGTTATAAATTTCCAAACTAAAAAAAAAAATGATATAACAATTCCATATATAACTCATTTCATATCTTTTTATCATACCTTTCTTAAATTTAACAATCATCTTCTCGTTATTTTTAGAAAAAATTAAATTATCAACATAAATTACAATAATGAGAATAAACAGACCCTATATTTTCACATAAAGGTATGCTCACTCTTACTATTGACAAATCCATTACTAACAAAATAGTTGTCACTTTGGCTATTCCATTGACAAAATAGCTTACTTCAATTCGTACAATCCCTTATTTAGCTTGTACACTCTATCTTCTTCTTCTTCTTTTATGACAAAGCCATTAGTTATTGAACATAAATCTCTTATTCCAATTCTCCATTCAAGAAAGTTGATTTCACATCAAGTTGATATAACAACTTTCCTTTTTAAGCTGCTAATGCAATAAGAGTCTAAATTGTATCTTTGCGAAAATATTGGTGCAAGAGTTTATTGATAATTAACTTCGAGTTGCTAGAAACACCCTTTTGCAACTAGTTTGGCTTTGTTTTTCAATACAAATCCATTTATATTATATTTGATATTGTAAATCCGCTTAACTCTCACAACTTATCATTCTTTATGCTTGTTTACCAAATCCCCTATCTTTAAAACTTTGTAGTTCAATCATACAATTTTGACTTGATTTATAAATTTCAGCAATGCTCTTCATTTTTCTTGGAGCATTACTTGGACTTGATGAACTAGAAGTTGAACCACTATAGCAATTCTTCTTTCATGTCCTTTGTCTAATACTTGCATTGCTTCCTCCAACGCTTGACATTGCCATAATAATTTACAAGGAAGAAGTAACTACAAATTAGTCATATTTAGCATTATCCCAATACACATTATTTGCATTTTAAAAAGAGTTTAACTACCAGCCTTCTTTCTTATAATTCTATCTTTTAAGTGGAAGAGTAGGCATTACTTGTTGTATCAAAATATGACTTGGGAAGGACTATTAGTTGCATGACGTTTATTCTTTACAATAAAATGGATCATATATAATTACATAGTCTTGTCCATAAATTTCTATCTTTCTCAAACCAATCTATGTATAATTAATTTCTACTTTATCTTTTACCACTTGCATGTGTAATAATAATGTAATCAACCAAATAATTGATAAGAAAACATTAATAATTGAAATTATAAGACATCACAAAATAAGCTCAAGTACACTTCAAAGTTCAAAGTTCAAACAATACGGACTAGCTTAGTGCCTATATTCATAAACACTAAAAAAGCTAAAAAGCATTGAAAAATTTGGCCTTGAACATGGATTTTACAGAGCTAATAAAGATTTTAAGGTTAGGTTAATAACACCTAAGGTAGCATTAATCCTCTCTTCCTTTTCCTTTGCTTTCAATAAGATTGTTAGCTAACAATTTTAGGAATAAAAAACTACATCAAATGTTTTTTTAAGAGAAAAAAGGAGGTTGAATATTTGAACTATGTAGACTTCAATTGACAGGTTTGAAGAAATATTAAGAAATAAAAAACTAGTGCACTTTGGATTTCCCTGTATCTTCCTCCATTCCCTCAAAAGTCTAATAAAAATGTATAAACAAATGGTCATTCCTCAATCCCATATACAATATAGCATCCTAAATAACCATATATTCTGGAAAAAATATGTAAACACATATATAATATTACACGTATCCAATACATATAGATTATAATCACAAGCCATGCTAACACTTCCTCAACATCACAACCACAACCATTCTAACAACATGTATATGTAGCCTTCCATTATTCACAAACAAATCAAAAAAAGAAGAAGAAATGAGAGCCATTTATAAATGATGCTATTGTTAGTGGTTTTCTCGTATGAAATCCTCCATTCCATAATGTCCAAAAAATGCTATTTGAGCTAATTATAATCACTCATTTCACAACCAATGTTTATGTATAAATATCAAAATTAGCATAACCGAAAAAAATTTTAGTGATCGCTTCTAGTTCTTCTACTAGTAACTTGAGCCTAACGTATATATTGCAAGATCATATCATCCATTTACAAAATAAGAATCAAGCAATTCCACTACAAGTATCCTATGCTTTTATTTTTAATATTTTACCACCAAGAGAAAGATCATAGATAAATGTTCTATGAAATACCCATAATTTCAATATCAACAACCTAGCACCACAATCCTCTATCTCATTTTGTTTGAATAGGAGCATGAACACATTCACACAATAACGAACACATCACATCATCTATTTCATCAAACATCCAAAGCTCATTCAACTATCCTTAAAATAAACAGCAAGATCAAATGAAAACCCTAATAGAAACTAACATCAAGATCTTGTGCATACCTAAGCCACTTAAATAGTGCATGCCTCTGTTGAAAATGAAAAGCCCAATGGCAATATTAAACTCTGTTGAAAATTAGAATAATGGTTTAGAAGTTTTATATAAAATGAAAGAAGTAGACGAAGAGGAAAAGGGGAAGAGAGTGCATACCTCAAGCACTTAGATAAAAGAACTTATGCCCTAACTCAAAGATCAGTGCATTAAATTGAAGATTTCATGCCCTAGATTGAAGATCTAGTATTTTACATCAATAGGGATGGATGACAAAGCTTTGGTGTATTAAGGTTGAATACTTTGCTGAAGGCTTTGTTTGATAAGTTGATGATAACAGTCGAGTTACCCAGTAAAGTTATAGAAGGCATTTGATTTGGTGGCTTATTATGCTGGAATTGTAGTCTTATGGGTTTCTAAAAGCAAGTTAGATTGAGCTAGGCTAATCTAATTAGGTCTCGATAGGTGGCATGCAACTTTGAAATGATAGGAAAGACAAGGTAACATGAGGTTAAACATGATTGTAAGTACCTCATCAATACTATTTTGGATTATAAACAAGGCAATATGGGTTTAACTCATCAGACAAGTTAAAAGCAGTATTGGGAACAATGCCTATAAAAGCTTCATTTTGCTCATGCTTACTAAAAAGCTAATAAAGCATGAAAGAAAGCCATTTGTCAATCATATTTAGAATCTAAGTAATAAACTTATTTTGTTTTAGAGTTTGTTGTTAGAGTATGATTTTTCAATATTTGTTAACATATGGGGTATTGGGAACCTAACTTTTATGAAGAAAAAAATTAATCATTTAATCTTTATAATTTGCCTTAATTTTCAATTTGGTCCTGGCATAGTTGCCATATATTTAAAATAGTTTCTTCACATGGTTGCCATATATTTAAAAGCTTATGACTTGGCATAAAATGAAGGGGTGATGTGGGCATAAAATGTTGAAGCCTGCATTGTGGGTGTAAAATAGAGTCTCCTCTAAACTTGAGATTAAAACATTGAGTAGCTTACTGACGGGTCTATTGTGCAACCCTCAAAATAAAACTAGATTGATAAAATATGCAGCTAGTGGCACAACCTAAGTCATCTCCCTTGGAATTGGAATTCAATGCTTAATTGAGTTTTTCAAATGTTAAAAGACTCTAAAAATTTCTAAACTAAGGGGGTTTTTGATCTAATTAAACTAATTGAAATAAAATTCCTAAATTTTAATTACATGGATTATGGGTGAATGATTGTCTTGTGACTAGCTTTGGAATCGTCTCTTGGTATCCACTATCCTTATCCTAATCTAATTGTAATTAATTTTGACCTAAGAATCCCTAATTGTTTTCACGGCAATTGTATCTTGAGTTACCACACAAGAATAAAGAGATTAACAATTTAATGTTGAATTGAGACCTCAATCCCGCATTAAATTATTAATTCTTGTCTTTAAGATTAATGAACACCCAATTTGATTAATTAACTGATTAATTAGCCTCTGAATCATCATCCAAAAATGTTTAATTAACCAACTAAACACTAAGAAATTCTCAAATCAAGCAATCAAGCACATAATTTCACTCATGCATTTCATCGAACACCTTTGTGGCACACATGAAAAATTATAGAATAATGAAAAATCAGATTCCAATTAATCAATTAATCAACAAAAAGGCTTCCTAATCAGTGTCTAACTAGTCACTAATTACAATTACACAAATTCTTAATCAAATACAACTTAACCAAGATTGTACAAGAAAAAGAAAAAGTGTAAGAAATTAAGAAAGTCTTAGCCAAAAATTCTGTGTTCATCCATAGATTTAAGCTTCCACCAAGGGCCTTCTTCCTTGCTAGTCACAAATGGAGGCTTAGAGCTTCATGGAAGTGGAAGAATGGAAGATGGAATGGAGGAGATGGCTGTTGGTCGAAGGGGCGTGGTGGAGTTTGGACGAAGTGATGGAATGGATACGGTGTGAATGAAGTGAATCCCTTCCTCATTAAAAGTCACGTGCCCAGCTCCTCACATGCTTCCTCTTTTATTTCAATTCCCTGTAGCTCCTTTCTCTTTTATTATATATGAATGTAGACCCCACTTCAAGCTAAATATAATATTCAAATTCATGCAAGCTTCCCACGTCGTGTTTCCCAGCTCTTTCTTCTTTGACTCGATGCTTCTTCTTTGCATTTTCTTCACACGTTATGCACGTTGCTTGCTTCCAGTCGCATTGCTTCTTGCTTTCTTCGAATCCAGAACATCGCTTCTTCTCTTGTAGCTTCTCCTTCGTGCAGCTTCCTCTCCTCTGTTCAACCACGTGCTGCTTTACTCGAGCTGCATGCCTCATGCATGGTTTTGTCACACGTTCTGCATCAACTCCAACCCTGTGGCTCATGTATATGTTTCTTCTACGTTGCCTTAAGCACCCAAGCTCGAGCTTCTTGTTTTTCTGCTCACCAACCCATTGCTTCCTTGCACGATCCAACTCTTTGTTCCGCTCAACGTCTGTTCCAGCCTCATGCTTCTTCACGTAGCTTTCACGTCATTCTTAGCTTCAGCTTGTGGCTTCTTCCTTCTCCTTTGTTTTGAGCCACATTTAACTCGTGCAACCCGTGGAAATCATCTTGCTTACATTCTGCTTCTTCGTTCTGCTTTGCTTCTCTTCATTTGTTTCCAAGTGAAACTCTCATCTCTTCTATGCTTAGCTCTTTTTAATCGTGTGGCTTTGTTTAATTTTATTTCCTCCTGCAGCCTTACACTCTTCATGCCATTCTTCGAATGTAATTCATTCACTCCTCCCATAACCCATGCATGCTGCCTCTTCTTCAAACCAACCTCCATTCAAGCTCCAATTTCCATTTAAAAAAAATCTGCACAAAAAGAATGGAAGAGATGAAATAGAAAAATTCACAAAATTCATTTAAAATGATTTATGCATTTAAAATCAATTATTTTGCCAATTAATTCATAAAATGCAGAGAATGGCTACTAAAATCAAATTCCATCTAATTAAACTCCTAAAGCCATATTTAGAACTAAAATGTCTAAGTTAAAGAGAATAAAATGTATAAAATGTCATGCTTATCACTTACAAACAAACAAAAAATGCAAAAGAGAAACGCAAAGTAGGGCTTCATTCTTCTCTTTGACTTTGACTTCGACTTTTGCTTCTACTTTTTTTCATTTTTTGAAGAAGGTTTTGAGAAGACTTCACCATCATCCTATATAGTTTTAATCCAATCTCTAAGAGATTGCACCATCATCCAATCTTGCAATCTTCTTGAGTTATTGGTGTAAGACTAAATTATTGACTACATAAAATGATGCATAGTACTTATGCAAATTTTGAATAATGTAATTTCTTAAATTCACAGGACTAAAATTTAAATTAAAAAAAAATTCTTGAAGCTTTATGTGAGCAAAGCTTTTAGCTTATTTGAATTTCCTTATTGTTGGTGCAAGCATTCTACTCATTGAACAAACTTCTTTGTTTGCCATTATAAGCAACCACAATGAAATCAATCTCACAGTCAAGCAAATAGTACATTAGCAACTCATTTGAAACAATTTACATCATTCAAAATTTACATCAATTACATGCATCATCCTATATAGTCAATAATTTAGTCGTGCACCAACAACTCAAGGAGGTTGTAAGGTTGGATAATGGTGCAATCTCTTCTAGATTGGATTACAATTGAATAAAATGATGGTGTGGTCTTCTTGCAACCTTCTTCAAAAGATGAAGAGAAGTATAAGTAGAAGTCAAAGCTAAAGTCGAAGTGAAGAACAAAGTCATACTTTTCATTTCTTTTATTTGTTTTGTTCATTCACAAGCTACCTAATGTCTTAATCCCAAGCTTGGATTTTAATCCAATATGGAAAAGATTGCATTTTATGCCTCTTAACGCAAGTTTCAGCGTTTTATGCCCACATCACCAATGTTTTATGCCAAGTTAGAAGCTTTTAAATATGTGGCAACCGCATAGAAAAATTGCTTTGCCACCTCAGCCAAATCTTGACATTATTATGACATGTGGCATCGTAGGAAGTAGAATTTTAACATTTGTAAAGTGTGTAAACTAACACTAAAATGGTTAAATATTATAGGGACTATATTGAAAAAAATAAATTATAAGGATCAAATTGAAAATTAAGGCAACTATAGGGATTAAAAGATGAATTTTATGAGAAAAGAAATACCACAAAACTAAACATAAAGGTATTTATATGTTCTCCTTAATTAATTTCTAAAAAATAGATTAGAGCTAAATTTGTCCTTAATTTTATTTTTTTGCACAAAAAATGTTATGAGACAAAAAATTTCATCTCTAATTTCATAATTAAAAAAAATATTTTATAATTGATCAAAGAAGGAATATTTTGAGATAAAAAATTTTGTCTCTAAATATGTCTTTAATCTTGGTTTTTGTTTTTTCAAATTAACCATTCTGACACAAAATAAAAAATAAAAAATTTTGTCTATAATTTTAGAATTTTGAGAAAGAAAAATTTCATCCCTTAGTCTGTCTTTAATCTTAGTTTTTTTTTTCAAAATATTTTGAGATGGAATTAGTGATAAAATATTACTTTTCTAATTTCAAAATTTTGAGATGGAAAATTCTATCCCTAAATTCATCTCTATTTTTTATTTTTAAAAAACCATTCTAAGATGGAATTAAAAATGAAAAATTCTGTTTTTAATTTTCTTAATTTTTTTATAAAAAATATAGATGGATTATTCTATTTCTAAATTCATCCCTAATCTTAGATTTTTTTTAAAAAAAATTTAAGATGAATTTGAAACAATTATTATGAATTAGAAATGGAAAATTTTTTTCACTAATTTCCTCTTTTCTTGCAGTGATCAATGAAGGCTAACACTGTTGTTGCAATCGTCTTTGGGGGAACCAAAAATACAATAACGTTCAGCCATCCCATATTTGTTAAACTAGATTAGAAGAATTACCTTCTATGGCCTCAATAAGTGGTCGCCAGTCACAATGAGAGGACATGATCTACATAAATACATAATTAGAGAAGAAGCAATTCTTACTATATTCGCATCAGATGAGGATAGAATCTTACGTAAAGTCTCAGCAAAGTTTTTAGCTCAAAAGCACAGGAATGTGAAAATGGCCGTTGTACCCGTACCGGATACGTATCCAGTACGGATATGCTTATCATACAAGTACAAACGTACCCCGTACATTTCATTTTTGTCTGTACGTACTGCAACATTTTTTAGTACCGAAATGTTTCGAAATGGCTAGGAAATAGCTCCGATACGGCTTTGAAATGGCTCCGAAACGCTATGAGGTTAAACGCGTCCATTTCACTCGTTCGAATCTGAGAGCTTCACTTCTCCCTCCCGTGGATTCTTGCTGTGTCGTCTGGATCTGGATTCCTACTACTACGTCTCGTTATGCGTCTCCTCCCTAAGTCCATTTCTCCATTGTCTTCTCCGGCCGTTGCAGGTGCTTCTCCTCCCTCTGTCATCTTCTCCGTCTTCTTTTCTGGTTTGCTCAGGTGCGTCTTCCTCCATCTTCTTCTCTGATTTCAAATTGATATTTGATGAGATAATTGCTTGGATAACTGAGATAATTTCTTAATCTGCTACGTCTTCCTCCATTGGATTAATTGAGATAATTTCTTCTCTGAGATTTCGTATGTGTCTGTGACTCTGTGTTGAGGTCTGAGATTTCGTATGTGTCTGTGACTCAGTGTAGAGGTTTGAGATTTCATATGTATCTGTGACTCCATGTAGAGGTGACCATTCTTCCAATTTTGTTTGCCTTTTCTTGCACCCAAAGGTCCCCAACGTCATAGTGCCATCCAGATTTCAGAGCATCAACTCTATGCTTAGGTCGTGTGGACAAGAACTAGAATAATGGGATGTTTGCTAAGAGAAAATGATGGATATTTATCTTTTAAATTATTTATTTAGAAATGATCATATATCATTGGAAAATAATCTTTCTGCAAAGGAATTATAACCTCTGCCGAGTTATCTATCTATTCCTTCAATTATTTCTTTATCCCTCTCAGGTTCAAAGCATATAATGATACCTTGATTTTCCTTAAATGCATGCGACCTCCTAAGAAGTAAAATTTTGAAGCAAGTAGGAAGTAAAATTTTCTTCCAATATTTTCCTTAGATGCATGCAACCTCCTAAGAGCATTTGATCTCATGTTTGACCTCCCAAGAAACATGTGAAACATTAAACTCAGGACCTTAAATATTAGGGCATTTATAAATTTTCATAGAAATCTATTATCAATTATTAGAGCATGAACTTCTTCAATTTTGAGTTCCATTTTCAAAGCATCAACTAGCTTCCCTTTTCTGCCTAATTGCAAATGTTCATACAAAGTGTTTATTTTGAATATCATAGGTATCATGGCAACTAGAAGTTCTAGTTCTGCTAGTAATCCTAGGTCCACTGCTTCTGCTGAATATTATTCTAGTAATATTCTCCAAAAAGAAGGAACTCCTTTGTGGGCTTATGTAACTTTAATTGTTAGAAGTAAAAAAGGAGAAACTATTAATCCTAGTGGAAATAAACATTGGAAGTGTAATTATTGTAACCGTGAATTTCAAGGATCTTATTCTAAAGTTAAATGGCATTTGTTGAGGCTATCTGGTAAAGAAATTTCTATGTGTCCCAAAGTTGATACTCATTGTTTAGCAGAGATGAAAAATTTGCAAGAGGAGGCTGAGAATATATCAAAACCAAAAGAAGTTCCATTACCACCACTAGCTAGAGGTTTATCTCCTTTAGGTGTTCAAAGTGGGTACAATCAAGGGAAAAAAAAGCAATTGATGCTTTGGAAAAAGCCTTCAACCAAACAGATAAGGAAAATTTGTGTGTAGAAATTGTTAGAATGTTCTATTCAGGTGGTTTATCTTTTAATTTGGCACACAATCCATATTACATTAGCTCTTATCAATATGATGCAAACAATATGATTTCTGGTTTTAAACCTCCTAGTTATAATGCAGTAAGAGGTCCTTTGTTGCAATAAGAAAGGGCAAATGTTGAAAGGTTGCTTGAGCCAATAAAAGGGACTTGGAATGAGAAGGAAGTGAGTATTGTAACAGATAGGTGGATTGATGTATAGTAAAGGCCGTTAATTAATTTTATGGATGTATTTGATTGGAGTCCTATTTTTTTAAAAGCAATTGATGGGACTAAAGAATACAAGGACAAATTCTACATAGCTGAGTTAATGAAGCAAGTAATTGATGAGGTAAAACCTCAAAATGTAGTTCAAATTATTACTGACAATGCCCATGTTTGTAAAGCTGCTGGCAAGATTATTGAAGGTGAGTATCCTCACATATTTTGGACACCATGTGTTGTCCACACGCTCAATTTTGAGTTGAAAAATATATATGCAGCTAAAAACACTGATGCAAATGAATTAGTATATGAAGAATGTCATTAGATCACTCAAATAAGGGATGATGTAATTTTTCTCAGAACTTTCATCATGAATCATTCCATGAGGTTAGCCATTTTCAATGAATTTATGCCTTTGAAATTGCTTGCCATTGCTAAGACTAGGTTTGCTTCAACCATTGTGATGCTAAAGAGGCTCAGACTCATTAAAATATCTTTTTGCATAATGGTAATTAGTGAAGAATAGAATACATATAAAGAGGATGATGTTGGAAAGGCTAATACTATTAAAGATTTAATTCTTGATGACTCTTGGTGGGATAAGATTAATTACATCCTCTCTTTCACAAAGCCTATTTATGACATGTTTAGATTTTGTGATACGGATAAGCCTTCACTTCACTTGATTTATGATATGTGGGATTCAATGATAGAATAATTGAAAATATCAATATACAAGCATGAGAAAAAGGAACTTTCTGAGCATTCAAGATTTTATAAAGTTGTATATGGAATTATAATTGATTGTTGGACAAAAAGTTGTGCACCACTTTATTGCCTTGCTCATTCATTGAATCTTAGGTAAGTTCTACTAATATTCCATACTTATATTGTTGATATTCTTTTCACATTTAATTTTATACTAAACAAGTCTAATTCTCATTGTTTTTATTGCATACTATATATGTATTACACTTCTCAATGGCTTGATGTGGCACCAAATAGAGTTCCTCCACATTTAGATGTTGAAATTTCAACCGAGAGGACCAAGTGCTTTAATATGTATTTTAAGGATCCTAGGGAGAGAAAATTAGTCCTTCAAGAGTTTTCAATGTTTTGTGGAGCTTCAGATGCATATTCATTATTTGATTTGTTACAAGATAAGTGGAATTTGGATCCTAAAAATTGGTGGTTAAATTATGGTTCTTCAACCCCAATGCTCCATTGGCTTGCATTAAATCTTCTTCGTCAACCATGTTCATAATCTTGTTGTGAACAAAATTGGAGCACCTACTCTTTCATTCACTCATTGAAAAGGAACAAATTGAATCCAAAAAGGGCTGAAGACTTGGTTTATGTTCATACCAATCTTCGTCTTCTATCAAGAAAGAGTGAAAAGTATTCTAGTGGAGTGATTAGGATGTGGGATGTTAATGGAGATTATTGGGAGCCATTTGATGGGGTAGGAGGTCTTGAGATTACAAATTTATCTTTAGAAGAACTGGATCTAAAACAAGAGCTCATAGGGAATGTTACTAATGTAGATGTAGATGGAGATGAAGATTAACTTGGATTGGAAATTTTAATATTAATGCTTGTGTGGAATGTAACTTGTTATAAACATCTTATTTATATTTGTAATTTGTGATATTATTTATGCTATGGTAGCTTATTTATAATTTATTTTATTTTTTAATGTCTTAGATTCCTGAATATATATATTTATTATTATATATATTTCTGTACCTGTATCTTAAAATTTTAAAAATTGTCGTATCCCATATATCGTGTCGTGTTGTACCCGGTACGCATACCTGTATCAGTGCTTCTTAGGTTTTTAGCATGGGAAAAGCAAGACCAGCTTCTATTTTCATGGCTACTCTTCTCCATGACAAAGAACATGCTCACCAGATTAATAGGCTGCGATCGATCATACCAGGCTTTGGTAAAGAACTGAATAGTTCTTTGAATCTCATACCTGAGCCAAGATCTATCAATACAAGACAAAATTGAAAAGCACTAGAAAAGGATCCAGAACAATCACTAAATACCTCCTAAGGATCAAGCCTCTCATTGATGCTTTGATCTCCATTGGTATTTCAATTTTTGAGGAAGAACACGTTGAGGTAATTCTTGAAGGACTGCCTAGAGAATATGATACATTTGTTACTTCAATGAACACTCAAAGGGAACCTTATTCAATCAATGACATAGAATATCTACTGTTGACTCAATATTTGAATAGAGAAAAACACTATAGTTGTTTCTCCACCTGAAAACAAGTCAGTCAATCTCACAAGCATAGATCTAAAGAACAACGTACCTCATTCAAGCAACAACAACACCAACAGAAACCAATTTCATCAAATCATATATAAACGGCACCTTTTGATTCATCTAGGAGAAATTCTGCATGCAAGAGGTTACCAAATTTTATAGAAGGTACTTTGAGCTATGATAATATGACTTTCGGAGTGGGAGGAAGAGAACACTCTCACGGCCCATTTGGTTGATGGAAAGATAGGATGGAAATGGAGATGGAGAATAAAAAAATAATTTTGTAGATAAAAAATATCTATAATATCTTTATTTTTAATAATTGAATAATTATTATTAAAAAGTATAAAATAATAATTGAATTTTGTAATTTTCTCCCCCTTTCCATCACCTTTTCCTTTTCCTCCCTTGTTTCCACTTAAATCGAATGGGCCCTCATACTTGAAATCTCAACCATTGTTATGACTAAACATATTAGAAGGTGCCACATTAGCTATTTAGGATGGTGTTCAAAATTTTCAGGATTATATTTAGACTCAATTTCTTATATTTTTATTATCAAAATTTTTAATTATAATTTAATATATATATATGATCTTTTAATAATAGTATGACAAATGTATAATTTAATTAAAAAATTATATATTTGTTTGTTAAAACCATACACTTATCATGATTTAATTAAATAATTTGAGAGTAAGAATATAAAAAATTATATATAATTTTTTTAAAATTTTTTAATACACCATTCACATCACTTTTTTTTTTCATTTTGATTTTGGTATATTACTCTAACTTCTTTGTAGATTTGATTTAATTATACTTACTATTTCTCTTATTTTAAAAATTACAGCACTTTCTTGACATATTGATATGTATTACAAAAACTTATCCTCTAATTTTTTTTTTTTTCAAAAAAATTAACTTTATAAACTATATAATTTTTTTCTTAATATAATAATAAATGTTACTAAGTTGATATTAGCTTTAACATTAGATTGTGATTTTATTTTTAATATAATTGTAAAGACAGTTTAATAATTTTATTTTTAGAATAAATAAATATTGTATAAAAAATTAAATTTATTAATAATAAATAAATAAAAAGAGAATTGGGTATCTTTTTTAAAAAAATATTAAATATAGTTTACTAAAATCTTAGAAAAAATTAGTATAATGTTTTTTTGTTATAAGAAAAGCAACAACTAGGGGCGCTAAATGCAATAACGACTGCCGTGAAGTGGAAGATGCACTTGCCCCATTTTCACTCCCCGCCATTCTTCCCTCAAATCTTTCCACCAAATTACGAGAGTGACAAATTAAGAGGATTTTCATGCTTTTGATTCATCACGCTGCATCTCCATTTCTTGTCCATCTTTCGTTCACCGTGCTGCATCTCCATCTTCAATTCATCGCATTGCACTCCGTCTTTGGTTTGTTACCGATCATTCTTCACCGTTGCTCTGCATCCATTCTTCTTTTTGCCATCGAGACCTCAATCCCTCATTTGTGTTCATTGATGTTGCTACTAGAGTGATAGGTCCCAGTTAGAACTGAAAATGGATTAATGAGAAAAAAAACACTGCTTGGACGTGAATAACGCCTCGAGGATGAAGGAAAAATATTGTGCATCCTTTATTCCACTAATTGCATTCTTAAATACAAAATCGTACCACAACTGACTTCCCAGTACTTTGCCACAATGGGTACTTTACTTGGAATATTAAAATACTTTAAATTAATAAAATAATAATTAAATCCAATAACAACTATGCTACAGACTGAATCAAATAATGGACTTGACAAGACTCATCCACATGCTCCACTTTCACAACAACATCCACCTACATGCTTCAATTTCTCCACGACTCGTGCCATCTCACATCCACTTATATGCTTCAGTTTCTCCAAGACTCATGCCATCTCATGTCTCAAGCAATATCATGTCTGTAATACTTAGGATTTTTCTTAGGTGGGCGTTGAGATAATCTTCTCGTATTAGTACTCCCTCCTTTCCTAGGAACCTTGTCCCCAAGGTTCAACATAGGAAAAAAATCTTGAAGCTGTGTGATAGGTTCCCACGTGGCATCCTCTATTGACAGAGACTTCCAACTAACCGGGCTTTCTTCAATGAGCTTAGTACCCTGTTTGACCTAATGGGTATCCAGAATAGATTGGGGCTCGAGCAATATTTCTCCATCATCTGCAAATGGTGGAATTTCAGAACTTGGTGCGTTGGCATCCCCCACTTTCTTTTTGAGCAAAGAGACATGAAAGATCGGATGAATTTGCGAACCAGGAGGCAAGCAAAGCTTATAAGCAACGCTACCAATTCATTCTTTAATCAAATATGGGCCATAATACTTGCTCACTAGCTTCTGATAAGCTCTTTTAAAAACTGATTGCTAGCGATAGGGGTGCAACTTAAGGTAGACCATATCTCCCACTTGGAACTCATCTTGAGTTGAGTGCTAAGAGATGAAAAAATTCACACCAGAATTGGCTCAAAAATAACGGATCACGATCATTGATAATAGTCTTAAGCATACCATGATGCTTAACAACCCCATCCACAAATAGAGAAGCAATTGTTTTGGCTGTATAAGGGTGGGAGAGGCCCAAAAGATGAGCATATTTGCTCAGTCGATCTACAATGACTAAGATTACACTTTTGCCATGAGAGGAAGGTAATCTTTCAATGAAGTTTAGCGTGATATCATCCCAAACTTGACAAGGAATGGGTAGAGACTGAAGAAGTCCTATAGGAGAAAGAGTCTAAGCTTTTACCCATTAACAAGTGTCACAGGAAGCCACATAATCCTTAATGGTACGGTACATGGAGGGCCAATAAAATTGTTGTGCCAATCTCTTAAATGTACGAAGAACCCTTCAATGTCCCCCACATGGAAAATCATGAAATTCATGAAGTAGCTGCTGAATAACAGTCGAGTTTGGTGGAACAACTATTTATTGTTTGTAGCAGACCATGCCCTTACACCATGAGTAAGGTTTACCAGGGTCAGTTGTGGCCATTCGACCTATCTTCTGCATATAAGGATGATCCTGTGACTATTGTTTAATTGTATCCCATAGTGATGAATGAGAAACAAATAAGAAATCAAGACTTGGGCACCCAGCTACTCGAGATAAGGCATTTGTAGCATTGTTAGTCTTGCCAGGCTTATATAAAATCTCATAATCATAACCCAAAAGCTTCATTACCCATTTTTGCTGTTCAGGAGTGGTGACTCGCTGCTCTAAGAGATATTTAAGGCTCCGTTGATCAGTTTGAATATAGAATTTTTTGCCAAGTAAGTAGGGACGCCATGTTTGAATAGCAGTGATAATTGCCAACATTTCCTTAGCATAGATGGACCAAGCATGTTTAGTAACGCCCAAAGCACGACTCATGAAGGCAATAGGGCATCCTTGTTGGGTGAGAACAGCACCAATGCCATTACCATAAGCATCAGATTCAATCACAAAAGGTTTATGAAAATTTGGCAAGGCTAATCTAGGTGTTGTGGTCATTGCTTCCTTGAGATTTTGAAAAGCCTTCTCAGCTTCTTTGGTCCACTAAAACTATCCTTTTTTTAAGAAGGTTAGTTAAAGGACAAGCGATGAGGCCATAGTTGCAAACAAACTTGCGATACTAACCTATGATACCTAAAAATCCACGTAAATCAGAAACATTAGTTGGTTGATGCCAACATGGCTTGTATTTTTTTCTGGTCCACCTTGACGCCATCGAGAGTGATAATGTGACCCAAGTATTCCAACTCTTGTTGACCAAAGGCACATTTACTGAGCTTAATGTAAAATTGATGATGCCTTAGAATTTTAAAAGCTGTTTTAACATGTTCAAGTTGCTTAGACCAATTGGGGCTATAAGTTAATATATCATCAAAAAAGACCAAGATAAATTTACGCAAGTAAGACCAAAAAATAGAGTTTATAATTACTTGAAAGGTAGAGGGAGCATTGCAGAGACCAAAAGGCATAACCAAATATTCGTAATGCCCGTTATGCGTATGAAAAGCAGTTTTATGAATACCTGGTTCATAAACACGTACCTGATGGAACCCAATTTGTAAATCCAGTTTAGTAAAATAAGAAGCCCCATAAAGTTCATCCAACATATCATCAACAGTAGGAATGGGAAATCTGTCCTTAATGGTTACAACATTTAGTGTCCTATAATCGGTACAAAAACGCCACGTCCCATCTTTTTTTCTTGACTAAAAGAACAAGTGAAGAGAATAGACTAATACTTGGTCTTATTAACCTCAATCTAAGCATATCTTGAACTTGCTTTTCAATTTCAGCTTTTTGAAAATAGGCATACCTATAAGGTCTCACATTCAGGGGCTCTATGCCATCCTTGAGATTGATATGGTGTTCAATCTCTCGAGGGGGTGAAAGTTGTGATGGCTCCCTGAATAAATCCTCACACTCCACCATCAATTGCTGCAGCTTAGTAGGAATATCATGCAAATTGACTTGGCTTGTCAAACTGAGACAAACTACAAATAAAGAAGCCCCACTTCTAGCCTCCTTAGAAAATGCGTGAACAGAAGCTGGTTGAATAGCTTAAGAAGTTAAGCCATGTAATTTGTAAGGTTGGTTATTCCATTGAAAGTCCATAGTTAGCTCTTTCCAATTGCAAAGAACAGACCCCAATTGTTTTAACCATTGTACTCCTAACACCACATCTAAACCAATTAGTGGCAAAGCATAAAGAGTAAGGGAAAAAGGTATACCTTGCAATATTAAAGGAACCCATTCAAATTTGCAGTGACATCTTAAAGGACCTCCATTTGCCACCTTGACATCAAATGGTTTAGTTGGAACAACGCACAACTGTAAGATGTTCACCACTCTAATATTGATGAAATTGTGAGTCGAGCCGTTATCAATAAGCACAACCACCTTCGTTTGACCAATGGTGGCTAAGATTCGCATTGTCTTAGAGGGAGACCATCCAGTGAATGCGTGTAATGAGATTTTAGGCTGGAGATCTTTAAACTCCTCCAATTCACCTTCCTCTTCAGATTCATGAGGATTTGATGTACTACCTTCCAAAAGCAAAAGCTGTGGTTTATGACACTTATGGCCAGGGTAAGCTTCTCATCACAATTAAAATAGAGCCCTTGTGCACGTCATTTTTGCATTTTTTACCATGTGAGATGTTTGGTAGTCAAAGAAGATGGAACCTTTGGCGAAGTAGTAATAGCATGAGTGAATAACTTAAAGTCCTGTTGCTGATGAAGGAGTTACTTGTCCTGAACACGTGCTAATGAGATTGCTTCCTTCAATGTCTTTAGTTTGAACATACGAATTCCATCTGCTATTTCTAGCTTTAAGCCACCCATGAAAGCTCCTACAAGGCCCTTTTGAGGCCAGCCATGCACTCGATTGCCAAGTCTTTCAAACTTTTGTTGAAATTCTCGCAATGAGCCTGTCTGCTTGATCTTTGAGAGTGCCTCATCAAAGTCTTCACACTCAGTGGGTCCAAAACGAGCCCACAATTCTTCTTCAAAAATGGCCCACGTAATTTCTCTACTTTTTTCAGCATAGGCTCGATGGATCCATTGCCGCCATTGGTTTGCCTCACCTTCAAGATGGAAGGAAGCGAGAGAAACTTTCTGTGCCATTAGGGTAGCCTAAAACTCAAAAAATTGGTTAACACGATTAAACCATATGATTGGGTCACCTCCAAAGAATTTCAAAAACTTAAGTTTTGTTAATTTGGAAGAGAACATTCGTCGTCCCCCCTTTGTATTCATTCGACCATCATCCCAGTTTCCACGAAAATGTCCGCTATGATCATTGGTGTTGCTACTGGTTCCTTCCCGATTTGAGAGTAGAGCTTCAGACAAATGGTTAATGGTTTGCTCCATGTTTTGGAGTTTATCAGTAAGGCTGAGCTCCATCTGACTCATTCCCTGTTAAAGCTCACCAAGACTTGCTTCTAAGTTGTCAATCAGTTCTCTGTTGGAAGCCATGGAGGTAGTAGCTCTGATACCAATGATAGGTCATAGTTAGAATTGAAAATGGATTAACTAAAAAAAAAAACACTGCTTGGACATGAATAACGCCTCGAGGTTGAAGGAAAAATATTGTGCATCCTTTATTCCACTAATCGCATTCTTAAATACAAAATAGTACCACAACTGACATCCCAGTACTCTGCCACACAGGGTACTTTACTTGGAATATTAAAATACTTTAAAAATTAATAAAATAATAACTAAATCCAATAACAACTATGCTACAGACTGAATCAGATAATGGACTTGACAAGACTCATCCACGTGCTCTACTTTCACAACAACATCCACCTATGTGCTTCAATTTCTCCATGACTCATGCCATCTCACATCCACTTACGTGCTTCAGTTTCTCCATGACTCCTGCCATCTCATATCTCAAGCAATATTGTAATGTTCGATTTTCGTTAAATGACAAAAACGGGCACATTTTCAAAGCAAGTACTCAGAAACAAATTAGTTAAGGTCCCAAAAATTTTGAGTAATATTTTAGCCTTCTAAAAATGAGAATTTTAGCCTTAGATGAAAGGAAAAACGGAGCTAGAATGAAGAAATAAATTTTGACGAAAACCTTACAAAATGCAATAACATTTTTATAATTTCGGGCAATTTTTGGAATTCACATAGGAAGACTTTCTAAACCAAAGTTTTGAATTCTCCAGGGTTCGTAGAGACCCTGAAAACCATGGGAAGCCTGGGGACAGTTAAATTCTCTCCGGTGGACATTTTCCAACGTCAGTGTGCCCAAACTTTGACAGGTTCATTCGGAAAAGTTTTAGCTCTGATTTGAATAATTCCAAAGGCAATTTCCTTAATTGGAAACCTAAATTTTATAATAGAAAAGACGGTTCTAAAAAAGAAGCTAAAACAAAGGAGAAACGAAAATGCAAAGTATGAAGGGCAAAATTAAAATTTTTGAAAAAGTCACTTTTCCTTACCTATATATAGGTGGCACCCCACTTTCCTCCCCATTTGGAATCAGAAAATTTTGCATAATTTCAGAAGGGAGAGCTAGGGTTTTGGGCGCACCAAGAGAGAAGGAGAAGAAGAAGAAATTCCAAGCTTAAGGTATGTTTTTATAGTTATTTTCCATGCTTTTCTCCCATATCCACCACCTCTCCTTCATTCTTCTTTCTTTCCTTGGATTAAAATAAGGTTTATAAATCTGATTCAAGGGAGAAATTCAAGGGAAAGTTGGATTTAAAGAAAGGAGCTTGGAGAAATCAAGATTCAAGCCAAACTAAGCAAGGAAACAAGGTAAAAATGCATCCTATGGCTGATACCTTTCATCATACTTCTTCTCCATTTTGACCTACACTAAGAACCCTAGGAGGATCTGATTTCCAAGTCCAACTAAGCATGAATCTTATGTATTTGATGGAGAAAAACAAGAATATGCAAAGAAAATAACAAAATAACCATTAGGTTTCAAAATGCAAAATCTAGGATTTTTAGTGCACCTTCCAAATTCTGAATTTATGTGATGCTTCATAGGTCTAATTAAGAGTATAAATGAGTTCTTGAGACACCTAAGATGCTCCTCACAAGCTTCCTCCTTCAAGAAAACAAAGAAAACTCCATATGCCCCAATTGATGCCTATGTCTTGGACAAGAGGGGATTTTGTAGGTGGGGGGAGTTTTAAATTTTTCTAAGGCCATTTTTAAGTCATATTTGACGAATGAAAATGAAGGGAGGCTTTGGAAAAAATTTAGAACTCATGGAAAGTGATTTGGTGTCTTAGGTTCTATATTATGACCTAAAGAAGCAACATGATGCTAGACCTTTTGTTTTAATGATATGATGACTCCAAGAGACTTAAAAGGAGTCAAGAATTATATTTGAAAGGAAAGAATAAGGCCTAGAAATTATTTGAGGAGTGTTGCTTCATTAGGTGTTAATATGGACCATAATGGAGCCTATAAAATAATCTAGTGTTTCATCAAGTGATGTAGCCTTAGAATGTGTTTCATGAACCTAATTGGCTCCCATAAATTGTATCTAGGCCAAGAGAAACTATCTCCACTAATTTATGGGTGGTGGCCGAAAGAGGAGGCTTGAATTTCAAAGAAAAAGTGTGTGAGTGTATACAAGGTAGCTCTCTCCACCTTCTCTCATGCATGGATGTGTGTTTAGCTTATTTTAGAATGTGTGTTTTCAAGCTATGAAAAGTATGCTAGCATGCCTTTATATGCTATGATTTTTGATGCCATGTTATGTTTTCAAATGATTACATGATGGTTGTATGAGTTTGCTTGAGTGTGGAGAGGTCAAGAACTCTTCTCTTTGGTGAGAATGAGCCAAGAACCCTTGAACTTGGTTGAGACAAAGTAAAGAGTCTCCCAAAAGCAAAGTGGACTCCCAAGAGTATGGTTGAGTCCAAAGTTCTTAAAGAATGAGTGAGGCAAGTCCAAAATCAATGAGGTGAAGTGTGAAGCTAATCCAAGCACTTGGTGAACTTTTGAATATTTTATATGATGTGTTCACATGCCAAGCTTGTGTTAAAAATGTCCAAGATTGCCATTTTCTCCATGCATGCATTTGAAAGACTTACTTTGCATATATTATGTATGATTGAATGGAAGATGAGCTATTGGGATTCTTTGAATCTCATCCTCTCATCTCCAATGATCTAACATGCTAGGTGAACTAAGTAATTATGATGAAGGGAGCCAACAACGATAAAAAAGAGAGATTGACAACCTTGTGCCTTATTTTTTTCTATTTTGGAACCATAATAATGGTTCATGATGTATATGATATTGTAAATGTATTATGAACCTTGAGACATGTGTAAATACACTGTTATGTGATGTTCAGATGTATGAAAATGATATATAACCTCTAGCATTCATTTTGAGTATGTAATGCCTAAATGTGCAATATGAAAGTTTGATGGAAATATGCATAAGTGTAGGTTGAATGGCCAAAATGAGATGCATGAGATTTGGAACCATTTGGGCAGCTCACTCAAGTCTCAAAATATGTTTTTAGACTTGCCCAAAAGGTGGCAACACCAAAGAAATGCTATTTGACAAGTTTGGTACCTTATAGGGAGTCAAATTTGACTATAATGGAACCCTATATCATTTTTTAGCCAAATGAGTTAGTCTTGATCTGAAATTTGCCATGCAATTAGGTCTCATTGAGAGTGTTTTGAGAAGATAAAGATTATAATTTTCAGAGGTCTACAGAATATTTGATGATTTTTCAAAGTTGGCAAAATTTATGGTTTTGGTCTGCTACACTATTCATTTGGTCTGAAATTATTTTCTATCACATAAGGCCCAAATGATGTCCAATTGCCATGAAATTTTATATACAGAAATTAGGAAATCATAGTGACTCGTGCCAACTAGAAGTATCTCATTTGGAGGTCTAAAGAGGGAGATATGAATTTTTGAAGTTTCTATCTAGTATCAATAATTTTGCCCGACCAGAAGTATTGTTCCATTGAATTCCGAAGGTTGGTCTTGATGAACTGATCTAAAGATATTTTTCCTCTCTATTTAACATCCACATATTTCTATATTGATATCATTTGCATGGATTGGATTTTTGTGAAATTAATTGGACATTTTCAAAGTTTTCTACAGAATTTTGTTACAGTTCCAGAATTCAGTCAGACCTTTGAACCATTTTGTATGTCAAACATCCTTTGTGATACATGTTATGATCTGAGCATATTTTTAATGTAAATTAGACATCCTAAGCTTTTCAGAATAGCCAAGATTGCATTATTTCAAATTTTCTAGATTTAGTTATGATTTTCAAAAGTTGGGTCAAAAAATAGAGCAAATCTAGCCGAAAATATACTTGCTTATTTTGAGCTCCATTTTGATTTTCATGGGTTGTAGGCATATTTTTGTAATGTAAATGAGTTGTAATGATGTAATTAAATATGAGAATGCATAGCATGGACTCACGCGATCCACGTGACACCGATTGCAAATTTTTAAATATAGCGCAACGCAAAAAGTCCATCATTTTCATCTCCTTTTCCCTATGCCCTTGTGGAATTGATGATATAAAGCTTATGAATGGCATGAAATGAACTAGAAATTGTGGTGTTACAAATATTGTGTCCATAATACTTGGGATTTTTCTTAGGTGGGTGTTGAGATAATCTTCTCGTATCATAGAGTAGGTAAGTGGTGGAGTTTAACATGAATATTATTTATATGCTTGAGTTTTGTTTCAATGGAATTACATTGTTTGAATGAGAAAATGCCCACCAATCATATGCGTTGCTCCTCTATTCTTAGGATGAAATTTGAATCATTCTTGTGTCAATATTTTCAATCTATCTCTCTGATTCATTCTCTTGGTTGCCCTCTTACTTGAAATCTTGACATGAATTAGAGTTGAGATTGTAAGTAATCATATATGAAATTTTCTCTATGTTCACATAAATCTCATTTCTTTCAGTATTGAAATATCATATATGACATTCCGTAGGCAGCAATGAATTGTGAGATTCAGAGGGTCGCGTATACACTCTTGATATAGGCTGTAGTTTAGGATGAATGAAATGATCAAAAGCTAGAAACAGAAGAGCCAAAAAAAAAAGAAATTAAAAGCATGTAATGTACTTGAAGAAGGAATCTTCTCTATGCAGTTCAGAGGTTGCATTTATATATCTTATGGGCCTATATCCTATTGAGCAGGACATATCTACAGACATATCTACAGGATGATGATGTAAATTCTGGAAAAAGACATTTGTACGATGCTATAATACTATTAAGATGTTACTACACCCCCCGTTTGGTAGAACTAAGAAATAGAAAAGAAAATTGATTCCATCAATAAGCTCCATTTGGTAGTTTAAAAAAATGGATGGAAAGGAAAAGCTCACTTCCATCACATTTTGCTGCAATATAGCGCGTGGAGGAAATAAAGTCTAGAGAAAATTTGAGAAATATCCAATTTGCCCATTATGATCGTGCAACTTCTATATTGTTTTGTTTTCTGATTCAGATTATATCCAAACATTTGATTTATTAAATTAATAACAATAATAATGCAAATAAAAATATGCTATATTACATATCATGTTCTTGATTTTGCAAAAATATTTTTTTAAAAAAATTAGATCTTTAATTATTTTTTTAATTGTCTAATTTGATAAGTATTTCTGTCGTCAAACTAGTTCAATAATTTTTTAATTAATTATAAAACTAAAAAAATAATATATAATATTAAAAATAATAAATTATATAATTAATAATTAATAAAATGACTAATATTTAATTAGAATTGTTCTACCAAAATTCAGTCGATTCAAAATTCTGACTAAATATCATTCGTTGAAGGTGGTAATATATTGTGAATTATATATATATATATATATAATATGATATAAATTATGTATGTTTATATTTTACATATACATACAAATATATACTGTATTATATATATAAAATATCATATCATATATTATATTACTTTTAAAAAAATAAAATATAAAAATATAAAAAATGACAGTATAAAAATAATTAGTAATAATTGTATTTTACAAAATAACAAGAGATTATTTAATACTAAAATTAATAAATTATATATATAAATAAATATTAAAAATTATCAAAAACAATTACCTACTGGAAATCAGCCTGATCACACACACACACACACACATATATATATATTATATTTTTTAATATATATTATTCATATGTTAATATATATCAAAATAATAAATATAAAATTTTAAAATAAATGATTATTTTAATATATATATATATATATATAATATAATATAATATAAAAATAATACTATATATATTAAAAAATATTTATAAAATTATAATATATATAATATAATATTAATATAATTAAAATATATTTATTATATTTATATCCGTTGTGAGGATATTTTTATCTTTTTATTTTTACTACTTTTCATTCAATTTCTCTTTCATTCAACCAAACAAACAAATACAAATATATATATATATATATATTTTACTTTCTACTCATACCAAGCTTAATTTATTCCATTACATTCTATTCAACTTTTCTTTTCTATTTCTATCACTAAATTTTTTGTGTATATATCTATGGCTCTATGCCTTACTTCTTGTAATGCATATTTATTGGTATTTTGCAAAGCTTTAAAAGCCCTGAAAGTATTAGTGAGTTACTTTATGAACAATAGATGACTATATGAAATGATTGCAACTTACATAGAGTTGTGGACATTTATGTCTTAAATATTTGCACTTTTGACTCCAGTGAATTGAATTGGAACAATGGATTCTAAGCCCGCATCTTAATATGTATGGTCTTGCCTGTAGGCTAAACGGGTAGGGATGGAAAGTGAACAAATATTGTCAAAATTTATGCACATCAATTTTAAAAGCGTAATTGGTTTTCATTTTTATCAAACAGCCTACAAATTTGCCTCTCCACTTCTTTGACTTATGTGTGAAAGTTTCGACATTTTTCTTCCCTTTCACTTTTTTCATATGTTTGTCTTTTAATTGTTAAAATAATTTATTTGGTCACTTAAAAGTGAAACAATTTTTCTTAAGATTAAGAGATTCTGCAGATATTTGTACATCTGCATTTCACCCAATAAAATAAATAATGGTCAATCATGTCCTATTTATGGTAACTTAGCAAGTGGTGAAGTGTATCAACCTGAAGATAGGTATGACCTGAAAGAGTAAGAAAGAAAGTCTAATTTTGTAAAATGTCTTGTTATTCCTATGACTAGATAGTTGGACTAGTTTGCGAGCGTTTAAACTGCATAGGAATAATGTCGAGTGCAAATTATGAGATATATGATATCATATATCAGCTACTATGATCTGTTGGTTTGGCATCCATACGATTTTTCCAATTCTTCGCTTGGGAAATTTTGAGTAATATGCTTAATGTGCAGATGTCTTTTATGTAAATTGGATGAAGCACTCGTTGGAGCTCCTGCAGTAGTTTCAACCCTTTGGAGGTTTTGGTAGTGACATCTGGATGAAAAGGATTAACTATCAGGCAAATGCTGTAGCTGTGAATACTGCAAAAGAATATGGTGAGGAATCAATTATTATTATATTGCAGTTAAAATCCCTTACAAGATATAATTAGCTTTCCTTATTTATATTTTGTTATATTTTATATAGACTCATTATTTTTACAGCACTATTTATAACATGCCTTTTTAATGAGGCTTGCTTTTGACAAATGAACTAATAGAATATAAAAGAAATTGGTTCGATGTGGACTGATATGGAGAGATTCATTTTGGTTTATAAGTAGTGTCAGAACAGCCATGAGCTCTGACCATTGCTTTGGTGAGTTAATTTTACACAAAATGATTTGGCACTTTGCAATGTTTCTTTTTCTTTGTGCATCAGCTGGCTGTTCCAAATGAAAAGGATTGGATGAGAAGTTTCTATCGGTCATTGCTATATTTTACCAAATCAAATGATGTCCATTTTAGAACCATCTAATTAAGTACCAATCATTGGTTTAGTGTATATATATTTTTGTATGGAATGCATTTCATATTTTTTGTCTTTATAAGTATTTAAGTATGGAATCCAAAATTAATGGCTTAATTCTCTTTTTAATATGGTGTTTTTCTACCAGTTAATATGATCTAGTTAATACAGGGGGCATAAAATCTTGACATAAAATTTCAAATTTTGGTGAAGCATATTTTCCTGGAGGTGAACTAAGACTAGCTTTATGAATGTCTCTAATATGCATCATAAACTTGGTTATGATATTGAAAGGTTCAATTTTCAAGTTTGTGACATCATTTTGGACTTAAAAAATACAGGGTTAGGTTCGTTGATACTGAAAATTGATAAGCCTTTCTGCTTGCTTTGCCTCTGGCTGTTGCCTCAGCTTAAATTTGTCTTTTTGTATGAGAATGAACAAGCTTAAGCTTTCTTTGTGAAGATAAATAGCAAACAAAACTCAGAAAGCTGGAAACTGTAGCTTATTGCATCAATTGAATTTTAGAGAAGCCACGGGATATTCTTGAGATAGATGATCCAAGCATTGAATAGGGAAATTCTCCAAAAGCACGGCCTTGGGATGAGGGCTGTGCATTTTCATAAGTTGTGTCAGAATTAAAGTAAATTATGTCTGTCATCTCTAACAGGAAAATACCCAGATAAAATCAAGAAATTGGGAAAATGCTTTATGAGTCCCTGAAGCTTGTTTTGTTGATTGGTATGTCCTTTTTTATACTTTGGTCTTATATAAAGAAACATGGAAAATGCATTTCTAGTTTAATTGGAGCAATATTCTGACATCATAAACCTGTCCTACCTTCTTCTGAAATAAAAAATCAATGTATTTATAGCATAAAACATTTGTATGTGCAGACAAAGATGGAACTGAAGATGCTTTGTTTGCAACACAACATGAAGAGATAGATTGTTTAGTTGAAATTGTGAGCTCCATTGATGGCAATGCCAATTTTCATAGGTTCTTAGGTCCACTGATTCTTTTTTATGATTTAGTATGAGTTATTGGATTTTGACTTCTTTGCTAATACATTTTGCATATTGACTCACTACTCTAAAAAAGCTTGTTCTCCAGATGGCAAAGCATACAATAAGATTCCTCCCGGCACCTTTTGGTTAAAGCTCTATAAAAGTAAATCAGATTTGAGGTGTCAGGTATCAGCTGACAAGTCACAGGTGTGAGGTGTCATCTTGTCCTATACCTATTCCTGTGCATCATAAAGATAAAAAGTTGGAAGTTTAATGGGATTGCATTCGGATTCTTTGCCCGTAATAGGAGCATCTTGACCGTCTAATAAAATAAATAAATAATAAGATTTGGATGGTCCAAATGCTCCTGTGCTCCTGTTTTGCAAAAGCAGAGAATCCACGTACAATAAGATTGGTATAGCAAAGTGCAATAGTAAGCCGATTTACGTTAAATCTGGTTCTGTTTCCATTATTTTGTTAAATATTTATTTTGTTAAATACTTAGAATCTCAAAGCTTTTTTTTTTTCTTTTTTCCTTTTTAACTCTTTGAAACCTCTTGCATGACCCTGATCTACATATAGTGGAAGTAGGCATTTCCAGGGGAGGGGATTGGAAATCACCCTGGTGCATAGCTTTGTTTTGTAGTGCGTCAAATAATCAATGAGTTTTGTTGTTAAAATGCTTTATCTTTGTTTATCCAAGACATAAAGAAAGCAGAACAATATACACATGGAGAATGCTAGAAAGAAAATTGTTTTTTTTGGAGGGGGGATTTGTACTTAATAAAACATTAATATCTAGTAAAAAATGTAATTTGAAGTATTTATTAAATTAAAATAATAATAAAATGTATCAAAATTAAAAACCAAAAAATATATAATAAAAAATTAAAGAAGTATAATAACAAAAATTATAAATAAAATTATTTTAATATAAGCAAAATATATTAGAAGTGATGCAAAGTGTTAGTTATTAAAGACATATTAATGTGTTAGTTATTAGAGACATTCTTTATTCTCAATTGAATATAATTTATTTATCTTTTTTATGACGAAAATCTTTATAATCTCTTTTTCAATATAAACAAACAAATTATTCGCAAGAAAGTTATATTTTATTTTATTATAAAGTCTTGTTTTTACAATGAGTAGAGGATGTGATTAAAGAAGCCAATAGGGAAGAGATTTTGTTAAAGAATGAGAGCCAAAAAGTAAGGAGTGTATTATTAGTCTTTCTTAGATAATAAAGATCAAAAGCTCTTTTCAGAAGTTTAAATATATTTTATTTTTTTTATAAAATTTACTTTTATTGTTAATATAAAAGACAGTTATATGTTTAAACGTATGGATTTGAGACTTCAAAAAAATTAAAGAGGATAGATAAAGAATTTTAGAGATGTAGATTAAGAATTTTAGAAAAATATATTATATATACACATAATACCTATAACTCTTTCTAGGTGAGGTGGCTGCCCCCCAAATGGAATAACATGCGCCGCTTTTAATGGAATAACGTGGGTCCGTCCCTAGCAGAATATTTCATATGATTTGTCTTTACGGTTGTAAGTCATGATTCTTAATTTTGTTTTAGAAAAGTTTGTGTTTTTTTGGTATCCAGTAGTGTTGCCTTAAGGGGATGCTTCAATGGACACTTTAATTTATGCACTCTCTAATTTATGCTCATTAATGTATTACTAAACTAATTAAACTTGCTTTATAGTTTCATTGCAAGTGGTCTTGAATTCAAGATCTCCTTAAAGTTCTCATAAGGGCGTGATAAACTATTTAGGTTTGTCAGCTGGCAGAAAGCCCTGTTTGGTGGAGTCACAGAAACAGAAAGTGAAAGTAGAATCCATTACTTGTTGCGTTTGGTAGCAAAAAGGCTAGAAGAGATGGAAACGCAATGTGCTATGCACTTTCCATTGCTGGGGCATGGGTGTAGGGGATCCAATTCCTGGACTTGTTCGTTTTGCTCCTCAAGTTTGTCGTGTTCCAAATTCACAACCAAAGAAGAGGCATTTCATAAGATGAAATTTTTGTAATCCAAAAAAATAATTAATACTACTTTTAGAAGAAATAACAAGAAAAAATAATAAAAACATTAAAAAAAATAATTGTAAAAGTAATTAATAGTATTTATGCTTTAAAAAATAATAATAAGACCATTATTTGATATTAAAATTAAAATAATTTTTAAAATTATTGCTTTATAAAAAAATTTTCCATGTTGAAATGAAAAAAAAAATTATACCGGTTAACATGTCAGAAACTTTAAATTCGTATAATTTTAAAAATGATATCACTTTAAGTATTTAATTTTGATTAAAATATAAAAATTAAATTTTATTTGTGTTTTGATCAGCATTAAAAAGTAAAAGAAAAAATTAGTAAATTTTAATATAAAAATATAAATTACATATATAGTAATTAATAATTATTAAAAAAGCGACTAAACATCATTTCATTCGACTATCAATAGGTAATAATGCATTATGCCTTCCATAATAAATTATATATAATAAATATGTATATATATTATTTATTTTAAATATATATTAGTAAATTTTAAATTAATGTATATTAAAATAATATATGTAAAATATTAAACTAAATAATTATTTTTATTATATTAAAATAATAATTTATAAATATAAATAATTATAATTATATATTAAATACAATAACTATTCTAATTAATTATAATTAAATATAAAAATCAATTCTTACATTATTTTTTTAATCTTTAGACATTTTTGTCATTTGATATTATTTACTTTCTATTTTATCACTATTTTTATTTTATCAAACAAACAAAGAAAAAGATATATTTTTTCTTTTTCTTATTATACCAAACGCATTTGACTTAATTTATTTAACATTCTTTTTTTCATTTCCATAAAAAAGAATTCTACCTATCAAACCAGGTGGAAATGCTTTGTATAAAGGATAAACTATTTAAGCTGTTAAAGGAAATCTTGATGTATATTTTGGTTTCAGACTCAATATCATGAATGGATAAGCTATTAACTTGTTAATAGAATTATCTCATTTAAGAATATGCCATATGCATGTGGAATGTTTTTGTATAAGATATTTGCTTTTACTTAATGTATTTAATACTTGGTTTGATCTCTATTCATTTAGCGATAATTACATATTATATAAGATAACAACAAAATGAATATAATAAGGTATTTTATGGAAGAACAAATAATAATAAATAAAATAGTTTTTAAAAAAAATCATATTCATAGTGGTTATAATCGCTGCCAAACAACAAATGTATTCAACAATCAAATGCAGATACAACCTTTGTTTTAGTGATGGTTCTTCCAGTAACTGCTGTAGAAGCAATGATGGTTATGCTGCCTATGTTAGTGCTAATAACACTGCTTACGATTCCAGCATCTATGACGATGATTTGAACCGTCACTAAATGATTCAGTAGCAGTTATAACCGCCCAAAATGCAAAATTTTTTTAGTAGTGTTCTACACGATTTTATAAGTATAGTTGTCCATTATGAACTTAAGACTCTTCCAGATGACCTTAGTACTCTTATTGCTGATGATTTTAGACGGATTTCCTTGCTTGATCCATTTGTAATTTGTGTTTTACTTTTTGGTTTTGGCCCTCTTATTACGCAAAAAAAGTCACCTTTTAAATTTCTTTAAATTAAATTAAGGCATATAAATGTGATGGGCAATATTTGGATTGAATTTTGTTGAGTTCGTGGGTTTTAAACGAATTCATTATTTATATTCTTGTAACACCTACAGCTATTATATGATAATTTATGTGTTCTCTTGTAATTTATTTATTTTTATCAAAATCATTTAATTTAGCTTCAAATTATGATTGAGTTTTATTTTAAAAAGTTATAATTGATTTAAACTATAAATTTCAGATAATAATTGTTTACCTTGTTAATATAAATGATAGAAATACTTACTATTTTAAAGTTAAATTATTCTCTTAATCTTTGTAATTCACTCAATTTTTAATTTAGTTTCTATAGTTAATGAATTCTTATAATTTTGATATTTATTAACTTAATTACTGTTGTTAAACTCTTGACAATGTTTAATTTGTAATTGAATCTTTATAATTTTTTAAAAAAATTAATTTAGACCATATTGTCAAATTTTTGACACTTCTATTAAATTTTAATGGCATAACGACCAATTATTATCTCAATTAGTAGGTTCAATTTGCATTAAAAAAAAAAGAAAAAGAAGTACAAGTTAATAATGAAATGAAATTAACTCACATATAACTTGTTGTGACATAATACATATTAAGTTATTTAAATGACCTAATTTAAATCATTATATTCAAAGTGCCAAGATATATATAGTTAACTACGTTAACAAAATTTTATGTAATAGTGAAAGAAGTTTAATAGAAAAAATTATTTTTTTAAAAAACTATAAAGATTCAATGATATATTTTTAAATAATAGAAACCAAATTCAAAATTAAGTATAAGTAGAAAGGAAAAAGACAGTAAATTTTTTATATTTTAATATCATAAAAGTACAATAAATATTTTTCTATTATACGAAAGCACCATTTGGCTGCTTCCCTCTCCCCCCTGTACTTATGTTTCATTTTTTTAACATCCATTATTTGTTTGGTTTTTCTCTCTACGCATTTTACTCTTTAAAACTCTCCTCTCCTTGCGGCTAGGAGTTGTCCCACTAAAAATTCTTCTATTCGAAGAAGGGGTATTAATTTTTTGTTGTTAATGAACTCCCTTTTATTCATTTAGGACTTACGTCACCGTATCAGCCTTGGATTCGCTACGCTTCTCTTAGAGTAACATAGCATGTTATTTCAATGGGCGTATATTTAAATCTAGATTTAAGAGCAATTTTTGTATACAAATGTCACATCATTTATATACTCAATAATTCAAATTTATTCTACATATCAACCTCATATATACTACACATAAATTCTACTTATATAAATTCTATTCTATTCATTAATTTTCTTAGGTATACTTAAACAAAATTTCTGAATTTAGATCTAAAAAGTTTAAATTTTAACTTTTTTATTTTGCTAATTTTTTAAAAAATAAATATAAAATAAAAATAATCTTTCAATTTTTAGAAGACAGTACTGTCTTGAAGTGCAATTAGTTTTCACGATTTCAAAGGCATCGTAAATATATATAGGCCTTAATCCTCATTGAAACGAGCCACATGATCTCCTGAGCTTTGCAATGATCAATTCACTATGACAAACAATTTTTTGTTCCCCCAATAGCCAGATGCCTAAGTATTCTATATTTAATTTCATTTGACATAGCCACTTAAACGTAAGTTGAATTATAACGGATGAAAGCAGAAACAAAAGGAGTTTTTTTTTTTTTTAAGTTCATGAGCTATTTTAACAATTTTAGTAAGTTGTATGGGTAAAAAAAATTGGACATAACTATTATTTATCATAACATGTAATAAATACAATTGAGAAACGAAACATAAGCAAGAAAAGATACCATTCTTTAACCGTCATAAACATATATTACGAATTTACAATTATAATGTATTAAAAAAAAGAAATTATATAAAACTAATTTGCCTTGTTGAAATTATAAATGTTACCCAAAATAAAAGTCCTTATTTTTTTCACTTAAGTAATAATTGGCTAGTGATTTAATATTTGATAGCTACTGATGCAAAATTCTCCAAACATGCTTACCCATTGGAAAAACCATCTTTATTCTGGAACACGAGTGAAAAATTTGGTGTCGTTTAGTTCTCCTACAATACATGAAAGGGAAAAACATTAATAATAAGCGAAAACCTTGAAACGACAATACAAAGAAGTAGAGGTTCACCTTGTCCTTGTCTTTGTGTTATGAAGTTTTCCTGTATCAGTAGCGTTGAACTTCCTCATCAACTTCTTGGTTGGTTCATGTGGAGGAGAAGCCATTGCTCTTCGTTTCAGCAAAGTTCTTGGAGCATTCATGGAAAGCTGAGAGGACTTGAATTGGACATTCTCTATATTTGTTTGCTGCTTGTACACATAAACTCCACAGTTAACAATGGACAAATCTGGTGATACACATGTGGCTTCTATTTCCACATCATTCCAATCCTTTTCCAGAAACCTATCAAGGCTCTCCCACTCTTCTTCCTCAAAAGCCTCTCTTAGATCGAATAAAAACACATGACCTTCTCTGCTTCCATAATGCATATAACCTCTTTTCCTTTCTATTTTACGACCATTGATGCGCATAGAAACAACAAAGTACTTTGCTTTCCCCGACTCAAATGCTAAGGCAACAACAGGGAAATTCCCACGAGCACGAAAAGACAAGGTCCCTCCTTTGCAACAATCGTCGAACCAATCTGGAAATGCTGCTTCCGGCATTTTGATTTTCAATCGATTTACCTCCTTCTTTGCCTGATGGACCAAAACAGCAGAGACCAAAGGCTTTTTTTCAGACTTGAAAACAACATATAAAAGAATATAAAGAGAAAATTCTTATTTTCATCCCTGACAGGTAGGTGCACTTTTAATTTAATCATTTATAGATGTTTTCTTATAATTTAACCTCCCATTCATTAAGATGTTTTCGGTGTTTGAGATACCATTCATTAAATTAATTTTGAACCTAACAGAATGTATGTTAACTCGTTTGCAACACATACTTAACCCACATTGATAAGAAGCTCCAACTATGATTTGATTTCAAGAAATTCGTTCCATATCTTTAAAGATCACCTACCCAACCGTAATTCTGTGGACTGTGTTATCATGTGTGGACTAAGTGTGTGCTAGATGTGACTGACTGAACTAGTGTCATGTAAGTAGAAAAGTTCAACTCAGCAATCAATTGATTGTACAGTAATTTGTGGATGGAGAAAAGAGAAGCTGGAAGGGCAATATTCAAAGCATTTTAAGGAATAGAAAATTAAATTAAAAGAAAATAAATTTTTTTTTTTCAAAAGTAAAGGTGCTTTGAACATGAAATAATAAATCTGACAAGATGAAAGAGGGATTCTATGGGGAAAAAAAAAATTCAGTCAACTGTCAAGATATGAATTGATGATTGTTTTGAGAAGATATATGGAAAAACAAAATTGTATGTACATCCCAAATGAAAATTACCAATAGCTATCTTACCAGTCACACTTGTATTTTAATATGATTAACTTTGACATGACCAAAGAAAAAATAGAAAAAGAATGAGAAAAACCTGAGACCATAAACGGCCACATGACTGGGTAGTTAATGATGTGCAATTGATTGCCTCTATGATCTCCAACTTCGATGGAATCTCTGGTATGTCTCTTAGCCTCATGCAATTATTCATTAACAGTCTCCTCAGATTAGTAAACTCTTTAATGCACTCAGGAAGGGACACAAAATCATTCCCTGATAGATTCAAATGTATCAAATCTCGAAAACAATCCAGAGTTAGGTGAACATCTTCATCGAGTAGACGAGAATTTTCGAGATTCAAGAACTCTATGTTTGTGCATCTAATAGCTGGCTGGCTCTCTTGCATTAATTTCTTCAAAGATTGTCGACGACTATCTCGCAACAGAAGCAAGCTAAGATTTTTCAATGTGAATAAGCTGTTTGGAAGCTGCCTAAGACTTTTGCAGGAGCTGATATCTAAATAATGAAGCCCTGAAAGATTTTCAATGGAATGTGGGAGCTCTTTAATAGCAGTTTGTGTTGCTAAAATATCCCTTAGTGCATCCATCTTTCCCGCTATACGCGGGAAGTAGTCAAGACTCTTGCAATAACTGAGTTCAAGGGTTTCCAGCGATGCCATCTTGATTTCATGTGGAAAGCTTCTAAGTTTGGCGCAACCTCCAAAATCTAATCGAACCAACTTAGAGAGAGTTCCCACAGAATCATGAACTTTGATCAAATTGCGACAGCTACCAAACGACAATATTTTTAAATTTTGGAATTGAGACATATCAGGTACTTCAATTATGAATTCACAAAATGAGAAATTCATATATGTCAAGTGTTCAAACCACTGCAAAACAGAAACTAGATAATTTAATCAACAGTAACTATTAAGAATTCAAGAGATATTAATTTTTAAGTAGAATATTCCAACATCCTTCTTATTTATCTAATCTTATATAGGTCTCCATTTTATTTCTAAAACCTCCAAAAATCTCCCTTGTATTTTAAAATAAACCCCACATAATTTGTAAAAGTCAATTGTTGATTCTATGTTATATATTTAAAAACTCCAAAATATCCCTAAATGAGGTCTCCTATATTTTAAAAATTTATAGCAATAATTTCTCAATTTTTAAAAAATGCAAACATAATATATTATAAAAAAATAATAAAAAGTTGATTATATTGATATTCTATAGATATAATAATTTCATCAGCATTAACATACCATCACAAAATTTATAAATTAATTTAAAAATTTATTAAGACTTATTAAAGGGTCCCTTTTCTTTTTCCTGATTTAAATTGCAATTTTTTTCAATTTTAAAGGTTTTTCCATAATTAGAATCATTTGTGTCCACGGCACCATTCTATATTGCTTCCTACATGGGTCAGGAAAATGACTACTTATTTAAACAGAGTGACTATTAATTAAATTCAGTGAGCGTCACATTTAAAAGTTGTCTTGACAATTTTACCTAAAAGAAGGTATTTAGAATCTCATCTATATGAATGTTTTTATCTTTGGTGTTAAAAATATGTTTTACATGATAAACTTCCTATTTCAAAATGTTTGGAATACCATGAATTATTATATTAATAGCATATTAATGTAATGAATTTTATTATTATTTTTAAAAAATGGAGATTTTTTTTGGGTAAAAAGATATATACATACGCTTTTTAAAAAATAAGAGAAGTTATTGTAGGTTTTAAAAATATGAGAAAAATATAAAACAAACTTAACTATTAAGTTTTAATAATAATTATGTTAGACTTTTTTAAATTGGAATTATAGTTTTGTGTAGATTTAAGAAATAGATGAGAGATTTATGTAAGATCAAAAAAAAAAAAGGAAAGCTAGAGTATTTTATTCTTGATTCTTAGAGGCAAATTAAAGGTAAAACAATTTGACTAAAAAATAATTATAGATAAAAGGGGAAAAGAGTACCTTGAATGGCTCTCCCAGTCTGATACAACTCTTGCGTAAACTCAAGAAAACTAGCTTCTTAGGATAAAAGTCTGGTGGTAAAGTCATAGAAGGGTATCCCTCCCAATCAAGCAATCTTAAACTATTGGGAAAATATTTAGGGTATGTTGAAAACTGGGTATTTCGAACAATGAGAATTCTAAGATTATTCATCTTCTCAAAGGCAATACCACTCCATTCCACTTCTTCTTGTTGAGGCGGATCAAGCATTATTCCTTCAATATTACTGCTTCCCTTTAATGCAAGTGCAAAGAAATAACATTTGTTAGTTATTGCTAATTAGGCACAATGAATTTAACATACATATATATATATATATGAGGAAACAAAGAAGATTTTGATTCTTACTAAATTTTCACGTAGTACTTTAAGAACATCTTCGTGATGCCATAATCTACTGCGTTTACTAGAATTTGACGGTGCTTCTTGCCTAACAATTTCTCTACCCATTTCTTGTATTAGATCATGTATCCACAAGTAGCCTAGATTGTCAACACTTATCAAAGATTTATCAACAAGCACTTCAATATAAAACCTTGCCCCAAAATCACAAGCATCTAGTATTTCTATAACATATTCCAATATCCACTTCTTGAAGAAACAAGCAATATCTAGGAAAATTAACTTAGCATTGTCCTGCAAGCAATCATAGCTTATCTTTAGTATCTCATGAATTCCTTTTTCTGGCATCCTCTCATATTGTTCCAATATAAACCTCCATTCCTCTAAGCTTTTATGAGCCAAATTGGAGCCTATTACTCTTAAAGCCAAAGGAAGGCCCTGTGCATAACTTATCACACAACTTGACATATCTTGATAGCCGTTTGGAGGTTGGCTCATATGGAAGGCATACCAACAAAAAAGTTCAAGAGAGTCATAGTCACTTAGCTTCTTCATTTTATATGTTTTTTCAACATGATGTGCAGTTAGCAATTGCTTATTTCTTGTAGTTATAATGATCTTGCTTCCAGAACCAAACCAATCACACCCTCCTGCAAGTTGTTCTAATTGTTCTACCTCATCAACATCATCAAGAACCAACAAAACTCTTTTTTGGGAGAGTCTGTGTTTTATCATTGATATTCCTTCATCAACACTGCCGAACTTCTTCCTCTTCTCCTCAAGAATCTCTGATAAAAGTGTTTGTTGGAGATGAACTATGCCTCCATATCGCTTTGAAGTTTCTTTGACATCAAACAAAAAGCTAGCACCTTCAAAATGGTAGAAGATTGAATTATACAAAGCCATGGCAAGGGTTGTTTTACCAATTCCACCAGTTCCATGAATCCCCAACATACAAACGCCATCAATAGATTGATCCAAAAGTGACTTCACTTCTTTAATGCGAGAATCAAGTCCAACAATGTGAACAGTGCTGTGTAAGCGTTTAGGAGGTAGCATAGCATATGCATCTTCAACGATCCTTGCAATGAACCCAAAGTCATATCTACAAAAATGCAAATGCTCTTTTATTTTATGAACATGATTAATGCAAAATGTCTTCTTTTTATTTTTTATTTCTTCATTTATCATAATTCTTTTGAGTAAAATCTCATTTTAGTTCTTTAAAGATAACCTTAGTGTCAATTAGCTTTCCCAAATAAAAAAAAAATCTATTATCACTGCACTATTTAAAAGTTTTATCTTTTTTAATTCCACAGAATATTTGCTCCCCAAAAGATTGCATCGTACCATTTAAGCAAATCCAAAAGAATGAAATTAGAACAAAATTAAACTTTTAAGTATTAAAGTAATAAAAAAATTTATTCAAAAAGCTAATTGATAACTGTAGTCATAGAATGTCCAGAATAGGATTTTATTCTAAGCTTTTTCAACAAAGTAAAGTTATAAGAACCGGACTTATAGAAACTTAAAACAAAACTTGTCCAACTGTTATAGCACTAAATACTGTGTTTACTAACACATCTTCTACACTATTTCTTATGAAAAGAATCACATTCGAGCCGGAAGAATAATAGTTTGTGTTCGAAATTTCGCAGATCCAGTGATAGTCATATTAGCAACTACTGGTTAAAATATTATTTCATGACTTCGTCAGCAAAAAAGTAATTAAAAAAATAATAATTGCACCTACCCATCATCAAAAAGCCATGCTGATGACAAACTAGCGGCTTCAGACAAAGCAGACCTCCATTTGTGCACTTTTTCCAAGTTATTTCTGAACCTATCTTCATGAGCAGCTATGGCTTCCCCAAAGCTATTTCTCTGATACTGTACATCAGTGGGTTCCACCTTATAAAAAATGGGCATAACTAACTGGTTCTTCTCCTTTCTACACCAAATGATGTGGGCAAGTTCATCAAGGCACCACGTTGACGTTGCGTAGTTCTTAGAAAACACAATAATCGAAATTCTTGATTTCTCAATGGCTTTAAGAAGCGCAGGCGAGATCCGTTTCCCTTTCCCAAGCTTCTTATCGTCAATGAAGGTGTTGATCCCCTTCTTCCGCAAAGCGTTGTAGAGAGTCGTAGTGAAGGAGTGGCGAGTATCTTCGCCTCTAAAACTGAGAAATACGTCGTAGCTATATTTGGGTTCGGAGGTTAAATCAAAGGATTGTGATAGCCCCTGAATCGCCATGGCTGTGATAGACATGACAAGGCACAGGCAGGGCATTAAAGATATTAATATCGACTATTTCAGAAAAAAAGAAAAAGAAAAAGAAAAAGAAAAAACTTTCAAATATATTTATTTTGATTTCAGGTATTTAATATTATATATATATATATATATATATTTTTTTTTTTTTTCTTTTTCTTTTTCAGTGTTGAGTTTTGAGTTTTTGAAGATATATTCATGCTTACCTAACATCTTTTAACGTGTGTTTCTGCACATATGTTAAGAAAAAGAAAAGGTATACTATTTTTTACATTTTTAAATTATACTTTTTATAAAAACTTATATTTTTTCTTTAAATCAAAAGATTGGACTCGGTAGCTTTTCATGTAACAAAAAAAAAAGCTGCAATTATACATGCTTTAATCAAATATTATTATATTTATTACTTATATAATATAACAAATAATAAAATAAAAATTAAGAAATAAATCATTCTAATAATTTATAATTTTGATAAAAGAAATTAGTTTTATTTTTTAAAATAATTTTAGTTATTTTTAACTGAAAAGATATAATAAAAAATTTATTAAATTCAATATTTCTTAATAAAAATATACCCAAAAAATTATCAACGTGTATTTCAAGCAACGATGCGCTGACACACTTTAAAGAATTCTTATCTATTCCATTATTCAACGCGTATGAATGCAGCAACACTTTTTTTTTTGTTAAATTTAAATTTAAATAAATATTTTTTTCTTAAGTAGATTCTCCTTAGTATCCAAATACGTAGCAAAGACAGAAAAATAAAATCTGAATTTTTGAGCCAAATACTTACAAAAATTATATATTAAATTCTTAACAATGAAAAGTATTTACACTAGATGCTATATATATATATATATATATATATATATTGATAGGACTAGATGCTATATATTTGGGGCATCGAGATCTCCATTTTTTTTTTTAAATCATAAGAAATTCGAAGGCAGTACCACCGACTTTCATGGAACTGCCGTCGAGTTCTAAGCAATAAGAATGACGATTGAATGCTCAGGGAAGGTTCCAAAAATGAGTCAATAAATACCAATCATTTTACAATAACAATTATTTGAGTAATAAAATAAAATAAAATAAAATAAATTAATAACCTTATTAATGTATTTTGAAATTTATAATAAATGAATCAATAATTTATTACATTTTTTTTGTCATGATTTAATTTATCTATGATTTATATATTTACAACTATCGATAATAATGAAAATAAATGAAGAGGTAGCAATAAAAATCATAGTATAAGCATAGTGATCATTTAAAATAATTAGCCTAATCTTGTAAAAAAAAAAGTTAATCTAATACTGTATCCCAAGTATAATAACTTCCAATGCCACAAACCTTTCTCTTACCTCTTTCTCCGACGAGCCTACAACAAAGATGTGTGGAGCAACAAAAGAATTTCTTCACACCATTCTTCAGGTGTCCATGCAGGTAAGAAGGGGTCACAAAAATAATTTTTGTGGGGTGCAATGGAGATTTTAGCCAAGGAGACGATGGTGGTGCCGAAGAGAAGAAGAAATGAGAATGGCGCAAGGTGAAAGAAAGAAAGAACGAAGTGTGAAGAAAAGAGACGTGATCTATTTTTATTCAAATTTTTGGGGCAAAATTGTATTTTTAATTTTTATAAGGCGATATTTATCTCTCTCCAGCCAATCACATTTCAGCGCAACCTTAGCGTCCAATGCCACGCTAACATGTGTCAGCCATGAGGCAAGGCGGTTGTACGGAAGAGATCTTAGTCGCCCATTGTACATGCCCCTTGCACCGTAGGATTTGTCATCTACTTTCTGCTCTTTTTCACTTCTATCCTTTTCATGCAGTCATGAGGGAATGGTGGTATCTGTTTTCCTGCGCACTGTAATGAAAATAATAGGACTGTGGGACGGTGGGGCCAACCATGAAGGGCGGTAGTCAAAGAGAGAACAATAATATGATGTGATCATATTACAAAGAAATAAGGAAAAATTATATATAAAGATTTAAAATTTTTAATAAAAGTCTTCAAAAATTAAAATTATTTTTAATGATCAAAAAATTTGATATTAATTTAGATTGAATGAAAATATTCTTAACTAAAATTTTTAAGAAATTTTTGAGAAAATTATAATTAAGTTTTAAAAAAATTCTTACAAATTATAACTTTTTTTAAAACATTGTTGTAATTTTCTTAAAATGGGATAATAACTTGTAATTTCTAAGACTTGTAACTTCCTTAAAAACTTCATGTAATTTGTGTGAGAGCATTTTCGTAAAATCTAGAACGACACCAAGTACTTTGGTTCTTACAAAAAATTTTAATTCTTAATATCTCTTATTGTAAGTTTTGAAAATTTTGAGCCTTTATATATAATTTTTCCAAAAAATAAATTGAGATGTGAGGTCCAATAATTTCCATTGTTACAAGTTAGAGAAAAAAAATTGCTAGATTATACACCATTTAATCTATCTTTTTTTAACAAAATGACATCTTATATAAAAGAAGATTTTAAAGTTTATAATTAGGAAATAAGTACCCCTCTCTACCTTGAAAGTTAAAAAGAAAAAAGAAACTGTAAATGGTAAATAGTAAATACCATTCACTTGATTAAGGTCAAACAAAAAAAAAAAGAACTTTACACGTTTGATTCTCCAAGGAAGCGTGGAAAATGGAAGGAAATGTCTTGAATGCTGGTCCATCAATTTCACTTGAGTGTCCCTAGGGACCTTTGGGGCCGAAGAAAGAATAGTCAAAAAGTGAAGAATATGTTGCCGCGTTTCCGGTGGGCCATGGACATCGTCAATAAAGACGGAAAGAAAAAGCTTTCACATTTTTTTTAAATTATTAATTAATGAATAAATGATATCAACCTTTCATAAATTTTATTAAAATTATACATATTTTTTATTTTTAAAAAATATATATGTATTCTTTTTTGAAAAAAAATTATATTATATTTTAATTTAGTTTTAAATTTCTTTTAATAAAATATTTTTTATTAATCTAAATATGTTTTTATTAAATTTAATAAAAAATATATTTTATTTTTAATTATGCATACTTAGATATAATATATATTTATATATTTAAATTAAATAAAAATTATTTTAGTAAAAAATTAAAATTAAAAAACATTTTTAATAAATTTTAAGAGAATTTGATATAATTTATTGTAATTAATCTATCACTTCTTTATAATAAAACCAGGGCTATAAATGGGGTCTATGATAATTAAAGGGTAAGTATCCCTATCATTTCTTAAAAATTAGAAAAGAACAAATGTAAATGGCAATGATTTTGTGCTGTGAATTCTTTGCAAATTTCCATTGACATAGCGCCTCGAAAAAGTTGCAGATAACTAATTATTTATATCATTAATTAATCTCAACCGTTGATATGTTTTCACTTTTCGATCACAATCAACGGTTGAATCTGATTCTCTGCTTTGTGAGTCAAAAGGTGCCGTTCATATATATTACAGCGAATCACATGCTTCCAAATCTGATACCTCTCAGCAGCCATGACAACTTCAAATCAAGGTCCATCGTCTTTTGGATCTTCCTCCTGCGAATCCACTTTCAGCTATTATGATGTTTTTCTGAATTTTAGAAGCGAATCGACATTCACAACGACCATCTGTGATGCTTTGTGCAAGAAGGGAATCAACAATATCTTCATGGACCACAACAAGAAACTTGGTTGACAGAAGGAAAAATGAACGGAAAGAAAAAGAATATGGATCGAATGACTTTTGGATTTGAAATCACCTTTATATCTTTATTTAAAAATAAGTAATAATAATACAATAATAATAGTAATATAATAATAAATATTGTAAAAAAATTAAAAGAAAAAAAGAAATCTCTTCCTTTCGTGTACCCAAAAGCAATTAAAAAAAAGAAAAATAAATAAATTTTTACACCATCTAATCCTCTTATTGAAAATAACAAAATTTAAATTTTCTTCAACTTGAACAAAAATTAAAGACGAAATATGAAGTGGTTTAACTACTTTTAGGGATGGTGCATGTGGCTTATCCTCATGTGGCACAGGGGAAACAACACTTAGAAGCAAAATTATCTTACATGCATCTAATCCACAGTGCACTAAGTATAATCAATGATTAAAATTTAATTTGTATACATGGAATCTATGTACAACATAAGTAAGGTCCAATAGAGTGATTCTAATAGTTGAGTATATATATAATGTGGCATTATTAGTGTATATAAAAATTACTCTTTAAAAAGTGCTACACCTTTTGGATATGTCTAGATAACTTGTGATTGTTATGACTTTAAAGTTCAAATATAAGAAATACAACACTTACGTAATAAAAAAAAAGTTTTTGCCAATGTTTTAATAAGTCCAAGAAAATTTTTAAGAAAAAAAGGTAAGTATAGTGGAAAGAAATTTAGCATAATCAATTTCAAGTATTATATTAGTTAGAGAGTAAATTGCTTATAATTGTATTGAGCAATATATGATTCTTACAAGCCCCACAATTAAGGATTAAGAATCCTTTGTAAAATACTATTACTTATTTTTTCAAAAGCAGATAGTTTATATAGGAATGAGTACAAAAATTGAAATAAAAGGGATCAAAACATGTAAAATTAATTTTGTATATAGGATAAACCCTCATCTTACATAAAGTTTTATATACTTCAAAGATCCAACAAAACTTAACCTCTATTATTTCTCTTCTTAATTTGAAATTCAGTACTAATTTTTTATGGCAACTCCATTGATATTTGAAAATGGACAATGATATGGTTTTAGTATCCTTTATAATAGTTTTATTGTGTTAGACACAATTATGAATATGATTGCTTTATCCAATATTCTGCTTTTCGTTTAGCTTTAAATATGAATGATTATCACATCAAGCTAAGCTTTATAGGTGAAGAGAAAATTAATAGACTAGTAAAATAGGGAATGTTAGAATCCATTTCTAGTTTATAAATGTCACTATAAGGACGTCATCTAGTAGGTAAAGCAATTAGAAAATCACTTAGGAAAGGAACTAGAGTTAAAAATTCATTATAATTAATTCATTTAAATATATGTGGTTTAAAAAGGAAAATGAGAGAAAGACAAAGAGCTCAAGATTTCAGTACATCTATTGACAATTTTTTGCAATATAGTTAAGTCCATTTAATCTCCTATAAATTAGAAGTACTTAAATGTTTTAGATATTATATAAACATGGTTGAGAATCAAATGGATAAGAAAATTAAACCTTTGAGGTTTAATTGAGGATGTGAATATTGGTCAAACTAGTTCAAAAAGCTCTATGAAAAAAAAATTGAGACAATTAATGATTCCTAGCACTTTACAACAAATGAAGATGCTGAGAGAAAGAATACAAATCTTACTCAAAATGGTTAAATCAATGGTAACTCAAGCAAACTTACCCATTGTTTACCTTTATCATCTCCAACTTCAATGGCAAAATCATTCCTTAATAGAAACAATTCTCAAAAATTATGAAAACAATTTGGAGTTATGTGAAGATCTTCATCCAATAGGCAACAATTTTTTAGATTAAAGAACTCTATATTTGTGTAGCTAATAATTGGATGGCTCTCTTACGTTGATATTTTAAATGATTTTTTGCTACGTGGTCAATTGTCTTCCAATAAAAGCCCCATCAAATCTTGCAATGTGAATAAACAATTTAGAAGCTTCCTAAGACTTTTGTAGGAGCTCACATCTAAAATTTAAAGCTTTGGAAGATTTCCAATGGAATGTGGGGGCTCTTTAATAGTAGTGTCTTTTGCAATAATGGTCCTCAATACATCCATCTTTCCCACTATATGTGGGAATTAGTCATGACTTTTGCAATAACTGAGTAAAAGGGATTCAAGTGATGCCATCTTAATTTCATTGGGAAAGCTTCTAAGTTTGGTGTAGCCACTAACATTTAATTGAACTAGCTTAGAGAGAGATCCCACATAATCATGAACCTTGATAAGATTGTGACACTCAATAATTAACAATTTTCTTAAATTTCAAAATTGAGACACAGGGTACTTAAGTTATGAAGTTACAATGTGAGAAATCCACATATATATTCAAACAACTACAAAACAAAAACTGGGCAATTTAATTAGCAATAACTACTAAGAGATATTATTTTTTGAGTAAATATTCCAACCTCCCTTCTTATTTATCTAATATTATATGGACCACTTTTCTATTTCTAAAACCTACAAAAATATCCTTTGTATTTCAAAGTAAATTCCACACATATAACTCTAAGTTAAAAATGTCTAATATGATTTCTAAATGTTAATGGTTAACTCTATATTATATATTTTTTAAACCCTAAAATATCCTTAAATCAGTTCTCCTATATTTTTAAAATTTGCAACAATAATTTCTCTTATTTTTTAAAAATACACACATAATATTTTATTAAAATAATAATAAAAAGTTGATTATTTTGATATTCTATAAATATAATAATTGTGTCTACATTAATATACCATCACAAAATTTATAGAATAAATTTAAAATTTATTAAGCCGAACTAAAGGGTCCTTTTCTTTCTACTGATTTTAAATTATATTTTTTTTTTCATTTTAAAACATATTTTTCCTTAATTAGAATGATTTGTGTCCAATGCACCACCTTATTTTGCATGCTAAATGGGTTGGGAAAATAAGTAACTATTAATTAAGTGTCACTTTTAGAAGTTGTTTTAACAATTTTATGTAAAAGATAGTATCATAGAATTTAATCTATATGAATATTTATATCCTGGATGTTAGAAATGTTTTACATGATAAATTTTCTATGCGAATGCGATTGGAAGACCATAAATTATTATACTGATAGAATATTAATGTAATGATGAATTTTATTATTTTTGTTAAAAATGGAGATATGTGTATGCTTTTTTTTTTTTTTAAAGAAAGATATGTATATATGCTTTTTAAAAACTAAGAGAAGTTATTGTAGTTTTTAAAAATATATGAAAAGTTAGCTATTGAATTTTGATAACAATAATGTTAGACTTTTTTCAAATTGGAATTATATGTACACTACAAGAAAGGGGCATAATAGAAATAGTCACTTTGTGGCAATTTTTAAAAATGCTAGAAATAACTCATTTATTGAAGTATTTTCCAATGGTTTAAACAAATACCAACGATTATTAGTCAATTACTAGTACTCTTCTAATACTCAATCTCTATGGTATAAGTGTAACACCTTGAAATTAATTAAGACTAATTATGATAATTAAGAAATTAATCTAGATAATTTATAAAGATAATTAAGTGAAAAGGGATATGGGTATTTAATTTAGGCCATATGATTAGCCCAATTTCATTTTTTGGAGGCCCAACATTCACTTGTATAAACCCAAACTAAATGGATTCTTAAAACTTGGTTTAACCTAACCAAAAATCTGAATCTATTACCTTTGGGTCAACCCAAGATTTAAACATAAACTTTAAACTCTTAGTAGTCCTTCTTTATTTTGCAGAACTCAAAAACAAAACAAAAATTCGAAGGTCCCTTGGGGGCTAGGTTTTCCCTCATCTTCTTGACCTCATTTCTCATTTCTAGGGTCAAAATCTGCCAAGATAATTGTTATATAACTTGATTCATTCTTTTTTTTCTTCAATTTGACCTAATTGATTTTTCATTTAGAGCATTTTTACCCACACCTTAAATCTGATATGGGTTTTTTGGTATTTTCTTAGAGGATTTTCAAAGGTTGAGACTATGAGGGGTATTAGGTAAGTATAAAATTTTCATTTTTTATGTATTTTCTGCTAGTTTAGGACCCTTATAGATGATTTAAAATATGAGTGGTGATTTTGTGCGAATTTATCCAAAATTTATAGTGTTGTTTTAAGGTTACTGGTGTAGGTATAACTAAATTTGAATTTGGTTATTGTAGTAGTTGAGTAAGTATTTTCTAAGTAGTCCTTTGTAGTTTAATTTTTTAAGTAATGGGTTTTATGTCCATAGGCTGAAGTAGCATTATTGTTGGCTCTCAAAAAGTTGTCTACAAGTGAGGTAACCGGGATTAATATTAATTTCATATATATATTTACTTTAATTTTATATTTGCTACACAATTATAATTTTGAATACATAATGAATGGTTGGCTATCTGATATATTGTAGTTGGACCTTGTAAGTCCATAATAGAGTTATGATGCAGCTACCACCCATACATTATATTTTGATCAGGCACTAGATTATGATCAAACCTCTTAATACACCGAATCCTGATTGTACTCATGGGAGAGTAGGTGCCATGAATGAGTCTCTCTCGATGTTAATGGCCTTTAACATATAAAAATGTGATTGTTAGTATGTGATAGTAGTCAATAATAACCTAATTATTTCATTTGTTGATATGACTAATATATTTTTTGATATTTATCTGAGTTCATGCACATATGTTAATTAAATTAGAATATATGAATGGAATTTACTTTTAGTTACTGAGATTTGCATCTCATCCCATTTCATGGGATAATACTTTCAATTGAAGGATTTTAAGGTAAGGATAAAAGAAAATAAGTGGATACACATCTATGAGCTGAGGCCTTATGTGAAAGCTACACTTGGGCTGAGTTAATTTAAGGTAAATGTTAATTTTGGTTACTCTTTTGTATAGCATCATCGTCATGTAATCATGTTGCTAAGTATAGGCATTTTGGTGTACTGGAAAATAATGATGTAACTAATAGTGAGTTAAACTCTTTACAACTTGGAATTTGATGTATGCACTTATATATCTGATATAGAACCTTGTTGATCCTAAGGTATAATATATTATTTGAGAATGTATTCACGTGATACCTTAATTGTTGACTTAGACTAGTAATGTATAGAGCTTATATTGGAATTTATATTTTGATGATAATGTTAGTAGTTATGAATCATTCTTGCTGTCATTGATATATAATTACTAATGTATGATAGTTTGATGAGTAGGAATCAACACCTAAGTGTTGAATTGGTAAGAATAGGTATGGTGGGTAAGTCAGATAGATGAATGCTATTAAAGTTTCTCAAATTAAGGTAGAATGACCCTAGAGTGCTACTAGAGGGAGAGTTAGAGTATATGAGACAAAATTTGGGAGATATAAATGCAGAAAAGAGTTACACAACAACCAAGAATAGCTGAGTCACTACCAGGAATCAGTTAGAAGCGAAGAGCACTACAGCACAAGATGTCTCGCCATGGCGTAAGATGAAAAATTTGCCCAAGGAGAGTATCAGAGAATAAACTCGTCGCAATGAGCATCGATAAGTAAGTTTGGAAAGTTCCAAGAGGCCCTTCTACTGTGGCACCACATAGCTTGCTATAATGAGGTTCTAACTCGTCGTACCACGACGAGAATTGTGGAAGTGTGAATAATAGTTCCCGAGAGCACTTTCATCGTGATGCAAAAAACTTAAGTTGTAGCACAAAGTGTGAAATTTAAATTTTGATTTTCAGAAGCCACTTATGCCATGGTGCAAGTATACCAAGTCGCGACAAGAGTTTCCAAACTTGGTTTTTAGGTTTCAATAACTAATTTAGCCATAGTGGAGAAGGTCCAAGTTGCACTGAAAGTTTTCAAACTCCTATTTTTGACTTAAAGACATTAAGATTTACTATGATAATGTTATGAAATGACATTGGTATATTTATATGAGATTTTTGTGAGTAGAAATCAGTAATAAGATGAATCACAGGTCTTAATTGATATTTAGGATCACTTGAAGACTTGATTAGTTGTAATTATTTAGCTAATGACTCTAATGATATCAAGATTCAAATTTATCAACTTTCTCCTAATTGAATTAATTATAATGACTTAAAACCTTGATTTTACGATCTTTAATCATGCAATTAAACCTAATCATTGTAATTAGGAATTAGGGTTGTTACAAAAAGTAGCAATCAAGGTGTACTTCGTACTTTTTTAAGAAATGGCTCCACTGGTAAACATGAAAATAACTTGATACTAATTTTCATGAAATAATTCATCAAGTGAAATCTAAATCTAAGTAGCCGACTACCTCAAGATTCTTAGTTCATCTGTACATTAGCATATACTCCTTGTTACTCTTGAGATACTTTAAAACCTTTTTTGTAGCATTCTAGTGATCCATACTTAGATTACTTTGATATCTGCCTAACATTTTATGACAAAAGCAATGTTAGGTCTTATGTAAACTTAGGTGTATATAAGACTTCTGACAATTAAAGCATATGGAATATTATGCATTTATTCCTTTTTCAAATCATTTTTTGGACACTGGCTCAAATTGAACTTATCATACTTCATAATGGTTGCCATACTTGGTCAATAGTCTTTCATCTAAAATCTCTTTATGACTTTATTGATATTCTTGTGACAATCCAAAAATGCATTGGCTTCTACCTCACCCATATCCTTCATATCAAAATTTTTAAAGAAAAATTATTTCACCTCATGTTATATTCCTTTATCATTGGTTGTAAATAAATTATTATCCACATACAACATATAGAAACATATTTTATTCCCATTAATCTTTTATGATATACACTAATCCATGATATTCATCATGAATTTGAATGAGGAAATGATATCATGAAGCCTTAAGTACCTTTGGCAGGAGGCTTGTTTCAATCCATATATAACTTTTTTAAGCTTACACACCAAGTGCTCACTAGTATCAGAGGAGAATCCTTCAAGTTGTTTTATAAATACCTTTTCCTTTAGTTTTCCATTAAGGAATGTCTCTTTACATTTATTTGGTGCAATTCTAATTCAAAATGGGTAATCAATGCTAGTGTCACACAAAAGGAGTCTTTCTTAGATACAAGAGGGAAAATCCCTATGTAATCAACTCTTTTCTCTTTGAGTGAATCTCTTAACCATGATTCTTCCCTTATATCTCCCTAAGTTACCTAATGAGTCTCATTTTATCTTATAGATCTATTTACATCCAATGGCGCTAGAGCCATTAGGCAACTTAAGAGAATCCAAAGTTTGTTAGATATTATAGAATCCATCTTTTCTTTCATATTAGTATGCCATAATTCAGATTATTTATAACTGATGACTTGTGAAAACATCTCAAGATCATATTCGGCTCCAATATTGTAGTCAAATTTTTATAGGTACACAGCATAGTCACTATAAATTACTGACCTTCGTATCTTAGTTAATCTTTTTAATGTTGGTTCAACATTCTCTTAAGAAGCATGTGACTCAACTGATTATTTAACAATTTTTGGTAGTAGTTTAACAATTGAATTAACTTAGTCATGGTCAACAATTTTATGGATCCCCAATAACTGGTTGTTCAATACCTATTCATACTTAAAATGTATAGATCACAACCAATTTATTACTCTATGTGGGAGCTTGAGAACTAGATTAGTCCTTTTTAAATCTAAGTTCTGAGTTTGATTCCCATTAATCAAGTCATTCTTAAGAAATTTTACACATCTTGATTCTACAATTCTAGTACTATGAGATGGAAAATAAAATCTATATCCTTTAAACATTTTAGCATACCCAGTGAAGTAGCAACTAATGGTCCTTGAATCTAGCTTCTTCTCTTATGGATTATAAATTCTTCTTTTATATGGGCATCCCTAAATACACATATATTTTAAACTTGGTTTCTAACCTTTGAATAACTCAAATCGTGTCTTTTTAACAACCTTAGTTAAAACTTGGTTAAGAATATATGCAAACATCTCTAGGGCTTTAGTCCATAAAGATTTAGAAAGCTTAGAGTTGTCTAGCATGCTTTGCACTATATTCAATAATATTTGATTTCCTCTTTCATCTACACCATTTTGGTGTGGACACCCAGACATAGCATACTGGGTAACAATCCTATATTCTTAAAGAAACTTAGCATATGAACTAGTTGTCTATCCATTTTTAATGTATTTAGAATAATATTTGCCACTTCTATTTGATTTTACTATCTTAATTTGTTTATCATATTGATTCTTTACTTTTGCCTTAAATACTTTAAAGGTATTGAGTGCCTTATTTTTATTATTAAATAGATAGAAATACATGTATTATAAATAATAATTAATAAAAGTGATAAAATATTTCAGACTACTGAAGTCCATATTTAGACTCTAAATATCCGTGTGTATGATTTTTAATATTGCAGAGCTCCTCTTTGCACCTTTCTTAGTCTTATTAATTTGCTTTCCTTTAATGTAGTCTATACAAATGTCAAAATTAATAAAGTAAAGAGTATTAACTACTCCATTATTTACTAATCTTTTCACCTTCTTTATTGAGATATGGCTAAGTCTTTGGTGCCATAACAGAGGAATCTTCATTAATATACACATCTCTTAATACCTATGCTACCAGAAATATGCATTGAATCATAAGAGGTACTATTTTGTAATTGAATTTGGAAAAGACCATCACACATTGTACCATTCCTAATAATATTATATTTAAAGGATAATTTGAACATGTTATTTGAAAATTCAAGGGAACATCTAAATGGTACAAGTTTCGATATAGAAATCAATATATGAAAAAACTTAGTATATAAAAGGTCCTTTCTAAAATCAAAACAAAGCCCATATTAAGCAACAATATGCATGTTCCTGTAGCTTTTACTTGTGAGTCCATTTTATTTTTAGAATATATGAACTACTCATTGGCCACTAGCTTCCTCTAGTTTAGAAAGTTCAAGCAAGGTAATAGAGATATGGATTATAAAACTAGAATCAATTTGCCACGTGTTATAAGTAATATCTACCATATTAGATTCATAGCAAAAGAATGAGATTGAGTTACTTTTCTTATCGAGGCAGGTCTTGAACTTAAGACACCTTTTCTTCATGTAGTTCTTTCTAATTGTAGAAGAAACACTTTAACTCTTTCTTTATGCTAGATTGGATTGGTACTTTCCCTTTTCCTTCACTTTGGCTTACTTTTTACTATTTTCTTATGTCATTGTATGTGCACTTTTTTCCCATTTCTACTAAAAGTCTTTCTTTTTCTTAATCATGGTCGATATTTGAGTTATCGATCATTTCTCCTTTTGTGTGTTGTGAAAGACCTTGAAAGCCATGTACTAAAGGGATAGGGAGGTCATAATAAAGTGCACTAAAATGGATTTAGACATCTTAACCTCGAATGGTTTTAATTGAGCCACTATATCTCTCATTTGCATAATATGCTCTTGCACACCCCTTATGTTGATAAGTTTCAAAATTGTTAATATGGTCATTAAAATGCTTGCAAGGGTGAGAGGAACGTCGCATAACCCTCAAAATAATACTAGGTTGATAAAATATGTAGTTAGTGGCACAACTTAGGTCATCTCCCTTGGAATTGGAGTTCAATGTTTAATTGAGTTTTCTAAATATTAAAAGACTCTAAAAATTCCTAAACTAAAGGGGGTTTTGATTGAATTAAACTAACCTAAAACTAAATTGAATTAAAATTCCTAATTGTTACATAATTATATGAATTATGGGTGAAAAATGGTCTTGTGACTAGTTTTGGAATCATCTCTTGGTATCCACTATCCTTATCCTAATCTAATTGTGATTAATTCTGGCCTAAGAGTCCCTAATTGTGTTCATTTGCTTTCTCCATTTCTGCATGCATGTGTAGCTTCTTTCATAGCTCGTGCTACTTCATACGCTGCTCCTTCTTTTGTTTTTCACGTCCCATGTAGCTTCTTTGTTTCTCAACTTACTAATATTCAAACGAGCTGCTGTTCTGCCCACGTTGAGCTTCCTTCTCTTTGATTTCAGCTATATTCAGCTCATGCAACCCGTAAGTGCTTCATGCAATGAGAGCTTCTTCTTTTGTAGCTTCTCTTTTCAACGTAGAACCCAACTCAAGCCTCTCTTTCCTTCTTCCCTCCAACTCAAATTTTTATTCAAACATCATTTGTTCATTAAAAATCTGTACAATAAGTAAGAACAATTTAAGAGAAAAATTCACAAAATCTTTTAAAGAAATTTATGCATTAAAATTCCACAATTTTGCAAATAAATTCCTAAAATATAAAAATAGCTTCTAAAATAAAATCTTATCTAATTGAAGTCTTAGAACCATATTTAATCATTAAAATGCCTAAGTTAGGAGAATTAAAACATATAAAAATCATGGTTATCAAAGGGCCTTGTCCAGAGACTTGAAATGTTCATCAATGGCCTTAAGTAAGTCCCAAACATTTTCATGCTCTCCAATCGATCTACGAATGTTGGTAAATAGCTTGGTCATAATATATATCATATTGAGATGATTAAATTGCTCCTAGTATTTATAAAGATCAAATTCTAAATTATCACTAATATATGTAGGCATAGAAGAGTTATCCTTTCTAATAGTATAATTAATGTCCATCCACCCTAATTGGAAAAAAGTTTTTATCCTTCCATACTTATAGTTATCACCATTTAATTTGGGAACTTAGAAATTACAAAAGGTTGATAAGCTACAAATACTTACATGCTATATCAAAATTTTAAGGCAATTAAATATTTTATATGACATGTCTTACAATGTAAAACATGTCTTCTAAACTAGGAGCCTAGTAATAAATAAAACTGTTTATGGGTTAAGATTTATTTAATTAGGTCCATGTGCAAATATAATGAGGCTATCAAATTATATCTTTTATCTTAATTTGTATAGGGCAATTACCAAAAAAAGAGAGGAAAATTTACTACCTCATTCTAATTAATCATATAAAATATAATAACATTCATATAAAATAATATTACTATATTAAATGTATTAGTTACAAATTGATGTCATTTCCTTTATGTAATTTTTAATTTAATTTTAACACTTAATGTATAGTTTTAAAATAATTAAAGGTACTCAATTAAACTTTAAAATAAATTAAAACTATACATATCATATGACATCCTAAAATCAAATGTTTGTATATGACTAAATATAAATGCATAAACAAATATTTCATAATGAGAATTAAACAATTCACTAATAAAAATATGACTAATTAATTAATTAAAATTATTTATTTAATTATTAACCCAAATGTGTCATAATTAGTATTTATAAATTAATTAACCAAATATAGAAATAAATTAAAACAAAGCCATAAATTCATTTTTCAATAATTTTGACAAAAGCCTTATTGACATTGTCAAAATTAATTCAAATTTTCCAAAATAATTTTCCCAAAATTTTGGACAAATTAAATAACACTTAATAATTTTGCACAAACTAAATGGCCCAAAGAAAATAATTATTAAAATTTTGAATAAAATTGGTCAAAAAATATTTTGTCCAAAATACCCAACAAAAAAATAAATTTTGGCCCATTAAAATAATACCGAAAAGGTCCAAAATTGCTAAAATATTGGCCTTAAATGGCATGGAGATTGGTTTCTATTAAAAAAACTAGCTCAAAATGCCTAATAAACAAAACTGAAAGGCCCATAGTTTAAAACATATTTTTTTAATTCTCAAATGGCCAAAAAGTTTTAAAAAATAGAAGCCTAGAATTTTAACCCAAAGAAAACACTAAAAATACCCAAAAGGGCTAAAAAATGGAGGCCAACAACCAAAATGTGTGTTTCATAAAACTAAGATGAAATGGTACGTTGTTCAGATGAGGGTCCAAAATGCAACAAACAACTAACTGAAAATGACATATCGCTAACCACCAAGGATAAAATGACATGCAGTTTACATAATACTTGGTCTTTCAAAAATTGAATTGAAATCGATGAGATATAAAAGGAAGACCTTAGAATCAAATGATTAAATGCTAAACAAGATTAGAATAATAATCTAGATATTTAAAAATAAGGATGCAAAGTTAAAAAGGGCCTAAAATTGGAGCAAAAAAGGGCTAAAAAAATGTAATCATATGTGTAGTGATAATTTTGTAATTTTAACTAACTTTTTAAAAACTCAAAAGGAGAAACTTTAAATGAAAAAATTGAGTTTCCCAAGATTATTAGATGCCATAAAAATCATAAGAACCTTTAGAAGGGCCAAAATCCTTTCAGTGTACGATTTAGGCTGTCAGTTAACCCAAACTGTGACCAAATAATTTGGGATGACTCCAAAACTCATAAAATTGAAATTAAATACTTTTAATAAACTAAAGGGTTTAAATTTTCATATAGAAAATATGGTTCTAAAAAATGAGTTAAAATGAATGAAAACAGGGAAATTGAAATTAAAAGGCAAAACAAGAATTATAAAAATTGTTATAACTCACTCCCTGCTTCTTAAATTATACTACCCACGTCCCAAACTCTCCAAAACAGAACTTGAAGCTTTTGGACCAGCATAAGAAGGCGCACCAAAGAGAGGAGGAAAAAAAAAGGGAAAAAGGCCAAACAAATGTAAGAAAATGACCTTTTTTCATATTCTTGCCTTAACTAACTTGGTTTTCTTCCTTAAGCCTTATCTTTTGATGGTTTAGTTTTTAGAAAGAGACATTTTTGTGGTTGATTTTTTTAGAGGAATGAGAGAGTTTGAAAAAACCAATCCAAACATCAAATTCCTCTCTTAAAAGGCTTTCAAATAAGATATGTTACGTGGTAGGAATTTTGCTCCATCTTACCTTCTTTTTCTCCATAGCTTCAACTAGACCTAGAACCATATGAGGGAGGAAGAATTTTGGCCATAGCAGGGCTAACCCAAGGGTTTTGAGGTATAAAGACTTAGAATATGCAATTAAAATCAAGAAAGGAGCATTAAAAACTAAGATATGAAAATTAGGGTTTCAATTGCATCTTGAGAGTTTTGGAACATGTCTAGGTTAAAGAGAAGCTAAGGAATGTCCATAATCATCAAACTCTTAAGGAAAACAAATAAAACTCTATATAGCTTCTATTGAAGTCATGGTTTAGCCAAGCTATGGATGAGCAACCTAGGGAGTGTTTCTTTGAGTTCTAATGAATTAAGAGACTTAAATATAATGAATAAATAATTAAGGAAGTATTAGATTAAATTTAGGAGCCCTAAAATGAAAGTTGAAATTTTAAGATCTAAATGAGTTTAATGAAGCAAGTTAGTTCTAAACCTTTCTAACCAAGCATGTAGTGATCCATATGAGTTTCTTGAGAGTTATAAGACTTGTAACAATCAAGCATTTAGGCTTTAGAAAGCAAAAAACAAGGGTAGTTTCATTATGGACCTAAAACTAGCTTATGCATCACATTGAGGTATAATAAGATTAAGTAAGGATCATGAAGCCTAAAATGAGTTCTATAGGATTAATTTGTCTTGAAATTGTTATGTGTAGGTCTATTTAGCCCAAACACTTTTAAGTGTGAGTGCCAACTAAAGGAAAGCCAAGAGAAAAGACCAAAACCAATTGAGTTAGGGGTGCTTGGAGTTCAACAAGTTCTAAGGTAGTTTTATCTCCCTTTCTTGTATACTTATGAGTGCTTAAATGAGTTTGAATGCTTGTGTATGTTGTTGCTTGATGCTTTAATGAGTTTTGTTTCATTATGTTTCCAAATGAGCTATATGTATATGGAAAGGCAATGAGATGGCTCTTAACTCCCCTAAGGCATGAAATTGAGTGCAATAACTCTTCCTTGACTCTAGGTTGAAAAGAGTTGAGTCTAACAAGTTTATGATGAAGTCATGGCTAGAGAATGAATGAATTTTTATGAAACATGATGCCTTTGATTTACATGAAGTATATGCATAGTATCTTTGCACCACATGCATAACATACACTCATGTCATTCTTGTATGTATTGAAATGGTTGAAATTAGCTATTGAAATTCTCCTGAATCTCAGCCTCATGCTCCCACTAAGTATTTCAGGTTCACCGAGCCAAAGTCAAGATCATGAGAAGGCACATAAATTAGGAAAATGATGTATTAGCAATCTTATTGTACTAGATTTTGTTCTATGTGTCTATATGACACTTTACATGTATCATTATGGACATATGATGTATTTCATAATGATACTTCATGTTTAATGATGGAAGCATATGCAAAAATATGAAAATATCAATATATAACCATTTGTGGCAATGTATGTGCATTATAGTAGAAAATGACATATGAGATGGTATAATGCAAGTGTGTATTCTTAGGTGTCAAGGGATTAAATTTTGATCCTACCCTTTTGGCATGTTATGAAAATAGTTAGAAATATCATTTAAGGTGAAAAAAATGTGCTCAAAATGGAAGGAAACCAATTGGGCACCAAATAGTCCAAATTCCAACCAAGTTTAATCTTAAATTTGCCATAAACAACTCTTACTCCAAAAGTATCTTAAATGATCTAGTTTGAGTCTAAGATTTAACATGCACTTAGATCTATACTAAATCTTGCTAACAAGTTATGAACCAGAATTTTTGGAGTTGTACAAAATATTTCATAAATTTATGAAATTGTGCAAAATTGTCAAAATAGTCATGTACTGTTCATATAGTGCAGCTATGATATTTTATGTCTTTGAGGGGCTAAATGAACTCCAAGGCTCATACAATTTTACAAAAATATAGTTGATATTATAAGTTTTATGTGGCCACTGAGATCACCCAAATTAGAATTGTGTAGTTTAAGATATGCATTTCCAAAGTTTGGGTTTGATATATGCCTTCTTTACTAAACTAGGTTACTCTTCCATTACATTTCGTGGGGCAAATGAATTCAATTTTGCTTAAAAATTTTATAGCGTGTAGTTCATATCTTAAGCTTTTTATAAACACCTAATTTGCATGATTTTGAGTTATATAACTTGCGTTATGAATTTTCAAAATTTGTGTAGATTTTTGGTCCATGTGTCATTTTGGGTTGTATGTATTCCTAGGGTGTCCCACGGACTAAACATGATAAAATGAGTATGAATAAAATTGTTTATAATGAAATAAATAAAAGAAAAGGAAGAATCAAATTTGAACCCCTATAGCTCCGTATGACTTGTAAACGGACCAATTTTAGTGTTAGAAAACCTATAAAAGGATGTGAACTTTACTTTGGTCTTCATGTATTGTATGAATAAATTAGTTAAAGCTAGGTATGACAATTTATGTGGTCCCCTACCTTTGGATGGGTCACTTGGACTCGACTCCACCTGTTTTCGAAAATGATCAAAATGGAATAGATTCATAATTTTCCATAAGTAGAATGAGCCAAATAAACTTAGATCACGTAATCCAAATATGGCAAAAAATTTGAAACTTTTAACATTGAAAATGGCAAGATAGAGGCCTTTGGAGGCTTTCATAGTATTTGTTAGACTACAAAAAATCTGCAAAAGCCTTTAATAATATCCAAGTGAAGCAAATGTGGAAATACTACTTACATCCAACCGTTGTCAAACCTTGATGCTTCTCACCAACATGGGTGCTTCTAAGCTTTCAAATTCTCTCACTTGATGGTGTATGAGTTTCTAGACTTAGTAGCTTGAAGAAGAGGAGCTTAGGGACCCTATTTATAGCAAGGAGAGAAATGCATATTCCCATCAAAAGATGCAACATGGAGAAGGGTGGGAGATGACCAAATAATGTGCATTATGAAGAGAATAAAAAATTGGATCTGCTATAGATATGGCAGATATGGTGCAGAGCCATATTACGGGAATCTTAGCAAGTTGCAAGAACTTGTTGACTAATTGACCAGCAAGTTGCCTTGCTAAGATTCACATCCCTTGCAACTATGTCTGATAGATGAGTTAGGATTTGCTTATATTTGGAAATTTCCTGCTAGCTGTGTTTCGTTGCTGGGTAACTATGGGATTTGGCTTTCGTTACTTGTTTGTCTAAGAAATTTGATGGACAAGATGATATTGTGTGGACTTTCCTCGCCTTGGAATTGGGATTAAAATTATGCTTAAGGGTTTGATCCTGACCAAACCGTTGTATTTTTCGGTGTTGACCACATCTATTGGGTGACCCAAAATATACATGCCTTTAAACAAGGAAGAAAGTAGTTATCATGAATATTTTACATGGCGAAGGTGTTATTATTATTTTGTATTGTCTCTGGTTGGATGTTAATTTTTCTAATTGCAAAATCTCGCCCAACAACATGTCCTTTTTATTTTTTATTTTGGAGAGGTGGTTTTTAGCTTTTTCTTTCCTACCAGATACATCATGGCAATGAAATAGGAAATAGCGGCTCCTTATCTCTCTCAGTCATTGCATTGTCAATATGATGGACTGTAGTGTCATTTGGTGCGTACATATTGGATTTGCACTGAAGCTTTTTGTGGATATATTGTCACCAATCGAGAATCTAGACTGAGATTCAAAACTCAAGCTTAAGTGACTTAACACCAGTTCATCTGGGATTATTAACAACCTATGAATGCAACTAAAATATCAACTCTTGAAATCGTCTAAGTTTGTCATACCTAGGTGATTCATAGAGAGAAATTAAATGAAACATGTGCACAGTGTTTGTTCTAGAAAAGAAGATTAAATTATCTATTCCCACGAAGTAACTTCTCTGTCCTGCAGCACAAGCCTATCCCTCACATTCATCATTTGTCACTTCCGAACAATTCTCAACTAAGAAACATGTTGTTACCAAACTTTCCTCATTTTTGTTGGTGTTATAATTGGAGAAAATAATTTAACTTTAGGCAAAGCTGAATAATATCCTAATTGTGATATCAAATGGTGAATTCTAATGAAGGGGTGTCTTCTTGTTGAATTAAGGAAGTTCAAGAACATGGTGGCAATTTGACCAGCTAAAAGAAAGGTGCACTGATCTTTATTAATGACTTTTGACGTATCTGTTTCTAAGCTTTACTTGCAAGTATCGTGGCTTCCAAATATACTTGTTATTACCTTTTTTCAATTCATCTTGCCCGGAATTGGTGGTGGATTTTTTTGTTTAACACCTTCTACAAATGCATTTGAATCGATGAGAATGAATGTGTGGTTGGTCATGATTTCAAATACAATTGTAAGTGAAATTCTCGATTTTTAAATCTTATATGCATTTTGCTATCTTCCAAGCTTTGTTTATTGAAAAGATTAAAATTTCTCCAGTTCTATCATATAGACTGGTGGTGGTTCTGCTTCTTCATTGTGTTATATGAACTTTCATATCATAGTACCACAAAAAATCCTGAGATTTATAAAATAAAGTACTCATTAATGTATAGTGTGAGAATATCTGAATATGCCAAATAACAAGACTCTGAAATTTGAAACAGTTGAGGAAGGCCCTGACATGTTAACGAAAGGCCTTTGGTTTTGAAAGATAGGTCAAGCCCTCAGTTATTATTCAAACATAAATAAACTGTTCTAAGTTGCTCCTAATATGGTTTATGTTTCTCAAATCTTTAGGTTTGAGGCCATTGACCATTTTTTGTATTTCCATACTGCAGCTGGACATGCTTGATTATCATACTCACATTATATCATTTAGGTTTCATTTAAACCTTATAGTAGTTAAGGTTATAATAACTGTTCTAGAACCCCAATTTAATTTTAGTCCCTAACTATGGTATAATGGCAAGATTAATATATAAACCTTGAAATGGAACAAAATACTTGATGGCATTTTAGACTAAAATAAAATAAAAACATTTAATTCTAGATTTCTAGTTAATTCAAAGGCCTTTTCTTAACATGTCAGGGCCTTCAATGCGTTCAATGAGTGGAATTCTAATTTCTTCTGTCCTTCCTATCATTTTCTACTTTAATTCCGCCGGAAACAAAAGATCCCTGCATTAGGGTCGCAAGGGTTTATCCTGTTCCCAACTTTTGAATGTTTTTTGACCCAAAGGTGTTGTGTTGACATGAATAGACTCCATTGGAGAGTGAATTGCTGATCTATTTATATACTTGATGTCATCTTTGGTAATTGGCCCAACTGTTTTCATGGTTCTCTGTATTTGGTGTCATCTCTGATCCTGATTCCATCTTTGCCGATCTATTTATATACTTGATGTCATCCTTTTTGATCTCTGGCCTACCACCTTGTAACTGTAAATCTGTAATTACTCATAAAGCAACCCTGAAAACACAGCTAAACCTCGTATCACTTTCAATCTGCACCCCTCTATTGACTTGTGCTTCAATGTTTTGATACAAGGCTTCCTAGTTTCTTGCCGTCTGTGAACTCACTGTGGTATGACCGTTGGTGGGAACCAGCACGTTGCTTGTCTTTGTTGTTGGTTGTTACTTACCGGTGTTTGACTCATTCATTATGCTAAAATGTCTATGTATGTACTTGAGCGGTGAACATTTTAAGGCATTGTGTTAATTTTATAATCTGTAGTTACCTACTTTTCATATTTCATATTTCATATTCATGTCCTCTGTTTGGTAGGAAATGATGCATATTAAATACCATGGAGCTGTTCAAGTCCGAATTTGAACTCAGTTCACACTTATAGTGGTCTTGGCCTTTTCCATTGATGATTAAGAACTTGGTTTCCTTGACATTGCCCCTGAGGTACTGTAGAAGGCAGGATATGGAATGGAGTGGGATTGGTTGGTTGATTCTTGATACATCTTACATCAATATAATAAGATTTTTTTTTTTAAGATTATTCTATAGTCTTTCATTACAACGAACTTTAGGAGTAAATGTTTCACTTACAATAAAAAAGTATACGTTTAAAAGGAATGAATTTGTATCGCCTATTGTTTATACAGGTCTAATAAGAATGAACTTGCCTTGCTTATTCCAGTTGCTTAAAGACTACAAGGAGTCCTATGTCAGTGCTTTCATCTCTGATATGACAGCTGATGACCTGTGGAAGGAGATTTCTCCATCTTCAGTTGATATTGTTACTGCAAACACTATATTTTGTTTGGGTCGCTCTTTCCTCTTGCATTTGTCATAAGGCAATCCAATTGCTCCAGACAAAATACGTGTTCTTATCTTTACTTATTTCTTATGCAAAAAAATATCACAAACTACATTTTCAATTTCTTTTGCATAAAAAACAAGTAAAGAGGGGCAACTGTGAACACCGTATTTTGTCCGGGCATATTTCAAAAATAATAATAAAATTAAACTAATAAAAAATAAAAATAAAAATTACAAATAGGTTCTTTTAATTTGATAAGCTAAAAAAATCATCAAAGGAGAAAGAACTTAAAAATAAAATTAAAAAAAAAAGGAAAAGAAAAAGAAAAGAAACAAGCAAAGGCCCATTAATTAAAACAAAAGAAAAATCAAAGAGGGAGTAACAAAAATTCAAAATAAATGGAATAAAAAAAAATCAAAAAAAAAACTAAGAAAAAAATGATAAAAAAGGACTAAAAGTAGACAAACCAAAAAATAACTAAAAGAATAATAATTAAAAAAAAAGCAAACAAACACAAAAAAATATAAAAAAAGATTGCAAAAAAGAGAAACAAGATAATATATGTATTTGAAAGGGGAACCTAAAACAAAAAAATTTAATTAAGATTTTAGGGCCTAATTTAAGAAAGCTTTTAAAAAAAAAAGTAAATAAATAAAATAAGAAAAAAGATAGTTTAATTTTCCTAAATCCTATTGGCCCAATATTAAAATTAAAAAAAAAAGGAGAAAAAAAAATGAAAGCCCATTCCAAAAATTTACCCAGAACAAGTTTAAAAGAAAAATGGGAAAAAAAAAACAAAACAAAATAATCTGTAAAAGTGAAGCCCAATCCAAAAAAAAAGGGGCTGTCAAAGGTGAAGCCCAAATCCAGATGCCCAAACTTACCCAACACCCGACCCGGATCCATTTCAAACCTACCCGGTGCCCCATGGTCCCCCCTTCCATTCGGTCCTCTTAGCTGGCAGGGAGCAGAGACAGTACAGGGGGAGAGGCACAGACAGACGGACAAAAAGAAAAAATGCAGAGACGCGTCTGGTAGAGTGGGGGAGGAGAACGAGGGGACGCTCAGAAAGGGAGGAACGGACACAAGGAAAAGGACAGAGCAGACGACGCAGAGGGACGCAGGGACGGAGAGAAAAGTGTGTAAAAACACGCACAGAGAGGAGAAGAGGGAGACGGAGGGAGAGTGGATCTTCGAATCGAGAGGAAGGAGAGAAACAGGAGGGTATTCGAGAAGAGAGAGAAGCAGAGAGCGAGGGGGGGCTGGTGCCGGAGAAAAACGGGGAGAGCGAGGGGGGGCTGAAGGGAGGAATCGAAGGAAGAAAAGAGAGAGGAAGCGAGGGAGAAACAGGGGGGAAGTTTCGGATTTGAGCAGGGAGCCCGAGAGAGGGGAGATTCGAGAGCACGAAGAAGGCGGAGGAGGGAAGACGGAGACCCAGAATCGAACGCAGAAGGGGCCGGGGAACACCGACGACTGGAGAAGCAACGGGAGACTAAATAATCCGCCTTCTGTCACCATCCCTTCAGGTAAACCACCAGTATTGTATACTCTGTTGGGGTCGCTGATAATGTAGAATTGAAATGGAAAAATGGAACTTGAAATACTGCATTCGTTGTGCACACTAGGTGTTCGACAGATTGCCTGAAAGAAATTTGGTTTAAGCTCCTAGTTCGATAATGATTGCTGAATCTGTTTGGATTTCCATTTTTTTGCTACGATTAGCGATGAATATGCATGCTTCAGAACAAATATTCGGTATGAATGCATTCTGGGTAACGATTCACAGAACTAGGGAACTTGTTAAGGAAGGGGGTGTGCGTTTTGTTTTTTTCAGCTTCAGTATTGAATCTATGAAGTCATGTGTGCCTTCTGTTTGTGGGTGTTGAATTGCAGGGATAGTTTCATCTTATTGCTTTCTAGGGTATTGTTGATCTGGATGTATAAATTTGTACATAATTCCATGTTGGCATTCATTTCGATTAAGACAAATTGTTATATTCTTGACTGAGTATGTGGATCTCAGGCGAGTTCAAGTTTTGGGGGAGGTTTTTTATATATATATACATTAAGGGAGTACAGTTCATAAGGAGATACCGCGTTTTCTTTTTACCTTCCTTTGTGAGATTGATGGCATGATGACTCATGACTGAGTGAGGATGTAGGTTAATGAAGCTACATTAAGGGATTCAGAGGTTGTTCAGGAAGGAAACTTCGTTCTGTTATTCCACCTTTTCATTATTAATTATTTGTGAACACTGAACTCCTTCTAATTCATGCTTCTCTTTTGTTGCACTTGCACCATTGACCGTGAGAATTGCTGAGGAGAGCACATGTGAAATCCTTGGACGGAGAGTCACAGAGAAAGAAGAAAGAGCTTCTTCAGCGACAGAGGCAATTTAGGCGCGGTCTCAATGCAGTATAGTGATGTGTTCAAAGACCTGGGAGGCAATTATTTCTGGTTTTGTGTTCTATCTTTAGTTGTAAACATCATATTAAATATGTCACCTGGTTGAACACTTAGCACACACACCTGCAAGCGATTATTTTGGGTTTTGTAAATATTTTTATCATTTTTTATCTGTTATTTATTTATTTCAATTTTCACGTTAAAATTGCCGTGTGGGATTATTTTTATCCCCTCAGACATATAAAAAGTACCCAAAAGAGCCATGTGAGACAATAAGTCTCTTTGACGCTCATTAGGTACACGCAATCTCATTTTCATAAATTGTGGGTTTCAACGACCTACGCTAAATTAATCTTGATTTCAACCAAGTGTGCCCAAAAGAAAAAGGAAAAGAGAGAATTTTCAAGACACAAAAAAAGGGGTTTCAAAACACAACAACCCATTTCCAAAAGTGAAATAAAAAACATTAAAACCAAGGATCAAAAAAATTAATCGATCAAAATCGAAAAGAGAAATATAAGGAAAGTATGTATGAGAAAAGAAATAGAAGGAGAGTAAAACTTAAAAAGAGCCCTTTTTGGTTTATTTGATTTTTTTTATCTTGTTTTTGCCCTTTTTTTAGAAGTTGTCGTGTGGGATTTTCTGTCCCCTCAGACGTATAGGAGTTAGACCAAATGGTCATGTGTGGCAATAAAGCCTCCTTGTTACTTTTTGGGTCTCATATTTACATTTTAGTAATGTCTAGTTTTTCTTTTAAAAAAAAAAAGAAAAAAAGAGATTTAAAAAAAAAGAGATAGGATAAAATAAGAAACAAAAGAATAAAACAGAACAAAATACAAATAACGTATGAAAAATCAAAAAAATATATATGAACAAAACACAAACAAAATAAGGATAAGCAAAAACAAAAAGGAAGAAACCAAACAAGACAAAACACAACACAAATAAAACAAAAACAAAAGGCAAAAAAATAAAAACAAAAGAAAAAGAAAGAGAACAAGATAGAACCAAAAATAAAAATAAAAAGAAAACAAGAAGGAAACAAAAATAAAAAATTAAAAGAAAATTCAAAACAAAAACTAAAAAAAAAGAAGAACAACCTAAAAAGGGGGAAAATGAATCAAAAATCAAGAAAACAAAAAAGAAAACGAAAAAATAACAAAAAACAAAATCGGATGGAAAAAATGATAAGAAAAAGAGAGAAAAATCGAAAAAGCAAGAAAAATGAAATTAAATTTTCCTTTAGCAAATTAAAACTCACCAACCTGTTTCAAAACTTGTTTTATTTGTAAAAGGAAAAAGATAATTCATTTTCTTTGTCTTTTCAAAGAAAAATGGAAAAGGGAGAAACAACATAAAAAAAAAATTAAATCAAATAAAAGCCAAACAACAAGAAAAAAAAACAAGAAAACAAAAAAAACAATCGAACAAAAATCAAACAAAAAAACAAGAAAACAAAAAAAAAACAATCGAACAAAAATCAAACAAAATAACAAGAAAAAAAACAACAAACCAAAATCAATCAAGAATTGAAAATCAAACAAAAATCAAAACAAAACCAATCAAAAATTAAAAATCAAATATAAGCCAAACAAAAACAAAAAACCAAAAAAATTAAAAACAAAACAAAACATTAACCCAAATACAACATCAATCGAACTATGTGGACTTTGATCCCTCCTGAAGGGTACGTAGGCCCTAGGCTTTCATCCTAGGTCAAGTCCGCCCTTGTAAATAAAACATTTTTTTATTTCTCTTCCTTCCTTTTATTCCGACTTTTGAATTTCTTTGTGTTTTATTTGAATATTGATTTCCTTTCTTTTTTCTACTTTTAACTTCATTTCCTTTAATTTCCTTATTCTCATTTTACATCTGATTTGTTAGGGAGAATTAAAATAGAATTAAGGCCATTTTATCTTTGCACAACTGACTTAGGGTAACCGTTCTTAATAACGGGTGTAGTGGGGTGCCTAACACCTTCCCCACTCACAATCGACTCCCGGATCCATTTTCTGGTTTGTAGACCGTTTTCCTAATAAAGGTTTTTCCAAAGTTTTGCCTTTTAAAAATTAAAATTTTGGTGGCGACTCCTGAACCCTATTTATTATACATATTTCAATTTAAATTTCGATTTTCGATTTCATATGAGAAAATCGAATTTTTCGATTTTATTCTGAGAAAAAAAAGGCACCATGCGGTCGCATTTTCGGGTGTGACAGTTACCACGTTATTTAAATGGCCGTCATAAACCTACAGTTTTTTTAGTTAGTGTAGAGTGATTATGAGATTATGAGACTTTGTTAGTTAACATGTGTTATTTTCTTGCCTTCTAAAGTTTTACTCTTAATTATTGAGAAATAGTTATGGCTCTGTTGTTTAAGTAGCTAGCACGCTACGCAGATATTTATGTTATTTGCAGTATCCCCAGAGAAGATGCCTCTAGTATTGCAGAATGTTAGAAAAGTTATCAAGGTAAGTAATTTCTATTTTTATTATTGTCAATGTGTTACACGTCCTCGAACATTGCAAGACAAGTTTGTAAGTGGTGGAATTTTCGTAGTTGATAAAAGGAAAGTAGAAAAGAAAGGAAAGAAGGAAGAATAATGACATGCATACTGATCAAAACCACTAGTACGTTTTATAGACACTTTGTTAATTAAATGATGTGTGATTTTCACATCATTTTCTAAATAATTAATTTGTTATATCACCTCTATCACTATGACTAACTTAAAAAAAGAGTTGTAGCATTTTCAACTGATTATGTATATAAATATATGTAAAAAAGATTTTCATTAATTCCAAAATATTATAATCTTAATATAAACTTCGATATAGAGTACGTAATAGCTAGCAGTATATAGAATAATAAAATAACATTAGCACACAGATCGACGAGCATGAGAAATAATTTAATGGGTCAGTTAACCTTAATTACATTTACAAGGTAGAAAGAGTGATGAATAGTTAGGGGTTTCTTGCCTCATCTGAACCCGAACTCCAATAAGAAAGCATAACCCATCCCCATGTATCTGTGATGAGTGCGTTTTCAATATCTTTCATTTTTCAATAAAATATTTTAAACATTTGATTTTGTATGATTCAGGTGATTATATTGTCTCTTTAGAGTGGTACAATTATACTTATTCAATGCATAGTTGTTGGGTCTCTAGCTAAAATATGTTTCTCGATAAAATCTATTGGGTTCTGTAGAACTTTTGGCTTCCCTAGCAATAGTTTTGCCAAACCTATCTTTCGAAGAGCTAAATTAAGCAATTAAAGCCTAATGCTAAAGGAAAACCCAGCAGATACGTGCACAAAATTCTTTAATACTGGCTAAAACATGGGTCAATTAAACCTTTTTAACTCAATATACATTGATTCAGATCCAGAACTTACTAATATTTAAGTAATCCTTCAATAAGTTAAGGAAATATAATTTATTTGAACTCCAATTAGAATTCTGGAACTGGAAGTTAACTATACCTGAGTTGACTACACATAGGAACTCATAGGAACTCCTGTTACAAAATGCCAATCTAAGTTAACTCTAAAAACGTTTGGAGTTGACTCTAAGTGATTTGGAGTTAACTCTAAGTCTTCACTAAACTTACTCCGTGCATTCTAGCATATATAAATGAACAAATGACACCCTAAAATGGTGCTTAAGGTGTATACAAACTTGGATTCAATGTTAGCTGTACAAATTCTCAAAGGACCAACTAAAACCAAGCTTCCAAAACTAGTTTTTGCGGTCCAAACTAACTATGACGGCAACTAGCCTAAATGACAGCACAAGAAAGGGAATTGGCCACAAGTGGCCAACCCAAAAACCACAATTCTTCACCATTCCATTCCAAATAGCCCCTAACATATTCTAAACTCAAATAGGGACTGTTTTATCACTTAAAGCCATCCATTTTGATCTAGTCACACCCCACAAGTAGACCCATGACAACAAAAGTGACTCTTTCATCTACAATTGGTGCCCAAACTTCTTTATAACACACCAAATGCTTCCAAATCAACTCTCACATTTTTAAAATACCCAAAGGTACTTGCTCAGACCAACGAGACCTGACCATAACCAAAATTTCTAGGAGAGACCGTGCTGAACCTCTCACTTTAAGCCTATGACAGCAACATAAAAGCTTCTAGGCTTGAATGGCTCATTAAAATTTCTTTTCTCCAAAATTTGTCATCTAGAACTTTTGCCCAAGTCTCCACATACTTAAGAACAAAATTTAACTCCCATAGAACACCTCAAAACATGCCATAACAGCCCCATACCAGAGATGACAGCAAAAGGATTCTGACAGCAAAATGGTGCTGAAATCACACAAGTGGCATACCCAAAATCCCTTCCACATGACCAAACACTCTCACACCTCTTCAAACAAGTCACAAACTCCTAATAAATATGTTTAAGCTTGGAGCTCCACTAAACTAGGAGAATTTCTGATTTTGGACATACCACATCCCCTGATTACATAACATGCTTATGACAGCAAATTACATACAATTAGCCATTCAATGCCATACCCAAGTTATGCTACACTTCGTCTAAATTCACCCAAACCATTTGAGCAACTTTCAATCATCTAACAAAGCATGCTCAAACATAAAAATCACCATAAAAGCTTATGTAGCAAATTAAGATCACCCCAAACCTCTCTTTACACAACTCCCAAGACTAAAATCTCTAGCTTCTTGCTACTTAGATTTCACATACCCATAATCAACAATTGGAGTCCATATCTAAAACACTAAATTAGATTTGTTCCATAAACAAAACATGCCAAATTACTTAAAATGGTCAAAGTGACAATAGCAAAGCCCTTTATTCAACTTAAGCCTATTACAACATCGAAATTTCATAAATGAGATGCTAAATCACATATGTACAACATAAGATCTCCTAAAACTTAAATTAACCACCCCTAAGTAAGTCAAGGACCTCAGTATCTCAAAGCCATGCCATAAAACATAAGAACATGCTATAAGCAACACATGAGCACACTATTTGGCAACCATCCATGCTAGAATCTACTTTGCATTTATGAAATATGAACTTCAACCTTTTTATTCCATCCAAGAAGATGGTAAATCACACAAATAGAATTCATTTGCACCTCATGTACATCATCTCATATACCTCAAAAATAATCAAGGTAGTATCCTAGCTTGGCATTCATCCATATACATACACCAAAACACAAAATGTAGACCTCATGGCCATCAGTACAACTTGGAAACCATATTTACAACCCACAACAAAGCATACATGCATATAAGAGCCATCGTATACAACCATACACACATTGCAAGCTGCCAGCTTAGTTTTCTATTTGCTTCTCACTCTTCTTCATGGAACCTTCACCCATAATAGAAATAATAATTGTTCCCTAATAGGGTGAGATCAAAATCTCAGCAATCAGTATGCAATTCCTATCAATTATACATCGAAAACAGAATCAATACAACTCACAACAATCTAATGGCTAGCTACGCATATCCATAGTGAAACATCCATTTAACCATACTCATCTGTAGTCTCATGTCTATTATCATCACAAACAATTATTGGCCAATCACTTTAAGAGGAGCTAAATCGCTACCACTCTCTACGTCATATGCATTTTAGGAGGAGCTAAACTACTACCACTTTGCAAAATACATGTCCCGGGAGGAGCTAAACTGCTACCACTCCCCTCAGATACTCATATCTTAGGAGGAGCTAACCAATACCATTCCCTTTACATACTAATATCCTGGAAGGAGCTAAACCGCTACCACTAGCTTGGTCATACAAATTCTATGAGGAGCTACTCTCTACCACTCTCCAGAGATGTAGACTCACATCATGCATCATCATATTCATTCACAGCCAAATCATCACATAACAACATTCCAAGTAATTTATGTATTCAGATATATATATATATATATATATATATATATAAATTCCATTCAAATGCATATATAACTAGAACTATAAACTAGTTACCTGGTTTAAACAGAAATTTTGAGCTTCTCTTATCAGTACTTTAATCTCTCAAATAAGTCAGCAAGGCCTAGTTATATATGCAAATAATACATAAATCAATTCCGTGGTAGATCAACATATCCTAATTGAACTTCATTAGAATTCTACTTGTGGTGTGAAACTTTACCCAACTCAATTGCTAAAACTTAATCGATGGTTTCAACTTCAGGCCTTTGAATTTCAATGAATTCTCAACTCATCATGGACCCAACCAAAGCTTTAAAGTCTCACTTCAAGCCACCCATTTTCGGCCACAAAGAAGAAAAAACCATTAAACTCCAATCCTTCTCCTAAAACCGAAAATGGAAGGTGAAGATTATAGAAGATTACCTCTCAACCAAGATTTTTCCTCTTCTCCTTCTTCTCTAAAAACAGCCCCAAAAGCTTTAAGTCACAAACCCAATTTCCTCACAACATGCCCAAAAACCAAAATCCAATTGTGTGAATTGAAGATGATAAAGAGTAGAAGAATTTTCCCTTCTATGGCAATAAGAAAAATTGAAGTCTTCTGCCTCATGCAAACTTCGAAATTTCAGCCATGGAGTTTTTCTCCTTCTCGTCGATCACTCTTTCTGCTGGTTGTGTCCAAAATGGGGCAGCTCATAAAATAGAGCAATATCAATGAAATGAGCTGGGGGCTGACATAGGAAATCAACATAATATTTGGGGGCGGAAAGGAAATTTTCTTCACATTGTGCACCATTTGTAATTAACGGTGTCAAAATATAATTTGTATAAATAGAGTTTACATGTAAGTAAGGTTTATATATAAAATAAATTTTAATCATTGCATATATTACGTGACATTCTTGATATATATATATAAATTGCTAAGCAAAAAGTAACGCCAAGCTTCAAGCTGAGCATGGTTAATTGAAATATGGTTAATGGGTTTTGACTCTATGACCACTTAAATATGGTCAATTGAAATATGGAGGGTTTGCTAAGCATCACCATTTGCTGATAAGCTTGCTTAACGTTAGGGATTAATTAAGCAATTACTATAGTTAATTTAATTTAAATTGATTCTTAGAAATAATTTTTTCCTTCTTAATTTTCTAAACCTCTATTAATTAAATTCTCAGGAGGTCTCTCATAAATTAGGGGTTAATTAGGCAAACATAAATTTTAAGATTAATTCTCCTCATTCATAATTAATTTATTAAATCCCCTAATTTAATTCCTGCTTCCACTAATTCCATAATTAGGTCCTTATTCTTTGATACCAATTCCTCTAGCTAATTATTGGAGTGTTATAAATCTAGTGCTTGTAAACTTCTTATAGATGCAAATAAAGACTATGGCCAAGTCTTATGTGGTAATTTTTTTGACAAAAACCAGTACATAGGCTGGTTTGATTTCTTATTTTTAAAATAATTTTTTGTTTTTAAGAATAGAAAAATAAAAAAAATTGTTTGATAATTTATTTTTAATAAAGTGTTTTATAAAACAAAAAATAGAATTATGTTTTCAGAAATAAAAAAATCAAAACATTTTTTAAATGTTTTGTAATTTTCGCTCTATATAATCAGAAAAAATAGAAAATAGTGATTTTGCAGAATAATAATTCAAACAAATTTTTTAACTTTTTTGTTTTTAAAATTTGTTTTAAAAACATCTATTTTGAAAACATTAAAACCAGAACAGAACCAAACACACCAATATCTCTTTGATTTTACTTTCTTAAAAGTTGCTTTACTTTCAATTTCCCTTATTTTTACTATTTTGTTGTCTCGATGGTTTTGCGTTGGATTAGATCTATAGTTGTGGATTTTGAAGCGACACATATAAGCATGTCTTTTTCAAACCATACTTCAAATAGTTAAGGATTGATTTGCATTTTCAATTTTTTGCACTTTGTGATATTTAGCTAAACAATATTATAAAAAAAATAGTTTGTCCACTTATTATTATGATTTTCTATCATTGAAATTTTTATTTCAATGAATGTATGAATTGTTTTACTTTCATAATTAAATTAAGTATGTGATTTGGTAATTTAGCAATGTTTGGATGATAATTTTAAAAGGGATTTCAATGAATAAAAAAATTCTAATAAAAGGTGGCTACCAATTTTGTAAAAGAAAAAAAGATTTTAGTGGCAGTTTAATTCACCATTAAATTTTAAAACCATTTGCCAACAATTACAAAACCATTGCTAACTAAGGATAATTGCTGCCAATGCAATCAATGGCAGTTATTCCAATAATAAAATTGCCCCTAAATGCCTCTCAATGAGTGTAATAGCTATGATTTTTCAAACTACCACAATGACTTTAGCAAAGGGTAAAAGGCATCAAAAAAAGACCGCAAAATGCACAATTTTTTTGGAAAGGGTAGTGGTAGCTTAATTATTTTAAAAATACAAGAGAGATTTGTGCAGATTTAAGAAATAGAGGGAAGGCCTATGTAAGATTAAAAAAAAGAAAGAAAGTTGGAGTACTTTATTCTTGATTCTTAGAGGCAAACTATAGGTAAAGGAAGTTGATCAAAAAAGTAATTATAGATAAAGGGGAAAAAAGTGTAACAACGGGCTTTTTAACTAAATTGGGACTAGTATGTTAATAAAAGAGGACCCTGAAGTAAATTGAATTAAAGTTAAATAAGAATAAAATATTAATCAGCACGTCGAGAAATGGGAATTTTCAAAGTTGAAATTGTAAAATCGAGAAAAAGAGCTTATTAATGTAAAATTGTAATTTTGAGCAAATTTTAAGAAACTCAAGGAAAATCATTTTAAAGCCTAAAATTAAGCTTATCAGGATTTTCAAAGGTCTTGAAAATTATAAGAATAGTCAGAATCAAGTAAGGCCTTTTTGAGGTGTTGAAAGAGTTAAACAGTATCAAAACTTTATGTGGAATTATTTTTTACCATTTTAAGCCATTTAGCCCCAAAATTAATGTTTTTATGTGAAAAAGTATCAAAAATTTTGTGGGAAATAGTCAAATCTTGAAAAGTCTGAAAAATGAGTTAAAACGGAGCAAATAGGTGCATATGGGCATAATGGTCATTTTAAAAAATTATAAAATGAAACTTATAAGGTAAGCCACGTCCCTTATGTCCTTTCACCTTTCAAATTTTAGAAAAAAACTCAGTCATGGCATCACATTAAGGGAAGAGAGAGAGAAAAAATTTAAACTTCCGTTTAAATAAGTAAACATCCCCATTTTACTTGGTGCTAGTTAGGAAAGTTGTTTCTCTCTTTAAGAACTCTCTAATGGTGTTTTTTTTCTTGAAAACTTGAAGATTCAGGTTTGACCTAAGCCAAAAAGTAGTTCTTTCCAAGAAACCAATCCATGAAAATTAATCTATGCAGAAAAAGCTTCGTTTTAAGATAAGGCTTTACTTAAAACACTTGCAAAATTTTGTATTTTTAGGCCATGTATGATTAGGCCAAGAGAGAGAAAGTGAGGAGGAGAATTTTTCTTTATGTGCTTTTAATGAAGCCAAGGGTTTTAGCATGCAAGAATTCTATATCTAACATTTGTTTTCCTTGAATCATGAAAAGATGCAATTTAGACCATGATTGTGTAATGGTTCGGCCTAGACTTCTTCAATGGCTAACCGCTAACCATGTTAGTTTTCATTCCTAATGAGTAGATTTAGATGTTATTTGATATAAGGAACAAGAATTTAAGTTTAAAATTGATTAAAACTTTGAAATGTATAAGTTAGGATTTTATGGTTCCATTTTTGGCCAAGGATGATTTCAAGGGATTAGGAAGTTGTTTAATGAATTCTTGGGCTATGGATAGTTTAAAATGATACAATAACAATAATGGAAGCATTAGATTAAATTTGGAAGTTAGAATTTGAAAGTTAAAAGTTTAGAAGTTAAGAAAGAGCATTATGAAAACAATTGACATTAGGCTTGTGTGACCAAGTTTGTAATGTTCTTAATCAATCATAATGTGATTATATGAATTAGGTATGACAAGATTTTAAATCCTAGAAATTAAATTTTTGAGGTTTCCTTTTGAGGCTTAAGGTTCCAAAATGAGTTCTATTATGTAGAAAAGTGAATTTACCAAATGAATAGTGCTAATGATTAAATAAATAGTAAATATGGAATTTGTGATTTGAATTATGAATTCTAGAAGCATAAGTTGGCATAGGATTTAAGCTTAGTGAAATCTTTAACCTAAAGCCAAAATGTTAGACCAATCATGGGGAGCTAAAATCTAAAAGGAATTTTACAAATTTAGACCCTTGAATATAGTCAAATTTAAGCATTTTAAATGATTAAATTACCACCCAATAAGTGTGTACTTTTGAAAGTGTGTCAAAGAGGGTTTTAAGTGCATTTAAGTAGCCTAAAGTACATATAAAAGCCATAAAGACTTAATAGAAGTAGTTATGAGCATTAAATATTGATGATATGTTTAGGTGTTATTTTTAAGATCAACTAGTAAGACTCTACCCTATCGTAAATGTAAAGTTGAGACAGAAAAAGAGATGGAGCTAAAAATGGAACAGAGAAATTAGAGATTTTTCCTTGGTTTTATCACCTATCTAAGATAGCTTACTTTTTCCTATCTAGTTGTATGCAGACTTGAGCTTATTATGCATTATATTGTATTTGTTGTTCATGATAGTATATGTTATATTGCATTGTATCAGTTATATGATGTAACAAATCGAATTACTGAAATTCTAAAGTTTCTGAAAATTTTCTAAGTCTGTTGGTTATAGTCTGGTTATAGCGAATGTACCTGTTCACTATAGCGAGAATCCATCTAGCTATAGTGAATGTGCCAGTTCGCTATAGCGAAAATACGTCTAGTTATAGTGAGTTCGGGCATTCCATACAAAAAATCAAGGTGTTTTTCACCGTAACGCGCCCCGTAACGAAAATGGGAGTCTGGGATTGATATGTGCTCACTGTAGCAAGGATTATGTTCCGCTATAGCGAGGGTTAGTCCGTAAAGCACAAGAAAAAATGATTTTTGCTTCTTAAAGACTCCAAAAGCTTCTCTTTCTTTCTAATCGACTTAAATTTCATCTAAGACAGAGAAAAAGGCTTAAGAAAGAGAGAGAGACTAAGAGGAACCAAGGAAGAAGGGAGAACCTCAAGGAGAAAGGTGAGAAAACTTAAGATTCTTGCACTTCTTCCTCTTGAAACTTTATCCTTCTCTTCTTGCTTGATCTTTCCATAGTTTTAATGAATGTTTTGGTACTGGTTTGGAGTCAGACCAGAGGAGAGAAATTCAAAATTCAAGGAGGAAGAAGAGAGAAGAGGAAGAACTCTTGAAGAAGGCTTAATTTAAGGTAAATTCTTGACCTTCCATCACTCTCCTTCTTGTTCCCTTAGGGTATGTGTTTGGTCAGACCAAAGCCATAAAAGGGGAGGAGATTTTGTTATGGAATGAGAGAGAGTTGAGGGTTTAGACCATCGAAAGTTTGGAAATGCCAAGAAATTGCATAGAAAACTAGTGAAATGCAAGTTGGAAAGGTGTAAGCTTCTTGAGCAGAATCTGAACTCTAGATTGATTCAAGTTTTTTTTAGCATATGTGACTGTTTCTTGGAGCTCTAAGGCTCCTAGGGAGCCTTCCAAATGCTCCATCCATTAAGGAAAAGTTCCAAACTTCATAGGTCCTTAATGGAAGCATATAGAACAAAGTGTGTTCTTAAAAGTGAGTTGGATATTATAGCTTGTTCCAAGAACATAATTGAGTGTTGTTTATTGTGAATAAGCTAAGAAAATCTAACTCCACCTCATTGTGGTTGTCGAACCAAAAAGGAGAAAGAATAAATAACTAAAGCTTGAAATTGCACCAAGGTAGCTCTCCACCTTTTCTTATTGCATATGTGTCATGGTGTGCTTGTGTGTATATTTATATGTTTGAGACATGCCACTTGATACCATGTTGCTATTTTGATACCAATATGCTTTCTTGAATGTCTTTGAATTGTGGAATTAGCTCATAAGAGTGAGGTAGTGCCAAAAGTCCCTTAATGTGGGTGAGGAGATGCCAAAAGTCTCATAGCATGGGTGAGACAAGGCCAAAAGTCCCTTGGATGGGTGGGGCTAAGTCAAAAGTCTCAAGAATCAAGAGTGAGGCAATTCAAAAGTCCTAAAAATGGTGTAACACCATAAATTCTAGCTCATTTTATGTCATTCTTAAGCATTCTATCATGATTCATATATCCTTTCCATAGAAAAAGCAAGGAGAATGGGATTAATTTCGCTTTGCGTCATATCTAAAAATTTTAATCCATGTCACGTGGACCGTGTGAGCTCATACTATACTTCCTCATATTTAATTACATCATTACAACTCATTTGCATCCCAAAAAAATGCCTACAACTCATAGAAACCGAAATGGGGCATGGAAAATGGAAGTTCATTCTCGGCCAGAATTGGCCTCTTTTCTGGGCAAACTTTGAAAAATCATAAATAAATCCAAAAAAATTGAAAACATGAAATCTCAGTCATTCTAGAAAGATTGGGATGTCTAATTCATGAAAAAAATATGTACAAGTCATACATCCCACACACAGAGTGTTTGACATGCGAAATAATTTGGAGGTCGGACTAGGTCCTGATGCTGTCATAGTTTATTGATATGAATTTAAAAAATGTCCAATTAATTCCACAAAAATCCAATCCATTTAAATGATACCAATCTGAAAAGCTATGGATGTCAAAGAGAGAAAAAATATCTTTAGATCAGTTCATCAAACCCAGATCTCAGAATTCAATGGAACAGTACTTCTGGTCAGGCAAGACTACTAATACTAGATAGAAACTTCAAAAACTCATATCTCCTTTTCTAGTCCTCCAAATGAGGTGCTTCTAGTTTCTACAAGTCACTGTGAATGTCTAGTTTCTTTTTATAAAATTTTGTAGCCATTGGACCACGTTTGCCCCTCGGATGACACAATTACACAATTGACCAAATGAACAGTACTGGTGCAAATCCGAAATTCTGATACCAACTTTGAAAAATCATAGAAAATTCCACAGACCTCCAAATGACCTGATCTTTGGCTTTCCAAAAATATCTAGGCAAGATCTAATTGCATGCCAAATTTCAAGTCAAGAAGAGGTCATTTGGTCATACTTTGATATAAGGGGGCAAAGTGACAATTTTTTTGTGTTAAAAGAGGGCTCCAAGGGTTCAAATTTGCTTCTCTTACTCCTAAGGCTCTATGAGCATGTAGGAAAGAATCAACATAGACTATCAAACATGGCTCAAATATCTAATAACTCAGATTTGAAAAACTCACTCTCCCACACCAAAACATACACCATGTACATAATGCCAAAATCTTACTATTCATACCAAAAACTTACTACATCATTCAATATAGTTCTAATTCTCATACATATACAATATATACATCCATTTACAAGTATTCATAAGTGCATACACCATGTACATCATTAGATTACATCTCTGGACAACAAAGGGGTGACAAAATGACTATTTCACAAATCCTTTGCCAATTTCCCTATCTTCAAGCTTGGTGGCACTCATATCTTTGTTCACTTGATCCACCTAGCATATTAGGATATTAGAGAGGAGGGGATGAGATTCAAAGAATCTCAATAGCTCATCTCTCATTCAATCATACATAATATATGTAAATTAAGCCTTAAAAATGCATGCATGGACATTATACAAATCATAAGCATTCAAGAAGCAAGCTTAGCATGTGAACAAGCTATACAAATCATTCAAGAGCTTATCAAGTGTTTGGATTGGCTTCACACTTCTCCTCATGGATTTTAAACTTGCCTCACCCATTCTTTAAGTACTTTGGACTCAACCATACTCTTGGGAGCCCATTTTGCTTTTGGGAGACTCTTTACTTTATCTTAACCAAGCTCAAGGGTTCTTGGCTCATCCTCATCATAGTGAAGAGTTCTTGGCCTCTCCACACTCAAGCAAACTCAAAAAAAATTATATATTCACTTGAAAACGTAACATGATATCATGAAATCATGGAAAACAAGATCATGTTAGCATACTTTTCATGGCTTAAAAATACATATACACACATTTTAAAATAAGCTAAACACACATCCATGCATGAGAGAAAGTGGAGAAAGCTACCTTGCTTGCATTCACACACTTTTTCCTTAAACCTTGACTCCTCTCCCTTGACCTCACACACCCAAGAGGGTGGAGATCATTTCTCTTGGCCTAGACACATTATATGGAAGCTAATTACACTCTTGAAACAAGTTAGGACATTAAACTTATATTTAAGAACATACTTGGTTCTATTAGTCACATAATGGTTCCATAAATAGTTTATTGAAGCAACCATCATGATTTAAGTTCTTAGCTCCATTCTCTTCTCATTTATAGGCCTCTTGACCTCATTTAAGGTCCTTGGAGCCATTACATATTCATTTACAAAAGCTTAGACACAAGTTGCTTCATAAGGTCACATTATGGAAGTCATTGCCTCATCTCCCAATCCATGGCTTCTAAATTTTTCCCAAGGGTTCCTCCCACCTTCTACCATCATATGAAGTCCCAAACCAAGGCTAGAATAAATTAAAACACTCTCTAACCCCTCCATCTGTCCTAGGCCAACATTATGGAAGCATTTCGAGTTCAAGGGGTTTTCAATTTTTCCTTGATGGGAGAGCCACTTGGGAGGCTTCTTAGGGGTCTTAGGAACTTAAACAAACACTCACATATGTTAGGGAATGCATAAATCAAATCAGTTTTTATAATCCCTTCAAATACACTACACTTTTTCTACTTAGAGTTCATTAGTTTTTCTTGCAATTTCTTTGCTTTCTTGGATGGGAGGTGCATGTGGGAAGCCTTCTAGGGATCTTAGGAGCATGTTTTAACATTCAATTAAGCCTAAAAATATTCATATAAAATCATATTTGCAAAGGAGCATTTGGATCCCTAGTGATTCTATCTTGTTTCCTAATGCTCCTTTCTTGATTCTATTAGTTCATTCTTAATTCTTGTCACCTAAAAACTTTAATCCCTCCATGAATTGGGCAGAAGAAAGTCCCTAAGAATTGGGCTCATGGTGCCCAAATTCGGGCAAGAGGAAGGGGGAGGGAGAAACTACCAAAGAATGAAAATTTTACTTTGTTTTCTTGCTTTATTTGGCTTGTTCTTCCACTTGGTTGACTTGCTCCCTCAAATCTCAAAATTTTCCTCTCTGTTCTACCCCCAAAACAACACCAAACTCTCCATTAAAACCATAGAAAGAAAGCTTGAGAGGAGAGGAACAAGTTTCAAAAAGGAAGGATATGGAATTTCTTAAAGTTTCTTACCTTTATCTTGAATTTTTTCCTCCAAAATCTTCCTCCTCTTGTGCGCCTAAGAAGGGTAGCTTCTCCTCTGGTTTTGGGCAGAATTAAGTTGGTCTTAGAGAGGAGAGAAAGAATGTGGCAAATAAAGAAGAAGAACGAAGCTTCCTTTTTAAAATGGTTTCTAATTTCGCCCTTCGTAATGACATTTTTGGTTTGGCTTTGTTTTAGCTCCTTTTTGAGAAATGTATTTTTATCATAAAATTTAGATTCCTAATTTAATAAAATGCCTTTGGAATCACTCAAATCGGAGCTAAAACCTTTCCAAATGAATCGGTCAAAGTGTGGGTCAACCGACATCAGAAAGAGTACACCGGAGGAGCTTCACTGGTCCCGGGACTTACCATGATTTTTGGGACCTCTAAAAACCCCGAAGAACTCAAAACTTTCATTTAAAAAGCCCTCCTGTGAGTTTTTCAAAAAGTATCCGTATTTACGAAAATGCCATTGGTCTTTCGGTAAATTTATCGAATCACTTTGGCCTTGATTTTTGGGCAACTCAAAGCTCAAATCCTCATTTTCTATTATTTAGAATTTTATCCTAATTTTATTTGGTCCTAATTCCTTTTATTTTAGGGACTTCCTTTTATATCTGGTCTATTTCTGATGTTTACGGAGAAACTAACATTATGTTTCTCACGTTTACGGAGGGACCGGATGTTACAAATGGGGTGAGGCCAAACCAAAAATCCCTAGAGCTCATTTTTATGCTTAACATGAGTTTATGACATAAAAGTGTAGAAATTGAATACTTCATGGATTGATTAGTGCATACTTGTATTCTTGACATATTATATGCCTTGAAAATGTGTTTGAATAGGTGTATAAGTTATTGAGATTCAATGAATCTCACCCTCTCCTTTTTCTCATCTTATATGATCTAGGTGGACTTCAAGATCTAAATGATGGAGGCCAAAAAGCTTAAATACCCATCTCTTAGCAAATCTTGATAATTTGATAGACTAGGATGTCAAAGTATACATATATATGTTATTTTTGAGCCATGAAACTTTGAACAAGTGTAAAACTATGCAAAGATAATGTATGTATCAAGAATAGAGACATGAATGGAAATGTGTGTTTTGCCAATTTGAAAGCCCACTTGTGTATATATAATTATGGATGTGGCATGATGAAATTGAGTTGTGTGATGGTTTAGACCTTATAAGAGACTTATTTATACCTTATTTATGCTTTCTAAGTTGCTCAAATGCATGTGGAGCAATGTAGAGCTCATTTGGACCAAATTTGCCATCTTGTTGGAACCAAAAGTGTCATAATCTTGAGCTATAGCAAAATCTGACCAAATGACCTCTTCTTGACTTGAAATTTTGTATGAAATTAGATCTTTCTTAGAGATTTTTGGGAAGCTAAAGACCAGATCATTTGGAGGTCTGTGGAATTTCCTATGATTTTTCAAAGTTGGCATCATAATTTCAGATTTGCAGAAGGCACTGTTCATTTGGTCAGTTGTGAAATCGTGTCATCTGAGGGGCAAACATAGTCTAATGGCTATGAAATTTTATAGGCAAAAATTAGACATTCATAGTGACTTGTAGCAACTAGAATCACCTTATTTAGAGGTCTGAGCTAAGAGATATGTATTTTTGAATTTTTGGAACAACATTAGTAGCGTAGCATGACCTTGATCACTATTTCATTGAATTCCAGTAGCTAGAAGTGTTTGTTTTGGTTTGAAGCTATTTTTTCCATAAATATAACATTCATATATTTTCAAATTGGTATCATTTATATGGATTAGAGTTTTTTGGAATTAATTGGACAATTTTAAAATTTATATCAAATACTTACATTAGTATCAGTAACTGTTTGAACCCTTGTACCTTTTCACTTGTCAAACGTCTTTTGTGTTATGTGTCATAGCCTAGAAATATTTTTAGCATAAAATAGACATCTGTAGCTTTCTAGAATGCTATCATATGCTTGATGTTGAGTTTTTTGGAATTAATTACGAATTTCAAAGTTGGTGACAGAATTGACAAAATTCTGGCCGAAAATATGAATGTGAGTTTGATGCTCCCCTTTGATTTCCTTGGGTTGTAGGCCACTTGTGGTGATGCAAATGAGTTTTATTCATGTAATTAAATATGAAAATATAATGTATGAGCTCATAAGGTCCACAGAGCCAAAATGGAGAGATCATGAGCGACGTAACACAATGAAATTCCATCATTTTCTTTACTTTCTTGGAGAAATTTATGCCTAAGACTTATATATGTAAGGAAGCTAGCTAAGATAGCTATGGTGTCACATATGACATGTTTTACATGTTATGTTTGATGAGATAAGGCTAAAAGATAAAGAGGGGTAATGGAAATAAACACAATAGTTCTCCCAAACCCAAGAGAAAAGCCTAAGTTGAGTTGAGTTTCATGGCCATGATTGAGCATATTGCAAACATGTAAGCATTTATGTTAGTTTCATATGATCGTGCAAACTTGCATTATTCTTATTTAACTGTCTAATGCTATTTTGGGTGATTTGAATATAGCTATTAAGATTCTCCAAATCTCACCCCAATCTTTATTTTCCCACTAACTAGTGCCAGGTGAAAGTACTAGTGCTAACAAAGGAAAAGAGAAAGAAAAATATTTGAATTTGCATAACTATATGAATATTTTGTATCTAATTTTGTTGTAATATACAAGGATTGTATATGGCTTATGTTTAACTCCATCATAATGTATTATGTATATTAGTATGCCATAAATAGTGATGTATAACTCCAACTTGAGTTATTTAGTTTTAGTTGATGTTTATGTTCAGGTTGTAGTATATGACACCGTTATTGTCTATAGTTTTCTATGTTAGTGAGTTTAGGTTGTTATATGACCATTTGATTAGTTTGGATGGTCAATTTTATAAGGAAAAATTCTGTCAGATTTTTCCTAAAATATTACATATATTTTACTTGGAATGGTTAAATTTGTTTGGATATGGAAATTATGGAAAAGGTAAGTACATGAGTTTTAGAAATTTTTGGATTCAATATTTTCTTTCATCAGTAAATGGACTTATTATTGAACCATAGAAATTAAATAAGAGCTAGATAGTTAAGGCATTACAAAAAGCACCTTAAATGGCTCTCCCAGTTTGACATGACTATTATGTATCTTAGAGAAAACTAGTTTCTTAGGATAAAAATATGATGGTAAACTTATAAAAGGGTATCCATCCTAGTCAAGCAATCTTAAACTATTAGGAAAAAATTTAAGGCCTATTGAAAATTGGGCATTTTGAACAATGAGAATCCTAAGATTATTCATCTTCTCAAAGGTAGTGCTACTTTACTTGACTTCTTCTTGTTGAGGCAAATTAAGCATTATTCTTTTAATATTACTACTTTCTTTTAATGCAAGTGCATAGAAGTAACTTTTGTTAGATGTTGCCAAATAGGCACAATGAATTTAATGTATATAAGAAAACAAAAGATTTAGGTTCTTACTAAATTTTTACGTAGTACTCAAAAAACATTTTCGTAGTACCATAATTTGTTGTGTTTACTAGGATATGACAGTGCTTGCTACCTAACAATCTCTTTACCCATTTCTTGTATTAGATTGTGCATCCATAAGTAGCCATTGTCATTAGGAGTTATCAAAAATTTATCAACAAGCACTTCCCTAAAAAATAATACTTGCACCTACCCATCTTCAAAAAATCGTGTTGATGACAAACTTGCAGCTTTAGATAAAGTAAACCTCTATTAGTGCACTTTCTCTATCTCATTTTTAAACTAATCTTCTTAAGCAATCATTGCTTCTCCAAAGCTATTTCTCTAATATTATGCATCCATACGTTCCACCTTGTAAAAAATGGGCATAACCAGTTGGTCCTTCTCTATCTTGCTTAAATGATGTTAATCAGTTCATCGTGGCACCATGTGGAAGTAATGCAATTCCTAAAGAACACAATAATCAAAATCCTTGATTTGTTGATGGCTCTAAAGAGCACAAATGAGATTTGTTTCTCTTTCCTTAACTTCTTGCCATCTATAAGGGCGTTGATTCCTTTCCTAGCCAAAGCAACATAGAGAGCTCTAGTGAAGGAGTGGTGAGTATCTTTGCCTTTGAAACTCAGGAAAACACCATAGCTATACTTGGATTTATTAGTGAAGCTAAAGGTTGATGGTGTTGGCACTTGAATTGCCATGGTTGTGATAACCACTAAAAGCTAGGTATTGGGATTTAAATACTCTAATCAAAGAGAAATCTATATAAAAGTGGTTAATTAGAAAAAAGCATGGCACATGTTTGACCCTCCAATGAAGCGTGGAAAATAGTAGGAAATTTTTTGGATGTTATTCCATCAATTCCATTTGGGCATCTTTAAGGGTCTAATAGTTTCACCAGTTAATGTTGAAAACATGTCAAAATGTTATTGAAGATGATGCCTAACTATTTTTGTTTGACTTATATCTTTTCCACACTCTTTAGCGAAATATGAGGCTAAAGGAAGAAGTACTAAAGGGGAGCACATGTCCATCTTTGATTTAGCTAAAGAGAGAATAGTATGTTAGTGCATTTGCATATATGATAATATGATAATTTAGTCCCTAATTGACAAGCTTTCCTTGTTATCATTTAAAAATCTTTGTTTTCTTAGCAAGGATAGATACAAAGAAGTGCTTGGCTACTTTTCCTCACCATTTTTTATTCAATATGATAATGATGTTAGGTACTTATAAGTCTATGAAATCAAAGAACTATCTTCATTAAGAAAAATCTACAAAAAAAGAAAGTGTACAAATAAAAATAATTTGAAAAAGTAGTAACTATTTTGAATTCAATATTTTGCTTAATTGTTGAAGCCAACTTCTCTTATCTCCTTTACATTTAATTCTTCTACTATAAAAATAATAAGAACATTCCAAAAATTAGCTACTGTGACTGATATGTATTATAATAATATTTAAAGTAAACTATATTAATCTTTTCATAAAATTTGGTCAAATTACATTTGATACTCCTCTTATTTCAAAATTATTACCTAAATTTCCTAATGTATATTACAAAAACCTCTTCTATTATTTATTTTTATCAATCAAGTTAACTTTTCACATAATATGCATTTCTTCCAAGAAGCAAAATCACTTATTTCACTATTAAAAAACTAGTGTTTACTTGTGGTTACTTAGAACAATTAAGAAAACCATAGCTAAAACGTGGCTTAACGACGATTATCTCAACCATCGTTAAGCCCTAATGATCTACCCATGGTTAGATCCTAGGACCAATCATGGTTTAAGAGAATCGTGGTTGGTCCTATTTGAACGAACCATAGTTAATCCATTTAATTAACCCTCTACCCTATGCAAAAATCAAATATGTAGACTCTTTCCTTTCCTAAAAGTAAAGCAACAACCAACCTTGGCAACCTTGTTGAGGGCATTGTTCATCACGTTGTTAATTTAAGCTACAACCACCACTGATAACATTGTTCATCACTAGTGAAAGCCTTTACTTGTCATTGCCAACACCATTCATCCATATAGTATGAAGGTTTTTTTCCCCCTAACTTTTCAAATCTTCTCCATATTTTTAATTGTGTGGGTGTTTTATTTATATAAGAGAAACATGATGTTATGGGTGTTTTGGATTGAAGAAACATGGAGTTTAGTTTTCGATTTTATGGGTGTTTCCTATACTATATATGCATTTGTGCTGAAGTTGTTGAAAAATGACAAATTTGTCAATACCTGTAACAGATCTTTATTTTGCATAATTGGATAAGAAATTTAGTTGTTTTCTTTTAGCAATTTGAATTACGGAATTTCTTGCTTACAATTTAGTTTTTGTTCTATTTTTGCTTTATACTTTCTCTTCTTTGTTCTTGATTGCTGTGAGTGTCATACAACACTAAATGCACCAAAAAGGAGAAAAAGTTGGATAAGTAGCCTTTAAATGACAAATGCACACTCATTCTTCCCTTTTTACTAAATGAAATTATTGGGGGAATTGACTTTAAATTACTAGTTGAGCTTATGTTACTAGCTAGAGTGATAAAGATTTAAAACCACAGTACTACAATGTACTGTTATTCTTATCAAAAGGATGATTAGAGACACATTATATATATATATATATATATATTTATTTATTTATTTATTGTGTTTGATTTTTAATGCAATTTAATGCATAAATCCTAATTTTGTGTCTTTCATCTAGGAATGATAAATAGATGAGGAAATCTTATAAGAGTTGCAAAGGATAAAAACCATAATTAAATCACCATTTTAAAATCATTTTTTATTTAAAATTTCAATGATTTATAAAAGGTATAATTGAATATGGATAAATATACACATTCTAATTATTAATTTAATATATTTTTTAATAAGAATGAATGAATCTTTAACTTAGACATTTCAAGATTAATATAATCCATTGACTAGTATGTGAGTGTGTGTGGATAAAGACAAAGAATGTAAATTAGTTTATCTTTTGGCATTTTCTTTATGTTATGCTTTCTTGAATTAATTTTGTGAATTCTCAGACATTTCTTTTTTATTTTATTTTTTTAAGAAATGGATAAGTCTTGGTTTGCTAAGATTGAAAATACCCCTAAAATATTTAGAAGAATTGAATGATTTCCTAGACTTTGCATTTGCCAATGAGGGTGTTAAAGGTAAAATTATATGCTTTATGTCCTAATTGTAATTTCAAGAAATGGCATATTAGAGAAATTGTATGTGACCACTTAATTGTTAAACCATTCTCACAAGGGCATAATTTTTGGGTTAGGCATGGGGAGAGAGAAGTTAGAGAAGAACCTTTTGCAAAATCTTTATCAAGGCCATAAGTTAGGGAAGTAAAGACTTGTTGGGATGACCTTGTGTAGGATATAATCTATGATGCATTTTGAGGTTCACCATGAAAACAAAAGTGTGGATGAAAGTTTAAAGTCTAGCTCTACCCTCTACCTAAATGATGAATAAAGATGCTAAGGAGTTTTACAAGTTAATTAAAGATAGGAAATAAAATTTGTATGAAGGGTGTAAGAAGTACTCAAAATTTTCTTTCTTGGTGAAGCTATATCACATTAAGTGTATGTGTGGAATCAAGAACAAGGCTATGTCAATGATACTAGAGTTGTTGTTAGATGTCTTTGAACATGCAAAAATTTCATCTTATTTTTTTTAGGCCAATAAAACCATAACTAAACTTAGGTTTAACTATATGAAAATTCATGCATATCTAAATGATTACCTGCTATATTATGAGGAAGATGAAAATATAGATGTATGTAAAAAGTGCAACACATTTAAATGAAAACTAAAGAGCAAGCATGAAAAACAAAAGAAGAAGCCTATAAAAATCCTCAAATACTTTACACTGAAACTATAGTTGCAAATGTTGCTTATGTCCTTTAAGATTACTACTACTAAAAAACTAGACATTCACTTTAGTAGTTTAACCATGGTTTAAATAACCATGATTAAACCTTAAGACCTAATTGCAGTTAAGTCTCATTAGATTAGTAATAAAGTCTTAAATGGGGTTTTGAAAAATCATGATCTAAACTCTACTGTTTAATTATGATTTGGGTGCAACATGTTTGAAAACCATGGTCAAGATTCTATAGTTTAACTGTGGTTAAACCAATTGGTTTAACCATGGTTGAGGGCATTAAATTGTGGTTGAGGCTAAATTATGCCTAAATCAACATAAAAAAAGTGCCTAAACAATTAACCCCACTCGCACACCTATAGCGCGCAACACTCTCCCTTCAAACCTTTAACTTTTAGCCCTTTACTAGACTGCCCTAAACATAGCCGGCAACCCGAACCATTGTTTACTAAAGTAAGGATGCCATTAGTGATGGATTATGTTAATTAGCCAATCGATAATGATCCAACCATATGATTGTCCTAATTTGACATTGAAGCTATTCGATGAAGCTCCATCTCATGTTGCATTTGTTGTAGCTTTGAATAATCTTGTCGTGAGATTGCAATTTAACAATTTGATTGCAAAATAGAAATTATATAGTAAAAGTGTGCAACCAAGGTCATTTCACTCCAGAGCAATTAGAATAATATTACTTAGGTAAGTGACTAAGTAATTAAGTCAATATATATTTTTATTTCTTTTTTTTATTTAATTGTTTTCATGAACATGTAAAAGTATGTAAGTATGTGGGTAATTGTATGGAAGTATGAACAAATGTATTTAGGTGTGGAACAAGTATGGAAAATGTAAGTGGTGTAATTGATTTTAAATGCAAAAGCTAAATAAAAGGATGCTAATGCAATGACACTAACTTAAATAAAATTCAAACTAATTACAAAATTTAGGATTTTTTAATATGATTGAATTGAAAATTTAACTAAGAATGGAAGTTAAACTAGAACTAATTCAAGAGAGCTAATTATGCAAAATTGGGTGGAATGCAAAATTCAAATACAATGAAGTGGAGATGACAACCTAGCAATACTTGAAGAGGGAATAAAATTGGGCTCTGAAAATTAATTGGACTTGGGACAACTATTATGATCAAATGCCACATACATTAAGTCCATGAATTCTTTAAGTATATGATGCAAGACAAACTACCTAAAATGAATACTCACCAAGGCATTTTATGAAAGACCTAACTTGCATGATAATATGACAATTAATCAAATTTGTAATAATTGCACAATTGATCCATAACTTGACCAAAACTTTATACCCATAAAATTACATTCATCCAACAATTCCAATGCTTCAATCAAGAATAAAGCTACTTAATTAACACCTACAGTGCTAGATCAATAAGCTAAAATTCAAGAATCAAAATAGAGGAATACAAGCTGTAAAAACCAATTTAAACATAATCTCATATTAATAAAATATCAATTCATACAAATTTCAATCCACCAATCCAATGGTTCACATTATAATCTATAATAGTCTAATGTAAATCAATCATTACAATTCCAATTCTCAAGTTAAAATATTCAAGAACCTTATCCAAAATTGACGTAGAAATTGAAATGAAAATAGTGAAAGGAAAAGAAATAGTTAGCCCAATCTAATGCTTGCAATCCATAGTGTAATAACCAATTTTTCACAAAATTGAATTGGTTAAGGTCTGAATTGGTTCCAATGATGTGTTTGTGTCTTATTTGATGTATCTAAGCTAAACAAATCAAGCTCCTCCTAAGTATGTATGTGAGGCCAAGAAGGGGAGTAGAGTTCAAGGAAGAAAGTTTATGCTTCTTAACTTAGGGTAATTTTCCATCCTTCCTTATATGTATTTCTTGGTTGTTTGATTGTTATTGAATACTTGTATGTATATTTGAATCATGAAATATACTCATAACTATTGGCTTAATGATTTGGTACCATTATATTTATTTGAATGACAATTTGAATGTGTATGGTTTTTAATGAGTGAGATTGTGCCAAAAGTTCCTTTAGAGTGGATGAGGAAAAGCCAAAAGTCCTCAAGAATGGATGAAATAAAGTCAAAAGTCTCAAGAGTGAGTGAGACTAAGTCAAAAGTCCTTAAAGTTGGGTGAGCATAATCCAAAAGTCCTAAAGAATTGGATGAACCTAGACCAAAAGTCCCTAGAGTTTATGATTGATTTGAATGATTTCATGTGACTTGAAAATATAATTATGTATGTCTACTAGAAGCATTTAATGTCTGCTTGTATTCTTTGATGTGAAAATATACCATATATATATGCTTGAAAGGATGAGTGAGTTATTGAGATTCTTTGAATCTCACTTTTCCCCATTTCATGTCTCACCATGTCTAAGTGAGCCTCATAGAGCAAAGAATAGAAGCCAATGAGTATGAATGATGATACTTTGACACTAGAATAGGATTTTATATAATTTGATGTCAAGTATGTATATAGATGATATTTGTAAGTTGTAAACTATTACTCGTGTAAAAGTATGGAATTGTGCTATATGTAATATATTTGGAACCAAATGCATAAGAATGGAAGTTTTTGACATTCTTGAACCATGGGATGTATGTATATATGGACAAGTGAGAAAGTGATTTGAAGTTCCATAATAATTTGGATCTATTATGATGCTTCTATATGCTGAATTTGAAGTGTGCTCAAATGGTTATGGTTCATGTGGGAAGCCATTTGGATCATTTGATGCCATAATGTGACTATTTTGAGCCATAATCTTACTCTGAATTAAAACTAGACCAAATAAATGGATTTTGACATGAAATTTGATAGATATTTAGATCCCATCTCGAGCTTTTTACAAAGCTAATGAGCAAAATTTTTAGAGTTCTAGAAAATTTATTATAATTTTTCAAAGTTGGCCAAATTATGTAGAACCTTCATGTGCACTGTTTATTTGGTCAGTTTGATTTTTGGTATTTTCTAGGGGCCAAATGAAGTGCAATGCTCATGAAATTTTACAAGAATATAGTTGATATCATAATATTTTCTTAGCCACTGAAATCACCTAATTTAGAGTTCTATAGAGTGAAATATGAATTTTCAAATTTGCTAGTTTGTTATAGGATGAGAACCAGACCCAATTACTATTCCATTAGCATTTTGTGAGGCCAGTGATATTGTTTTGATCTAAAATTTTTACAATAGTTAGATGACATCCTGAGCTTTTCAGAAAGTCTTAATTCACATCATTTGAAAATTTCTAACTTAAGTAATGAATTTTCAACGATTGGGTTAGATTGTGGAGCCTATGGAAATGAAAGTGTAATGTTGAATTTGATATGTGTGGTCCAAACCCGAAATGCATGCTTCAATTTGAGATTTTTTTGTTTGAATAAGTGTTATGTATGGAAGATGAATTTAATATGCACAAATGGTTCATTTAATAAAAAATGAATTGATTTGGCTTTTAATAATGGAACTTTCTGCTATTAAAAGTAATTATTTTATGAAAATGGATGCTTTTAGCTATTTAAGCTACAAATTAAATGCTATATGGATATATTATGACAAATAGCCTCCTTCATCTTCTTCTCCTCCATTTATATAAAATGTTTAGCTCTAAAACATACCCAAAGGATATCCTAAATAGCACCAAAACTCCAGAGAGATTGAAGCCACCTAAGGTAAGGAAACTTAAGAAATTTTCCTATGATGTTCTTATTGGCTAGTTTGTATTCTTTCTCCACTTCTTCTCTATGGTTTTAACATCTCAAGGAAGGTGTCTTCAATCTAAACTTATAGAGAAAAAGACTTTTAACAAGGAACCAAACACACCAAATTAACCATAATGAATAGCCATTTCATTTGATATATGTTTTAGTGTGGAAGATTGCTTCTCCTTGTCTTTCCATCATCCTATAGGTTCGGCCACCTTGGGATGAACATGGGAGGGGCTAGTTTTTCATTTAATCATGCTAAGAATTAAAGTTTTGGATTGTGGAGAATAAGATTTTGCCATTAGAACAAAGTAAGAAGCCATGGAATGCATAATTGGGAAATTAGAGTTTTAATTGCACTTAGGGATTTATGTAACTTTCTAATGATAATTTAACTTATGTAAGAGTATGTTTGAGTTCATAAGAGACCGAGGAAGTTTCATGAATGCCAAATTCCCTGAGAAAGTAAGCAAAATTCTATGGGTGACGACATTATGTATGTATGTATGTATGTATGTATGTATGTCTGGAGCAAGGTGTAATTCAAGTACGTAAGAAAAGTTTTCTTTGAGTTTAAGGATAGAAATGGTCTAGATACTAAAGGAACTATTTGTTTGAATTTAGGAACCATATTTTAAAAATTAAAAGTTTAAGATTCCATTATACATAAAGAAGTAACTTGGTATCAGACTTCTTGATTTGAGTTGGTAATGACTCTAATGAGTTTAAATAGAGTCATGTGACTTAGATTGAGTGAAAAATTAGAGCCAAGATGATAAATTATATGAGTGCTTTATTATGCTATTAAATGGAGCCATATGGATGTCATAAGCTAGAATTAGCTTGTGTAAAGTTTATATGAATTTAGAGATGATTCCATTAATGTATTTGTGTCTCGTTTGATGTATCTATGCCAAGCAAATCAAGGTTTTCCTAAGTGTATGTGTGAGGCTGAGAAGAAAGACTGGAGAACCAAGGAAGAACTTTGTACATTCTTAAGAAAGGTAGCTTTTCATCTATTCTTATATACTTATTTTAGTTGTTTGATTGTTGTAACAACCAGAAAAAAAAAAGCTAAAAATTTTTCGAAGTCTTGAAATTTTCTAAGTCTGCTAGCTATAGCGAAAAATGGTCTAGCTATAGCGAATGTACCTATTCACTATAGCAAAAAATGGTCTAGTTATAGCGAGAGTGCCTTCTAGCTATAGCGAGAATGCTTCTAACTATAGCGAGTACGAGCATCCCATACAAAAACCAGGGAGCTGTTCACCGTAACATGTGCCATAGCAAAGTCTGGGACTGATACGTGCTCGCCGTAGTGAGGGTTATTCTTCGCTATAGCGAGGGTAAGTCCAGAAAAGTATGAAAAAAGAGAATTTGACTTCTTAAAATGTCCAAATTTATTCTTTTCCTTTAAACCAACCTAAGTTTCGTCTAAAGCAAAGAAAAGGCTTGAGAGAGAGAGGGAAATTAGAAGAAACTAAGAGAGAAGGAAGGGAAGCTAAGGAAGAAAGGTAAGATCCTTTAAAGCTTTTCATGCTTCTTCTTCTTGATTCTATTCTTTTCCTTCTAAGGTTTTTTTCCATGGGTTATTGAGTAAGAAAGCTCTATTCTAGTCAAGAATGAGCAAGAAACTCATGTATCTTCACTTCCTCTTCTTTGCTTTCTTTTTTGAGAGCTTGAGAGAGGAAGGAAAGTTAGTGGAACTCTAAAGAGAGAGAAACCCCTAGTTTCTTATGCTTTGTAGGGTTTATTATGCAGAACCCCCTAGCCTTTGTGAGTAATTATTTAACTTCCAAGAGAGTAATTCCATGCTCTTTGTTGTGTCTAGGCTCAAAAGAAGCAACTTCATCTAGTTGTGAGTGTGAAATCAAGAAGGGAGAAGAGAACTTGAAAGGAAAGGCTTGTGTTGGCTTATAAGGTAGCTCTCCACTCTTTCTTGTTGCATTCTTGGATGTATATAGTCATTGTATACTTGTGTATATGCTTGTATTATGAGTTATGCCATTTGATGTTGCCTTGATGCATTGGTACTAATATGCTTATGATATAGATTGTGAAAATTACTAGGGTGAGGTGGTGCCGAAAGTCCCTAAACCAAGGGTGAGGCCAATCCAAAAGTCCCAAAACTCGGGTGAGGCTAGACTGAAAGTCCCTAGAGCTTATTCTTAGCATTGATATGATATTATGGCATGAAAATCATATGTTGTGTCATTGTGACTTGTTTGCATGCTTTGACTTATTTATATATCTTGATTGCTTCTTTGAATGAGTGTATGAGCTATTGAGATTCCCTAAATCTCACCCCCTTCCTCCCCCATCTCATATGGTCCAGGTGGAGCTCAAGAGCCTAAGAATGGAGGCCATGAGGCATAAAATGCCTTGTTTTGCCACTTTTGCACACTCACACCTAGCTTGATGTATAGGAAGACCGAGTGCTTATGTATATATACTATTTTTGAGATGTAAATATTTGAGCAAGTGTAAAAGTATGTATGAATGATGTATGAACTATGTAGAGAGCTAAAGCAATGAAAATGTGGGATTTGGCCCTTTTGTGGCTTACATGTAAGAGTGTATTTTGGCCCGTAACATAATGATTTTGAGATGTGTATTAATTTGGACCACTTAAGTATTTCATATATACTATGTTTATACTTTCAAACTTGCCCAAGAGGTGCTAGAACATGTGGGAGGCCATTTGTACTCACTTTGAACTATTTTGGGTGCCAAAACTGTCATATTTGTGAGCTCCGTCAAAGTATGACCAGATGAGCTCTTCTTGATATGAAATTTGGCATGCCTCTAGAGTCTATTGAGAGCTTCTCGAGAAGCTAAAGTGAGTAATATTTGGAGGTCTAGGGAATATTTGGTGAATTGTTGAAGTTGGAGAATTTTTTAATTTTGGTTATTGTACTGTGCAACTAGGTCTGAAAATGAATATGTGTCATTCATGGATCAAACGGTGTCCCATTGTCATGAAATTTTATGAGAATAAACTAGTTATCCACAATGACCTATACCAACTAGAAACACCTCAATCGGAGGTCTGTAGAGGGAGAATGAACTTTTGGAAATTTTGTATCAGTATCAGGGAAGCCATCCGACCTTTGTTATTGTTCCATCAGTTTTCGAGGTCCAAAGGCTACTGAAACGATCTAAACTTATTTTTTTTCCTCTAGTTAACATCTGTAGCTTTCTAAATTGATATAGATTGCCTAGATTGGATTTTTTGGAATTAGTTAAGAATTTTTAAAGTTCATGACAGTAAGCTGCATCAGTACTAAGGACAGCCGAACCTCTGTCTCTTTTTCGATGTCAAACATGGTCCAAACACAAAGATTGTGATTGGAAGTTATTTTTATGTGAAGTTAACATCCATAGATTTCCAGAGAGCTATGGTTTATTTGATTCCCATTTTTCTAGAATTAGTTATGATTTTTCAAAGTTAGAGCCAAAAATATGACTTTTGGGCTCATTTAAGAAATTGTATTTTCTTGGTTTTTTGGCTTCATATCCGTGGTTTATGAGTTGTTTGATACTATGTATGAGTTGTATAAATGAAGTTTGAGTAGAGAATATGAATGATGGGTTCAGGGAAACCATGGGACAAAATATGACTGGTTAAATCCTGACTTAAAGTAGTAAAATATCACGGTTTTGGTTATTTTCATTGAAAATCATATGGAATCAAGCCTAGAGGGAGATTAGTTGGAGTTAAGTCATTATGGTGTTACAATTGTCATTGATTGATTATATGTGTATTTGAACTATGAAACATGCCCATTGCTATTGGTTTGATGATATGGTATCATTATGTTTCATAAAATGTATTTAGAATATGATTAGCTCTTAATAGGTGAGGTTGTGCTAAAAATCCCTTAAATTAGATAAGGTGAAGCCAAAAATCTCTAAGTAAGGGTGAGATAAGACCAAAAATCTTATGAAATAAGTGAAGCTAAGTCAAAAATTCCTAAAATGGGTGAAGCTAATTCAAAAGTCCCACATAATTGGATGAGACTAGACCAAAAGCCCCTAAAGCTTGTTTTTGATCTTAATGGATCCATTTGATTTCATAACTATGATTATGGGTGATGTTTGGATGAATATGATGCATGCTTTCTTTCTTTGCCATGAAAACATGCCATATAAATGTACTTGAAGGATCATTGAGTTATTGAGATTCTTGGAATCTCAGTCTTCTTCATATTATTTCTAACCATATCTAGGGAACTCTGAAAGAGCAAAGAGTAGAGACCAACAAACATGATGTATGTTACTTTGACAATAGTTTAGCAGTTTGTATAATATATTGTCAAAGAAAGTTTGTACTTATTATTTGTGTAAAGTAAACCTTCACACACTTGTAAAAGTATGAGATTATGTTCTAAATGTTAATTATGGTTGTGGAAATGCAAGAACATTTGATTTGAGTATATGTGGCATGGAAAGTGTGTGTATAATGCCAAGTGGATAGGTCATTTTATATGGTGTTTGGGACCTCATTGAATGGTTATACATGCTTTATTTTATCTTTTGGACTTACTCAAATGGATACAAGGTATGTCAGAAGTCAATTTAGACCATTTGATGCTACTTTGGTACTAATTTGAGCCATAATATGTCCCTAAATTAAAACTAGACCAAATGAATGAAATTTGACAAGCATTTAGATCTCATATTGAGAAAAGCTAAAGAACATAATTTTTGGAGATCTGTAGAATTTCTTATAATTTTTCAAAGTTGGCTAAAAAATGCAAATTTGTCCTATCACTGTTCATTTGGTTAGTTTTGGTTTTTTGTGTATTTGAGGGGACAAATTAATTTCAATACTCATGAAATTTTATAGACATATATTTAGAATTATAAGAGTTTCATAGCCACTATGACACTTAATTCGAAGTTGTGTAACTCAAGATATGCATTTCTAAAGTTTCAAGTCAACATATGCATAAAATTCTGATAGTGCTACTATTCCATTATATTTTTGTGGCACAACCGAACTTGTTTTGATCTAAAATTTTTATAACATGTAGTTCATATTATTAGCTTTCCATAAAGTCTTCATTTGCATGATTTGGAACTCCCTAGCTTAAGATATGAATTTTTGAAAATTGTGACAGAATTATAAAACAATGAAAAATGATGTTATGGTGCTAGTTTGTTAATGCATGGTTTGAACCCAAATTTCTTATTCTTTTTGTGATGTTTCTGGTTGAGCAAACATATTAAGGATGGATTTTGAGATTGATAAGTTGAAATGGTGCATTTAAGCTAAAATGAAAAATTTTCACCTTTAATGATTATATTTTCTACTACCATAAGTACTGAACATAAAGCAATTGATATTTTAAGCACATTAAATGTAAATATTGTGCTATCTTATTATGGTATGGCATAGAGCCTCTTGAATACCTTCCAAAATTTCTAGGTCATCATCAAACTCTTTAGCTCCTCATGGTCATAAGCTCTCTTTCAATCTCTAAGAAAATTTCATCCATAGTATTCAAGTTGGGAATGGTATCTTTATGGTGGAAGGTGGAGGAAAGGGTCACGACCAAAAGGAAAAAAGAAAGAATGGAGGAATAGATGAAGAGAAAGATAGATGAAAAGTGAAAGAATGGAGGTGAGATAGAGAAAAATAGTGAAGAAATGAAGAAAAATGGTGAAGAATGGAAGAGAATGGTGAAAGATTGGAAGAACACAATGAAGAATGGAATATAATGTCCTTGTATTTCTTGGCCAAGAAAAATTGTCATCCCCCCTTTGTTTTGTGTGACTTAGTGAATGAAATTAGGGTTTAGGAAGTGAAGTGGATTAATGAGTGTGAGGTGGACCAATAGGGAGAAGGCTTGAAACATTTGGACTAATAAAAGCTTGAGAGAATGGTGAGCTAGATTAGTAAATCCAAGTGGATGCTTAGGTGGCTATGGTTGTGAGGTGGATGTGAGGTGAATAAGTAATGGCTTAGATGGATCAATAAGATTGAAACAAGTTGATGATATGGATTAGTGAGTGCCACATAAGTATGCTATGTCATCACCCTATGAAAAATCAAGTTTGTCATCCATTTAAATGACCAAATTATCCTCCAATGAGCCATGTAACCTATAAATTTGTGATACCAAAATAGATTATGTAATAAAAAAATAACAAATGATTAATCACATGATTAGGTAGCATTAGTCATTAATTAAATTAATTAATCCAATTAGGCCCTATTGAAGACTAATGGAGGGATGAAAATTAAACGCAAATGGAAAGAATATTGGGCTAAAATTATTAGAAAAAAAGAAACTAAAACCTTAAGAAATTCATAAGGAAAATTATTTTGCTATGCAAATGACCATTTTACCCTTAGTTAGATCAATTCTAATCCTTTTTACTAATCACATCCTTGATCAAATGACCTAACTTCAACTATTAATTTAATGAGATTAATTGCCTAATAATCATATGAATGATCTAATCAAAATTCATTAATGAAAAATCCAAGTGGATCCCTACGTAGGATTATTTTGAGAAAGTGAAAAAATGGTAAAAATAGTGAAATTTTAGATTCAACATGAAATGAAAACTAATGACATGGGATGGAGGGAATCATCAAATAGATGAAGGAATAAACATTCCTCGAAAAAAACTTACTAGAAAACATCTAAAATTTCATGATTAATCACTCGATAAAACACAATTAGGCATAAAATTATAGTGCAATGCATGGATTAAGCAAGAAAGGAAGAATTAAGCCCTAAAATTAATGGAATCACACAATATACACAAAATAAATACAATCTCAAAGAATTAGCCTAAAAAGCCATCAAATCTAAAATTTAGCCAAAATCATGAAAATCATATAAAAAACTCTAATTAGCTAAAACCATATGTTAAAATCACTAACAATGAGAGATAAAAATGATGAAAATATAGGAGTTATCAATTCCCCCACACTTAAACTTTTGCACTCCAGGGCAAAAATAGAATAAAAGTAATATAAAACAAAAAAAAACAAAGAAAAACAAGAAATGTGAGAAACAAACAAATCATGCAATTAATCAACATAATCATACCCTTCAAATCAAGGCAAATTAACCAAGCATTGTAAGATCAAACATCATGACAAAAAAACTTAGCTGAGGTCCATATAAAGTTTAGGGTCCTCTCCAAGGATAGTGTTTAATTCTCTCTTTTGCTCAAGTGGTTTGTGTTTACCCTTAATTCCTTCACATTAGCTCTCTTTCCATAGGTTTGGCAAGTGTCTAAACTTTCCACCACTCTTAGAGTCAATCACACCACATAGATCAAAAGGACTTTTACTAGGAAAGCTATAGTTAGAAAGAAAAATCATGTAAGAAATGGAATGGGATAACAAAGCCAAAACCAATAAAATGCTGAACACCTAGAACCACTAAGAGCTAGTTAGTAGAACTACGACGAACCAAGCATATCATCTAAACCTTATTCACTTATTATGGTGCGATAGGTAATAATATAAAACAAATAATTGTAACTTTCTCTTCTTTTTTATTTTTTTTTATTTTTTATTTTTACAAATAAGCTAAGAATATTAACAATTGGCAACGCAACAAATGGACAATGCGTCTTCATCCATTCTAGAAATGAAATGCATGTTCTTAATAACTTTAAGCATCCAACAAAAAGGTAGAAAAGATATGAATGTATGAAATGGCTAGGGGTAAGAAATGAATAAACCATAAGCTTAAAAGGGCTAACAAGAGATATATCAATGTATATGGGATAGCATATTTGGCTAAGGGTTAAATGTAAGAAATGAACGACTTTATCCTATTTATGCAAGTGCAACTAATAATGCATGCGAGGCATAAGCCAAATTCTGGATTAAGAACTAAATAGAAGAATACACTTTACAAGGAAAAATTTAGGCCTAAAAAATCACTAGAGTAAATGACATTCAACTTAAAGTGCCTAGATTAAGCACTTTGTGTAACACCATCATTTCTAACTCATACCTATCATGCCTTACATGCTCATATGAGATATAGGAAGAATAAAGTGATATCTTCCTCATTGGATTCATACATTTACTTAGAGTTGTGACATAGTTAAAAATTCACTTCAGTGTTACATGGACCGTGTGAGCTCATTCTATGCATTCTCATATTTAATTGCACCATTACAAACATGCTTTTAGCCCATGGAAACCAAAAAGAGGTATGGAACATGCATGTTCATTTTCGGCCAGGCTTGGCCTCATTTTTGGGCAAAGTTTAAAAAATCACAACTAAATCTAGAAAAATAGAAAACATGTAATCTTAGTCATTCTGGAAAGCTTGGGATGTCTACTTCATGCTAAAAATATGTACAAGTCATAACATCCTACACACAGGAAGTTTGACATACAAATTAGTCTAGAGGTCGGACTGGTCCTGAGGCTATCACAGTTTACTGATATGAACTTCAAAAATGTCCAACTAATTCCACAAAAATCCAATGCTTGCAATTGATACCATTATGGAAAGATGTGGATGTTAAATAGAGAGAAAAAATATCATTAGATCAGTTTATCAAGCCAAACTCTCAGAAATCGATGGAACAATACCTCTGGTCAGGCAAGATGACTAATACTGGGTAGAAGCTTCAAAAATGCATATCTTCCTCTCTAGACCTCCAAATGAGGTGGTTCTAGTTGTTACAAGTCATTGTAACTATCTAGTTTCTGTCTATAAAATTTTGTAGCCATTAGACCATGTTTTTCCCTCAGATGATACAATTTCATAACTGACCAAATGAACAGTGCTAATGCAAAATCCAAAATTTTGATACCAACTTTGAAAAATCATAGAAAATTCCACATACCTCAAAATGACCTGATCTTTAGCTTTTTAAAAAGCTCTAGACAAGATATACTCACATGCCAAATTTCAAGGCAAGAAGAAGTCATTTGGTCAGACTTTGACATAAGGGGGCAAAGTGCCACTTTCCTTTACTAAAAGAGGGATCCAAGGGTTCAAATTGGCTTCTTCTACTCCTAAGGCTCTATGAGCACGTGGGAAAGCATCAACATAGGCTATTAAACATGGCTCAAATGTTTAACAATCTAGATTTACAAAACTCACTCTCCCATACCAACACATACACCATGTACATAATGCCAAAATCTTATTATTCATACCGAAACTTGCTACATCATGCACTATAGTTCTAATTCTCATACATATACAATGAGTACATCTATTTACAAGTATTCATAAGTGCCTACAACATGTACATCGTTAGATTACATCCCTTAGAAACATAATGGTGATAAAATGGCTATTTTATAATTTCTTCACTGAATTCCCTAGCTTCAAGCTTGGTGGCTCGCATGTCTTTGTTCACTTGGTCCATCTAGCATGTTAGGATGGTGGAGAGGGGGAGTGAGATTCAAAGAATCTCAATAGCTCATCTCTCATTTAATCATATATAAAGCATGCAAACAAGTCTCACAAATGTATGCATGGGCATATTAGCATGTGAAATCATAAGAAAAGTATTTTCAACATTTGAGTAGGCTATACATAACATACAAAAGCTTGCCAAGCAAGTGGATTAGCCTCACCCATTCACTTGTAGATTTTGGACTTGCCTCACCCATTCTTTAAGAGGTTCTTAGACTCAACCTTACTCTTGGGAGTTAACCTCACTTTTGGGAGACTCTTTACTTTGTCTTAACCAACTTTAGGGTTTTTGGCTCATCCTCACCATAGCTAGAGGGTTGTTGGCTTTTCCATACTCAAGCAAACCAAAGTAATCACATAATACATCATTGAAATACATAAGGTATCATCATGCTAGCATACTTTTCATGGTTTAAAAACATACATACACACATGCAAGACAATGTAAGCACACATCTATGCATGAGAGAAGGTGGAGAGAGCTACCTTATTGGCTAATCACAAGCTTTCCCTTTCAATTTGTCTTCTCCCTTGTTGATTTCACAATCACACCTAGATAGGAGTGCTTCTCTTGAGCCTAGACACACAAAGAGCATGGAATTACTCTCTTAATACTTTATTCATGAAGAGAAACTAGGGTTTCTCTCTCTAGAATGCCACTAACTCTCTTTCCTCTCTCAAGCTCTCAAGAAAGGAAAGCAAAGAAGAAGTAAAGATATGTGAGTTTTGGTCTTCTTCAAGAGGGGTTTTCTACTCTCCCTCTTCTGAACCAAGCTCAAAGCCCAACTACTTCAATAACTAAAACTATAGAAAGAGAGGCAAAGAGAGAAGAACAACATGCTAAGAAAAAAAACCATGTAAATCTTACCTTTTTCTTGTTCTTCCTTCCTCCTCTAGGTTTCTCTTTCTCTCCTCCGCCCTTTTCTCTGCCTTAGAGGGAGCTTAAGTTGGTTAAAAGGAGAAAGGAGGGGTTGGATGCTTTAAAATGTCAAATTCTCTTTTTTCACACTTTTCTGGACTAACCCTCGCTATGGCGAGCACATATCAGTCTCAGACCTCTGCCTTCGCTACGACGCACGCTACGGCGAGTAGCTCTCTGGTTTTTGTATGGGATGCCCACACTCGCTATAGCTAGAAGGCACTCTCGCTATAATTAGACCATTTCTCACTATAGCGAATAGGTACATTTGCTATAGCTAGCCCATTTCTCGCTATAGCTAACAGACTTAGAAAATTTTCAATCCTTCAAAAATTTTTCAACTTTTTTTTTTTTGGTTGTTACACTTTGTCACTTAGTTTAATACATGCAATGATAATTTAAAAAACCTTTTATTTCAAGATAATCATGTATTAATCAACTTTAGCATGTAAGTTCTCACATCTAAAACTTAATTTTTTTTAAAAGACAAGATCAAAACCTACCTTTTAAAAAACCCCTCTCCCATACTTAAAATCATGCATTATCCTTAACACATCAGGCCAACCAACAATCTAGATAAACTAATCAATGATAAAGACAAATGCAAAATGAAAAGGATGGGGAAAGGATATAAGCATACTAATTAGTGTGGGTTGGAAAATTGGAGTTCCTCATGCTCATGCTTAGGTGCTTACTCAAAGTAGTGCTTGAGTTAGTGTTCATCCACCTTGAACTTTATCTTGCTTACGACATTATATAGCTCAACTGTATTGAATGGATAGACTCAGGAGACTATGTAAGGACCTTCCCATCTAGACTGAAGCTTACCATGCATCAACTTCAATCTAGACTTATACAATAACACATTTTCACCCTCTCAAAACTCCTTTCTCATAATGGCTCAATCATGAAATACTCCCAATTGGTGTTTTGTAAATAATGTGATAGGCCCATAATACATCATCCAGCCTCTTACTCTAATCTTTTCTATTAGGCTACACTGTCTTTTATAGAATCTGCTTCACTTTTCCATTTGACACATTTGCTTGGCTATTAGTTTGTGGATAGTAAGGGTAGAAATCTTATGGATCACCCCATATTTCCTCAAAAGCACTTGCATCTTTCGATTGCAAAAATGACTACCCTGGTCGCTAATGATTGCTTTAGGAACTCCAAACTTGCAAAATATGTGAGACCTAACAAAATCCACAACCACAAAGGAATTATCAATATGGGTGGCTTTTGCCTCCATCCACTTAAAGACATAATATGCAACCAACAATATATATGAAATGTAACGCCATAGTGATCTAGTCTTTCTTTCTCACAAACAAGCCTCATACGTGAGATTCATGGAAAAATACTATAAAATAATGCATTATTTTTGTGTTACGTAAGACCCTGATTGTCCATTTTATGTCTCATGGATCATATAAACTTATTCATATCATTCTCTACTTTAAATACATTCATACATGTCAGAACTATCATAAAACATTCCATTCTTCTCGAGTTTTAAAGCCCCACACTAGAAAAAAAATAAGTTGGCCACAGGTTCCAATTTTTAGCTTTCTATCATCAACTTTGAAAATTTATAATTAAATCTAAAAAAATTAAAATTAAGTAAATGATAGCTTTCTCGAAATATTTGAATGTCAAATATAGTTTAAAAATTATTATAGGCTATGAAAACATTAACTGGGCCATGATTGACAACAAAAAAGCACCAAAGGTCTAGCTACCTAGGTTTGTTATCACAAGTTACTGATATAAACTTCAAAAATTTATAACTAATTCAAGAAAAATTAAAACCTAAAAAACCATATCATTTTAGAAATTTATGGATGTCTACTAGAAGGTAAAAATAACTCCAAATCAAAATAGATGTGTTTAGCCTAAGAAAATTTATGGAATAGTACTAGAGGTCCTGCTACACCCCTGATACTGTTATGAAACTTTAAAATTTTGGTTCTCCCTCTACAGAGCTCCAAATGGCCCGATCTCAGTTGCTATGGAAAGTTATGATGTCTAATTTATGCCTGTAAAATTTCATAGCCATTAGATGTTGTAACAACTAAAAAAATTACTGAAGTTTTCTAAGTTCTAAAATTTTTCTAAGTCTACTGACTACAGCCCGACTATAACGAATGTACCTATTCGCTATAGCGAGAAATGACTTAGCTATAGCGAATGTGCTTGTTCGCTATAGCGAGAATGCTTCTAGCTATAGCGAGTTCGGACATCTCATACAAAAACTAGGGGGTTCCTCGCCATAGCGCAAGTCGTAGCAAGAACAGAAGTCTGGGACTGATACATGCTCGCCGTAGTGAGGGTTATTCTTCACTAAAGCAAGGGTTAGTCCGAAAAAGCATAAAAAAAGAGAATTTTGCTTCTTAAAGAGTCTATATCCTCTCCTTTTCTTTTAACCGACCTAAGCTTCATCCAAAACAGAGAAAAAGGCTTAAGAGAGAGAGAGAGAGAAACCAAGAGAAGCTAAGAGAGAAAGAAGAAAACCAAGAAAGAAAGGTAAGAACCTTTAAAGATCTTCATGCTTCTTCTTTTTGCCTTTATTCTTTTTTGTCTAAGTTTCCTTTCCATGAGTAGTTAAGTAAGATAGCTCTGTTTTGACCTAGAATGAGCAAGAAAACCTTGAATTAAAGTGTGATAAGTTAAGAAATGCAAAAAAAAGTAGAAGAAGAGTTAGTAAAAATTTTAGAGGGAGAACCCCTAGTTTCTTACACACTTTGTAGGTTTTGCCTTGATGAAAAACCCCCTAGCCTTGTGAGTATTTATTTGAGTTATAAGAGAGTAATTGCATGTTATTTGTTATGTCTAGGCTGAAGAGAATCGGCTCCATCTAGTTGTGGTGTTGAGACTAAGAAAGACAAAGAGAAATAAAAAAGAAAGACTTGTGTTGACTTATAAGGTAGCTCTCCACTCTTTCTTATTGCATTATTAGATATGTAATAGTCATTGTATGTTTGTGTATGTGCTTGTATTGTGAGACATGCTATTTGATGTTGTCTTGATGCATTGGTACTAATATATTTATGTTTTAGGTTGTGAAAATTACTCGTGTGAGGTAGTGCCAAAAGTCCTTTGTGATGGGTGAGGTAGAGCCAAAAGTCCTTAGAAATAGATGAGACAAGGCCAAAAATCTCATGAATGAGTGAGGTTGAGTCAAAAGTCTCTAAACCAAGGGTGAGGCCATTCAAAAGTCCCTAAGATAGGGTGAGGCTAGACTAAAAGTCCCTAGAGCTTATTCTTGGCATTGATATGATATTCATAGCATGTAAATCATGTGTTGTATAATTGTGAATGGTTTGCATACTTTGACTTGTTTATATGCCTTGATTACTTCCTTGAATGAGTGTATGAGCTATTGAGATTCCATGAATCTCACCCCCTTCTCTCTCCTATCTCATATGGTCCAAGTGGAACTCAAGAGCTTAAGAGTGGAGGCCATGAGGCATAGATGACCCTTTTTGACACTTTTGCATAGTTTGATGTATAGGAAAGCCAAAGTGCTCATGTATACATATTCTTTTTGAGATGTAAATACTTAAGTAAGTGTAAAAGTATATATCAATGATGTATGATCTATATATGAAACTAAAGTAATAAAAGTATGAGATTTGACCCCTTTGTAGATAGTATATAGTAGTGTATTTTTGCCCGTAACATAGTCAGTTTGAGATGTATGATGATTTAGACCATTTGGGCATTTCATATATGCTATATTTATGATTTAAAATTTTCCCAAGAGGTGCTAGAGTATGTAGGAGACCATTTACCCCCATGTTGAGCCATTTAAGGTGTCAAAATTGCTAAATTTGTGAGCTCTGTCAAAATATGACCAAATGAGCTCTTCTTGATATGAAATTTGGCATGCCTCTAGAGCTTGTTAAGAGCTTTTTGAGAAGGTAAAGTGGATAATATTTGGAGGTCTAAGGAATATTTAGCGAATTGTTGAAATTGGAGAATTTTTTAATTTTGGTTATTATACTGTGCAACTAGTCCAAAAATTGATTTGTGTCATCCATGGACCAAAAAATGTCCAATTGTCATGAAATTTTATGGGTATAAATTAGACATCCAAATTGACCTATAACAATTAGAAACACCTTAATTGGAGGTCTGTAGAGGGAGAAATAATATTCTGAAGTTCTATGTCAATATCAAGGAAGCCATCCAACCTTCATTATTGTTCCATCAATTTTTAAGGTCCAACAGCTACTGAAATGATCTAAACTTATTTTTTTCCTCTATTTAACATCTGTAGCTTTCCAAATTGATATAGTTCATCTAGATTGGATTTTTTTTGTATTAGTTATGAATTTTTAAAGTTCATGACAGCAAGTTGCATTAGTACCAGGGACAGTTGGACCTCTGTCTCTTTTTCAATGTCAAACATGGATGAAACGCTGAGATTTGGTTAGAACTTATTTTTAGTGTAATATTAACACTTGGAGATTTCCAAAAAGCTATGGTTTGCTTAATTCTCATTTTTTTAGAATTAGTTATGATTTTTCAAAGTTAGAGTAAAAAATAAAATGTTTTGGCCCGTTTTGAGAAATTACATTTTAGGATTTTTAGCTTCATATCCGTGGTTCATGGATTGTTTTATGCTATGTATGAGTTGTATAAATAGAGTTTGAATAGATTATCTGATTGATGGGTTCACAGGACCCACAGGATAAATTATGAGCGTTTAAACTCCAATACATAGTAAGAAAATACCCGGTTTGCTCTTTTTCTTTGGAAATCATATGGAATCAAGCTTAAGCAGAGACTAGTTGGGGTTAATATATTATGGTGTTATAGATGTAAACAAAATCTAACCCTATAAACAGTGCACCCTACCATTTAGTATATTTTTTTAACTCTGAAAAATTATAATAAATTTTCTAAAGTTCTAAATAATATGATCTTTAACTTTGCAAAAGCTCTAGATGAGACCTATAGTGATGCCAAATTTCATGAGAAAATTTGTTCATTTGATTAACTTGTAACACAAGGTGCCAAAATAGGTCTTTTAAGCACCAAATGGGGTCAACTATATACCAAATGCTCTTCCACCTGAACCATAACCTCTTGAGCATGTGAGAATAGCCAAAAACAACAAGCAAAACTTGTCTAAGAGGTCTAAATACTCATGTATCATAAATTCATTGCCTCACTTGATCTTATACACAAGATTATACATGCACAATTAAGCATATGGAAGTCAAAAACATAGATTTTCATTCTTATACTTCCAATTTCAATACATACATCATATATCCATATATTTACATGTGTTCAAATGTCTACATATCATATACAACATGAGATTACATCATTTGACAACATTATGTCCGCAAAATGACTATTTAGCAAATTCTTTGTCAAAGTTCTTATCTTCAAGAGTGGCCATTCCTTGACTCACTTGGTCCACCTAAACATTGTTAGACATTGGAGAGGAAAGAGTGAGAAATCTCAATAGCTCTTAATCTTTTCAATCATACATAATAGTCACATTTTCAAGTTAAAGTATGCATGCATGAAGGTCAAGCTACTTGTAACCATACATAAAATCATTTTCATATTCAAGAAGCTCATACATATCATACATTGGCTTTCAAAAGTATTGGTTTAGCCTCACCTCTTTTTCTTAGGACTTTTGGACTTGCCTCGCCCATTTTCAAAGGACTTTTGACTAAGCCTCACTCTTCTTGAGAGTTTTGGCTTTGTCTCACCTAATTCTAGAGACTTTTGGCTCATCTTCACTTTAGTTAAGGGACTTTTGATTTCACCAAACTCATTTAAGCCAAAACACATTTATAAAATATAATTTATGCACATAATGGTACCATGGTATGTAAAAAATAGCTATACATAATTCTCATGGCATAAACATATATACACACATCCAAAGACAAGAAAACAACTAAAAATATATGAGAGAAAAGTTAGAGAGCTACCTTGAATGCAAACACACACACTTTTCCTTGATTGCTCATTCCCTCTTTTGGTCACATACTTACAAGTGGGTGGAGTATGGTTCCTTTAGTTTAAACACATTAAATAAGACCCAATTACCTTCTTGAAATAAGATCTAACGCCACATACACATACTATGGAAGCCACTTTTTTATATGGCTTAACTATAGTTTCATAAAACACCTAATGAAGCAACTATAAAAATTCATGATTTTGGCTTCATTCTTTCCTTCAATCTATGAATCTTGACTCTATTTAGACTCCTTAGAGCCATCACACACTTATTTTGGAGAGCCTAGTTAGGAGTTGCTTTATTATACTATATTATGAAACCTACACCTCCATCTCATCATCTAGGCTTCCTAAATTTCTTCCAAGACTTCCTCTCATATTCTTTCATCATATATAGTCCAAAACTAAGCTTAAAAAAAATTTAAAACATTCCCTAGGTGTGTGAACCTTCTTTAGCAGAGCCTATACTTCCTTAAGGATCCTATGGATTTTGCAAATTCTCTTAGAGGAAGGGACACTTAGAACGCTTCTTAGATATCTTAGGAACTCATGCAAACTCTTAGATACCTTAATTATTGCTAGAAAGCTTTCTACATATCAAGGTACACTTGAATCCCTAGTCTTGGTATCCTGAAATCTAATGCCTTTTCTTTGATTCTAATTGCACAATCTTATTCCCCACACTCGAAAACCTAAGTTTCTTACTTGGTTATGTTCAAAAATTACTCTCTACTACATGATCTCTTTAAGGCCGAAATACACACTCAAAGGAACAACAAGAAGAAAGCATTGAAGGTAATGAAATTACCTTGGTTTCTAGCTTGGTTCAAGTGCTCTTTGAATTGGCGAGCTCCACACCTTCAAACTCTAATCTTTCTCCTCTAAACCAGACCCAAAGCAGCACCATATCCATACAAAAACCATGGAAAGAAAGGTGGGAAGAAGGAGAACAATATTAAAGAAGAAAGGAACATGAAAAATTTTCATTTTCCTGAACTTTTTTCTTTATTTTTCTTCCTCTTCTCCTCCTCCTTCGGTGCATCTCTTTCCCTAGTCTCTTCCTCTATTTTGGGACCAAAAAAACGGCTGGTTAATCAAATTGGAGGAGGGCCATGTGTCATATGGAAAGGGAGGAGTCACTTTAACAACTTTTTACTTTTACATTTTAGTCCCTTTTTTTGGTCTTTTCATTTTAGATTCATTTCAAATCTTTTTTAAAATCTATCTTTTCCATCATAATATTTAGGCTCTCAATCTTATAAGTTAGTTTTGGAATCACTTAATTTGGATTTAAAACTATTTCGAACCATTCAGTCAAAGTTTTGACCAATAGATAACTGAAATCACTCATTGGAGGAGTTTTAATTGTTCTGGAATTTCTCATAGTTTTTAGGACCTCTGAGAACCCTGAAAAGCTCAAATTTCTTGTTTTTAAAAAGCCCTTTTATAAGTTTTCCAAATTTACCAAAAATTACGAAAATGCTCCACTTTCTTTCACAAATTTTTCTATCTTATTTGGCTTGAGTTTTTGGATATCTTAGACCTTGGATCCTCATTTTTTATTATTTAAAATTTTATTCTAATTTTAGTTAGCCTCAACTCATTTATTTCAGGGGATTTACTTTTTAAACTGACTCATTTCAATGTTTTTACTACAAGTTAGATGTTACATGAAAAACCAAAAGAGATAGGGAAAGGGTTTATGAAATCAATGCCTCAAATATAAAAAAATTTCACAAAACAAAATGGACTATTAAGATATCTCATTCCTCCTATAAATACTACCAATGTGCTAACACCTATCACAACTTTTGCAGAACTTATATGCATCCTTAAATAGAGTGGGCTAGCACAATTCAGAATTTAAAACCTTCCTAACAATATGCTATGATGAAAAGTGACCTCCACAGGCTAATATATGAAAAAAATGCAATATAGAATCATGCTCATGTTGAGGCACACATCTCCCAATCACCTGATTACTACAGATGCGCCACAAATCAAGATCATCCCAAATATAGTACCTAGCCTCTATCATAAATTTATCTAACTAATACTTATTCATATGAGCAGGAAAAATAGATGTAGCTAGATAGTTAAAAATATCAGCATATCAAGGAATAAACATACTAACTACACAAAGCCTATCATCAAGAAAATCATCTAAGGGTAAAGATGTTACCATAGGTGTCTCAATTCTACTCAGGTGATTATTTACCATATTCTCTACATTGCTCTTATCACAGATTTCCATATCAAACTCTTGTATTAGCATTACCCATCTAGTTAGGTGAGGTTTTGAGTCTAGCTTCTTGAATAAGTACTTGATAGATGAATGATCTATAAAGATGATTACTTTCGTGTGGAGGATGTAAGATCAAAATTTCTTTAGCCTAAAGATAACTATAAATAGATCCTTCTCTATGGTGGTATAATTGGCTTGAGTAGCATCCAATGTCCTCGAGGCATAGGCTATGACATGCTATTTTTTCTCTACTCTCTGGGTAAGGATTGCACCTAATGCATAGTTTGAAGTATCACACTAGAGCTCATATGGAAGGCTCCAATTAGGCAGTTGAATGATGGGAGGCGTAATGAGTTTCTTCTTTAACTCGTCCCAAGCACATCTACAAGCATCATAAAAAACAAAACTCACATCTTTATATAGTAAATGAGATAATAGTAATGCTATTTTACTAAAATTTTTAATGAATCTCCTATAAAATCTAGCATACCTAAGAAAAGAACGTACATCTTTCACACACGAGGGGTATGGAAGAGATGAAATGATGTCAACCTTAGCTTTATCTACCTCAATGCCATCATATGAAACAACATGTCATAAAACAATTCCTTTTCTAACCATGAAATGACATTTCTCAAAATTTAACACAAGATTATAATTAATGCATCTTTCTAAAACCTATCTAAATCAGCTAAGCATGCATCAAAAGAATTACCATAGACTGTGAAATCATCCATAAATATCTCCATACAATGCTTATGAAAATCAGAAAATATGAAAACTGTGCAATGCTAAAAAGTACCTGGTGCATTACAAAGGCCAAATGGCATACACCTATATGTAAAAGTTCCAAATAAAAATGTGAATGTGGTCTTATCCTGATCTTCTAGTGCAATAGAAATATGAAAATATCTAGAAAACTCATCTCAAAAGCAATAATAAGATCTACCAGCAAGTCTCTTTAGCATTTGATCTATAAAGGGGGTAGTGATCCTTCCTAGTTAAAGAATTTCTTATAGTCTATGTATACCCTCTAACTATTCTAGACCTTAGTCAGAACTAGCTCACTTCATCATCATGCATCATAGTAATACCAGTCTTTCTTGGGGCTACCTGAAGTAAACTAACCTATTGACTATTAGAAATAAGGTACATTATACCTGTAGAAAGAAGTTTAGAAACCTCTTTCTTTACCACATCAAGGATCAATAGGTTGAGTTATCTCTGTGGTTGCCGTATAGCTTTGGCAGCATCCTTTAGCAAAATGCAATATATACATATATCAGGACTGATCCTAGAGATATCAGCAAGGGTCCATCTAATGGCCTTCATCCTTCACCTAAGCACCTTTAAGAGGTGAATTTCCTCCTTAATGGATACGTTGTTGGCTATAATCATTGGTAGCTCCTTACCCTCCTCCAAATAAACATATTTGAGTGAGTCAGGAAGTGGGCTTCAGTTATAAGAAAGGAGCTTGCACAATTGAAGGTATGAGTAGCTTCAGATCAATATCAGTCAGACTAGAAACTTGCACTACAGACTAACAAATAGAAGAGGAGACTTTACCAGTTTGAGAATCATCAATAGAAAAAATAATAGCAGAAGAATCAAGAAATACATTATGGTTAACAAAATCATCAACAGAAGTAGTGCCATCAATAACACTCATGTCAAAAATAGCATCAGAATCAGAAATCTCTAAACTTACATAAGTACTACCTACAAAAGCACTTACATCCACATTACTAATGTATCTCTTAGAAAAAGAATGAACAATAGAAATAAAACTATCTATATCATCAGGTTCATTATCAACATGTGAAACTCTGGAACTAGCATAATCAGCATGCATATTTACAACATCAGTAGATCTAATATATATAGCAGAAACATTATAAATGCTAATTAAAATTTTAGAATCAGGTAATGAAGACAAATCAATTTTATCCATAGCATCAATCACACAAAGTAATTGAAAAAATCCATATGAATCAATAAAAGTAGTAGATAAATGATTATCAGGACCATTATTGCCATGAACAGGCATATAAACATCATCTTTAGAATGTGTAGCAATCTCAATAAAATTAGTGAAAATATTAATGTTAGCAAGATCTATACTAGTACAGGCATCACAACCACCAATTTTAGAATATGAGTATGAAACAGAATCATCTAAACTAACCATATCACTTGATCTACTCAGCATGCTATCTCTAAAATCCATAGTAACATCATTAACAAGCACATCAATAAGACTAACTCCTATCTCAATGCAATCATTAGGTGGATATCTCACAGAATCAAGTACATCAAATCTAATGATATTTCCAGCAAATTCTATAATGAAAGTACTAGCATGTACATCTATCACAACTTTAATAGTTTTCAAGAAAGGCCTACCTAAAATCAAAGAGAATGGTCCTTTTTGCCTAAACCTACTATCATCCATATCAAAAACATAAAAATCTGTAGGGAATATGAGATCTTTTACCTTAACTAAGACATCCTCTAAAATTTCTTTTGGAACCACACCATATCTATTAACAAGGGAGGCAATTAGGGTGGTTGGCTTGAGATCCACTCCTCGAAGTTAAGAAAATACTGATTTCGGCATAACATTGAGAGCTGCTCCAAAATTTGCCAAAGCATCTAAGAACTCAATGTCACCAGCATTGGTAACTGATAGAGCGAAGAGACAACTGCTCCTAAATCAACTTGACCCTCACGCTTAAGCCCTTTTTGTGGTGCATAACTCCTTCAAAAACTTTGCATACTTGGGCATCTGCATAACTAAGTCAACTAGGGGAATATTGATCACCACCTTCATAAAAGATGTCATATATCTCCTTAAAAATCTCTGCTTCCTTCTTTCTCCTCTTGGACTTAGCTACCCTTGTAAAGAAGGGTAGAACCTGTTTACTCACTCTCTCTTCTTCCTTATCCTTTTCTTGTTCTTTCTATGGTGCCATTTGAGTTTTTAATAAGGCAGCTTATCTTGTGATATGGAGTTGGAAGGAAAATCATCAATGACAACTTCCTTGTCTTTGGAAGCATAGGTGGTAATAGGATATGTAAAGGTGATTGTCTTGCCACTTCTGAGAGAGATAGCATTAACTCCACCAAGATTAGGATTCTGTTGGGTCTCAACATTAGGATTGACTAACACTTGTGATGGCAACTTGCTTGAACCTTGACTCTACATGTTACAAAATGTATTAAACAATTACTTGATCTGAGTTTGAAGAGTCCATATCTCTTGTCTATGCTACAAATCGTTTTGTTGTTATTCCTTCTCTGTTTGGTCTAACCTATCCACCAGAAGCTTCATTATAGTATCCAACTTACTTTCTAATTTTGAACTCTCATCTTGAACAAGTACAAATTGCCTAACTGGTTGAAACACCTGACCACTAGAACTAGTACCTTGATTGAATTATGGCTACTGAGGTTGGACATTACCATATCTAAAGTTTAGGTGATCACGCCATCCAAGATTGTATGTATTTGAATATGGATCATATTTTTAGCCACCTTGATTCATTGACTTAGAAGAATAAACTGCATTGCAAGGCTCGACTTTATCATTAAAAAATAGGCAAGCATCAGTAGTATGAGTAGCCAATGAGCAAATGGAACAAAATAGATCGATCAAAGTTGAAGAACTAGATTGTAAAGTGAAAGAGGTAGAAGATCCCATAGAATTCATAGCATTGGCAGAAGTCTGAAGCTTAAGCATAGCCACTTTCTCCATAACAGATGTCAACTTATCTTACTCTCAAGGTGAGACTCAAGGATTGAGGAATGCAACCTAACTTCATTTATTATAGCTTGTTGTCTAGTATAAAACTACTAACTATTCTGTTCTTTCTTCTTAATCAAGTCCCAAGTAGCATTAATATTCAAGTCAAGCAGAGCACCTCCAGCAATAGAGTCTAATAAATCTCTCTCTAAAGGAATAAAACCTTTATGAAAATATTGTATCAATAAAGTATTTGGAATCTGGTGATGGGGGCAACTGGATACCAGCGTCTTAAATCACTTCTAATACTCATAGAGGGACTCTTTATAAATTTGCCAAATGCCACAAATGTCCTTCTTGATAGAGGAAGTGCAATATGCTGGGAAAAATTTCTCCAAAATTAATTTCTTAAGCTAGTCCCATGTGGTTATGAATCTAAGAGGTAGTTGGAGCAACCAATTCTTAGTAGACCCCTCTAAAGAAAAAAAGGAAGGACGCATTTAAATTTGATCCTCAAAAACACCATTAGGTCTTCTAGCAGTGTAAATCATATGGAAAGTCTTCAAGTGATTATATGGATCCTCACCTGTAAGGCCATTAAATTTAAAAAGTAATTGTATAAATCTAGGCTTCAACTCAAGATCAGTATTAATGTTAGGATAACTAATGCACCAATTTTGAAAATGCAAATTAGGTGAAACTAACTCTTTCATGGTCCTAATGGGAACATTATTATCAGCATTAACATTAGCAGGTTCTAAATGTGCCTGATTATTTATATCTCCTTCATTATATTCCATTTTAGCTTCAGAATCAGGAGAATCAACAGATGACTTTACTAAACAAGACTTAGAAGAAAAAGAAGGAGAATTTATAGCAAAACTACTACCTACAATATTACCAACTCTAATTCTTCTTTATCGATGAAATGTCCTATCAATTTCATGATCAAGTTTAAACAATTTTTTAAAAGAAGATTGGGTCATTCAATATTAGCAAAGTAGAATTAAAATAATAACACCCAAAAACATACAAAAGAAGCAAGAAAACAAAAACTAGAAAATGCCAAAAAGAAAAAGAAAAGTCAAAAGTCAACTAAAAAGTCAATAACTGACCTAAAAAGTAAGCACCAATCAAAATTTAAGCTAAAATGAACAAAATTAAGAAAATAAAAGGACCAATCACAAAATAAAAATCATTAATCCTAATCTATACATTAATGAACATAATTGAACAAACAAAACACACAAATCAAGCACAGGAAAGAAGGAAAAAAATAGAGAAATAAATTCTAGAAAAATTCACAAAAATGAAAGAAAAATGAAAAAAGTGGTCCAAATGGTCAAGTTTGGTCAAAATTACTAAAACCTCATCCCTAAAGGGATGACTTTCGATAAGAGCATCCAAAAACCTTGAAATACAAAGTTACATGCAAATATGGGCGAGTTAGAACAAATTCTAGCAAGTAATTACTTGTAAAAATACAACTAATTAAACCAAGTTTTCTAATAAAACCAAATAAAAAATGGCAAAACTAATCCTAACTACTTAATTACTAACCTAAGCCAAATGAAAACAAGTTGCTCTCAGACAAGGCGCCAATAAATTGACTAACCTTGTCATGAGGTCACAAAATAAAAAACTTGATTGCAAAATAGAAATTATATAGCAAAAATGTGCAACCAAGGTCGTTTTCACTCTAGAGCAACTAGAATAATATTACTTAGGTTAGTAACTAAGTAATTAAGTAAATATATTTTTTATTTCTTTTTTTATTTAATTATTTTCATGAACATGGAAAAGTATGTAAGTATGTGGGTAATTGTATGGAAGTATAAACAAGTGTACTTAAGTGTGGAACAAGTATGGAAAATGTAAATGGTGTAATTGATTTTGAATGCAAAAGCTAAATAAAGGGATGCTAATGCAATGACACTAACCTAAATAAAATTCAAACTAATTACAAAATTTAAGATTCTTTTATAATATGATTGAGTTGAAAATTTAACTAAGAATGGAAGTTAAACTAGAACTAATTCAAGAGAGCTAATTATGCAAAATTGGGTGGAATGCAAAATTCAAATACAATGAAATGGAGATGACAACCTAGCAATACTTGAAGAGGGAAGAAAATTGGACTCTAATGATTAATTGGACTTAGGACAACTATTATGATCAAATGCCACATACATTAAGTCCATGAATTCTCTAAGTATATTACCAACTACCTAGAATGAATACTCACTTAAGCATTTTATCAAACACCTAACTTGCATGATAATATGACAATTAATCAAACTTGCAATAATTGCACAATTGATCCATAACATTGACCAAAACTTTATGCCCATAAAACCACATCCATCCAACAATTCTAATGCTTCAATCAAGAATAAAGCCACTTAATTAACACCTATAGTACTAAATCAAGAAGCTAAAATTCAAGAACCAAAACATAAGAACACAAGATGCAAAGGTCAATTTAAACATAATCTCATATTAATAAAATAACAATTCATACAAATTTCAATCTACCAATCCAGTGGTTCATATTACAATCTATAATAGTCTAACATAAATCAACCATTACAATCCCAAATCTCAAGTCAAAATATTCAAGAACCTTATCCTAAATTGACATAGAAATTGAAATGGAAATAGTGAAAGGAGAAGAAATAGTTAGCCTAATCCAATGCTTGCAATCCATAGCCTCTTGAATCCCTTCCAAGCTTGCTAGATCATTATCAAACTCCTTAGCTTCTCATGGTCACAAACTGTCTTTGAATTTCTAAGAAAATTTTGTCCATAGCATTCAAGTTAGGAATGGTGTCTTTATGGTGAAAGGTGGAGGAGAGGGTCATGACCAAAGGGAAAGAATGGAGGAATAGATCAAGAGAAAGATGGATGAAAAGTGAAAGAATGGAAGTGGGATGGAGAAAAATGGTGAAGAAATGAAGAAAAATGATGAAGAATGGAAGAGAACAGTGAAAGAATGGAAGAACACGATGAACAATGGAATAGTATGTCCTTTTCTTTCTCGGCCAAGAAGAATTGTCATCCCCCCTTTTGGTTTGTGTGACTTAGTGAATGAAATTAAGGTTTAGGAAGTGATGTAGATTAGTGAGTATGAGGTGGAACAATAGGGAGAACGCTTGAAACACTTGAACTGATAGAAGTTTGAGAGAATGATAAGATAGATTAGTAAGTCCAAGTGGATGCTTAAGTGGCTATGGTTGTGAGGTGGAGGTGAGGTAGATAATTAAGGGCTTAGATGGACCAATGGAATTGAAACAAGTTAATGATATGGATTAGTGAGTGCCACATAAGTATGCCACGTAATCATCTTATGAAAAGTCAAGTTTGTCCTTCATTGAAATGACCAAATTGCCCTCTAATGAGCCATGCAACCTATAAAAATGTGACACCAAAATAGATCAGATAGTAAAAATAATAATAAATGATTAATCACATAATTAGGTAGTATTAGTCATTAATTAAATGAATTAATCTAATTAGGCCCTATTGAATACTAATGGAAAGGTGAAAATTAAACACAAATGGAGAGGAACATTGGGCTAAAATTATTAGAAAGAAAGAAACTAACTAAAACCTTTAGAAATTCACAAGAAAAATAATTTTTCTATACATAGTTGGATCAACTCTAATCCCTCTTACCAATCACATCCTTAATCGAATGATTGAACTTCAACTATTAATCTAATGAGATTAATTACCTAATAATCATATGAAATGATCTAATCAAAATTCATTAATGAAAAATCCAAGTGGATCCCTATATGGGATATTTTGGGAAAGTGAAAAAATGGTAGAGATAGTGAAATTTTGTGTTCAACATGAAATGAAAACTAATGATATGGGATGGAGGGAATCATCAAACAGATGAAGGAATGGACATTCCTCAATAGAAACTCACTAGAAAACATATAAAATTTCATGATTAATCAGCCGATAAAGCACAATTAGGCATAAAATCATAGTGCAATGCATGGATTATGCAAAATAGAAAGAATTAAGCCTTAAAATTAATGAAATCATACAATATACACAAAATGAATATAATTCCAAAGAATTAGCCCAAAAAGCCATTTAATCTAAAATTGGGCCTAAATCATGAAAATCATCTAAAAAGTCTTAATTAGCCAAAACTATCTATTAAAATCACTAAGATAAGGGATAAAAATGATGAAAATATAGGAGTTATTAGCCGCCTTCCTTTTATTTTCATGATGAAGGTGGTATCTTGCCACTAGCAACACCTTTTTCATTTTCTTGTAGGTTCATCCTTTATTTTTATAACTTTTATCTTTTTTTTTTAAGTTTTTAGCATTCAAACTGTGTCTAGAAGTTCAATTGAAGTGAACACTAATTGTTAATCTAATTCTTTATTGTGTATGATTTGCTTGATGTGTTTAAGTTGCATTTTTCAAAGGATTCATTGCTAAAAATTTTAAAAAGTCCTTGGCCAATAATATTTCTCTATTGTACTTAACTAAGAATTAGACTCATTTGACTTTTAGGTTAATTATGTTATGCTAGTTATTAAACTAAACTGGGGATCATACTCCTTGATTTTCCCTCTTATCTTGATCATTTTACCTTATGTTTATGTCTTGTTCAATTGAATGTAGATTTGCCTTTAGTTTAAATTGATTGCTGGAAATTGATGCTTATCATAGGTTAATCTAATGAAAGTTATGTGTCCAATTTTCATGTAACTTAATTTGTTTTATTGCATTTTTTGTTAGGAGCTTCATCTCTAACATAAAAGATTTGGGTCTGATAAAACTTGAGTTTAAACAATATTTACTTTTCAAAATAATCTAATAGAGCTTTTGACCTTATGTAGAAGGAACATAGAAAAGCTATGGAGGTTTAGCTTTATTGAATCCAATGATTGAGTCAATTGAAATAGTGGTTAGTTAATTGATGCAACGTATTTATTGTAGGAACCAAAATAGCAATTTACTCTTTATTTTATTATAGTCATCATTACTACATTTTCATGCTTTTCAAAGTAGTTTACTATTTGAATTAGCAAGATATATTATAGCCATGGCATTTGTTCTTGTTATTATAGAAACCTTCTAAGAGAAGACTTGGGTTTATTGAACTCCAAAGAACTTCAATAGCTTTAGTGGCAACTTGATTCATCTTTAAAGCAAGTGAGGTCTTGAAATGTACATCCTCAAGTAAAATGTCATGGGTGATGTAGTTTTCTTTGTTAAAATTACACTCTACTTGTGCTTTAATTTATGCTTTTTAACTCAATATTTATATGCTTTTCATGAAAGTTTATGTGATGCTTTTGTTTGCTTTTTTTTCCCCTTAGTAATTGTCAGCTTATCTTAAATTTCACATTAATTTTTGCTTTTTAACTCAATACTATAGACATTCATGTGACCTCCTAGAGCTTAAGTAGACTTGAACTCTTTTTTACATAAAGTACAATAATAAGATCTTGGAGGTCGTATGTCTTCTTTTCATCCACATCAATTACTAAGATTCCTTCATTCTTTCTAAAGAAAATCTATAAAGAAAGATGTATAATGAAGCTTTATATATAATGAAATAGCTAATGGTTATGATTGTAAGATGATAGAACATAAAATAAATTTCTTCTCTAAAGTCTCCTATATTCCTGTACTTTTTTATAGTCTTCAATTTGTTCCTAACACTATTTCACTTTTATTTTTAGGTACCAAGTAGTCAAGATAATGGCAACCTTGGACCTACATCTCAATTGCCACACTCTTGTAATAGATATGATCAATATAGTATTTTGATTGTAGATGAAATTGATTTTAAATAGCAATAGGAACTTGATTGTAGCTATAGTAGGAACTTCAATTTAATTCATTATAATTAAATATTTTTGAATTTCATTAGCAAGTTGTAGACTGAATCTATTTGATCTTTAACTATATAGGTTTATAACACTATTAATACAACAATTGGGGGGGGGGGGGAAGATATCAAGAAAGTTAAAGAAATTGAATTTAGCAATAGTTCAAATTGCTGCTAAAAAAATTCCATTATTTAACTATGGTGTAAGAAACATGACTAAGTCATGGCTTAATCACAGTTCTTCCAACTGTAGTTGAGCCATTGGCTTAACCATAGTAATCCTTGAAAAACCTTGATGAACAGTTTCACCATGGTTCAAAATGTGTTTAAGTGATTTAACTATGGTTTAAATCATGGCTAAACCAAATAAAAATTGTGGCAAAGCTGTGTGTTTTTCTTAGTGTACTGAGCACATGAGATAATATGATGTAGATAGGAATAACAATGACATGATGAGGCATCCAAAAGACTTAAAGGCATAGAAGAGATTTAACGTAACAATTGTACTTTATGTTGCAAACACACTTTGTATTCAATAATAAGGAGCATAAGACAAGGACAAGTGGTAGTAGGCGTAGAAGGACTTGTATGATTATGTGTAAGATGGTATAAAAATGAAGCATGAGCTACTCATTGCAGTCTCAAAAGAGATTCCAAGGGAGTAATAAGTGTTGTGCATAGATTGCAAATAAAGGCAATAATAATTTATTATAATACTTTTAGTATTCTTGGTAGATATCATTAATTTGTTTCTATCAATCACCATGTGACTATAGAGAAAAATAAACCACATAAGCAAAAGCAAATGATTCCCCAAACTAGTGGATTAAAGAGTTTTTCAAGGAAAAGGACTGAGATGGTAAGATGTTATTGGTAAATTGTAAAATTAAAATTTTAATGTAATTTGAGATATGTTACATTATTTGTCTTAAGTTTTATTAGATGTTGAACATGGTACCCAATCACTCAAAAAGATGCATAGATTGCTACATATAAGGAGAAAGATGGAACCCTAGTCAATAAGTAAACTAGAGTAGTTATTGTAAGCATATGAGCTATGTAAGAATAAAGTGCTAACTCTCAATTTAGTTGAATAGATGCATTGTTGAAATGATGTAATATTTTTCATTTTACTTGAACTTGTAAAACAAGACATTAATGCATCAGACTCAAAGATCTTCTTCTCAAAAGATCTTAAGTCAAGATTTATTGTCTAGTTCAAGGATTGGGATTGGGTTCTTGCTTGTCATAAATGTTTGACCATTTTGCTCACTTCCATGGAAGGGTTCCACCTTCTAGTACTTCTTATGTAAAGTTACAAAATGAGGTGTAAGAACTTAGAAGACAGCAAGAACAAAGTAGATTACAATAACAATAGCTATAGCATTCCTCTTCTAAAACTTCCAAGATCAACTATCACTTGAACTTGTTAGTATTGGCATTTGAATGATAATATTATAAGTATTTTCATTTTACTTAAATTATATGAATGAACTTCTATTTTGTTCAGTCTTTAGTCACTTAGTACTATCATTTCACTTTTACATTTAGGTACCAAACAGTCAAGATAGTTGAAATTCTAGAGCTCCATTTCAATCACTAAACTCTTGTAATGGGAATAATTAGTTTAGTACTTTGATTGTATTTAGACTTTGATATTAATTAAATGTATTTGAATTTCAATGGCAACTTGTGATTGAATTTATTTGAACTTTAGTTGTACAGGTTTGTAAAACTATTATTATAAGCATGGAACATAATTTACAAGCTACCATTTTTTTTAATAAAAAACATTTAGCTCTAGTTTAAATTGCTGCTACAATATTTGCAACGTTTAACTCTAGTTTGACTAATTGTTGTTAACATTGGTTTAATAGTAGAATCCCTATTATTAATAGAAATCACAGTTAAACCCTTTCAATGGACGGTTTAGAAAACCATATCTAAACCTTTTAGCAGCACTTTAAGCCATAGTTAAACCCCAAAAAATAAATTCACATTTCTTTTTTGGTTGAAACTTAACATCAATTTATTGACAAAAAGTATATAACTAGAAAAACATTTGTAATATATATTAAATGTCTAAAGAGTTAAATAATATTTTAAAATAAAAAATATCAAATATAATTTAACTAAATTTTAAAAGAGTGAGTTTTAATATACTTTTTAGCTTAACATTTTTATATAATGAATATGTTAACTTTCATTAAATTTTGCTCCTAATAATATGATTCTAGATCCATCCCTATATCTTAGGTACTTTTTTAGATCAGTTTCAAGCTAATTACAGTCTGTGAAAGTCAGTCAACTTGCCACCCTTTGTCTTTCTCTTCGTTTCTATTCTTGTTATGAATCCACCCTCTTACTCTTAGCCTTACGCAAGCAGCGTACCATAAGTCTTTGTCTGATATAAATCTCTTGTAATAATGCAGCGGATTCAATTAGAGTGAGAAAAAAGGAAGAGATAGGGCGAAGTGGAGCTTATCCTGAATGTCTTTATAGTTACCATAAGGGATCTAGATCCATCTTTATCCGTTATCAAATTTCATGGAGTGCTGATATGGATCGATATGACTGTCTTGTTTTAGAGGAAAAGTACACTATCATGTTTGCCTATTCTCAACCGTTCCAAGTCTAATACTTCCATCTCATAGTTATGGCAATTTTAAATCAAAGTTTTATTGCAGTTTTTTTAATTATATACAAACGACTTACAACCATTCAATTTTATTTGTGGGTTCCATATCAAGATGAAGTATTACGTTTTTATTGGTGTGTCAATTGTTGCATCTAATGAAACGAAACAAAATCATAATTTGTAATTAAGCTAACAAGACTTAGCCAAAATACTAATTCAAATTAAGTGTTAGTACTATAAACTTATATATATGCACACCTGGTGAAATATTCAGTTGAATTACGGTTATAAGTAAAGGAGTCAAAATTGTTTTGATTTGGGCGGGCAACTCACTTTGATAACCCTATCCTCTCTACATGAATCTTTTTTTTTTCTTTTTTTTACGGAAAGTCAACTTTGTGAAATTTCCCCTCAAATGAAATTTGAAAAAATAGTCATCTGCGATTTTTTTTGGGGGCCTTAATAAGTTCATGGAATTTCGCAAGCCGTTCACAACACAAAATCATTGCCATTTATAGTTTATGTTTTCTAATTTTTAAAAAAGATAGGAAACTTAACCGATTAAGTATCATAGATCGCATTCATAGTCCTCGTTTTAATATAAAGAGGTGATAGATTAATCAATAATATACATACATAATTAAAAAAAAAAAAGGTGTGAAACCGTGTCTTTCCTTCTTCATCGACATTGCCCCTGGTCCACAGAAACAGCACAACATATTCTTCTCTAGTTAACCATAGCTAGACGAGCATTTTTCAGCACCACCGTCCTATTATATTCAGCGGACAAGAAAAGAAATATTATTGTTGTCTTGTCAAGAACAGAATCCTCTCGTGTAATGAACAAATTTCTGTTAAAGCGTACTCAAGCGAGTCTCTTTTTTTTTTTTTCTTGATTTCTAACATAAACCACTATAACATGTGTGACTTGCTCTTTGTGAGAATCGTTTATACTTACATTTATAATTCAATACAAATTTCATCCCTACACTACTGTCAATCAAGACCAACTTCTGCATTGGATCCATTTTCAATTGAATAATCTGATTTCACTCATTTGGTTCGAGTGAGTATAACAAGCTGATAATATCATTTTACTCCTTTAATTCGGGCTATTTCCAATAAAGCAAAGTTATATTGCTTTGCCTATGCCGAAGTATATTGCTTTATCTATTACCTATACTACACAATATTGTTCATGTAGGAAAATAAGGTTAAGCAAATGTACAGATGAAAGGGATCTTGTCTGCTACCCTCAACTTCATGCAGTCTATCACCTCATCATCACTCACTTCTGCATCGTCTAGCAATCGCAATATGATCTACAAAGATATGTATTTAATCAAACAAAACCAACAGTAAGATACCAGAGCAAGCAGAAGACTTCTAATGGATAACCCCAGTAATAGGTTGGCATTGATAATTTTTCATACAACTATTTCCGCCGAAGTATCCATATAATGAATCAACACCATCGTTAGTTTTAAATGAAATAGCAATACGATCTTCTAGGTGGTCCAGAGGATGGACCCATGTATTCAAAAATGCAATATCAATTTAAATCTCCAGAATAAACCGATAACTTTAAAAATGATATTCAGGAAAGCTAAGTTCAACCCTGAATTTATCATATAAGTAACCGTCCAAAAACTTGCAACGCTAGAGGAACCTTTATTTTTTTTGGGGAGGGGGGGGGTGGAGGGAGCGCCAATCTTACGTGGGTGTCCAAATTTATGGAGAAAAAATATTTAAAAAAAAAAGGGAAAAGATCTTTTTCAACTAAAAGTAGTAATTGTTGATATTAGTGGGTTGAAGATGTCTATTTTTCCTGCAGTGTCATTGAATTGGATTAGGAATAATTTATTGTTGAATAGTTTGGTTATGATTAAATAGAAGTTGAACTGTTTTTAAAGAAATATATATATATATATATATATATAAAGATGTAAATATATACGTAATATTTTATAATTAAATTAATACATATATTACAAAATAGTATTTAAAATAAATATAAATATTTAAAAATATAAAAATTAGGAAAAATATTTTATGTATGATAATAAATCTTTTATGAAATGGGTTGAGTAAAGTCTAATAAATATCACAAATATCTATTACAAAATGCTAAGACTATGATTTGGACCCAAAAAAATGAAAATAAAAATTAATTTTCAACTGATTCAATGCCAAACTTTTCAGTTTTTATGGTTTTGATCGACTTAGTCAATTTTTGACTTATTTTTTGGCCACCCAATTTTCAAAGTCACTTAGACCAAAACTATGACCAATTCAGTTCTCAGGTTTGACTAGTTGGTTCAATTTGATTTTCTCAACCATGAGTTTGAAAAAAGATCCAAATTCTTACAAAAAGAGGAAAAACCTATTAAAAGGAGAGTAAGTAGAATAAGACAAATTTTTCAATAAACATACCTTTAAGGCCATAATTATCAAATCTTAAATGTTGCATGTTAGAATGGATTGGGTTGTCTATGATGAATTGACCATGACTTGACCTAATTTATTAAGAAAAGAGATTAATTAATTAATTAATTAATTACATATTAATTATTAATAATTTGATTTTTTTTTAATTTGAAATTCAAAAGGATGGGTTGGTTGTTGTTATTATTATGGAATCATTTAATATTCAAAACTAACTATGTGAATGATTAGTTTTTCACCCTTCTCCTCCCTACTCTTAACACATAGATAGACAAGTGAAGATAGGAAAAATTTTTATTTCAGAGAAACTCTAATTTGCCTCCCCAAACTGGTTTGCATCTATCCTAGATAGAGATTGGAGTCCACTCATGATTTCAATCTAAATTACATGGAATAAAGAAGACAAGAAGACCTTTTTTATGCAACAAAAAGTGAATCCTACAACAAAAGTATTCAAAACTTTCCTTCATTTGTATCAAAGCCAAATTGGTTCATTTTCTTTTTGTTTTCCTATTGTATATGTATGATGCCTGGACTAAATTTGTTATATATTCTATCAATATTTTGGTGAATTATGTATAACTTGAAATTCGGACCTTAGAAGCCATTAATGGCAAAACAATCATAAAGACTATTATGGGCCACAAAATTCACACCATGAAAAGAATAAATACACACACATATATAGGAATTTGTAGTAAAAATTTGAGAAAAAATTGAGACTACATTAAAGAGAAATCTAGATTTAAAATTTTGGTTTAGCATGGTCGAACATCCTTTTTCCAAAGGCAGGTGTTCCTCACATACATTATCATAGACTACATGCCTTACACAAATGGAATCTTGTAGAAATGCCACCAAATTTGTCTAAAATGAATACAATTTGAGTGAGATACCAAACTTTGAGAATGACCCCTTAAAAACTCAAATTTGGAATTTTTTTGAAACTTACAAAATTCTAAGCTTAAAGATAAAGTGGGAGGACCACTTTTGAGGGTGGTGGGTGTGGATCAACCCTACTTCCATTTAGCCTAAACATGGTACCTACAAAAAAAAAGGCCAAGTGGAAGGCAACGATGAGATCACTATCCTTGAAAACATCATCTAAGGTAGCACATGGTATGCACACACCACCCATGACATGTGTAAGGCTTCAATTTTTCAAAAATTTTGAAGGCTAAAGCTTGGCAGGGCATGTAGGGCACATGCCAGATGATTTTTGGGTGAATTTTGTTCATAAAAATTCTTAAAATCATGCGCTACTTGTTGGTATATTATTTGGGTATGTTTGGACATGTTTTGAAATTGTTTAAACATAAAACAAACACATAAGTGACCTTTTTGTCTAATCTAAAGATGAAAATCACTTCTTATAAATCTTAGATTTGATCAAGTCACTCCCTAATAATGATTATTAAATATCAATTGAAGAGGAGAAATTTAAAAAGTAAAATAACTACTAGAACTTATCCCTTAATTAGTATACATTAAAGATAAAGCTCTATAAAGAACATTATGTTGTCATAAATGTTAACAAGCTACTCTATTTTCTCATTTTCAAATATGAGAAATATAGTTTTTAAGGCATAATGCACACAAAAAGAGTATTCACTATAAGAGATTAATTAAACATGTAAAGCATATTTTTGTTTATATATCTGTTGAAATAACCCTTTATAATTAGACACAAGTCTTTAATGGCTGAAGAGAAATTTCTTTTAAAGATAAAATATCTTTAAGATGAAGTCCCTTTAAAATGTGATCTTGATTATTAATGTAATACATGTATGCATTGAATTAGAAACATGAGAAATGCCTTATTAAGTGGGAGTTTTTAGATTGGTAAACTTAGGTTCATATAAGAATTAGATATAAACAATTAAACAAGAAAAGATAAAAGAAAACTTTATTAAGGCTCATATAAGAACTATAATTTAAAACTATATTTGCAGATGAATTCAATAAAAACATGATGGCATTCTTATGATACATGTAATGGAAGTAAGACCAACGTAGACTTCCAATCATGAACATAATAATGTCATTTGGTCTAGTTGAAGTTCATTGCAAATATAGACATAGCATTATGTATATGAAGTTATTTGATGTTAATTTTATGCATAAATCTAGTTATGATTATACCTATTAATAATATCTTAAGTTAGATATTGTCAATTAAGAATCATTAACACTGTAAGGTTCTTACATCTTTGAAAAGTATAGGATGCGAAGAAACCATTAAACAATGTTGTATAGGAGTTTAAACATGAAAATATAACATAGCAAAGGAAATATTTGAAATTTTTTATTAAAAAAGAAAGTACAATATTACTTACATAACGGTGCTAAGCAACATGGTTGATAACCGTATGTGTGAGTGTAACTTATATTTGACTATTCAAGCCATATGAATAGCCCTTAAGGACAAGTTTTGTCATACTTTTATAACCAAATTAAAAGGACTGACAATAAAGGAATTAAAGTCAGTTGGTTATACTCTTACTAATAAATAGTAAGTTTATGTTATTATAAAATCTCTTTTTATCAGTTGGGGACATATGAAAATATTTTTGACTAGTAAAGAAAGCATCATTTTTTTTAATCATCTTACTCATCATATAGAGTTTAGGGATGAGCGTCTAGAAGTTGCTAAACCCTTTGGACATGCCTATTGATGGTTGTGTTAAGCAATTTCAAATAAACTAGGTTAAACAAGATTTGCAATATAAGGTGCAACTTAAATCATTTCCTTTAGAAATAGATTTCAATATTCAATTAAGTATTCTAAGTGTAAGAGGAACCTAAAAGCTACCTAATTGTAGGGGGTTTTTAATTGAATTTAATTAGCTAGAATTTAAATTGAATTAAAATTTCAAACTACTACCTAAATGCATGAATTAACAAGCAAGGAATGGACATGTGACTAACTTTGGATTTATCCCTTAATATCTACTATCATCGTCCTAATTCAATTATCAATAGTTTGGGTCTAAGAGTTCTTAAATGTGTTCATAGCAATTTATCTTCAGTTACTACACAAAATTCAAGATACTAACAATTTAATGTTAATTAAGACCTTAATTTCACATTAAATCATTATTTCTTATGATTAAGATCATTGATCATTTAAATTGAATGATTAATTAATCAAATTAGGCTTTAAACTTTCATCTTAGAGGGTTCAGTTAACTAATTAAATTCTAAGGAAACCTCAAATTAAACATTTAAGCACATAATTTTTTAACATGTATTTTATCAAACACCTTGATTGCATACATGAAAAATTAGAGAAAAAATAAAAATCCAACACTTAAATTGATCCACTAATCATCACATTGCTCTTCTAATTAATGTCTAACTAGCCACTAATTATAATAAACACAATTCTCAATCCAATACAATCTTAACCAAGTTTGTACAAAAATAAGAAGTAGTGTTGAAAGAAAGGAAAAATAGAATAAAAAATCTTAGCCCAATCCTTGATAATTTTCATGAATTCAAGCTTCAATCAAGTATTCATTCTAACTAGCCACAAGAAATGAAATCAAGCTTTCATTGGAATGAAAAAAATAATGGAGGAAAATATAGTAAAAGTCCACGGCCTTAGGCTTCCTAGATGAATGGAGGAGAATCTAATTATTATTCCCTTCTGCCCAAGCCTATCCTTATCTTCACGTGTTCTACCCATAGCCTTTTCATATGTTTCTTCCCATTTTTTTCACCTTTAACTCGAGCCACATTCATGTTATTGTATATGATTCATTCCCACGTGTTCTCTCTAACTTAATTAAAAATCTGTGCTTCCATCTCATCTTTCCACATCCTTCTCACACGATTATATATTGATGAATGGCTATATGACCTAATGCCTCCTATTCCAAGTCTCTTCAGCTTGTATCATGTGTCTTATATGTGTTGTCCCATGAGTGAATGTTTTTGGTGTGTCAACGTGTAAGTGTAGAGGCTTGTGTTTCTCAAGTGTATCCTATGCTTATGTACATGTTGCATCTATGTGTGATTCATGAGAATGAAGCCAATGTGTAAGGGGATTAGAGTGAGATGTTTTGCCTGTTATCACAAACTATAGCTCTTCCCTCATTTCTCGCACGTGCTTTCTTCTCCTTCTTCAAAACCCATATGTACATGAAGCTAAAAGAGCCCTCTAGTCATGCTCACATGTTTGTGTATTATTCTTAGCCTTAACCTCTCGAGTCCATGTATGTGTATATTCTTCTTTGTCCAAGACCCCAAAACCCAAGCCTATCTAATTCATACATCTATGTTTATGGTTCGTGTGAACCTCCAAGAGAAAGTTCTATGTATGCTATTTGTGTGAGGAAGAGCCATGTGAATGAAAAACCTGTATGTTTCCCTTAAGCCTCCACGTGACCTAGTGTGTGAATAATGATTGATGCCATGGATGTGTGTATGTGTGTGGTTATGTGGATGAATGGAGAGAGCAGTGTTGCCTTCATGAATGGACGAGTGTTACTGATGCATCCCTTTGCGTGCCTTATTATGTGAGTCCAATGCATTAATTGGTGGAGGGACGTGTGAATATAAGAATGATGAAGTGGGCCAAGTGATCTGGTTCCATGTATGTATGTAAGAATGGAGTGTGTAATTGAATGAGATACATGATATGGAAGAGCCCCTGCACGTGTAAGTGTGACCCTGTGTGTATTCTCCTTGTGCCAATCCTTTCATCATTTTTTTTTATATTCTAAAAAAATGCATTGAAACTTATGGTAATTATTTGCTCCTTGAAATTGCACACTCGAAGCTTTTATCTCTTCTCCAAATCAATTTTCCCATTTAAATTCCATTTGCCTATCAAAATCTACACAAATAATTAAAAAAACATTCAGTAGGAAAATATTATAGAATTATTTAATAAGATTTATGCATTAAAAACTAATAATTTTGTAAATTAATTTTTAGAATGCAAAAATAACTAATAAAATCAAATATCATCTAATAAAGACCATTAAGTCATAATTCATCCTTAAAATCTCCAAATTAAAAGGAATAAAATATATAAAAATTGACATTTATCACCTATATGATTAAGATTGTTATAGTACCCTATACTACACCTAGGTGAAACAAGTAGGGCTAGGACTATTTCTTAATAATAGAATAACTTAGAAGCATAACTATTGAGATGTTAAATATTTAAACCAATTAAAACCCTTATGTTATTACCATTCAAAATGAACTAATAGCTTTTTTATGAACCTTCTAGGAATAGTTTGATTATTTTTCATTTTGTTAGTGTTATTGGGAACTTTTGGAGACCCTTACAAAACTTATGGGAACTTAAAATTTCATTTGGGAAAGGAAAACTATTTAATTGATTGCCTTAAAAAAGCAATCGATTGGTCAACCGAACCGAATCGACTGCTTCTTTTTTAGTGGTTGATTGAACCCTTATAGAGAAGACAGTTGATTCTGGATGTTACCCGATCGACTGTTGCTAGCTAGTGGTCAACTAGGACTTCCCCAACAGTCGACTAGCCATAAGTATCTAGTCAATTAGTCGTTCATAGTGTACAAACTTTGCACCTAGAATCTAACCAATTGACTGTTCTCCCTTAGATGGTTGACTAATCATATTAGAACTAATAAATAGAACTAGCAAAGAGGTAAAACATCAGAATTCCTAAGATAAGTATGCTTCCTATCTATGCAAATAACCCAAAACCATACACAATCACCCCTAAACATTCTAAGACCATATTAAAACTTACAACTACCAATTCTTAACTAGAAAGCCACTAAATCATATCAATTTTCACAAAGGCCCCAAAATGCATAAGACAACTCCTAAAGGTTCCTAACTCTATCTAACTTTTTCCAAACCTAAGCTAACTTATTGAAGTAAACCTCAAATGGCTAAGGCTTGTTAAAATAAGGGCTATCTAGACCAAAAACTAAGTGGATCAAAATATGACTCAGTGAGTTCCTATGGTCCATGCTAGTAGTCATTAACTAAACCATGCTACTACTTATAAATTAGAACCATTCTTTAGAATTACTCACATGCAATAAAAGGATATATAACTCCATAGTAAACAAATGAACACCTACTAAAAGAAAGGAAATCTCATGAAGCTAAACACCATTACATTCCATTGCAAGATGAAGATTTCTATCCATAACAAAGAACCACATACAAAAGAATCAAAATAAACGTTCTAAGTGAAATATCAATCCTATAAGTACAAGGTATATAGAACTTGATACTTGGAAAAACATGATGCATAATTCCTAGACAAAGAGATGCAATTACACTATAGTCATCATTTACATTCATCATAGCAAGGTCCCAAAATACAAGTTTATAATCCTATAGTACTAAAGATGATTCTTAGATGGCTTCTCCTTGTCATCACTAAAGGATCCTTCACATGAAAATGTTAGTCTAGAACTAGGTGAGATACATAATCTTAGTAACCATGGTATAATTCAAAACATATGATATAGAATGACCTACCATTATACTTTCCATATAAGGATCAATAAAGGGCAATGCATTCATCAAGTAATGAACAAGTTTGGCCATTCATGATTACCATCCTAAACTAGTAATTGCATAATATATACATACCTATTGGCCAGTAACTCAAGGAGTGGTATGATCACAACAACTTCTCCCTTTAAATGAGAATGATCACAGCTCAGTGAATGATCATAACACATATAATCCATTAGGAGTATGATCACATCTTCGATCATTAAGACAAGATCATGGTCCATTATAATTCACAGTTTAATAATAAAACCCATAATTGATATCAAATAAGCACATGTGCAAGCATTCAAATGGTATATTACTATACATATGGATAGAATTGAACCCTAGTTAGCTCATGTAGGTGCTTCCACTTCCTAAATTACTATCAAACTATCACAAGTAAATGCTCCAAGTGCTAGCAAACTTAGAACACATCAAAACCAATAACTAAGCATGAACCATATAATGAGCTCTATATTCTTCATAAATTATAGTCTACAAGATCATTAACTCCCCTTACAAGCCTTATAAACTATTCTTCTTCGACTTTAAGCACCAATTGCTCAAGCTTCCACCAATGGCTCTCTAATTTTCACTCATAAATAGAACTCAATTAAAAAGAAGTGATTTGGGAGGAAAACACTCATAAATGAAAAGGAAAATTATACCCATAACTTGGTTTATTTTCTCCTTCCTCTACTTGTTCAAAATACTCAAAAATCCACAAACTCCAAACCTTACAATTTCAAAAATGGTGATAAAATCACAAGCTATTCAAATTAGAATGAAGAGAAAAAATAGTAGAATAATTTTCCTTCACTCACCTAGAATAAAACTTCCTTCTTGAGCCATTAGAAGCTTGCAAAGTATGGAAACTTATGTCTTCTCTTCTCTCTTTACATTTTGGACATGAAAGATGGTTGGAGGGGAAAGTGAAGTCAGACTAAGTAGTGGGCTAAGGCCTAAGCTACATTTTAGGCTGTGGGTTAAATAGGCTCAGGGTCTTTTATTGGATTTAGGTCATAGAAAAAGGTCTTTAGTCCAAAAGTAATGAAATAAGGAACCCAAGGGCTTAAAATCATTTTTAACTTGATTATAAATTAAATTCTAAGTCTAAATGACCTTACTTTAAATTTTTCTAAATAGATTATAAAATTACCCAAAATCATCTATCTAGCCCCTAATTTAATTAATTTTCCTTAAAAATTTAATAATTAGATTAATTCCCTTATAAATCCTCAATAATCTCCCAATTTCTCTAAAATCCCACTTAATTAATTAGACCTCTAACTAAAATCATTTTCCTTACAATTCTTAATTCATCCCATTTCCTTTATAATTTTCATTAATTAAATTTGAAAATGTTATAAATGCTAAGACTTCAGAGTCCAACATAAGAGGAATAATACTTTCATAATAAAAAAAAGATCTGATCAAGTATTATATTTATTAGAGAGTTTATCATTTTGCTCATAATTATATTGAGCAAAATAAGGCTCCTACAAACCATGTAGCTAGAGATTGGGAATCTTTTATAAAATATCATCAATTGATAACATGTATCTATAAAAAGGAAGCAATGTAAGAATTGAAGTGAAAGGGATCAACACATGCAAAATTGGTTTTGCATGGAGGATGAACCCCCACTCCACTTAATGTTTTACACACTTTAAATATTTGATGAAGCTTAAGCTCTATTATTTCTCTTCTTAAAATTTGAGATTTAGTGTTAATTTTTCATGAAAACTTCATTGACATTTGAAAAGGGACAACGAATACAATTCTAGTTTTTTCTGTGATATTTTTATTGCGCTATGCACAATTATAAACATGATTGCTTTACCAAATACTCTGCTTCCTGTGTAACTTTAAATATGAATATTTGGCATGTTATGCTAGACTATATAGTCCAAAAGAGAATGAGTAGACTAGTAAAAAAAATGATAGGATCAATATCTAATTTAGAAATGTCCTTGTGTGAGCATTACTTAGGGAGTAAAGCAACTAGAAAACCATTTAGAAAAAGAACTAGAGCTAAAAATCTATTACAATTAATTTATTCAGATATATGTGATCTAAAGAGTGTGGGAGCAAAACATAGAGCTTAATATTTTATTACATTCATTAATGATTATTGTAACAACCAGAAAAAAAAAAGAAGAGAAGAAGAAAAGAAAAAGAAAAAGAAAAAGTTAAAAATTTTCGAAGGACTGAAAATTTTCTAAGTCTGCTAGCTACAGCCTAACTATAGCGAATGTACTGATTCGCTATAGCGAGAAATGGTCTAACTATAGTGAGAGTGCCTTCTAGTTATAGCGAAAATGCTTCTAGCTATAGCGAGTGAGGGCAACCTATACAAAAACCAGGGCGTTACTCGCCGTAGCGCGCGCCGTAGCGAAGGCAGGGGTTTGGGACTAATAAGAGATCGTCGTAGCGAGGGTTAGTCCGAAAAAGCGTGAAAAAAGAGAATTTGACTTATTAAAGCATCCAAACCCCTCCTTTCTTCTTTTAACCAACTTAAGCTCCCTCTAAAGCAAAGAAAAGGGCGGAGGAGAGAGAGAGAAACCTAGAGGAGGAAGGAAGAACAAGAAAAAGGTAAGATTTGCATGATTTTTCTTCTTAGCATGTTGTTCTTCTTTCCTTGCCCTCTCTTCCTATGGTTTTAGTGGTTAAAGTAGCTATGTTTTGGGCTTGGTTCAGAAGAGGGAAAGTGGAAAACCACTCTTGAGGGAGGTTAGAATTCATGTAGCTTCACTTCCTTGATTTCCTTTCTTGAGAGCTTGAGAGAAGAAGGATAGTTGGTGAATTTCTAGTGAGAGAAAGAACCCCTAGCTCTATATGCTTAGTAGGGTTGCTAGAAAAAAATTCCTAGCTTTATGAGTTAAGTGTTAAGAGAGTAATTCCATACTCTTTGTGTGTCTAGGCTCAAGAGAAACACTCCCATCTAGTGGTAATTGTGAAATCAACAAGGGAGGAGACAAATTAAAAGGGAAAGCTTGTGATTAGCCAATAAGGTAGCTCTCTCCACCTTCTCTCATGCATAGATGTGTGCTTACATTGTCTTGTATGTGTGTATGTATGTTTTACACTATGAAAAGTATGCTAGCATGATGATGTCTTATGAATTTCAATGATGTTTTATGTGATTGCTTTGCTTTGCTTAAGTATGGAAAAGCCAACAACCTCCTAGCCATGGTGAGGATGAGCCAAGAACCCTAAAGTTGGTTGAGACAAAGTAAAGAGTCTCCCAAAAGTGAGGTTGACTCCCAAGAGTAAGGTTGAGTCCAAGAACCTCTTAAGAATGGGTAAGGCAAGTCTAAAATCCACAAGTGAATGGGTGAGGCTAATCCATTTGCTTGGTAAGCTTTTATATGTTATGTATGGCCTATTCAAATGTTGAAAATACTTTTCTTATGATTTCATATGCTAATATGCCCATGCATATATTTGTGAGACTTGTTTGCATGCTTTATGTATGATTGAATGAGAGATGAGCTATTGAGATTCTTTGAATCTCACTCTCCCTCTCTACCATCCTAACATGCTAGGTGGACCAAGTGAGACAAGAGATGGGAGCCACCAAGCTTGAAGCTAGGGAATTCGGTGAAGAAATTGTAAAAGAGCCATTTTGTAGTTAAGTCAAGGGATGTAATCTAATGATGTACATGATGTAGCACGTATGAATACTTGTAAATGAATGTATTTATTATATATGTATGAGAATGAGAACTATCTTGAATGATGTAGCAAGTTATGGAATGGATAGTAAGATCTTAGCATTGTCCACATGGGTGTATGTGTTGGTGTGGGAGAGTGAGTTTTGCAAATCTAGGTTATTAGACATTTGAGCCATGTTTAATAGCCTATGTTGATGCTTTCCCACTTGCCCATAGAGCCTTAGAAGTAGAAGAAACCAATTTGAACCCTTGGAGCCCTCTTTAGCAAGAGAAAATGGTCACTTTGCCCCATGATGTCCAAGTCTGACCAAACGACCTCTTCTTACCTTGAAATTTGGCATGGGACTATATCTTATCTAGAGATTTTTGGGAAACTAAAGATCAGGTCATTTGGAGGTCTGTGGAATTTTCTATGATTTTTCAAAGTTGGTATCAGAATTTCGGATTTCCATAAACACTGTTCATTTGGTTAGTTGTGAAATTGTATCATCCGAGAGGCAAACGTCATCCAATGGCTACAAAATTTTATAGTCAGAAACTAGACAGTCACAGTGACTTGTAGCAACTAGAAGCACCTCATTTGGAGGTCTAGAGAGGAAGATATGCAATTTCGAAGTTCCTGCCCAGTATCAGTCATCTTGCCTAACCCGAGGTACTGTTCCATCGAATTCTGAGTGTTTGGCTCAATGAACTGATCTGGAGACATTTTTTCTCTCTAGTTAACATCCACATCTTTCCATAATGGTATCATTTTCATGCATTAGATTTTTTTGGAATTAGTTAGACATTTTTGAAATTCATATCAGTAAACTGTGATAGTATCATGACCACTCCATCCTCCAGATGATTTCACGTGTCAAACGTGTTGTGTGTGGCATGTTATGATTTGCAAATATTTTTAGCATGAAGTAGACATCCCAAGCTTTCCAGAATAACTAAGATTATATGTTTTCTATTTTTTTAGATTTAGTTATGAATTTCCAAATTTTGCCCAAAATTGAGGCCAAGTATGGCCGAAAATGAATGTGCATGTCTCATATCCCTTTTTAGTTTCCATTGGTTTAAAGTTGTAATGGTGTAATTAAATATGAGAATGCATAGAATGAGCTCACACGGTCCATGTGACACTAAAGTGAATTTCTAACCATGCATGATGCCATGTGAGAAAGTGTATGAACCCAATGAGGAAGATCTCCCTTTATTCTTCCCATATCTCATATGAGCATGTAAGGCATGATGGGTACGAGCTAGAAACGATGGTGTTACAATTATTCACAATAAGGTCATGTCCATTTAATTTTTCATAAGTCAAAAACACTTGAGTGCTTTAAATATTATATAAACGTCGTTGAAAATCAAATGGATAAGAAAACTAAAATCTTGAGTCATACTATGGATGGGAATACTTCTTAAATCAACATAAAAGGCTTTGTGAAGAGAAAGAAAATAATAAGGCAATTGATGATTCCTAGCACTCTATGGCAAATGGAGATATTGAGAGAAATAATAAAAACCCTACTCGATATGGTTAGGTTAATGATGGCATAAACAAACTTACCTATTTTCTATTAGGGTTAAAAGTTACAATTAATGCCTCTAAACTTAACTAAGTACCTCTAAATCAATTATTTTTACACTTTATAAATTGTGGACAAATAATAGGTTAGTTTCAAATATGATAATTCTTGTAGGCATGAAAATTAGGCCTAAAGGGGCTAGAAATGTATCTTTATTAAATACATGATGTCACGACTTAACTTCTGAGCTATGACTAGCACATAAGCTAAACTAATTTGATGGTTAGCTTAGTTTTGCAAGCCTAAAAAATTCAAACTCAATTATAATACCACATTTTTAAGTTAGCCCATACAACTTAAATTTTAAAAATATGCATTCATTCAATAGTTTCATTTAGGGGGTTATTGAAAATCAAGTAGCATCTCCACTAAAAATTAGATATCACAACGTGTACAATAGATCAAACCAGCAACAAAACTAGTAATATCAAACCACATACAAAAAAAAATACCACTAAGAAAATATGAACAATACATATACATGTTCTAAGTGGCCATGTCAAGCCCCACAAAGAACACAACACATATCATTCCTAAAATACTCTCCACACTTATATGCCACCACATCATGGAGTTTGACACCAATTTCACAAAATTGAGCATATGTGCTATAGGCCTGGCAGCACACGAGCTCCCAGATGACTTTACTCCTCTACTTGTTGGTTTGTAAAATAATAATAAAAGAAAGGGATAAATCTATCATTGGCTTAATAAGTGCATAAATAACAAAATGCATAAAGAGAAAATAAGTGCATATCTAAGTTTTTAGAAACCAAATAGTTATGAAATAATTTAAGCAATAATATTTTATAGTTGAAATGAAAATCAATTATTTAATAAACAAAAAACTTTTAAATAAAAATTGTATTTTTCTAAAGCTAAGAAAATATTATGGAAATGGGTATCATAACAAGGAACTAAAATACCAAATGCCTTTGCAATCAAACCACAACATCATATGTATTGTCGTTGCTTTAGATACATTCCATCTTATCACTTTCATAGTGCACATCTAGCAGCTTTGGTTGCAGCACTAGATATATCACATTGTAGTGTTATCATAACTCACAACTTATTCTAGGTGCACCTAGGCCTTTATCTCTACTAACGGCTACAGAGTCTTAATTAGATTCCCATCCATTATTTAAAAAAATGGAAGTAAAAATAGAATACACTAAAATAGCATTTAAGTAACCAAAAATAAACAAAGAATCAAGAAAATAAGTAGTTAATTAAATAAGATGAGTTGCCTTTCAATAGAGCCATGGTCAAAATATGGAATAACAAAACAACATAAAACATTTCTCATAAATATATATACACACATCACTACTTTCTTTTTTTCAATTTCTTCTTTTGCATTCCACAAGTATGTATCTTTACTATATTTCAATCATCTATTTGCTTAATAATTTATTTCTTAATTCATCATTTGAATATGTCTATACACCTATACTTGCTTCATAACACCTTAGTTGAAATTTTAAAAACACTTATTTGTTTTCCCAAAGAGTAAAGCATATAAAGTCATAAAATGAAAATTTAGCTACAAAAATATAATATGAAATAAAATGAAAGTGTCACTCAATTATTTATACACTCACTGGTTGTAACTAATAGTATAAGTTCCTATTTCTTATTGTTAAAGATTGAATCCCAATTGAAGGAGCCTCTCTAATACCACATAAAAATTTAACCAATATAAATTAGTTATTTTAACCACTCAAATAATATCTACAATTATTTATATAGCCTAATATGTCTTCTAAAACATAAACCTTTAAATTTTTTTTTGGCATATTTTACTATTCTAAATACAAACCCTATATTTAGGTTTTTTAATTTAAATTTCCATAATTTAAAATTTTAATTTAATTTAATTTAAAACTTACTTCTTGAAACTTGAAGGATGAAGTGGGAAATGTTATTTCATACTTTAAAGTTGTAACTTAAGAAACTCCTAATTTTGTGGCTCATCTACAATGAAGGAAGAGAGTTGTACAAGGAATTATACTTCAATAAAGCATGTAAAAAGGATGAAAATTGATGGAAAAAGATGAAGGAAGGGAAAAACTAACCTTCACAAATTCCATAAGGAGCCATGACTAGACAACAAAAAAAGAGGAGAAAAATTAGGAATATGAAGTTGTAGCTATAAGGAGAAACACCAACAATGAAGCATGCCAAAATAGTAACTAACAGTGGCAAGTTACACAACTAGTAGTGACCAAAGGGAAAAGAAAAATTTGAAAGAAGAAGAATAAGTGTGGATGTTGATCAAAAGAGATGTAAAGTCTTGGTGAAAAAGATGAAGAAAAGAGACAAAGGAAAAAGGTGGAGAAAGAGCATTTGAGAAATATTAAAATATCCTTTGGCTAATATTACACTTTTGCCCTTAAAAAGTTTGGTATGCTTTAATTGGTATCGAAAATAATTAGAAAAGTCCCTAGAAAATTTTATTTACTTTGAAATTAATGTAAAAATTATTTGGTCTTCATTTTACTAACCTAAAATGATTTATTTTATTTTATATTTTCAAGGTATTACACTTGAAAAATTCAAAGGGTTAAGTTTTCATTAGTGAAAACAAAAGTGAAAGTATAACTAAAACAAAGTCATAAGATACCAATTTTTTTTTAAAGAACGAATTTCCTAATAGGGAGAGATTAATAGGTTTACATCTCTTCATGAGCAATAAGATTAAGATAATAAGGATAAGTAGTTGGACCTCGACCTATTAGCCTAAGTGGAAGTTTGGTGTAAGAAGAAAATATTGCACAAACAACTTCACTATTTAAGAATAATCATACGAGTGTGCTAAGACATTGATTTGAGATCAAAGGGGCAACACTTAGTAGTACTCAACTAAATAATGAGAAGTTAAACACATTTCAAGAGATCAATCATGCCTTACTAAAAAGGATTGTATAAGTGCAATGGAATAAGAGATGGATATGATGAAGATAAACCATGTCTGAAGCTTGGTTGATATTCCATCTACTTGAAAAGCTATCACACCTTAAATTTCAATGGTATGATTGGCCCAGAAGTTGAATAAATTTTACCCTCCATAAGCCTAACAAAATTAAGATACATTATTGCTTAATGCTAGAAACTAACACTATTTTGAATACTACAATTCATACTTGCAATAATCATAACTAATTACATATAGCTTTTGTAGAAATTTTGGCAGAGTCTCTCTTTTAATTTAGATCTTCCGATATTTCTATAATTAGCCAGCCAACCCAAATACATCAATGGAATCCTACTATCAACTTGACTAGTATACATGAATCTCTAAGTGTGGGGGATTCTGTTTGTGACGTAGTGAAGTGACATACAACATACTATAAAAAAAATATATTTCATACAAATCATCAAGATATGTCCATGCAATAGATGCGAGGCTCACCAAGAATGAAGGAAGATGACCAATTCTAAGTTGCTAAAGAAGGATTAGGTTTAGTCCTACTATTTCAAATGAATTGAAAATAAAAAGAGTAAGTTAAACACTTAGTGAGTAAATAAGGCTAACTATATGATATAAGAACATTTTCTCATTAAAGTTTTATTTAAAATAGCAATTCAACAATTGAAACTGTAAAAAATGGTGATTAATGAATTTTTCTAATAAAATAATTCATCAAATACAATGGAAAGTATCTAATCGGTACCAACTGGGTCAGATGCAGAGCACACAACTTGTGAGGGTAAGTAGCATAGATGCTAAGCAACTTGCTCGGGGAAAATTAGAATAGATGCTAGCAACACCCTTGCTAGTTAGGGTACATATCACAATGCACCATGGCTGACCACTATTGCGGTTAACTATAAGGTTCCAAAATAGATAGCTCCCATAAGAAATTATCTCATAAATATATGCTTAAAGTAAATCAAATTTTGATTTATGTATACTTATAGTCTAAACATATAATAGCATACATCAATAATCCCATTTGCAAAGAAATTAAAAAGTAAAATTTAGGACTTTCATAGTCAACAAAAACTGTTTTCATCATTAGTATCTATATTTTCAAGGTCCAAAAATATTTAATAAACATTCAAATGTGTAAATAACTAGAAACATATTTAATAAAGTAAATACATTAATTAAGAAATGTTTGACCATAAACCTTGAAATAAAACATATAACCGACATTACTTATTCACCTCTTAAGATGACACGGTGTAATTCCCTATTGTATCCACTACTAACTGCTTAGTTGTAACTAATCCTTCCAAACACTCTGTAACATCGGTTAACTAAGCATTAACATTTAGATGACCTTATATTGCCTTATAATGAAATTCATCCTTTTTATTTTATTTTTGATTTTCTCTAAACATCTAGTCTTGAAAATTGACTATTTTTCGATTGGGAGAGAATTGCAACACAACAATCACATAAATTAGAGAGGGAAGAAACCAAATTTAATTAACAAACAAAAAGGAGAGGCATACACTAGTAATCTAATAAGAATATTGGATGCTACAAATGGAAGCAACTAGAGCATATATGGCACCTACCTTGCAATGTGGGACTAGTTTACATTGTAAATATGAATTACTTTAAACTTTATTAATTATAACAATAATAATAATAATAATAAAGTTTTAGTCATCATATTGAATGAATTTTTTAAATTGAACCTAACTACTTAAAATTTGGAACTAATTGAATGAAGTGAACAAAATATAAGAGTTAAAGAAAATCGCTTTCAACCATAAATTCCATTATCCAAGTTTTTGCAACACCATATGAATGGGTATTCATATCCAATATAATGAAATCCATAATTTTCCTTTCTTAATCTATTAAATCCATGAGATGGTTGTATGGTGGACTACTTACATGGAGGGCCAAGCATAAAGGAGCTAATTCAATCCTTAGCTAAATTCTCCCTTGCACCCATAGCCTTTCTAACTCATTCAACCAAGCCACAACACTAGAGCATCCATAATCATACACACTTCAGCTTAACCAAGATTCAAGAATACCAGAAAAGATGGAGCTAATTCAGTCTTATGCACTTCAATCCACCCTCTCTTGGTCTTCTAACTAGCCAAATAACACCAACAGATCAACTCCCTTACAGCCCCATTCATCCTCATTGTAATTGAAATCAACATTAGAGGAGAAGGAAGAAAAAAAAATGCAAACCCATTTCAAGGCAAAAAGGGAGACACAATCATACACTAAGAAGCCATGAAATTGAAGAAGTTTTAAAGGCAATTTCTAGCACACAAAAACTAAAATCTCATACCATAAATTCATAAACCTTATGCATTATTTCGGCTACAAAAATGCTCCAACAGGCACAGGTTCAGTGGCAAACACAAGAAAACTAATGAAGCTCAGGGAAGGAACAATTTCATAAGAACATAGCTGAAGGAGAAGAGCTGCACGAGATTTTTGTATTGCCCAAATTCTATAGCATGCCATGGCAACTTGAGTAGAAGCACCCATGAAAACAAAAGCAGGGAGAGGTCCAGCTGTAACAAAAAGAACTAGAAGCAAGGGTTGATAATTTAGACTAATTTTTCCTCTCATTTTTAGACTGAAAGGATAGGTTCTGGTGGGGAGGCATGCAGCTAAAAAAAAAAGGGAAGCAAAATACCCAAAAGCCTACCTCTTCATAGCACTATAGAAGGGTATTGTCAATAGAGCAAGGATTAATACCTTCTCTTTTGTTGTATAATTCAATTCAACTAAACTAATCTTAGGCATTTGAAAGATATGTCATAATTTATCCTTTGATATGGATAATATACTATTAGTAAGGAATAATTAAGATTTTTTAATAATCGTTACTAAATAGTTATTCCTAAATTTTAAGATGAAGGATATGGGTAAAACAAAGTATATCTTTAGAATTAGGATCTAAGAGAATTGCTTAGAGAAATTAATTACTCTTTAACAAGAGAATCTTATTTAGAAAATCTCTAATTGGTTAAGCATGGAAGACTACAAACCTATTAATACCCCTATACTAAACGGGTGATGTCTAGATTATGAGATATGTCCTCAAATTGAATCTACATTTCAATAATGTAAAAAGTCTCTTTTTCCAACACTAGTGGTAGACTATATGCAATTATGTACATTTGTCAAACATTTATTAGTAATTGGCCATACCAATTAAATCCTAGTCAAGAGCATTAGAATGCTATGTGAACTATGTGAATTGGATAAGAGATCCAAATATAAGAAAATTAACTTTTGGATATATATTTTTGCTAAATAGTGGTATCATATCTTGGAATAATAAGAAGTATATATGTATTGTACTTTTTTTTTAACCATGGAAACAAAGTTTATTACAGGTTCTGTAACAATGCAAAAAGCTATATGGATAAAGAGGATCATGAAATACTTAGGGATCATTACTAGGACATTGAGTCAAATATTAATTAATTGTGATAGACAAGAAGCTATAACTTGGACTAAAGACCTTAAATATCATGACAAGAGTAAAAATATAGACACAAGAATGAGAGAGATCAAAAACATAGTAGAGTATTACTTCGTAATATATCTACGCTTAAAATGTTAGTTGATCCCTTAATAAAACCCATACTAAGATATTTGCATTAGGAAGATGTAAAGTCTCTTAGTAAGCGTAAGACATAGAGTATCACAGCCTATCTATAACTTAATTGCTAATGAAACAAATGTGTTATGCCATAATCATAAATAATATATACACAATGATAGTATGTTGTATATGTTAATAAGGTTGGTTCTTTAACATAACTAACCACCTTTGGCACTTATGAGGAGTAAACAAAGATGAGACATTTATATTCACTAAGTGAAGCAGCAAAAGTGCTAATATGGCAACAGGTAGGATTACAAAATATAAATTTGTTGCCTTGACCAAAAAAAAAAAGAGAAAGAAAGTTGAGATAAGATTCAAAAACATATAACTATATATGGATCAAATTATGGATTCCTATTATCCATATTCTCTTCTAAGTGCCATAAGAGGTGAGTGAAATGGTTGAATTTGAATTAGACACTATGTGTCTAGACTAATATCTATATGGTATTAATAAGCAAATCAAATTGACATAAACTCTTATAAAATAAGAGAAACATCCTAACATGCAATTTATGCTACATGTGTTTAATAACTGGAATTAGGAAGCAAGTAAATAAATTCCTCTATTATTGTGTGAGTCCTAGAAAGGATCAAATTCTATAAGAGATGCCCTTATGACTTTCACAATATCACAAGGGAGATGACTTAATGTTTACTATTACTATGATAATTTAACCTAAAGAAGTACTATTAAGAAAGCAACTAATTTTGACATGAAGGGTATGTAGGCAAAAGAAAGATTACTTGAAATATACACAACTATGCTAATATTTGAGGCATGCCTATTATGAAATTGTTTTTCAATAATATCATAAGTATAAATACTAAGCATATTAGAAGACAATCTCAGTAAAATTAAAATAAAAAAAAGATTAGATTTGCTATGAGTATAGAATATAGTGTATATGAGTAAATCCAGACATTTGAGGGACAATAAATAAATTTTTAAAGTATATCTAAGGGATGCATTTTTAATTCTGGTCCTTAAATGAGATTTCTAATGTAAGAGCTCTTAAAAAATTATGTCCAAATGGTCACAATAGAGTACTTAGTATGAAAGTCCAAAAAGAGAAAAAAAAATTTATATTATTTATCATATTATGTATGAGTAAAAAATTTTAAAATATATTGAGTCACCCATAATAAATTAATTTCTGACTTAACATAATTTCTAAGGAAAGGAAATTAGTTAGTTAATTAATTAATTATTAATTTGATTTTTTATTTTTTCAATTTTGGAATTCAAAAGGGTGGATTGGTTGTTATTATTATTTTTTTTATGAAATTATTTAATATTAAAAAAAGGGAGGGAAGTTATTTTTCAGAAAATAGAAAGAAGGGAAACTGATTATGTGCATGATCAGTTCTTTACTCTTTTCCTCCCTACACTAGCGGACAAAAGTACACAGGAAATATTTGCCTTTGAGAGAAACTCCAATATGCCTTCTTGGGTTGGCGTGCATCTATTGTAAATAGAGATCGTAGTCTCCTCGTGATTCCAATGTACAGTGTGTGAAACAAATGAGAAGGCCTCTTTTCCACAAAACCAATAAACCACCTTCCATCGAATTTCGTACCATCTCTTGCAGCTTCATTTGGGGGATCAAAAGTGCGCCATGCTTTTTTGCTGTCCAAATTAGAATTTTTGTGTAGATATAGGTTCATGCAAAAGTTAATATTTAATTCATACACTAAGGATTTAATTCATTACTAGCTTAGCTAATTGTATGATAAATTAATAAAAATTTATGAAAATGAGTACTTTATGTAGAATTTATTAACATATTTTCTTTGATGCCCTTTTAGTCATTTCATGCTTCAACTAAATGTGCACTATCTAATTCTTAAAATTAAATTTGAATGAGAAATTAAAATAAAATAAAAGAAAATTCTCTTAAAATATAGGTCAAATTATTTTTTTTCCTTGTACTTACACTCAATTTTTAATTGGAAAAAACTTACTTTTAATTCCTTAATTTTACATGAGACTTTACTTTTATTTCTTAATTTCTTAATTTTATTAAATTCTAATTTAGTCATTTAACTTCATTTAAGGTGTCACTTTCATTCCTTAAGTTTATTTAATTTTAATTTAGTCTCATAACTTTACCTTATATTTCAATTTTGTCCCTTAATTTTATTGGGTTCTAATTTTGGTTTGAACTTTACCTTAAATTTCATTTTTATTCATTAATTTTATTTTGTCTCTATTTGACTCTCAATTTTCAAAAACTACTCATACATTTTTTTTCTTCAAGACTATCAAATTAAAATATTTTAAATATGTAGGCTTTATATAAATTACGAGTTAAGAGATAAAAGTAAAATTTGAAATAAAGTTAATGGATTAAATTGGAACCAAATAAAAGTAAGGAATGAAAGTGAAATGTAAAATAAAATTAAAAGATAAAAATGAAACTTTAAATAAAGTTATGGAATTATATTAGAATCAAATAAAGTCAAAAGATAAAAGTAAAATATAAGATAAAGTTAAAGGACCAAATTAAAAATAAATAAAATTAAAGGACAAAAGTAAAGTTTTAGGTAAAGTGTATTTTTACCCTTTTAATTTGATCTCTATTATTTAAAAGTTTGTAATTAAATCTTTATAGTATAAAGAATTTTAAATTCAGTCCTATCATTAAACTTCTGCTAGTGTTTTCTTAAATTTTGTTGGTGTAATAAATAATGTATTATCTCAACATTCCAAATATGTATGATTTAAACTAATTCACCTAAAATGGCTTCCTATAATGAGATGTCAAGGGGGTATAAGTATGTTAATTCTTACATTGGTGTCAACTTATATCTTTTTTATGTGTTATATTGTGTGAGAGGGAGGGGAGCTTATTAAGTGAGAGAAGTAATTTTATATATGTGAAAGGTGAGAGGTAAAAATAATCATCCTTAAATCATAAATCAACAATAAAGATTAATGTGTAAAACAAAACCGATTAGAATCAGACCATTGCTTATGATAAGCTTTCTCAGTAGCATTGGATTGTGAAGTGAGATCCGCTGGTTTGGGTTCTACAAGAGCCAAATCTTTTTCTGAAATTGTAAGGTACATATTTAGGGACTCCTTCCAGTCATCATAATTGGTCCCATTAAGAGTCTTCACAAGTGATAGTTGCTGGAAAGCTGAAACCGAAATTTAGACAACAAAATTGGAAATATTTCTTCGTCATTTCTTACGTAAAAAACCTCTTTTCATTTGATGGGCTCCGCCTCCCCCCTTCCCAAAAATTAAAAAACACACACACATATATATATAAAACAAAACCAACGTGAGGTTGGTCAAGGTGGTAGGCATTGTTTTGAAAATCAGACTGGATCGGACCGGATCAGCCGATTCGACTGGGAATCGATCCCTGGTCCGGTCCAGTTAGCCCTCAGAATCGGAGAGCTTGAGAACCGGTCAAGTACTGGTGAAATCTCGAAAAATCGGTCGAGTTACTGATTGAACTAGTTTTGTATTATTTAGCAAAATTAACAAAGTTTCAGTTCAAACCCTGGTTCTCTTGGGGAGCTAACGCGCCACTACCATTGAGCTAAAATGTATCTCTATTTATAATATGCAATATTTAATATATAACCTTTATTATAATTCTATTTTAAAATAATAAAATGAATAATAATTGATTCAAATTTTGACCATTAACAGGATGAACAATATATTTTTTATTAAATTATTATTATTGTCTTGTTTATAATCTAAAATTTTAATATAATAAATAAAAAATAAAATTAAAATTCATATAATTTTTATTAAAATTATGTAAATATATTTAAACAAATTAAAAATTAAAAATTATGTTATGTATAGTTTATTTTTATGTACAAATCATATGTACAATTAGTCAATACATTTTAAATTGTATTAATATTTATTTGTTATTATGTATTATCTTAAATTTTTAATATATATATATATTTAATTATCACCGGTTCGACCACGGTTGAATCAATAAAACGTAAACCGGTGACTTCACCGATTTAATGCGTGTTTGGCTATACATTAAAGAAGGAAGAAACGTGGTTTAGGCAGAAGCAATAAATTGTTGCTTTTGGATAACAAGGGTTGCAAACATGATTTTCCTTTTCTCTAACGCATAGCTAAACACATATTTAATGACTGGTTCGATTTTTAAAACATTGGTGGTAGGTGCCTTGGCCCCTTAACCAATGGTCTTGGGTTCAAACCCTGGGAATGGAAACACCTTGATGGGAGACACCATAGCCCCTTCGGAGATCTCTTCAGTTGAACTAAATTAGTCGAGTACCTAGTAGGACCCAGATATCGGTGGATTCAATCCAAAAACCAAAAACAAAAAAAACAAAACTCCTAACTCTTAACAAAACTGTAGCAGTAAAATTAGCAAGTAGCAACATGATAATTTCTTGAAGGAAATAATTACTATATTCCTATATTATTATTTATACTTTGATAAATAAATAAATTAAATTATATGAAAAAAATATAAATAACAATAATATTAAATGCTCAGTTCCACAAGAATCTTTCTAATTTAAGTCACAATTTAGCTGTTGCGTTAAATAGATGTTACTTTAGCACTAAGAAAAGAGGTTATTTACGGCATGCATTTACCAGGGCTTTAAAAATACCGCCAATAAATGCGCAATGAGCCGCAGCGGATTCAACGGCAGTGAAGCCACGGAGAAGGATCTTATAATTAGAGGAAATTCAAGAAAAGAAAATGAGGTGAGTGAATTTAATTTAAAATAACAAAAAATCAAAACATACCGTGTCCCCCACCCAAATGCAGCGGGAACCATGCTCTTAATTTTTCCCCCCGGGTGCCGTCTACTCTCATCACCTTTCACTCTCGGGCCTCCCAAAGCCTTGTCACTTTCAGTAATCTCCCAAACCCTTCTCACTTTCAGTACTCTCCATTGTTGATTTCACTCAAAACCACATTGCTTTCACTCTCCCAAACCTTCATCGCTTTCACTCTCACAAACTCTCGTGTTATCGTTTATTTCTACTCCTAAACCCTTTCTCCGTAGCTAATTTCGCCCAAATCTTTTGTCCATTCGCTGATCCGACCATACTCTCTATCTTTGTCGCAGGTAAGTGAACTGCGCTCTCAATTTTTCAACTTCTCCTTCCATTCTTGCGGTTTCTCTATCATTCTTTGGGATTTCAATTGACCCATAAAGAGTACTTTTTAGATCCCTGCCCTTTTGGTTTAGAATTATTAAGTTTCTTCCTTATTTTTCCAAAAGGAAAAAAAATTCTTTTACTGACTTTATATATATCTACCTTCTGTTATAGAATATGCTTTAGCTTCCTCTCAACTTCACCAACAACACAAAATTGACCGCAACGACAGAGGTATGTTCCTTCATTTTTGTATTCTTGTCACAGTTGATTTAGCTGGTTATATTGAGGTTCTGATGGATTTTTTTTTTCTTTACTTCTGTAATATTTAAATTGAATTCTTCAGTTTTAGAGATAATTTCAATGTTATTTAAATTGCTTCAATTTGTTTGAGTTTAAAACTTTGAAGTTGTTTTGATTCTGTTTGGTATAAGTGGAGGAGTATTGAAAGCAATAACACTTTATATAATGGAGTTTATTTTGTGTGTGTTATTATGAAGCAGATAAGTGTTAGAAGCAATGTTGTTAAACCCGGACCGGTGAACCGGCCGGTCTGGAACAACCTCAAAACCAACTTGATTAAGGACCGCTCAAAGTTGGTCAACAACCAGGTTGGAAACTGGTGCTTGAATGGGCGGTTGGACTGGTGTGCAACTCTTCGAAATAATATTTCGCAAAATTGGCTCCCCCAATTCTCGAACCCCTGGGTGTCCAGCGTCAAACGTGCAGCTCCTCCACTACGCCAAAAAGCTTGTGCAACTCTTCGAAATAATATTTTGCAAAATTGGCTCCCCCAGTTCTCGAACCCCTGGGTGTCCAGCGTCAAACGTGCAGCTCCTCCACTACGCCAAAAAGCATTATTAATATTCTGATGCAATATTTGATATAAGTTCTTTTTCAATGATATATTTTACCAAAGCAAAATTGCAGCCACCCGTCTCGAACCCATGTGCCTTCATTAACATTGAAAAATTCCAACCACTAATCCAAGCTACATAGGTAGTTTGATAAGCACAATATTTAATATAAGATCTTTTTTCTTATTCTATTTTAGCAAAGTAAAATAATCAAAATTGATTCAAACCTTAACCATGAATGTGATAACCAACATGATTTTTATTAAATTATCATTGTTAGCTTATTTAAAATTATAAAATTTTAATATAATAGATAACAAGTAAAAATAAAAGTCATATAATTTCTATTAAAATTATGTAAATATATTTTAAATAAACTAAAAATTAAAAATTATGTTATGTATGATTTATTTTTATGTGTAATTAATCATAAAATATTTTAAAATTTATTAGTTATTATTTATTATCTTAATTATATATATAATAATATATAATATATATACATATTTAATTATTACCGATTCGACTACGGTTTGACCATGGTTCGACTAATGAATCGTGAATCAATAACTTCATCGGTTCAATGACCGATCCGATTTTTAAAACATTGGTTAGAAGGAAAGTTGGGAAGCTTTTTCTTTTGCGAAGAACGTGTATGATTGAGAATTTAATAATTTAATCAATATTTAATAGATGTTTCTAACATATTTTATTATTCACTCTTGGCACCATAACTTAAACTTGCTTACATAGTTTTCTTGGATTTGATCTTTAAAAATGGAAAAATGACATGACCTGGTTATGGATGGAGGGGGAACCTTATATTGCAAATTTACCCAGCTTGCTTAAGCTATAACACATTTGAAATGTTCTTTTTGTTTTCTTGTTCTTTTCCATAGAAAACCTTGAACTTTTTTCTTTGTTTTTTTAAATTTTTATCCTCACCAATAGCAATGATCAGTGTTGGAGATCTAAGTTTTGCCTTCAATATTGCCCAGTGGTAACTAAATAGTGAAACACAGACTTTTAAGCAAGCCCCATTCTTCTGCACTTGATGCATGTGTCTGTAAATGTAATGATTGATGATAATTAGATATGCGTCTTTCTTTTTCTCCATCCTCGCTCAGAATATCTGATTGCATATCTACATTTGCTTATATTTATCAATGGTATACGGTTGAGTAACATTATCTATTGAATGTCTCAAACTGTATATAAAACATCACAGCTGGTGAGATATTTGATAATTTAACTGAAGATATTCTTATGTTCAAATCTCATTATTGGAAATTGGAAGTGAATGAAGATATTCTTATTATGTAAAGACAGGAGCAAAGACTATGCCTTTCGTTAAGGCTTGACCATAGAAATCCTGTTTATTGCTACGTCCTTCATTGTATTAAATTTTTTTTTTTTTTTTGCGGTTTTATAATTTCTTTTATAAACCCTTCGCCATAGACTTTTCCTTCAATTTTAAGACTATATATATATATATATATATATATATATCTTTTTCTCTCTTTCTTTTCCCTCTCTATTCCTCCCCCTATTTTTGCTGATTCTACATAAGATGGTAATTTCTTGGTCTCAAACACTTAAGGGCCCAACCGCAAACCTTGTACTTCAGTCTTCAAAGCATCTCAACTGGATTCTTGAAAGAAGGTAGAATATTAATCCTGATGTGCCAGAACATTGATGATTTTAACTTTATATTTCTTTCCTACGAATAGGATCATCATCTCAATAATGACTTTTAAAACACTCAAGAAAAGCCCTAAAAATCTCCAAATAAAGCAACATAGACTACACCTCAATATATTAACACTTCACTATGCAGTTAAAACTACTAAAATTAATAATAAACCACAGTGACAAATATTATGCAGACACAAACATTGAGGACAACTGAAGATATGATGAAATTTAATATAGGGTTCCCCAATTGCTTTGATTGTTATTATGATGATGATGATGATTATTATTATTATTATTATTTCTAGCTTTAGAGTCCTCAATATTTTTTCTCTATACAGCAAGAGACAAGGAGTCTCTGAAATCCCTAGCTTACATAGTGCCAAGAATTCACTATGCTGATATAGCACTCATTTTCTATGGGAATTTTACTTGAAGAAATAGAAGAAATCATAGATAATGGAAAATATATAATATTGAATTTAGGTATCTTTGTTCTTAGTGGAATCATACTCAGGTCTAAAGATCCATTTGCAGTAATAAAGCATTTTGAGATTGACTCATCCACTGTATTCGGTTGCTTTGCTGCTATTCTTGGTATTCAATGTATAGTTTTCTTCAGCAATTTTGTTCTGTTCATACTGCAACTGCTATGTTATGATCATGTCAAAAGCTAATGTGGAATTCCATCTCCTATCTATTTAGAATTTCTGAAGTTTAATATATCTGAAGAAGCACATGACTCTTTTCCTTTAGATGTACTCATGAATCTGAGTTGTCCATTCTGTAATGTTTCATGTAGAGTGCAGGCTTTCTAATGTTTCCTCTATATCTCATTACTCATTGTGGTGCTGGATATTCATTGAATTAAGATTTAAATATTGTTTTTCTTTTGCAAAAGATTGTGAGCTATTATGCCTTAATACATGTACTAGTTTCCAATATAATGAACCAATTTTATAATGTGTGATCGTGTCTTGCATATGATGTTATTTGATTTGTAACTGTGCTAAAGCTTGTCCTTTCATATATTTATTTTGCACATATAAAAGGCAAAGCAAGAGGCTTAGTGAGCATATATTCATTTGCACGAAAGTTAAAGCAAAGTGAAGAAACAGGTATAGATCATGAATTTAAACTGTTTTTTATGCTTCAATGATATGCTTTTCAAATTTTGGAATGTACTGGGAATCCCAAAGGTTTGGCATAATATTGCATTCATAGTTTTTACTAAATTCAATTATCTTTCTCCTTATAATTGTTAAAATAGAACTAACTTAATCGGTTGGCTGTAGAATTTAAAATGAAAGTACAGTTGAATCTTAGCCCATGAAATGATGACTCCAATCTCAATCTTTCAATATTAATCAATCTCATGGATTCACATAATTAAATAGCAATTTGTATGTGATAGAACCTTTCTGATTTCTGAAGAACTAATATTTGAATACTCTCAATGGCTGTGAAAAGCATCTAAAAGTTAAAGATGCAAGCAGGTTTAATGTATGTTAATTGCTGACTGGCATGCTTCATGTAATTAATTTGTGCCTACTAGGCTTTGAACTGAGATTTGCAGGCATCCATTTTGAATAGATAAATCCTACTCATATTTAATATTAATGGTTGAGACCTTGCCATAAGGATAATGGGTTTGTTTGAGAATTGAGAAAGTTATAATTAAAAAGATTATTTCTCAGTACCTTTCAATGATCACTGTCACGTTGCCATTTGATTCAGTGGAGGCTTATGCCTTATCTTGATTGGCTCCGAATCCATTCTTGGTCAAAACCTATTAGCTAGATGTTATATCCTTCTGTGTTTAGTGGCAGCCCTAAGATTCCATACTTTTATCGAACAACATGGGAAACTAGAGGTGCCATTTTGAATTTTAAGCCTAGTTTTCTTTCATTGTTGTTGAATTTTACCATATTCTAATCTTTAGGATATAAAGAACACAATGGAAAAGTGGGGGTGCCAAACAAAAACACCCTACAATTTTGTGTTCTTTAGTCATGGTAATGTTGGTTCCTAGTGTTGAATTTACTGTTATGTAAATGTTTTGAATTATATGTATAAATAAGCATAATTCCTGCTAAATAATTAACAACATTCTAGCATATTATTAAGGCCACAATATGGAATATACACAAACAAGCATCATATATACTGGGTAAGTAACAAAACATAAATCCACATTCTGTTCGCAATTTTCTGAATCAAAAGCTGCCTCATCCCTTGAGCTGTATATTACTTCTTACCACATATCTGCCTCTATGTCAGCATGCTTCATATTGACAAATTTGGTATCATTATAGGGAACAGCATGCATAAACTTATGATTTTCTCCTAGTCATTATTTGTGATAAAAAATTAAAAGAAAAAAAAGAGTGATTATGTGGACCCCCAAATCAAAGTGGACTATTTTCCTCTTTATAATTGAATCCAACACAAAACTTCAACTTGTTGGCCAATTGTTAGTTAATTTTTTTAGTATTTTATAGTGATGTTGGATGCACTTGCAAGATGATGATAATGATAAACTAAACATAATATGCTTTTGCTATTTTTAATACATGGCTTCCTAAGCTTATGATGGAGCCTATTCATGTGATATGAAATCTCTTTAAAATCTATATGTCATTAGTCGTAGTTTCTTCTTTCTGTCTTATACAGTATGGAGTATATTTTAGATCAACCTTCATAGTCTTAGTTTCTTCACAACCAAAGCAGAAACTGCACCTGCGAGGGTGCAGCCTTTGCTGCTACTGTTCTGATTTGGCACCATTTTGCGACTATAATGTTCATAAAGCATCCATCCTTCAAGTCAATTCTTAAATCAAGATATAGAAGTCACTGATCAGGTTAATTAGAGATTAAAGTGACTTTTAAGATCAAGGCAAGAGACCAATCATGAACCTATAGGGATTTGCAAAAAGAAGAAGGAACCATGAAAGACCAGAACTTTCCTATGTGGTGACAGCAAAATCCAACCTTACAATAACATGTGGCATACCTTACTTTGCAATTTCCTAACCAATTGATCCCAAACCACCTCTAACAAACCTTAATTACCTAAGTACCTGGTTCTAAGCTATATCAAGAATCTCTAACATTGAACATGTTAAACCTCCAAAAATGAACTTATTACTTATGACAGCAAATTGCTTATTACACCCACAAGTGGGCTATTAAAAATGAGTTACTCCATACCAAAATCAACTAAACCTCGATCCGTAGGCAAGTTATAAATGCCTAAAAACACTTGTCCAAGCTCCAAGATCTATGCCCAAGCTAGAGATGTAGAATATAACCACGCCAAACCCCAGCTATACACATACTAACACAATTCATAAATTTGAGAGCAACTTTCTTCTAAATCAAGGATGTTCCACATACTCCATTTGACCAAATGGAATCCAAGTGACCCCAAATCTGTCCTAGCAATTTTTAAATGTCAAAGTACACTTGTTCATTACATAAAATCTACAAAAACACTAACAATAGTCATAGCCACCATGCCAAACTTCAAGTCCTACCCATATCATCTTATAACAGCAAAGGTACCATAACTTATAGGGTTCTAGATACACAAATTGGGCAAATGGAGTCCAAGACACTTCAACCCAATTCTCAAAGGAGCTTATTCAAGGCAGTAGCTTTTCAAAATGCTTTAAATAGCCTAAGTGACTATATCAAACCTCCTTAAAAACAAAAGCCCATTTTCCAAGAGCTCCTAAGCATAAGTGCAATACCATGCAGACCTTAACCCTAAGGCTCCCAATACACATTCCTAAGTGCGATATCACATGTAATTCATTTTTTTCATGGCTGGACTGAGATTAGGAAGTTTTTTATGTTTTTGTGTCTTTTCCTCTATCTAATAATCAGGAAGTTGTAGATAATGAGTAATTATGTTATCTTTATGATGTAGCTGTGTTTATGTATGTAGAATGCATATGCAAAGATCATTTGTCTTCATTATCGTTTCATTTATTAACTAGAACTCTCTTTTAAACTGAGGTGTTACTTCTTTGAGATTGGGACAAATCATGTGTTGTTGTGACTTGTTGTACCTTGGCATTCATATTATCTCTCAATAGCGTAAGATTGATTTCGTTCATGATGTAATTAGCATTTTCGTGTGCAGTAGGGTGCTTTTTACACTAGTATTGCATGTTAAGGAAGCATGGATGGTGTGTGTTTGATTTTCATTAGTTACATGAAGTGCATTGCTCAAGTGAATGGTTTTTTAAAATTTTTTTTTTCTTTGGATTAAAAAAATAACCAAATGAACATGCAGATAAAGTTAACACTTGCTATCATGCAAAGTATTGCAATTCTATGGACATTGCTAACTATTTTAAATATATTTAAAATTTAGTTTCCAATTGCACCAAGCTAGAAAACGGTTTTGTTCTATCTGATTTTTTGGCTTTTTTACCAATTAATTAAAAGGCTATACCATCCGATGGGAATAGACGAAGAGTACAATAAACATTATTTCAATCTGTTAGCTAAGGCTTTTGAGTTTTATATATTGTGTGATTCATAAAAGAGAAAAAAAAAAACTATTTGCGCAATCTATTTGTCTATCAAGTTCAGCAATTTTACATTGACTTTTAAAAGTCATTTGGATGAGCAAACTTTGATGAATTTTTCGTAACCAATGTACCAAGTTACATAGTTATGAAATTTTTATGTTATTAATGTATATGTTTATTATATCCAGTAAAAAATTTGTTAATTTTTTTAATTCATTGGGTTAGGTAAACATAGACATTTTCTTAGGTTGTTCAAATTTGGTATTTTGCTGTTTTTCAGATTTAGTTAGAAGTTTGATTCTGAATTCCGTTTGTAGAATTCTGCACCAATTTTTCAATTCATATTGTAGAATTTTCTTGCACAAATTGATGAGGAGTTTAATTTTTATTTTTGCACTATAGTTGTTCATTTGTATGTCTTCAATGTTGAGAAAAATTAGTTTGACTTTTTATGCACACTTGCAATGATTTTTTTTTTTTTAACGCAACATAGTTCAACAACGTACAAAATTGCACTAGTCCATGTATGATTTAACTCTTTAAATTTGGCCATAATATTTTGTTTTATTAATGCATATTTACCTAACTTTTTTTAATTATCTAGGGAGCTATTCGTGATCCGCGTCCTTTATTTTCCTCAAGTCATGCACCAGATAGTTAAGGAATAATTATATTTTTCCTTTTTGGGATATTTTATGAATATTTTGTAGTGTTTTTTTAATTTTAGATGTTTAGTTAAACATTATGCACAACTTATATATTTTTTTAATTTTTGTTGAAGAAACAGATCTACTATCTGTATTCTTCCTTGACAATTATGATGTATATATGTAATGATTTAGTAATGGTTTTTATTTATAATTTCATTCAGATGTTAAAAATGATTGTTATATGATTTGAATTATTAGAGGTTGATTTAGTAATGCATCTAGTGGAAATGTATACCCCAAAAAAAAAAACTGTATGCATACCCACATTAAAAAACATTAGCAGTGATTTTCAAACAGTGGCTAAATGCCATTAAGTGTCCTTATCAATCTTAATATAACCACCACAAATCATAACCATAACCACCACTAAATAATCATGAAAACTAACTCTTTTTGGATATTGTATGGTAGTTTCTGACTACCACTAACAGACACATCAATTGTCACAAAAAGCATGAAGTAGCTAACTTCTATGTTACATTTGTGGTGGTTCTTGAAAAATGGATCCTCTAAAGTTACTTCTTCACTTGAAGCGAGGAAAGAGATAGAGAGGGAGGGTCTTGTCTGTCTCTCTCCTCGCTTCAAGTGAAGTAATTTTAGACGATCTGTATCTTTCAAACTGTCAATATCACATATTTTAAGAGCTACAAAATGTGTGAAATAACTAATTTCTCCATTCAATTTGCGGCCGTCAACAACCGATGGAAATTGCATTATAACTGTTGCTATCGTTTAGCAAAGTTATTCTCGTAGTTAAGAAATAATTGCTGCTAATTGAGTAGCGAACTTTGCAACAGCAGCATTTACTCAACCGTTGCTAAATGTAAAAATGACCACCATTAAATGTAGGTATTTTTTTTTTCGGGGTAGTGTAGAATTTAGATATAGATAAATTACTACTATTAATAGGGTTATGCTTAGAGCATGAGGTTTCTAAGTCTTGTCAAATGAAATGAATTCACTAGCACCCGTTGACTATTCATAAAAGAATTCGCCTGAATATCGGTGAATTCTTTCCTTCCCTAACCTCCCATCCACTCCCCAATCTCTCTCCTCGTACTGGCCATCGCATGGTTCCAATACCTAGCTTGTAGTGGCTATCACAACCATGGCGATTCAAGTGCCAGCACAATCCTTTGGCTTCACCTGCAATTCCAAGTATAGCTACGATGTTTTCCCATGTTTTAAAGGTGAAGATATTTGCCACTCCTTCATTAGGGCTCTCTACGATGATTTACACGTGAAGGGAATCAACACCTTTATAAGGAAACATATCTCACCTCAGCTTCTTAGAGCCATCGAGAAATCGAGAATTTTGGTTATTGTCTTCTCTAAGAACTATGCGACTTTCACATGGTGCCTTAATGAACTTGCCCACATCATTCAGTGTAAGGAGAAGAACCATCTTATTATGCCCATTTTTTATAAGGTGGATCCCACGGACGTACAGTATTAGAGAAATAGCTTTTGAAGAAGCCTTGGCTACTCATGAAAATAGGTTTAGAAATGACATGGGGAAAGTGTGCAAATGGAGGTCTGCTTTGTCTCAAGCCGCTCGTTTGTCATCGGGCTGGCTTTTCGAAGATGGGTAGGTGGATATATATTATTTTCTATTTAGGTTTCACTGACAAAGTTACAAAAAACTTAAAAACTCCATTTTGGACTTTCACAGAATACAATATCAATTAGCTTGCTTAGCGATTTTCTTTTTTACTTTAGTACTTGAAAGTCTTTTTTTTTCCAATTTATCCTTCTAGATGTACTAGAATAATGCTATGTGATATTTGGAGGAGCAAATATTCTTTATGGTTAAAACAAAATAAAATTCTCAAGTATTGAAGTAATGCAAAAATTTTTGAGAGAGCTAATTTATAGTGATGTTATTTTAATAGAGGATGAAAATGGGATTTTACCAAAAAAATTATGATAAATGAGAAAAAAATGACATTTGCATGAAGGATTTTCATAATAAAAAATTGCATTTTAGTAGATACAAATTTGAGTTTATTGAAAGGATTGTTGAAGATGCATATAATATGCTACCTCCTCCGAAAATTTCTCCTATTCAAAGAAAGAGTATTAATTTTTTGTTACTTTCATTCATTCAGGCCTTACATCATCCGTAACAAAAATTTATCCTCCAAAAAGGCCCTTCAAAGAGGGAGAGATGTGACGTCTGTTGCTTTACATTTTTTTTTTCTTTGGATGTAATTTTTAGTTGTAGTTTACTATTACATGCAAGAATGATACGGTGACATGAGCAAAAACCAATGGCATCAATGTCACAAGCGACAAAACAACAAAATTGTGGCATCTTTTAGTTTCGGTGAACTATTTTGCTTTACTTGTTATAGGCTATTGCCTCTTTTGTCCTGTTTTGTTGTGGTTTAGGCTTTTGATGCAAGTGATGCATGGTGACCTTTGTCTTGAAAATGAAGTTGGTTTTCACATCATGGCTTGGAAGTCTGTTTGGCTCAATAGACCCAACTTGAAAAGTAAATGAGCCCAAAAATAATCAAGAAAAAAAAGTCTATTTAAAAAAATTTAAATATAAAATATGTCAAATTTGGACTTTTTGTTAAACTCAACCCGAGCTTGGATCATTTAAATATGTTAAAAAAATTTTTATTTAGTACTACCTTTATTTACTTGGTATACATTTGTCAATTTATCTCTAAGAGTCTTAGAGGTGAAATTTTCACGTGTGCCAACATAGGTATTGTGTTATTATTTTCAGTGAAAATACAATAAATTAGAAGAAATAGCACATAACAAAATAAATCGATCCAAAGTGCAATGCTGACATCGATATTACATCTCTTCTTTCATGCAAAATCTACCATCCGTCTAACACATGTTTTCAAATTCTACTCCAAACTATATAATTTTAAAAGGTACTCTTCATATTGATGTTGTATTATTTAGTGAAAAAATGTCATCCTCTTATATTGACTGGACTAACTTTTTTGGGACACTTTCCTATAAAAATTTTTTATTTTTTATTTTTTTGAAGTATTTGATATTCCATCCCTACCAGTAAGATATAGGTATTTCCCTGAAAGAGCTAATCATAATAGACAGATTTATCTTAAGATTATAGAGAATAAATCGCTTTGTTCCCCCTCGCCTATCTAATCTTCTTTCTCTGCAGGAGACTACTCTACTCCCTCCCTACAATTAAGATCTTAAATTCTCTCACATTTGTTATAATATCTTTCATACGAAGGTTTTTATGTGAAAAGAAAAATAGATGTGATGAGGCCTAGGCCAAAAATTAAAAAAGAACAAAAGAAAGGCCCAGATCCAAATTTTGTGCAATTTTGTTACTGGCTTGGCAGCTCATTTTTTAATAAACCCAACCCTTGATCAAGTTCTCTCAAAGGCATTGTAAATACAGGCCTTGTAATCCTCAGTGAAACGAACCACATGATCTCTTGAGCTTTGCGAAGATCAATTTACAATGACAAAACAGTTTTTGGTTCCTCCAATAACTAAATGCCTAAGTATTCTATATTTTATTTCATATAGCTGCATAATGGTTTGAATTATAGAGATAACCACGTAAACTTATTTTGAATTGTAATAGGTGAGAGTAGAAACAAAAAGAATATTTTTTTTTCAAAAGCTTCCTGAGCTATTTTAACAATTCTAGTTAGTTGTATGGGTAATATATATATATATATATATATATATATATATTTCAACAAAACTATTATCTATCAAGACATATGATAAATATAATTGAGAAACGAAACATAAGTAAGAAGATATACGGTTCTCTTCCCTTCATATATTACCAGTTTACAATTACAATGCATTAAAAAAACTATAGAGTAACGAGAATTGTCAACTGATTTCCCTTACTGAAATTAGCGATCACTGTTTCCCCAAAAAAAATTTCCTGTTTAGTGTTTGATAGTTAATAATACAAAAATCTCCAAACATACTTACCCATGGGAAAAACCATCTTTGTTCTGTTATACGAAAGAAAAATTTGGTGTCCTTTAATTCTCCTACAATACATGAAAGGGAAAAGAAAATTAATAATAAGCAAAAACCTTGAAACGGCAATTAGTAGGAATTAGAGGCTCACCTTGTCCGTGTCTGTGTTATAAAGTTTTCCTTTATCAGTAGGCTTGAACTTCCTCATAAAGTTGGTTCACTAGGAGAAGAAGCTATTGCTTTTCGTTTCAACGAAGTTCTTGGAACATTCATGGAAAGCAGAGAAGACTTGAACTGGACATTCTCCATGTTTGTTTGCTGCTTGTACACATAAACTCCACAGTTAACCATGGACAATTCTCGTGATACACATGTGGCTTCTATTTCCACATCATTCCAATCCCATTTCAGAAACCTATGAAGGCCGTTCCACTTTTTGTCCTCCAAAACCTCTCTTAGATCGATTACAGACACATGACCTTCTATAATTGCATATAATTTCCTTTCTATTTTCTGACCATTGATGCTCATACAAATATGGAAGAACCTTGATCTCACACTCATATTCGCTTTCTCCAACTCAAATGCTATGATAACATGAGGGAAATTCCCACGAACATGAAAAGACAAGGTCCCTCCTTTGCAGCAATCGTCGAACCAATCTGGAAATGCTGTCGCTGGCATTTTGATTTGCAAGCCATTGATCTCCTTCCTTGCCTGATGTACCAAAACACCAAAGATCAAAGCCGTCTTTCGGACTTGAAAACAACATATAAAAGAATGAAGAGAAAATTCCATATAGGTGCACTTTCAATTTAGTCGTCTATAGATATTTTCTAATAATTTAATCTCCCATTAATTAAAATGTTTTCAATGTTACATTTCTATACCTCTATGTCCATAAATTAATTTTGAACCTAACAGAATGCATATTAACGTGTATGTAACACATACTTAACTCACATTAATAAGAAGCTCCAATTATGATTTGATTTCAAGAAATTCACAAGTTCCATACCTTTAAAATTCACCTACACAACCATAATTTTATGCACAGTGTGCGCTGTGTGCGTGCTAGGTGTGACTATCACTTAACTAGTGCCATGCAAGCGGAAAAGTTCAACTCAGCAATCTATTAACTTGTACATCAACTTGTGGGTAGAGATAGAAGAGAAGCTGGAAGGACAATGTTAAAAGCATTTTAAGGAATGGAAAACTAAATTAAAAGAAAATAAAGGTTTCTTTTTCAAAAGTAAAGGTGCTTTGAACATGAAATAATAAATCTGATGAGATGAAAGGAGGATTCGATGAAAAAAAATTTCTAGTCAACTGTCAAGAAATGAATTGAGGATCATTTTGAGAAAATAGAAAAACAAAATTGTATCTACATCCCAAATGAAAATTACCAATAGCTATCTTACCTGTCACACTTGTATTTATTTTGATTAATTTAACATGAGAAGAGAAAATAAAAAATAAAAAAAGAATGAGAAAAACCTGAGACCATAAATGGCCAAATGACTCTGTAGTTAATGATGTGCAATACTCTGCCTCTATAATCTTCAACTTTGATGGTAACTCTGGTATGTCTCTTAGCCTCTTGCAATTATTCACTGACAGGTTCATCAGATTAGCACACTCTTTAATGCACTCAGGAAGGGACATAAAATCATTCCCTGATAAAATCAATTCTCGTAAATTCGGAAAACAATTCAAAGTTAGGTGAAGATCTTCATCTATTAGACAACAATTTTGGAGACATAAGGTCTCTAATTTTGTGCAGCTAATAACTGGCTGGCTCTCTTGCATTAATATCTTAAATGATTTTCTGCTACGAGGTCGACTGTCTCCCAACACAAGACTCCTCAGATTTTGTAACGTGAATAAACTGTTTGGAAGCTCTCCAAGACTTTTGCAGGAGCTCACATATAAAAATTCAAGCCCTGTAAGATTTCCAATGGAAGGTGGGAGCTCTTTAATAGCAGTGTCTCCTGCAAAAATATCCCTTAGTGCATCCATCTTTCCCACTATATGTGGGAAGTAGTCAAGACTCTTGCAATAAGAGAGGTTAAGGAATTCAAGCGATGCCATCTTGATTTCATGTGGAAAGCTTCTGAGTTTGGGGCAGCCACTAACATCCAATCTGACCAGCTTAGACAAAGATCCCACAGAATCATGAACCTTGATCAAATTGTGACACTCACCAAAAACCAATTTTTTTAAATTTCGAGCATGAAATATATCAGGTATTTCAATTATGAATTCACAACCCGAGAAATCCATATATGTCAAGTATTCAAACCTCTGCAAAACAAAAAAGTAGATAATTTAATTAACAGTAAGTATCAAGAAATATTAATTTTTGAGTAAAATACACCTACAAAAATCTCTTTGTATTTTAAAACAAACCCACACTCACAACTCTAATTTTAAAAAATTTAAAATAATTTCTAAAAGTCAACGTTTAACTCTATGTTATATATTTAAAAGCCCCAAAATATCCCTAAATAAGTTCTCCTATATTTTTAAAACTTAATTTGCAACAATAATTTCTCTTAATTTTTAAAATATACAATAATCTATTATGAAAAATAATAAAAAGTTGATTATATTGACATTCTATCAATATAATAATTTTTCCTGCACTAACATACTATCACAAAATTTATAAATTAAATTTAAAATATATTAAACCTAATTAAAGTGTCCTTTTTCTTTTTGCTGGTTTTAAAGTGTAAGTTTTTTCATTTTAATGTAACTTTTTCCTTAATTAGAATGTTTTGTGTCCAATACACCATCCTATATTGCATGCTAAATGGGTTAGGAAAATTATCAGTATTCATTTAAATAGAGTGACTATTAATTAAATAAGTGAGTGTCACATTTAGAAGTTGTCTTGACAATTTTACCTAGAAGATGGTATCTTAGAATCTCATCTGTATGAATATTTTTATCTTGGGTATTAGAAATATATTTCACATGATAAATTTTCCATGTGAAAATGTTTAAAAGACCATAAATTATTATATTAATAGAATATTAATGTAATGATGAATTTTATCATTTTTTTTTAAATTGGACATATGCATATGCTTTCTTTTTGTAGAAAGATATGCATATATGCTTTTAAAAAAAATAAGAGAAGTTATTGTATGTTTTAAAAATATACGAGAAAAACATATAACAAAGTTAAATATTGAATTTTGATAACAATTATGTTAGACTTTTTTAAATTAGAATTATATGCAGCTTAATTATTATAAAAATACAAGGAAGATTTTTGTATATTTAAGAAATAAAGGAAAGGTTTATGTAAGATTAGAATAAACAGAAAGAAAGTTGGAGTATTTTATCCTTGATTCTTAGGGGCAAACTATAGATAAAAGGATTCGATTAAAAAATAATTATAGATAAAGGAAAAAAAGCAAGTACGTTGAATGGCTCCCCTAGTCTGACATGACTATGACGTAACCTGAAGAAAATTAGCCTCTCAGGATAAAAATCTGGTGGTAAAGTCATAGAAGGATATCCCTCCCAATCAAGCAATCTTAAACTATTGGGCAAATATTTGAGGCCTCTTGAAAACTGAACTTTTTGAACAATGAGAATCTTAAGATTATTCATTTTCTCAAAGGCAACACCACTCCAACCCACTTCTTCTTGTTGAGGCGGATCAAGCATTATTCCTTCAATATTACTGCTTCCCTGCAAGTGCAAAGAAATAATATTTGTTAGATATTGCCAAATAGGATCAATAAATTTAATGTATATAAGTAAACATAAAAGGTTTAGATTCTTACTAAATTTTCACGTAATACTCTTAAAATATCTTTATAGTACCATAATCTGCTGCGTTTACCAGGATTTGATGGTGCCTCCTGCCTAATAATCTCTCTACCCATTTCTTGTATTAGATCATGCATCCACAAGCAGCCATAATCATTAACAGTTATCAAAGATTTATCAACAAGCACCTCAATATAAAACCTTGCACCAAAATCATAGACTTCTAGTATTTCTTCAATGTGGTCCAATCTCTTCTTGAAGAAACAAGCAATGTCTAGGAAAATACACTTGGCGTTGTCCTGTAAGCAATCATAGCTTATCTTTAATACCTCATAAATTGTTTTTTCTGGTATCCTTTCATATTGTTCCAATGTAGACCTCCATTCCTCTAAGTTTTTATGAGCCAAGTTGGAGCCTATTACTCTTAAAGCTAGAGGAAGGCCTTGTGCGTAACTTATCACATGACCAGACAAATCCTGATAGCCTTTTGGAGGTTGGCTCAAATGGAAAGCATGCCAACAAAAGAGTTCAAGAGAGTCATGGTCATTTAGCTTCTTCATTTCATATGTTTTTTCAACATGATGTGCAATTAACAATTGCTTATTTCTTGTTGTTATAATAATCTTGCTTCCAAAACCAAACCAATCACACCCTCCTGCAAGTTGTTCTAATTGTTCTACCTCATCAACATCATCAAGAACCAACAAAACTCTTTTGTCGGAGAGTCTGTGTTTTGTTTTAGATATTCCTTCATCAATACTATTAAATTTTATCCTCTTCTCCTCAAGAATCTCTGATAGAAGTGTCTGTTGGAGATGAACTATGCCCTGGTATTGCTTTGAAGCTTCTCTGACATCAAACAGAAAACATGCACCTTCAAATTGGTAGAAGATTGAATTATATAGAGCCTTGGCAAGGGTTGTTTTGCCAATTCCACCAGTTCCATGAATCCCTAAGATACAAACGCCATTATCAGATTGATCCAGAAGTGACTTTACTTCTTCTATGCGGGACTCAAGTCCAACCATGTGATCAGTGCTGTGTAAGCGTTTAGGGGGTAGTTTAGCATATGCATCTTCAACAATCCTTTCAATAAACCCAAGTTCGTATCTACAAAAATGCAAATTCTCTTTATTATGAAGCTGATTCATGCAAAATGTTTTCTTTTTTTCTTTTTTGTTTTTACTCATTTATCATAATTCTTTTGAGTAAAATCTCATTTTAATTCTTTAATGATAATCTCAACATCAATTAGGTCAAAAAAAATTATTTTTTGGTTATCACTTCACTATTTGAAAGTTTTTTTTTCAACTTTATAGAATATTTGCTTCTCGAAAGATTGCATAGTATGATTTAAGTAAATCCAACAGAATAAAATTAGAACAAAATTAAACTTTTAAGTAATAAAGTAATAAAAAGAATTATTCAGAAAGCTAATTGATACTGTAGTCATATATGAATGTCCAGAATAAGATTTTATTCTAATTTTTTCAACAAAGTAAAATTTGATGTAAGAACTGGACTCAAAAACTTAAAACAAAACTTGTGCAACTGTCAGTAACGCTAAATGCTCTATTTAATAACACTTCTTCTGCAGTATTTCTTATAGACAGAGTCACGGTTGAGCTGTTCATCTAAAAAAAAAAAAACGAGTCACAGTTGCGCTGAATAATAATCGTTTGTGTTCAAAATTTCCTAGATCCAGTGATAGTCATATTAACAACTACTAATTAAAATATCCATAATTTTATGACAACAAAAAGTAATTAAAAAATAGGAAAAGTTTCAATTGAAAATCTTAAATTAAAGATATTTATATTAAAAATTTTAAATCATATAAAAAAATTAGATTTTAGGACCCCAGATTAAAAATTTTATTTTTAAATCATTTAAAATAATTTTAAAATTTAAAATATTTTAATATAAATAACTTCAACTTACGATCAGACGTGCACCTACCCATCTTCAAAAACCCATGCTGATGACAAGCTAGCGACTTCAGACAAAGCAGACCTCCATTTGCGCACTTTCTCTATGTCATTTGTGAACCTATCTTCATGAGCAGCCATGGCTTCTTCAAAGCTATTTCTCTGATGTTGTACATCCATCGGTTCCACCTTGTAGAATATGGGCATAACCAGCTGGTTCTTCTCCTTCTTACACCGAATGATGTGGGCGAGTTCATCAAGGCACCATGTGGAAGTAGCATAGTTCTCAGAGAACACAATAATCGAAATCCTCGATTTCTCAATGGCTTTAAGAAGCGCAGGTGAGATCCGTTTCCCTTTCCCCAGTTTCTTGTCATCTATAAAGGTGTTGATTCCCTTCCTTCGCAAAGCATCATAGAGAGCTCTCGTGAAGGACTGGCGAGTATCTTCGCCTCTGAAACTCAGGAAAACATCATAGCTATACTTGGATTCGCTGGCGAAGCCAAAGGATGATGGTGCTGGCACTTGATTTGTCATGGCTGCGACAACCACTACAAGCTAGGTATTGGGATTTGAATACTCTAACCAGAGAGAAATTTACAGAGAAGTGGTTGATCAGCCAAAAGGATGGAATAGTTAAGAGTGAAGAATATGGATCACCAAGCGTGGAAGATGGTAGGAAATGTCTTGGAAGCTGGTCCACGAATTCCATTTGAGTGTCTTTAGGGATATGTGGGCTGAAGAAACAATAGCTAAAGAGTGAAGAATATGTTGCTGCGTTTCTGGTGAGCCATGGACACAGTCGGTGAAGATGGAAAGGAAAAAAAAAACTTTCACGCTTGTTCTTTTATTTTGAATTATTAATTAATAAGTAAAGTATATGAATTTATGAGTTTTGTTAAAATTATATAAATTTTTATTCTTAAAATATATATATATATATATTTAAATGTTAAGACTATACTTTAATTTAGTTTTAAATTGTTTTTTAATTAAAATATTCTTTATTAAGTTTAATACATTTTTTTATTAAATTAATAAAAAATATACTCTTTTTTATTTTAAATAATGCATATTTGGATGTAATATATATTTTAATATTTAAAATAATAAAAATTATTTTAATTAAAGTTTAAAATTAAATTAAATTATATATTTTAAAAACAACGAAATTTGTAATTTCAATACAACTCAAATTTCATGTAATTTACTTGTAATTAATGTATCACTTATTTATATTGAAACGGGGACGTCCATGATACTTAACGGTTAAGTATCCCTTTCATTCTATAATATATATATATATAAGTTGGAGAAAATTATTCTTTTTTATTATTTATTATCATAAAATTTTTCCTTTTCTCTGTTTGTCGAAGCTATAAAATTTTTTGTGGGACGCACTACTTTTTTCAACTGTGCATGATACAATTACACGGGTAGCATTTTAGTTGGAAAAGAAAAACTGCAAATTAATGGGAATGATTTTGTGATGTGAATTGCTTCCAAAATTCCATCAACTCAAGGCTTGCCGATATATAACTAATTATTTATATCATCAATTAATCTCAACCGTTGATATGTTTTCAATTTTCCAAAGCATAAAGCATAAAAGTTTGTACAAACTCTGGTTTCCCACTTCAAAGAAATACGATGAGAGATAACAAAAATAAGAATAAACTACGCAAATATTTTTTAAATTTTTGCGAAATTATAAGAATACTTCTTCAACATTTGACTCATGAAGGAGAAAATTAGATGCAACTGGTGAAGAAGTTACCAAGTTTCACAGAAAGTGCCGTGGGATATGACCCTGGTTTTAGGGGAATATTAAGGACACTCTCATGTTTGTCTAATCTCAACCGCTAATTGTGACTGCAAAGTGGAAACATATCAACGGTTGAGATTAATTAATGACATAAATAATTAGTTATCTGCAACTTTTTCTGGGCAAGTTAGTGGAATTTTGCAAGCAATTCACATCACAAAATCATTGCCACTTACAGTTTTTCTTTTCTAACGTACTTTTAAGAAAAGATAGGGATACTTACACTTTAAGTATCATAGACCGCATTTATAGTCCTCGTTTTAATATAAAGATGTGATACATTAATTAAAAGTAAATTACATGAAATTTTTTTCTAATTTTATTGAAATTGTACATTTTTATATTTTTTTAAAAAATATTTTTAAGTTAATTTTAAATTTATTAATTAAAATATCTTTTATTAATTTAAATGTACAAAAATATATTTTATATCAAATATGTACAATTAAAAATAAAAGAGTAAATTTTATTTTCATTAAATTAATAAAAAAATATTTAAGTTAATGAAAGATATTTTAGTCAAAAATATTTAAAAATAAATTAAAATATAATATAATTTTTTATTTCAAATATAGATATATATATATATATATATATATTAAAAATAAAAAAAATATTTGTGTAATAAACTTACGAGAAGTTTCATGTAATTTACTCACTAATTAATAATAAAAAAAGACAATTGTGAAAGCTTTTTCTTTCCGTCCTCATTGATATTGTTCATGGCCGATCAGAAATGCAGCAACATAATCTACGCTCTTTAACTAAAAGATACAAGTTAAAAAGGAGGGTAAGTAGAATAGTACCTGTTGTGGCATCTTTTTAAAGCTGTCAAAATGAGCTAGTTCGGCTTGTGTGAGTTAACCACCATGGATTATAGATTATATAGGGTGATTCGTTTAAATCCTCCTAGTTAAATAGGCCAAGATTGTGAACCCCATGCACCAAGTAAAGTTAAATAGGATAAAAATTAAAGCAAGCCCAAATAAAGATTTAACATTTCTAATGAGAAATCCAACACATACTACAATTAAGAGTAAGTGTAGAAAATCAATAATATGAAAAATGACAACATTCTAATCTTAATACCCAACTTGAAACTATACAATCACCAATGGAAACTATTTCAACTTCATATAAAATTCTTGGTTATGAACCAAAGTGAAAATAGAATAATGGGTACTCATAATCTCCTAAATATACAAATCAAAAAGAACCTAATCAAGTTTTACTCAAATCAAATTGTGTAAGAAATAGAATCAAGAAAAGAGTTATAAAAGCTTACCCTTATTCTCTACTACTAATGCTCTCTATATTCCTTCTTTCTCTTTTCGCAATCTCAAACTATTCTCTTATTTTCAACTTTCTCCTCTTTGGTGCCCTCCTTCACTCAATTTTTCATATCCAAGCAAGCAAGTCTAAGTAATAGATATGAAGTGAAATCTGAAGGAGAAGAAAAATTGTTGTATGAAGGACTAGGCTATTTGCCCAAAATGAAGGAATGCAACATAATAGAGAACTTTCAAAATTTCAAGATAAGTTGTTGAAGTATATTGGGCTAGACATGGGAGTGGGTTCGTGAGTTTAGATGAAAGACCAATTTCAACATAAGAGACATGACTTTTTTACATTTTCATTTTGCCATTTTAATTTCTAGATGTAAAATAAATAATAATAATAATCAATAGGCCAACTCACAAGTTAAATAAGTTGGCCCATTTAACCCATAGTTCAAATGAGTTGAGTAAGAATGACCATATTAAAATAAACTCTCAAGTAAAATAGTGAGTTAAATAGGTTGACATGATAAGTTGAGCTTATTTTGATAGCTCTTCATCTTTTACTATGATATTTTGTCATGTTTTCAACAACAATTGGCTGAGATGTTGCAAATATGATGACATTGTCATATGAGAGTATTGGATCCCAAACATTCCTAAATGGAATCAATAGACCACCTTTTATGAAATTGCCTATCATCTTGCAGGTTTCGTTTGGTGCATCAAAAGTATGCTAAACTTTTTGCTGATGAATAGTCCAGATGAAAAATTTTTGTGCATATATAGATTCATGCAAATTTAAGATTTAATTCATACACTAAGGATTTGATTTGTACATTTGTTTTACCATCTTAATTAATTGTATGATAACCACTATTAAGTCACATGGATTTAACAGCAGATTATAATAACTACCACTATGACCCTACACTACAAAACTCTCTTAAGCGCTAAAACTAGAAAGTTGAGTGTTGTGGCCACGAAGTCTAGAGCAACCACACCAACTTTCTCTTTTATTTTTCTTTGAAACACCTAAATTTAATGGCAGTTTGTATTTCATCACTGTCAAGTCATATGCATATTAGGATAGGATTAGTGGAGAGAAAAAAAAAAGCCAACCCAAGGGTTATGTTAACTTGTATAGCCCATGAGTTAAGTAAGTTAAATTAACATAATTAAAAATTTATATGAATTGATAAAATTCAAACTTAACCCGCAATTTTAATGACTTTATATTTTGAAAAAACAAATGCTCATTTACTAATATATATATATATATATATATATATATATGGCTTTGGGCCCTTTTCATCATTGGTTCCAAAAGCATGTGTTAGTACATAAATAGATAAAGTAGAATATAAATATAAATTACAGAAGTTAAAATACATGGGAAAAAGTGAGAAGTTGTACTACTTCTTTTATTATTTTTAAAATATAAAAATTACAATAGTTTAATTTTTTAAAAAATAAATTAGAAAGAAAATTGACATGCATTGCATGCCAAGTCACTAATGTTTCTATATTATTAGTTGTTGGTGCGAAATATCAAGGCATGAGTTTGTATGACAATGTATGCCCTTAAGTAAAATTTTTAGAGTAAATTATGTTAATTTCTCCTAAAATCTGATTCGATTATACTTAATATTTCTCCTATTTTAAAAATTATAATGGCTCTCATGACACACGAGAAGCGCGCACACATACATTTGATAAAAATCTCCCCCACTTTATTTTTATCAAAGAAATTACTTTTTTCCACAACATGAAACTGCTATTTTATGACTAATATAACAGTAGGATATTAAGTTGATATTAAACTTTGATATGATAATGTAATTTTATTCTTAATAGACAAATAAAGACAGTTAAGTGATTTTATTTTTGAAAGAAATACATATTGCATAAAAAGTTAATTTTATTAATAGAAAATAAATTGAAGAGAAATCGTATACAATTTTTAAAATAAGAGAAGTATCAAATGTAATTTAGTTAAAATTTTGAAAAACTTACTGTACTTTACTCAAATTTTTATTCAAAAAGTTGATATGTGGTAAGGGTTGCCACATATTATTAGATTATAGCACGTCTTTTCCTACAATTTTATTATTTTCCTTTCATATTTAGGTTGTCAAAATTTTTGACGTTAATGACTTTTTTTACACATTCATAAAAATAAATTAATATAATATATCCACAAATATATTTGTCATGAATCTAGTCATAGATTTTTTTGGGGGACAATAATCTAATCATGAATATTAATTTGTTCATGATTTTAGAGAAATTCAAACTTGAATTTGGAAAAAGTTCTATATAAAATTGAAATTTAATTATACTTTTAGTCTCTTTAATTTCATAAAAATTTTAATTTGGTCCTCCTAATTTAAAAATAAAAAATTGTATCTTCATATTTTAAAATGATCTAATTTTGCCCCTTTATCTATAAAAATTCAGTGCCAAATTTAATAATTTGCTAACTTATACGTTATTTATTTAATTGGTACTTTAACTCACTTGTATTTAATGTCCAAGCTAATATATTGTTGAATTCGGCATTAAATTTTAGATAAATTATAAGACAAGGGGCAAAATTAGATCATTTAAAAAAAATAAGGAGGTGACATTGTCTATTTTAAAATAAGGGAATCAAATTAAAACTTTCATAAAATTAGATGAACTAAAAGTGTATTTAAGACTGAAATTAAAAAAGTTAAAATGTAGCAAAAAATTAAAATTACCAAAAAAATAGTGCTAAAAATGTGAGCGACATTAAATTTTTCCTCAAAAACTATTCGAGCCCCACATCAGATCAATTCAGAAGTTGCAAATTCAAACTATGCAAATATTATTGGAGGGATAGACATTGCTCTTGTAGTTTGCATTGAGACTAATAACTATATTTGGGAAGGACGACCAAAAGCTGATGCCCTGGCGGTTTCGGAAACATAAAACACGTAAATAAATGAAAAAACTGCAACAAGACATATATTATTTATATTAGTATAGACAACGTGGAAATATTTTGATGTCTTTGACATGAGAATATAACAACATTGAGTTGTTATAGTAAACAAAATTAAATGGTTTTAATTTTGAGCAAAATGTTCTTCCTTTTTCTAAAAATTAGTTTAAGATTTAGGAATTAGTTTGAATCACTAAAACACAAATTTGACTACAATCAGAATAAATTGCACACACATGGAGTATTGACATATTAGAAATGTTCCCCCAATACCCTTTTCGCCCTTTTGGCTAAGATCAAGTTTGGAAATATCCCCTTGATGAATGGTTTATCGGTCACATCCTCCTGACTTTGCTACAACTCCAACGCCAACTTCAGTTAAGCGGCATTAAACCTTTGCAAACACTCTTATGCTTAAGTAAGTGATAAGCTTAAGGTAAAAGAAGGTAACCAAAGAATCCTACATACTGGTGCGTATGGGCCTTGTATAGTTGAGAGTTAAGGGTACGATGGTAACTCCAAACGGTGAGGGGGACAATGAACTAAGGGGCCCTGTGTTGACTCCTGGCAGGGTCTTCGTATGGAGGCAGATGGTAATCTTTGGCTTCATGGTGAGGATGCATGCAGACGAGGAGTTTCGTTACAGGTACAATGTCATAGTTCTTCATGGGCCAGGTTGCAGGGGAAGGCGATATAGGCTAATATGCGCTTAATCTTGGTTGCGTCAAATCAGGTTAGCTAGGTTGGCTATTGGGTTTGCTGATAAGACCAGAAGGTCTACACGTGTATCCAGAAGGAACCCAAGGTATTTTGGTTACATGAATCCAAATACATGCTAGTGGAACGGGGGGCCGTGCTGAAGACGTGGGTTCATGCGAAATTGGGTTGTTTAGATCATGCAGGGAGCTTGATAGGATTTGTAGGCACTATTATGGGTGTGCATCAGAATAAGAAGCTGTTAGTGGGTATTTAAGATTATTTAACTAATCAGCTATTTTATTTATTAAGTCCTTATGTATAGGAAAAAGTAGTTGAGTCTGTTTCCATTTAAAGCTTATGTCTAAGCAGTGTAAAAAAAAGTAAATTCTAAGTAAAAGTACTAAAGGTTTATTCTCATCTAAAGCAGATCTTATCGTCTTGAATCTCTATAGCTTTGACTGTTACCTATCATTGGTATCAGAGCTACGATGACAACTAATAAAGAGAGGATAGAACATTTTGAAGCCGGGCTTAGAGGAATCCAGGAAAACTTAAGCCGCATGGAGCTTGGCCTTGCTGCTGACTGGCTACATCAGATGGAGGACACTATCCATAAATTGTCCGAAAGCAGCTAACAGCCACATCAACAATCGTAATGGTTGTTTCCACAGCAGAGATGAAACTCGAGATTAGGCCAAAGGAGGACGACTCTTGTTCTCTTTCAAATTGGCTAAGTTGGAGTTCCCTGGATTTTAAGGAGATGACCCCACCGAATGGTTCATTAGAATGGATCAATATCAAAGTATCGCTGAAGCACGGAGAGTGTCGTCGGCCTCCTTCCACCTTGAAGGAGAGGCTAACCAATGGTGGCAATGGCTGCGCAGTGCTTATCAAGGAAAAGGCCGGGACATGACTCGGGCCATTTTTGAGGATGAACTATGGGGCATGGGCAAGATTCTGTCCCACCGAATGTGAAGATTTTGATGAAGCTCTGTCAAGAGTGAAACACGCGGGCTCCCTACGATTACCAAAAGGAGTTTGAAAGGTTGGGAAATCGGGTACAAGGGTGGCCAGAAAAGGCTCCGGTTGGGAGTGGGGACCTTCATGGGAGGCCTCAAACCAGAGAGAGCTGATGGTATTCAGATGTTTAAACCAAAATCCTTGAAAGAAGCTATTATTCTTGCACGTATGAGGGATGAGCAACTTGCAGGACAGCCGAAAGTCACATGATCTGTTAACCGACCAATTTTTTATCCTCCTATTACAACAAAGCTCAAGTCACCTCTGAAGCGGCTCATTTGGGATGAGATGGAAAAGAGAAGAGCTCAAGGCCTTTGTTTTAACTGCGACGAGAAATTCACACCATGGCATAAGTGCTGCTGACCACAACTGATGTTGCTTGAAGGAAATAATAATACCAATAAAGTGGAGGAAGAGATAGAGGCAGCTCACAACGACTTACAGGATGAACCTGAAATCCCCCTTCATGCTCTCACAGGATGGTCTATAGACTGAACCATAAGAGTTGCGGCCAAGGTTGTAATAACCCATAATTTTAATAAATAAATAAATAATAACAATAATACCTTATGACTAAAGCAGTAGTAGTAATAATAATAATAATAATAATACCTTAAGGAGTAAATTAATAATAATAAAACTTTAGAGACTAAACTGAAGCATTGGAAGAACTTGTCAAGGGCAAAATTAAGGTTTCAACCAAACAATATAAAATTATTATATAATCTTACTTTTTCATCGTTCTCTCTCTCCCTCACCATGAGAAACACAACCCTTCCATTATTCACAAAACATGGTGTAGCTTTCTTTTATCTTCCTCACCATGTCTTTATTCTTATCAACGTCCAAATTGGAGCGTGCTCCGTTCAGCCACCATCCCTACCATCATCGACATTATGCTCCATTGCTAGTGAGTCCCTTTCATTGTCTTGCCATAAAAAGTCATGAAGAATGAATCGTAGGTGGTGAAATAGAATGACTCTCGCCCCACACTTAAATATTGCGTTGTCCTCAATGCTGGCACAAAATCCAATCAATAACAAGACAACACAATATAAAAGGAGTGAAATGAGAGTATACAACCGAATGAAGGTGAATTGAAGATCTCAAAGGTGGCTCAGATTTTTTTGTTGCTGGTTAGCAACCTTTTATTACCTACAAAACAAAAACAAAGCAAATAATAATGCGGTAAAAGAAAGATAACTACATCCTAAACTAAAAATGACACTATTAAAAACCAACTAATCATAATTAAGTATCAAAAACCAAAATCAAAATAGCTTTATTCCTCCTCAAATCAACAAATTTAAGTCGAACCACTTTAAAGCATTTTAATCGATCATGAAGTGATGATTCATGAACTTCTTCAACCATCAGTAGTTTTGAAAAGTCAAACTCAGCATATTTAAAAGCAGTAAAAGAGGAAAAATCAAATTTTAGACATTCAAAGCTAAAGAAAGAAAATTTGAAATAAAAACTCTCTAGATATCTATCAAAACCCATGAAATCTACTAGACTCTGTCATTGCATCAATAAAAAAATTTAATTGCAACTTCTCACAATCCTTTAAGTTCAAGGCATCTGGCAGTTGTTTCATCTCAATTGGGAGAGTTTGTGGCTTGTTGGAAACTACTTCATCAATTTCAAGAATCTGTTCAGGACTTTCAGCAAAAGAAACAATATCTTCCCTAACCAAAAAGACATCAATAGACTCACAAGATTCTAGATAATGATCAACAGCAAAATTCAGTCTCTCACTAGTGTCAACAATAGCACAAGGATCAATAGAATTTTTAATATCAACTTAACAATAGCACAAGGATCAATAGGATTTTCAATATCAACATTATCTCTATGCATGTTCTCATCAATACTAGTATGATAAGTAGAATAATCCTTATCAACAATTTCAGTGCAAACAAAGTAATCCATAAATTTAATAGACTTATTAGACTTAAAAAACTCATTTATCTCAATACATATAGGACATGTATGAAAATCGTCATATAAGCATTTCAAATTAGAGTTTGAATCATCAACAACAAGTTGTTCAACAATTGTATCATCCATATCCTCATCACATGCTACATCCATTATTTCAACAGTCATGTCACCACATGCTTAGTTACCCTCACACTTATCTACTATCCTAGACTCAATAGAATTATCATTAATAGGCTCATAAATGAATTCATTACTATGGTTACAGTTAGAAGTAGAAAAACCAAGTGTATCAGTACACAATGGCTCATGAACATCACATAAAGTATCAATTTTGCTCAATGAATTACTACAATTAACCATATCAGGAGATTCAACAATAATTTATTCATCTACATCATCATCATCAAGCAATTCAAGATCAACAACATCATATACATTGGTATTTACTATGCTATCATTCAAACTAGAGTCAGTCCCAACAAAATGCAAAGTGTTAAAAGATTGAAGCATATTATCTAATGAATAAGACTCTTCTTCCTCTATACATTCTCTTATAATTTGCTCTTCTTTCGGCTCAGTAGCACTTGAGGTAGAGTGATTCATTTGAACTCTTGAATCCTTCATGAGGTTATCTATCATTTGTTGGTTTTAAAGTTGTAACTGTTCATTTTCCCGTTGGAGTTGAAGATTAAAAGCTTTTAATTATTGCCTCATCCTCTCTTCCCAACTGGTTCCCACTGGGGCTCTTGTTTAATATATTCCTCATGATAATTGTAACTATGATATTTTGGCTCTTGCACATTGTAATTGTGGTATGGCTCCATGTAATTAGGGTAAACTTCATATAGATGGTGGTACGGTTGGTAGCATGGCTATTGGTATTATTGGTATTGTTGTGCTTGTCTTTATTGCTCAAGAATGCCATGAAGTATTGATAGAATTTCATCTATCTTCTAAATAATCCTATCATTTGCACAAGAATCATAGACACCTTGATTAGACAAATAATAGGGATTCATTTTAGACAAAGAGTATGAAAAACATAATTAATTTCAGCATAAAGCAAATCACTAGGAAACTACCACTAAAATTAACTCTAAATCAAGAAAATTAAATTCAAATGAAACTAACAGTTATCTAACAATCAAAAACACTCTAAAACAAAGGATAAACACATAAAATAAACTCACAAAAATAAAGAGCTTAAATCTAGAAAAATTGAAAAATTCTTAAAAAATTTGAAAAAATACTAAAAAATTAAAAAAAATACCTTAAATGTTGGAATTTGGCCAAAAAATGATGCACTGAATAGCTTATTTATTACTTTTGCTCAAAACACCCAAAAGCTTTGGAAAATGAAAATTGAAAATTTTTTGGACACATTAAACAAAAATTCTAGCAAACAAAGCATTTGTTACGCAATACCGAATGTCCAAAAAACTAAGCTTAAAACATAACAAAAACCAAACAAAAACAAAGCTAAAATAGAGTAAAAATACTTAGAAATCCTTTTTAAACAATTGAGAATCCAATTTCTCCGATAACGGTGCCAAATTTTGACGGTCATGTCGCACAACCTCCAAAATAAACTAGATTAAAAACTATATGCAATATAAGGTACAACTTAGATTGTCTCCCTAAAAAATAAAATTTAATATTTAATTGGGTTTTCTAAGTATGAAAGAATCCTTAAAGCTACCTAAATAAAGGGAGTTTTGCCCCAATTTAACTAACTGAAATTAAATTGAATTAAAGTTCATAATCATTACCTCATTGCATGAACTAAGAGGCAAATAATAAACTTATGACTAGCTTTGGATTTGTCCCTTGGTATTCACTATCCTTATCCTAATTCAATTGTAATTAATTCTAGTCTAAAAGTTCCTAATTATATTCATGGCAAATGATCTAAAATTATCATTTAATATTCAAAAAATTAACAAGTTAATATTAAATTGAAATCTTAATCTCGCACCAAATCATTAATTATTAACTTTAGGATCAATGAACATTTAAATTTGATTTATTAATGATTAATTAGCCTTTGAATTATCATCTTAGAATATTTAATTAGCCAATCAAACTCCAAGAAATCATTAAATCAAACAATTAAGTACACTAATTCTTACATGTATTTCACCAAATACCTTGATTGCACAAATAAAAAATTGTATAACAATGAAAATCTAACACTAAAATCAATCAAATAATTATTCTAATTCTCTCCTAATCAATGTCTAACTAATCATCAATTATAAACTATATCAATCGCAATCAATTACAGATTTAAGCAAGCAAATGCAAGAATAAAAATTGATGTAAAAAGAGAGGAAGTAAAATGGAATTCTTAGCCTAAAATCCCTTTCAAATCTCTTGATTCACGATTCAATGAAGGTCCTTCTCCTAACTAGCCACAAGATGGATTAATGCTTCACTGGAATGGAGATGGATGGGAGGGAAATGGAGAAGAAGAAGCAACGGCTGATGATGAGACGATGGAGTGTTAAAACATGAATGAATGGATGGATCATGCCTCCTGGAGCTTGCCCGAATTAGTTCCCCCTCCCTCCTCACATGCTTCTTCATTTATCTTTTAATAATCAAGTGTTCTGCTTTCCTTGCAGCTGCTCTTCCTTCCTTAAACCTCCCAATCACGAACCCATATTCTTCCACGTAAGAACCCTTCATTGCATCAGACCCATACATGAGAAGAAAGAAGCTGTTATGTGTGTTCATGCAAATGAGACGAGAGCTTCTTCACCTTTAACCTGTGACTTCTTCTAGCTCTTGCTTCACCGCCCAAGCTCAAGTCTTTCTATCCAGCTCGTAGCAATCCACATCAGACCCAAGCTCTTTCACGTGCTCTGCCTTTGCTACTTCTGCTCGAGCATCTTATTCCTTCCCACGTGTTTGTATCGTGCCTACTATAACTTTTAAAACCCATGGCTTCATGTATGTTTCTTACTCGTCCAGCCCTCATTGTTATACTGTTCACGTGTAGCCCATAAGTTTCCCAACTTGAAACCGTGGTACTTACTCTCTTCCAGCTCATAGCTCTCTCTCATAAGCTTCTACCTGCTGTACTCGTGGCTTTGAGAGAGCTTTCTTGTGTGAGGGAGTGCTATTTGTGTGAGTGAACACGTGTTGCGCCACACTCATGTTCTGCCTTTCCATGCATGGCTCTGTTTTGCTACTGCCTGTGGTCATGCTAGATGAGTGACGTGAGTGAATCAATGTGAGCTGGAGTGCATGTGAGTGTGAACTAGTGGGTGGCTGGACGTGTACATGAGTGAGTGGACTTATGAATGTGTGCGTGAATCAGAACCGTGGAATGTGTGTTTGTGTTGCTGCAACCTGAAGCATGGTTCAATCAACTTCATAAGATAGTTTGAGTCTAATTTAAATTATAGAAGTCAAATTTAAGACTTTAACTATTATAATTTATATTTAGTTAAATTAATAATATAAAATGTCAATTGAATAGTTGATAAATTTATATTCAATATGGTCAAGCACCGCCAATTGAAGTTGTACTTAACCTAGCTAATAAGAGAAACTTCTGCTATTAATCTTTAACAGTGAGTATGTAAATAGTAAAGTAACATCTTTTGTTTGCACTTCAATTATATATATGTGTACGCACGTGCGCATGCAGGTGCGCCTTAAATATTATTTTAAATAATTTTTTTTTATTGTTATGAAAAAGCAAATATTAAACTTTTAAAATGTTCAATTAGAAAATATATTGAAAAAAATAGTAAAATTTATAAATGTATAATATGAGCATAATAACACTCATAGGCATAATGTGTAAATAATTGTAAAATTCCTCATATGTTATTTGCTTTTCTTTATGTATTTTGAACTTTTATTTAAATTTTTTTTATTTATTATATATATATTATTTTTCTCATTCTACTTTTTGTTATATAATTTTCTTAAAATTAAGTTATTTCTAATTAATTAAAAATTATAATATATATCTTTGAATTTTCTTTATTTTAATATCATTTATTATTATTATTATTATTATTTATTTCTTTATGATATTGTCTTTATTTACATTATTTAAAAAGTAATGGTAATTTTTATGAGTAAAATGAGGAAAATAATGAATCATTATTTTGTTGTTTTATATTTCTATTAAAGTATCTTTATTTTCATGATGAGATATATATATATATATATATATTAAATTTATGTTTTTATTTTAATATATTTTTAAATCACTTATTTAATTAAAATTTATTTTTGTAATAATTCTTCAAAGGAAGCCAATTCTTCCCCCTTAATTGCACTAGAAAAACCTAAGTTTCATATTAAGTAATATGAAATACTCAATGTAGTATTTATAGAGATAATTTTTTTTCCTTTTAATAGCACTATTAAGGGTGGGTTATTTACACCTCCTCAAATCTTATTTTTAGTCTATACTATATATTTAAAAATTAATGGATGAGATATAATATGAACCTTATAGCCATTAGTAATGGTAACAACTTGAATGCACTTAATTAAATTGAAATGTGATGAAAAAATCTTAGGCACAATGAGATGTGATAAACATTACGGTGGCATTAAGATGTGAAATAAAAAAAGTGTGGTAACACTAAAATGTAAAATAACTGTAGTGTGGTGGCAGTGAAATATGGAATAAGAAAAGTGCGGTGCCATTGAGATATGAAATAAAGTGTGGTAGTACTAAAATATGAAATAAATGTAGTAAAATAGTACTGTGAATATTAACATGATATGCCCTCTCATACGTTATCCATCTAATAAGTTTTATTTTTTCTTTAAAAGAATATAAGTTTTGAAGTTAGTTATTGCTTGAATGAAAGTGTTTACTTTTTATGAATATTAATATCTATTCCTTTATTTTATTTTATTTCCTTGTTAATGATACTATTTTGCAAAAAACTCTAACATGCGATTGTTTTCTCGTCTACACATCTTATTATTTATGCATTCATTGAGTTAGTGGTAGACTCACCTCGCTTTTGATATCTTCTTTTTTTTTTTTGTCATATTAGCAGGTAGTCAAGTAAAGTGCTCCAGGGCTAACATATATTCCTAGACATGCTGTGTAGATTTTATAATAGACTTTATGATGATGTGGCTACTAGACATTAGGTTAGGAATAGGTAGAATAATTGTTGTGGTGTTTGTAAGCCTTATATGGCTGTGCTCACTTTAAGAAAAGTGTTGGTTACTAAATTGTGATTGGTTGTACAAATTCACAAACATTCGTACTTCATGGGCAGTTTTGCCAAATTCTGAGCAACTCCTAAGTAAGTTTTGTAAAGTGAAAAATGTGTTTTAAAAGTGGTATAACTTTGAGATTGTCTTAGTCCTTATTTTGGTTAAGGAGTTATATTCTTTAGGCTTGTTAGGCTAAATGGGCCTAGTCTATATGTAAGTCATGACCAAGAATTTTGGTTCATGACAAAGGTAGGCTCTTATGAATTGACCATCCTCATTGATAAATGGGTCAACTCACAACTTTATAAAGAAAAAGGTTGCTAGGTTGTTGCAATTACTAATAGTACCCATTGTGTCATTTAATGTAAATGTGGCTAATAAGAACTTTTTGAAGTGCCAAGATAAATTTGAAAATGTTCCCATCTTATTGCAAGGTATACCATTTATCTTAACTCTTTATTCTTTACCACTTGTCAAGTTGGATATGGCGTTAAGAGCTCACTTGCTAGAGCAGTTGGGAACAATGGTTTGTAATTGGAACAAGTTAACTATGGAATTTTAATAGAACAATCAATCTCATCAAATGTAAGGAATTGATACCTGCCCAATTCAGTCTACATCACTGAACACATTTTCAAAAAAGCTATGTTAAGGCAATCCTATGTTTGCTATTTGTTTAAATTCAACAATAGCAAAATTACCACAATAAATCCATCTAAATATGCAGCTTCTATTAATAACTTTTGGTGATATATTTCAAGAACCAAAGCAGTTTCCACTGGCATGGGAAATTGATCATCACATTAACCTCAAAGAAGGAGTTGAACTAATCAATGTCAAATCCTACAAGTATGCCTAATTTCAAAAAGTTAAAATTGAAAAACAAGTTCATGACATGTTAAAACCAAGGTTCATAAGGCCTAGCACAAGTCCATTTTCATGTCCTATTTTGTTAGTCAAGAAGAAATATGGCACTTAAGGGTTTTGTACTAATTATAGGTCTTTTAATGCTATAACCATCAAAGATATATTTCCAATCCCTACTGTTGATGATATGCTTTATGAACTCTAAGAGTTTTTTTTCTTTACTAAACTTGATTTCAAATTACATTACCACCAAGTATGTGTACACCCACAAGATATTCATAAAACTACATTTCGTACAGTTAATGGTCATTACAGATATCTTGTCATGCCATTTGGTTTGTGTATGCCCCCTCAACTTTTCAAGCTATTATGAATTCTATATTCTGTTTGTATATTTGGAAATTTATGTTGGTCTTTTTTGACGATATATTAATCTATAGCCCTAATTGGACCATGCATCTTGAACATGTTCCAAAGGATTTTGAAATATTATGGCATCACAAATTTTTCATCAAAATTAGCAAATGTGCATTTAGCAAGCAAGAGATAGAATATTAGTGTCATATTGTAACCTCATAGAGAGTTAAGGTGGACCAAGGCAAAATTACATTTATGCTTAATTAGCTTACATTAAATAATGTCTCTAAGTTACATGGATTTTTAGGCCTTATAGGTTATTATAGGAAGTTTGTCCATAGTTATGGTGTCATAGCTCAGCCTCTCACCAATCTCTTAAAAAAAGGGGGGGGGACAATTTGGAGGGATAGTAGACATCAAATCTGCCTTTTAAAGCTTTGAAACAAGCAATGATCTCTAAACCTACGCTTGCTATATGCCTAACTTTAATTAACCTTTTATTATTGAAATTAATGCCTCAAGTGACGGCATTGGGGTTGTGCTAACTCATTAAGGGAAACTAATAGCATTTATAAGTAGAGTCTTAGGTGTTACAAAGCAATCCTAGTCTATTTATGTTAAAGAAATGCTCGCCATTTTTCTAACTATTCAATCATGGCAACTATATTTATTGGACCAGAAATGTTACATTTAATTGACCAATATAGCCTCAAGTGTTTGTTCGAACAATGCATAGTGATGCTGAAAAAACAAAAATAGGAGTCTAAATTGTTGGAGTTTGATTCTAAGATCACCTACAAGCCGGGTTGCAAAAATTACGCTACAAATGCATTACTGAGAGTTATAGGTAGCATTAACCTTAATCCTCTATTTGCCCTTCAAACATCCTTATAGGATGCTATCAAGGCCAAAGTAAAGGAGCATTCATATATGATCAGGATTGGCAAGTTAGCACATGAAAAGCCAAGAGCTCCATATATATGGCAGCATGGATTGATATGTTATAAAAATTATGTGGTTATTCCTCCAAATTCTCCATTAATTACTTAACTCTTGCAAGAGTTTCATGACTTCCCACATGGAGGGCATTCCAGTTTTTTGCAAACATACAAACAATTAGCACAACAATTTTATTGGCCATCAATGCATAAGGTAATTCAAGCTTATGATTGTATGTCAAAAAAATAAAGCAGGAACTTTATCACCACCCAGGCTTTTACGACCATTGCCCATTTCATGCTAAGCTTGGGATGACATCACAATAGGTTTCATTGAAAGGCTTCCACCATCTAATGGCAAGAACACTATTCTTTTAGTAATGGACCACTTAAGTAAGTCAGCATATTTCCTTATACCATCACACCTATACACTATCAAAATAGTAGTTGAAAATTTTGTAAAAAGAGTTGTTAAACTTCATGGCATGTCTAGGTTTATTATTAGTGACCGAGATCCCATCTTCATCAGCCACTTCTGATGAGAGCTCTTCAAGATGTTAGGAATTCAATTAAAAATGAGCTCCACATATTACCCCTAAAATGACTATCAATTCGAGGTGGTTAATTAATATGTTAAGTAATATCTCTAGTGTTTTGTTTCATAGCAGCTATGTAAATGGAGCACCTTTCTTTCTTAGGCTGAATTTTGGTATAATACTACCTTCCATTTGTCTATTGGGATGAAACCCTTCCAAGCATTATATGGATGACTGCCGTCAACCATTTCCCACTATCAACTTGGAACCTCTTTTGTTAATGAAATGGGGACAACATTAGCTTCTCAGAATGCTTTGTTACAACAACTTAAAGCTATTTTACATGCAACAACCAACTGAAGGAAGCAAGTGGCTGATTTTAAGTGGTGAGACATGGTCTATCAAGTGGGAGATTCCATCTTCCTTAAGCTTCATCTTTATTGACAACAAACTATTTCTAAAAAGGCCTATCAAAAGTTGGCTAGTCGTTTTGATGGTCCATATCAAATTGAAGAAAAAATTGGGAAGGTGGCCTAGAGACTCAAACTTCCAGAAGGTGATCAAGTTCTCCCTATTTTTCATGTTTCAATGCTTAAAAGGTAAATGGAAGACACTACTGTGTCCAACATTGAATTACCACCTATAGCTTATGATGGTGAGATTGTCATGGAACCTGCTACTATTTTGGATACTAGATGGATCAAAAAGGGTTCAAGCTTTGTTGTAGAAAGCCTTGCCTAATGAAAGAGACTTCCAGTTGAAAATGCTACGGGGGAAAATGTATAGGAGCTACAAGATAGGTATCTCAATTTAAACCCTGGGGACAAGGTTCCAATGTAAGTCAAGGGCAATGATAAGACTATAGGTCTACACGTGCATCTTGAAGGAACCTAAGTGTTTTGGTTACATTAATCCAAATACATGCTAGTGGAATGTGGGGTCATGTTGAGGATGTGGAATGAATACATACTAGTGGAATGCGAGGTCATGTTGAGCATGGTTTTAAATTGCAAATTGCATTGCAAAATGTGGCTGCAATATTACGAGCCGCATTCGCATCAATCCACCCACAAAAGCCCGCAACTCTTTTTATAGCACCCGCAACACCTACAACTGTAACATAATCACAACCACAACTACAATTTAAAACCATGATGCTGAGGACGTGGGTTCATGCAAAATTGGGTTGTTTAGATCATGCAGGCAGCTTGATAAGATTTGTAGGCATTATTATGGGTGTGCATCATAATAAGAGGTTGTTAGTAGGTATTTATGATTATTTAATCAATTAGCTATTTTTTTTATTAAGTCCTTATGTTTAGGAAAAAGTAGTTGAATTTCTTTTTGCTTAAAGCTTATCTCTTAGCAATGTTTAAAAAAAAAAGGTAAATTCAAAGTACCAAGGTTTATTCTCATCTAAAGCAAAATCCCATCTTCTTAAATCTCTATAGCTTTGACTAAGACCTATCATTTATTGGGCTAGGTTAGCCCACTTTGATATCCATGATCAATTCCAAAGGTCTAGGTCAAAGGCGTGGAGAACTTGTAGGGTGGCCAAGAATTAGTTGGTTTGATTTGGGTTTGTTTGGTTCATCCAACTTGCTCGCCTTATGGATGGCAGTTCATGAGGCCTTTCATGTTTACTCAACATTCCTTTTAGAAGCCACAGCTGGCTATTTAAAATTACATCTGCATGAGTATTTCTATCATTTCAATTTGAAAGAATCTAATTTGATTTAGCAAGGCATTTAATGTCCAAAATAACTATTCGCCTTCCCCCAAGGTACAGAACCTCTAGGTTTTTTGGGATTGTTTACTTGTTCTATGCTTTTAGCATTGCAGGCAATAATGCCATTATTTATCCATTGCTCTTTGCATTGGTGTTTTTGAAGTGCACAATTGTGCTTCATGTGACGGTCTTGTCCTTTGGGTGATTTTTTGTAAGAATTTTATAAAATATTTTGGTTAAAATATATATCATTATTACTAATTTTTTATTATAAAAAAATCAAATAATACATCTTTTGATTTTAGGAGATAATAATATATATTTTTTAAAATAAAGAAAAAAATGTAAAATTAAATTTGATCATGTTTAAAGATAGGGAAAAGTAACTTTTCAAAAACTATATTTAAGTTTTATCCTTAAGAATTAGTTATATGAAATTGACTTAATTAAAAATCATGCATTAGCATTGGTCAAGCTACCTTGGGTGACCAAATGCCCGCTCTATATCTATATATATATATATATATATATTAAATTTGATATTATTATTTTTACATTCCTTAAAATTTTGAATTTAATGAAGCTACTAAATTCACTAAATTCATACATATATATATATTTTATAATTTAATAATTTAACTTGAACTCATACATGTATTTTTTTTCTCTTTTTATCCTTATTTCTTCTCTTATCTTTCTCTTTTTTCCTATTTTCTCCCCATCTTTTTTTCCTATTTCCTTCTTACTTTATCTTCTTTTGTTTTTCCAAATAAAATATCCTTAGATTTAATTAGACATTGCATAGTATTTCTTTTCTCTCTTCCCACTGTCCCTAGATTGAGTATGGAAGAAAGATATTTTCCTGACAAGTAGAAAGAATTTTTTTTTTTTTTAGTGCTTGTAATGAAATACTACTAACAATAGAAACTTTATGAGGAAGAGGCTTAGAATTAAGGGCTCGTTTGGTATGAGGGGTTAGGTTTTAATGGAATGGGAATGGGAAATGGAATGGGAATGGAAAGGAATCTTGTACCCCATAGTTATGTTTGGTATGATGGAAAAAGAAATAGGAATATTTTTATTTTTTTTATATTTAGTTAGATAAAAATGACATAAAAATAAAATAAGAAGAGAATTAAAAATTAAAATATTTTTAATAATTATAAAATATAATAAAATATTTTATTTTTAATTATCAATAATAATAAAAAATAATAAAATAACATGTTAATTTAAAATTTTATTTTTAATTTACTTTTAATAGAAAAAAAAATATTTGGAGAAGAATAAAATAATTTTAACTTTTTTTCTCCTACTCAGTAAAGCTTTTCCCTACTCAGTAAAGTTCTCTCCCACGGAAAAACAAAGGAATGAACTCTCCCATGTTAGTGGGAATGTTGTCTCCCAGGAAAGAGGTCTCCCGCCTACCAAACAGGCATTTTCTTCATTCCCACTCCATTTCCCTTTTCATCACTCAACTCTCCCGCAAACCAAACGAGCCTAAAAGAAAAATATATGCTTTGCATGCTTTAACTTTATGTGATGAACTCTACCATTTGCGGTCAGCTGCCCATTCCACTTTAATAGAAACTGCCCAAAGATTAATATTTTAAAGAGTTGATGGCTAAAAGATACGAGTCGGGCCCATCAAGTATTTTAGCACACTTTCGATTGCTCTATATTCAATTTATACTTATCTTTGATATATTTTTGTAAACAATAATTCTACAAAATTGAGTTGAATATAAATAAATTTAAATATCAACATGTTTTTATTAGTTGAATCTAGAACAATTACTTTAAAAAATATTATATAATTTTATGAAATATTGCTAGATCAAATAGTAGTTAAATATAGTTTTATGCAAATTGACAATCATATATTTTTATGCTTTATTATATTAACATTTTTTTCTCTTTCAAAATACCGAGCTATTTATTAAGTTATTATGATATTACTATACGATGATGTATTTTTTATGTATATCTTTATTATGCAGCCTGACTAGATATATAACTATGTTTTAGATAATGATATTATAGATTTAATATAAAAATTAGTTCTTGACACATTATTTATTTAAATTTAAATTTTGTTTCTAAATTTAAGAAAAGAAGGTAAGATATTATTAATGAATTGATTTCATTTAAGTTAATTTATAAGTTTATAGAAAAGTATTTTATTTAAATAATTTTAAAATTAAAATTAAAAAAATATTTACTTCCATTGACCCAACCTTTAGCTCTATCACTGATTATAAGTATGTTTGTTTTTGTACTTACATGAGTCAAAATTATGTTTTTCAAGAAATAATAATTTATTATTTATACACAAATGTGATTTTGTAATAAAAATTTAAACACGTATTATAAAATTACAAATTTATTAAACAAATTTAATTTAATGACTTAGGATGAGATAAGCTCAACAAAACCAAACCATCGTCACAAAAATCTCATAAAGAAGCTAGTTGGCCACTCTACTAAATAGTTTCTTACACTCTAATTGGCAGCCTCCACGACGTGGTTCTCTCTTTGGGATCACGCAGCGAAGTCGAAACAGGCACGCACGTACAATTACGAGAGAGAAACCAAACCGTCAAAGCGAAGGCGCGCGCGGGAAATGTGGGCCCCCGTCAACTGCACTTAACTAACAAAAAGCGCGTCCGAGTTCACCGGGAGTGGGAACCACCACGACCACACATATCATAACCCACGCGCTTTGCCGTCGAGTCAGCGTTAAAACGGCCGCCGAACAGAGTGTTTCCTGTGGGTCCCGCCTCACCTTATCTGTTCTGATCCAATGGTGGGACCCACAGGGTCTGTAATAGAAAAATTAATTTAGAAAAAGAGAGTGAGAAGAGGAAAAAAATGGGAACGCAAAATTGAGAACACTGCTTGTTGGGGTGGGGGTGTGGCTGGTGGGGGTGGATGAGAGAGAGGCAGCAAGAGAGGGAAAGAGAGAGAATCTGAAACCCCACAAAAAAACAAAAAAAAGGTAACGAACGAACGAACGAACGAACTGAGAGAGAGAACAAAGAAATCAAAGAAAGAGAGAGAAAGAAAGTGCCCTCGGAGGAAGATGGTCGAAGAGAGGATCAACCTCTGAGATCATCCTGAGAAAGGGGCAGCAATTCAAAAATAAATTAAATATTTAATTTATATATGATTTTCTGGAAAATTTTGCTGCCTTTTTTCTGGAAAAGTCTTAATCTCAATCAACCGCCACCGATCACCCCCATCCTGCAGTTCGTTTCCTTCCCCTGCGTCATCAAACATTGTTGAAGGCATTCATTTTCTTCCACATTCTTTTATTTTCCCCCTTCTGCACGGTACATTCTCTCTCTTTATGAATGCCTACTTTTTGGCATGATATTCTTCTTTTTCTTTTTCCTCTTCTTTTTTCTCTTTATTTTTTTTGTTGATGCCCGGGAAGCTCGCTTGCTTGCTAGTGAGGTTATTCCTTCTTCTTCTTCTTTTTTGTTTATTTGCATTCATTTTGCAAATTTTTCTTGCAGGTGAAATTCCAGTTTCAGTCCAACCATAATTTTGAGGATTATTGAAGGGAACATACTGAGCGTGTTCATGGCTATGCCGAACAAGAGGTTGTAGACAGAGATCAAATTACAAAAATGAGGGACCCTGATTCGATCTTCGGACCCAGTGCTTTCATTACGTTACTTTCCATTTGTATAGATAGTAAAGTTTTTTCTGCTTATTGCGAAGTCCGAGTAGATTGAAGTTTAAGGTTTTTTTTCCGCACAGAAAAAAAAAAAAAAAGAAACCTGGCAATTTTTGTATTTCATAGCATTCCCTCTGTCAAGGGATTTAGGTACTGCCTCAATTACTGTGGCATTGGCTTCAGAAAGCAATGGGGGTTAGATGGAACCAATTTGGGTTATGGTTCAAAATCTATATTGGCTTGATTTTTTTGTGGAAAATTCGAGTGTGTTGGTCGCTTAATAACGAAGGTGATTGTCACAAATTGCCCCTTTTCTTTTTGATTTGCAGAGGAGTCTGTAACGCATTTGTTGTATTTTGATGAAAAATTTTAATGAAAATGCAGGATTGGCCTTGTTGGAGTTCCGAGATAGAATAACTTTTGATCCTTATGGTGCTTTGGCAAATTGGAATCCAAATGATTGTGACCCTTGCGAGTGGTTGGGTGTTCATTGTGTCGACAGTAAAGTGCAAATTCTGTAAGTTCCTTTTAGTTTTTCTCAAGACTTTCCACCAAGGCACAATTGCTACTTTACCGAAGGACAAATACTTGTAGCTGTTCTTAATGTTTTAGGAAAATTGCTTTTCTCATAGTTGTCCTGTCCAACACAATTTATTTTTTAAGGTTTATATGGCACTGGTTAATTGCTTACGGGATTTTTTTTTTTTTTTTTTGGCTCTGTTATTCCTTGTAGTGACTTAAACTCGTTATCTTTGGAAGGGACATTGGCCCCAGAGCTTGGGAAACTTAGTCACTTAAAATCTCTGTAAGCATTCTTCCAAATGTTCCTGTGCCTTAGTTTCTAAGATATTTATGTGTTTTTTCTACAAAATACATGTTATGATGAAATTATATAATGCAAATTGGGTTCTAGATTGAACTATGGTGAAAATTTTGAATTGTGGAAGCCCTCATTCACTGCTATCTGATAAAAATACGACTTAATCAAAGAGCTATACTTTTTGTCATCAAGTCATGTTTGTGAAGTTCAGATAACGGTCATGATATGCTCAATGTATGCTTATGTTTCTTCCCTGAAATTAGTTTATGTGTTCTTGAGAAGTTGCCCTTTTTCTTTCATTATGTTATATCCTTTACATCATATTCAAGAAATTTGAAATACTATCCAGATTTGTACTTAGGTGTGTTTCTGAATAATTGAGCATCTATTTTTCTGCTATGATTACTTGACTAGCAATAATATGTAAACAGCTGTATTTCAAATAGAAAAATAGAATATGTTAACATTTTCCTAGTCCTTAGTCATGCTTTATCTGCGTTACCTTGCACCAAGAATGCAACCATCAATTCTACACTGTGCTGTAATTTACCATATTGGTTTGGCAGAAATTGGCTTTAATTTGTTCTTTCTTTTTACTACTTTATCTTTCCACTTCCATCTTCTATGTGATGTAATTTTCTAAGTGTGTATTGTTGCCGTTCTCTCCTTCAAACATGCCAAAAATTAATCTGTCCTTTATGAATTTCAAAGAATAGTTAGTTTGCTCTCAGCTCAATTAGCTTATTAGTTGTGTTATTGTTGGAATGCTTTGTAATACGAAGACTTCAGTAGTCCATCAGAGTTGCTTGTTTGTATTACACATATATATAATTGTTCTGCTGTTTCACTAGTTCAGTTCTGCATATATTATCAAAACATATTACTGATTGACAGTTGTTTTGATTCAGTATTTTCTATTTAACTACTTATTTTTTTTAATAAAAGTTCTGATAACATGCCTCTGTTTCTCTGAATTAGTGTGTTGTGCAAGAATAATTTGTCTGGTACCATTCCCAAGGAACTTGGAGGTCTAGCCAAGCTGGAGTTATTGGATTTGAGGAACAATAACTTGACAGGCGGTATTCCAGTGGGAATTAGCAGGATATCAGTACTAAAACACTTGTAAGTTAACTATATACCTAATTTGTATGCTTTGTTAGATTTCTGGGTACCTACGAGAAAAGCATATTTTACTGTAGGTTGCTTTGTGGCAATAAAATTGAAGGCAGTGCTTGTCAAGATGTTGGAAAGCTCAAATTACCCTTCAAATGGTTATTTGTTGACAAGTGTACATCACCTCTGACGTCTGTTTTTGGTAGCATGAATAGAAAGTTTGGAAACTGGTAAGCATATCTTCATTTTTTTCTCCTAATCTAGTGGCATTTGTATTTCCATTTCTTTCTCTTCTCTCCCCTTTATGACTTATTTTTAGAGGCAAGCCACTGAGTATAAAGAATCTTCTTTTCATGAATATCGTTCTTTTGCAAATTGCAATGTCACCTAGATTCTTTCTGGGCATTAACTTTCATGTGTATCAGGCATCATGTGAAAACACCATACCACATAACATAAAAAGATACCCACTGTCCTAGTTGTTAAAACTCTGTACCTTTATTTACTTTGCATAGATCTATCTATGCAGAATATATGAAGGATGGAGCATACTGGTGATTTCATAATCATGTCTTTAATTAATTGGTTCAAGTAGCAGAGGAAAGACCTCACGTCTCAGAGGAATGGGTTCAGACATTCTATTATAGAGTTTGAGCTCGCATGTATTATCACAATCAAACCATTCAATTTTCTGTTTTGCATGAAGTTCATGTAAAATATCTTTGATTGATATGGATCTTCATTTTTCATTCCATTATAATTTCTAAATTATCTGTTTTCCCTCTTAGGCATGAACAGCATGGCAGGGTATATTCTTTCCTGACTGGAGGCCTACTGGGAAAAGATTATTTGAATTTATTTATAATCAATTGTACTTTTTATTTTCATTTTGCTGCTCCTGGAAGCGCAAATTTTTGCTTGCTGTTTTACTATTTATAGCAATATTGGTTCATACAGCCACAATTTAGCTCCAGTTAAGGGCAAGATGCACTATGGAATTAAATTCATGTTAGCAATGATGGAGGAAAAAATTAACCTGTTCTTTATGACATAATAAATAATGATTGAAGAATATCCAAATCATTGACCATTTCATAACTGTTTTTGAAAGTGCCAGGTTCACCTGAGCCATCTGGATTGAGGAACTTGAATAAATATGAATGTAACGTGTTGGTTTTTCCCTAAGCAGAATAATAGCCTTAATTCTTGTTGCAAGAAGTATTTCATTGATTGTTATATGAGGAGTTGAAAGTAGATAGCTGAGATATGACTGCACAAAGGAAGCAAGAGTACTTTTTGACCAGTATCAAATTGTCATTCCAGTCTTATCCACTGGATTGAATACTTAATTTGCTGCATCTTTCATGATCAACCAAGTTTATATATGATTGTGAACTCTGTTTTTCTAACCTTTCAATGTATGGCTTGCACAGCGTGTGGCAGAGAAATTTCATACCATTAAACAAGGCAGATTCTATGGCTATTCAAATTAAAGGACCACTTGTAAAATACCTCAATGCCTTGGTGCTACCACGGTGCGTAGATAACCTCTGCCCCATCTTAATCTCAATATATATGCACATATTTTTCTTTTTCATCATATTCTGATTGCTAAATTTGTGTTTGCTTCTTTCAAGGTTCAAGCTAGGCAAGGTTCCTTATAACTGTGAACAAAATTTCTATGACAATCAGCACAGTGAGTAGAGATTCTTTACTGAATTTTAGCCTGTTAAGTTAAAATATTCATCTGACTGACAGGGAAAACATGCCTTGATTCATGTAGATTTTCATGAGTCCGGGATTGCCCAGAATGTACCAAACCTCATCAATTCTGCACATCGCAGGTTACTTGATCAATCCAGTAACCTTGCAGCTGCACCTGTTAGTGCTGGGCCTACCAAACCAATTGTTTCTCTTCCAGCAACCCTGAGTAGTGGAGCTTTCCCAGCTGTGCCACTTGCCAAGGAACAGAATCAATCGCCCACACCGCATTCGGCTGCTGGTTCCCTGCCTGATGCTTTAAATCAAGGCCAGTCTTCTCATTCTTCTGCTGGAAAACAAACAAGTCAAGAACATTCAGCTAAAGGTGCTTCTGGAAATTTGTGGAGTTATATAATTATTATCATTTCATTTGTGGCTGCATTGGTCATTGTTGCTCTGGCTATATTTTGTTTGTGGCGTACACGAGCAGCAAAAGCAATAAGCCCTTGGAAGACAGGAATAAGTGGACAATTGCAGAAAGCATTTGTAACAGGTAATAATCTGATAAGTGAATACGAAGTACAGTTTATTGCTTTGAGATGCAGGCTACATTTAGTTTATCACCTACTGTGGGTGTTTTCTCAACAATTAAATAAATGACTATGTTTTTAATATGCAACTTCTTATAAAGTAGATTAGATCCAACACATTCTTTAAAGTTTTTTGATTGAAGCTAGTGCATTTTTAATGTTGATCTTGACAAAAGCTATTGAGACTTAATTGCGTGTGTTTGATCATAGAAATTAGCATTCATTGCACACTTGATTAAAAATAAACCAGATATTGAGTTAGAATATAAACGTTTAAGGGCACTACTATTTGCTTACCAATGTTTTATTTTTTCTCCTATATACTTCTGATTTATCGATTGTCCATGTCATAAAGATTCGACAAAGTTTTACATTGGCTGTCGACTGCCTAACACAACCCTCCTCTTTTTCCCGGGCTTGGGACCGGCTATGAAAAATAATTTACATGAAAGTTCATCATAGGCAAAGTTAAATGTTAGAATGTTGGGCAATAAATGTTAAATGTTGGGCAATAAAAAGTCAACAAGAAAATAAGTTAAATGTTGCAGAGATGAGAATGTTGCGTTGGATGAGTGGACACACTAGAAGAGATAGAATTAGAAATGAATGCATTAGAGAGAAGGTGGAAGTCGCTCCTATTGTGGAAAAGATGGTAGAATCGAGACTTAGATGGTTTGGTCATGTGGGGAGGAGACCTATAGAAGCCCCAGTTAGGAGAGTAGATGAGATGGAGAATAGTCCAATAACTAGAGGTAGAGGAAGACCAAGAAAAACTATAGGAGAAATTATTAAGAGAGATTTAGATTTAAATGGTCTATCTAAAAATATGATTTATGATAGATGTTTATGGCGTCGATTGATCCATGTAGCCGACCCCACTTAGTGGGAAAAGGCTTTGTTGTTGTTGTTGTTGTTGTTGTATACTTCTGATTTATAATGGTTAGCCTATAATAAATTTGATTGATTATTTACCCAAAAAAAAAAAAAGCTTGCCGTAAGTCCGTAACTATTTGTGTGGTTGTGCAGACTCACCCATGCAATTTGTGTAACCTTCATCTTATTTAAATACCAACATTTTTAGGAATGGCTTTCATTTTTATGGCTAGTCACATACGAAGAAAGGAAATTGGGTCTTTCTGCAGCATGCTGTCTGAAGCGTCTACCCAAAAAACTAATTATGTCTGAGGTTTCCCTTCATGTATTTGCTTATTGATGACTTCTAATTAATATGAAATGCAGGGGTGCCCAAGTTGAACCGACCAGAGCTGGTGAGTGCCTGTGAGGATTTCAGCAATATTATTGATAGTTTTGATGATTGCACCATATACAAAGGAACACTGTCCAGTGGAGTTGAGATTGCTGTTGTGTCAACCATGATCTCTTCTTCCAAAGAATGGTCAAAGAACTCAGAGATGGCCTACCGGAAAAGGGTTGGTTGTTTTTAAAGTCAATGAGAATGAAAAGATTAATTTGAGAATTCTGATTCAACTGAAAGTGGAACTATCAATTGTCAAACTCCTGTTACTAATTTTATTTTGTTTTTTATACACTTCAGATTAATATGTTGTCCCGTGTAAACCATAAGAACTTTATCAATCTTATTGGCTTCTGTGAGGAAGAAGAACCATTCACGAGGATGATGGTGTTCGAGTATGCTCCAAATGGAACCTTGTTTGAGCATCTCCATGGTAATAGTTTTTATTTACATTGCACAGAGCAAATCTGAGTCAATTGTTATGCTCCTGTAATTGAAAAACTTAGTTTAGTACATATATTCATTTTTTCAGTTAAGGAAGATGAACATCTTGATTGGAGTGCAAGGACGAGGATTATTATGGGCATTGCTTATTGTTTACAGTACATGCACCATGATCTAAACCCACCAATATCTCATTCCAACCTTACTACATCTGCCATCTACTTAACTGATGATTTTGCTGCTAAGGTATACCCATTTCTGCTCTCCCATTTTGGTTGCTCTCATTGCATCTTGGACCAGACTTAGGTGGACTTTTGAAGTGTTTACTATCACGGCCTCCAATAAAAACATAACTTGTAGACATTTCTTACTCATAATCGCTTTATTGACTCCTTCAAAGAAGTTCTTCCACATATTATAATTCTATGAAAGAACCCAATAGCAAACATCAAAAATTTGTTCCTCAGCATCAAGTAACATATTTTCCATTCTCATAATTAGGTTGCAGAGATCACTTTTGGCAAGCAATTGGCATCAGAAACCAAGTCAACTGAAGAAAATGGATCAAACCATTCTGAATTGCCACCCAATGCTGATCCTGAAACAAATGTCTATAACTTTGGAATGTTGTTACTTGAAATAATTTCTGGGAAACTCCTTTACTCCGAAGAACACGGCCATCTCGTGCAGTTGGTAAGTTTCAAATATCATTTACTCCTTCACAGGTTTCTCTATTTTCTCTTCCGTCTTTTTATTGATAATTAAATGCTTCCGAACTTCCTAGGTTGCTGAATACGTGAATGATAAGAGAAGTATCAGCTACATGATTGATCCCATTCTGCAGTCATTTAAAAATGATGAACTTAATGCCATCTGTGAAGTAATCCAAGATTGCATCCAATCTGATCCAAGGTTAAGACCCACAATGAAGGATATACTTTCCAAATTGAGGGGAGTCATTAGTATCTCACCGGAACAAGCAGTCCCAAGACTTTCCCCACTCTGGTGGGCTGAACTGGAAATCTTGTCCCTGGAGGCCAATTAAATGTGTTGTTCTATCTGACTTTCTTCTTCTGTGTGTTGCAAGTCACAAAGTCTCTCTATAACCTGTGCTACAGATTTCCAAATTTGTTCTTCCGTTCACAATGTTATATCAATATATCTGCTACCTAAAATTCTTTTGTTCTTTAACTGTCTTTGTTCTTTTTTACGGTCTTTTTATGATTAATACCAGAGCTATTCACTTCGTGAAACTGTGTTGCATTGTTTTGCTAGTGGGGTGCTGGCTGCAAGTTGCATTTCTGTTATTCAAGTTTTGGATATGTAAATTTCTTATTTAAATAGGCTTTTTGAATAATTAATAAAACGTATTTTTGACCAAAATAAACCTTCCACCCAGAGCCCCATTTACAACATTATGCAGAAAAACTGAAAATTGACTATTTTTTCTCATTGAGGGGATTAACATTTTGATCCTCAAAATACACCATTTTTCAATTTAATCTTCCAATGTCCAAGCATCTCATCTCAATATTTTTTTTTTTTGGAAAAACTATTATATTTTCAATATTATTTTTGTGTGAAGCCTGTTATAACGAATGTTTGATACCGTGGTCAACATGGCTTAAAGTAAAGTTGATATATTCGTTAAATGCTACTCAATCATTTTGGTGTCTATAATCACAAGTTTCAATAACAGTTAGACGCTTGAGCTATATTAGCTTCATGTTAGGTATTGTGAAACTTTAATTCTTTATTAATGCACTAAAGATAAGCTTGGTATTGAAGATAAAATAGTCTTTTAAAGACTAATGTTCAAATTTTGAAACAAAATGTACGTTTCAAGAATGTAAATACCAGTTCACACTTTATTATTTAATAAATTTTAAAATTAAAGCTTTGTCAACTCTTTCCTATCTTACCTCTGTAACAAGATCTAATGTAAAACCCTGAAAATGTTACTACTATTAAAACGTTTCCGTTCTCTTCCATGAAAAACCAAAGAGTAGATAAGAGTGCGGAAAACAAGAATAACAAAGGAAAAGCAGAGGAAGTATGAAAACGTGAAGTTAAGATTACACATAAACTCAATGACATGTACGTGGAAGCGTCGTTTTCTTCTTGTGATTCATCCATAGGCGCAAAGCTATGCTTGAAGGGTGATAGAGAGACTTTGAATAACACCTGGTTCTGTTGTGTGGGTGTTGCCCTCACACACGTACCAACTTAACACAGCTGCTGAACTCATCTCTGTTGTTTGTGCTCTCACCATTCAATTTTCACAACTAATAATTCAATAGGATAGAATTGTATGTATTGATATCTTTTTTGCTCTTGCATCGGTAGAAATAGCCCTGATTTAGATGCACTGCCATGTAGTAGGGCTTCTTTGTGCTTTCTTTATCTTATTGATTTTTTTTTTTTTGGTTCTATTCATTATCTTTTTTTTTTTTTATAAATCATAAGAATCAATTATTAAAAATAATAATCCCTATATAATGAAACTTCTCTAATTATGTGTGATAGACTGATGATTATATATATATATATATATATATATAATTTACAGAAACAATAAAAATTTTGCGTTCCAATATATGAAAATGAAAAATTCAAAAAAAAAAAAAAAGATTTAGAGAAGAGTCATGATATTTGATTATTTTCTTGTTATACGTGTGTTACAATAAGCCTTATATCCAACATTACATAGTTCTTTTAGAAAAGTTTCCAGAGTCATTACAATACAATCAAAAATTAATATTAATAAATATAAAGTGCTAAATTTTAAGAAATTATGACTAAAGCCTTCTTTTTATGAATATAATGTCTTCATTTCTACTTCATCTATTCTAGATGTCTTAACTTATTTTATAAATGTAATGCCTTAATTAATAATACTATATATGAATTCAGAAATATTATAAACTTTAATAATTATACAGTAATTATTAAATATAAAATAATATTTTATCTATTTTATTAAATTTATTAATAAAATTATATTCACTAATAACATGATTTTTATTAAATTAATGAATATAATTACAGTAATAAATTTAATAAAAATATATTATTTTATATTTTATAATATTTAATAAGTATTTTAATTAAGATTCATAGATTGTCACATCACTCAGTTTTACTTAGTAGTTCACGTGACATGTGTCGAACATTCAGTGTTACTTCCATCAAATCCTCATTTATGATTTATATATATAGCTTATGCGTTTTCTAGGCTAAATTTGAACCTAATACTTTTTGCTTTTGGTCGACGTCATAAAATACTGTTCCATTCCACAATTCAGAGGAAAGAAAATAAAATGCACAGCTAAATGAAACGAGTACAAGATCACCACAAAACAGAAACAGCATAAAAGTCACGAGCTATCGTCTAGTGATAAAGTCTTCAATTTAAACTGATGCTAAAAAAAAAGAAAAATCTGAAACAACATAATCCTGAAGATGTACACTTTTTTCCTCATCGATTAATTACTTGTCCTCATTCAATTTGGGTGCAGGCAGCATGTCTGTCTTCTTCTTCCCCCATTGCCTGAGACGAAGCCGCAGAGCAAGAGTGGCAGCCAAGAACTCCACACACTGCAATGGGGTCAGCACCTCCAGCAACCCTTTCAGTGTCTTCAGCCTCACGCAATCTGCACCCTTCATCGCCTTCTCCAACCCCCCCAACACTCCCTTCAACCCCACTTCCACCTGCGCGGCCACAGCGTCACCGTCACCACCGCCAGCTCGGCTCGAGAGCTTGGCCAGCTCGACCATCTTTTGGTCTGCCATGGCCACCTGCAGCCTCTCCATCTCCCTCTCCACCTTCTCCTCTTCCATCCTCACCTTCATTCTCAGCTCTTCTATCTTCCTCACCTGCTCCTCAGTCATGTCAAACGCGAGAGTGTCGAGCAGCCGGAACACCGTGGAGGGCTTCCATCCGGTGACCCAAGAGCAGGCATTCTCGAGAGGGGTGAGCCAGGTGGGAGAGAAGAAGGGAAGGACGTCTTCATGGGCTTCAGCCCATTTGACAGTGTAATATTGCTTGAGATGGGATGTGACTCTGGACACCAAAGATTGGAGGTCATGTTCGTTCGCCATTTCGCTTCTCCGCCGCTTGGAAACTTGTAGAAGCTGATGGAGGATTTCTTCGAGCTTCCGGAGCCATGTCTGGTAGAACTCATAAAACCTATCCTCCACCAGAGTTTTCATTTGATTATCAGAGAAAGATAAATTGTTTTCTCAGAAGAAGAAGAAGGTCATGAGGGGTGTGAGAGGGAGTGTTTATAAGGAGAAAGAAAGAGGAAGGTGTGACCAGATGGAGAGAGGAGGGAAGGCCACGGTAGGAATGTGTGGAGGTGGTGAACTGATGCATGGCTTACGCGCAGCAACAGCCTACTAGTGCGTTACAAGGCCTATTTGACGCTTTGCCCATTGGGAGAGGGAGGACAAGATCATAACTTTTAGGTACCTTAACACTACAAAAATTTAAGACAAAAATTTTATTTTCATCAAATTTTTAATTTGGTTATCTATAAATAAATTTTTTATTTTAGATTTTATCATATTTTTATTTAAATTTTAATATAAATTTAATAATTTAATGACTTAAATACTTCCTAGCACTGTCATCTTTCAAGTGGAGATGGTCTTCCTGCAAGTCCATAATATATTAAATTTCAAATAACAATAAAAGAAAAGGAAAAGATTATAAATATTTTGATTACTAACAAACTAAATTAAAAGAAATGCTTTATGAAATATTTTAATTCACCTAATTATTAGAGATCAAAGTAAATTTTTTTAAAAAATTATTAAAGTGAATGTGCATATGGAATCTATTACTCACAAGACTCATTTTAATAAATTTTTTTAAGGATTAGCTGATACATTTTTTATTATTTTGAAAAAGGTAGATTATTTTTTGTCTTGAGAGATATTCAAACTACGTAATTATTTTTCTATTTTAAAAAATGTATCTTTTTCTCTCATAAAACTAAAATATGTGCTGCACCATAATTTTTTTATAAGAAAAAATAAGTTATAGTTATATTTATTTTGATTAAAATATATACCCTTATATTTATTATTTATATAACACAATAAGTATTAATTATATATCAGACTAATAAAAAATGGTTAATTTTTTAAATTTAAAATAAACTAAATTTATAATTTTTAACATAATTTAAATAAAAATTTAAAATATATTTTTAATAAAATGTTTAATATTACTCTTGAATTTATTTTAATAAAAAATTGTATATTATTTTTTATAATAAAAAAATTATTTAATTTAATTAAACGTCTCTGATTTTTTAAAAAAATTATCCTAAGAATTTTTCGAGCATAACACCCCATCTAAGAGCTTTCTAATATATTTGAAAACACGGTATCTCTCCCCAAAATCACATTTCACACAAAATTCTAATTTGATACTTCCATAACAACGTGATTTTCTACCGCAATTTTAAACATGCACTTCCTTTCGACCCTCAACAGTGAACCTTTGACGACGGTGAAGCGTCGTAATTTGATTTCTTTGTTTGGCTTTTGGGAAAGTTGAAGGGAAGTGGGCGCGGGATTTCTAACACCTGAAGTAATTTTAAAGTGTTAGGAGTGAGACGTGTCGGCGTGGGAGCAATTTCAGGTGCTACGTGGAATATAATTAGGTTGGGTCACACATCCAAACACACACTTCAGAACACTATATGTACTCATGTAATTAATTTGTGATTGGGACCAAAAATATTATTGTGTTTTGTTTTACAAGTTTAAAAAATTAAGCAATGAAAAGAAAATGTATGTACATAAGGAATTATCCATACAAAAATAACAATCTTATTGACGACTTTTTTCCCCCTTTTTGGGTCAAATAAGATTAAAGCATTTATACGTTATTGGCAGCTCAAATGAGAGACATCATCTCTTTGACTAGTTAATGGCATGGCAATTGCTGCAAGCTTATGGGATGTATTAGCCCAAATGGCTCGAGTTACATAATAAATTATAGGTTTTTGTTATGATTCTTATTGTAATGAAATATATTATTTTATTTATATTATAATATAATTTACTAAATTTTATTATTAAATTTAAGATATATTGCACTAGTGATTTTAAATAATTAAAATAATACATTCAAATTTTAAACAACTAAATTAAAATAAAGTTTACCTTTTGCGATCCAAAATATAAAATCATTCTTCCAATTTTTTGATCCATTTTTTCGGGCTACGAAATAGCAGACAGATAAGTGCCCCCTTCCATTAAACTCTCTCTACTTTAGCCGATTTTTTTTTGGAGAGTTCATAATTTTAAATTAGATTTTACAGGGATTTGACTTAAATAAAATTTTATAATTATTTATTATCAAGTTCTTTAATAAAAACATAAATTGTAAAGAAAATATTATTTAAAAAATCAATTATAAAATAATAAATTGTAAAAAGAAATATAGTTATTATATTTTTATTAAATAATTTGATTGCAAATAAATATTTAAGTTTTATCCATTTTTCTTCATGTTGATATTATCTATATAGCTATTTTTCGCTTAAATATAAGTCTCTTTAGTTTCATAAAAAATTTTAATTTGATTTCTAGTTCAAAAACAGGCAATATGGTTGCCTTTTATTTTCACATTTTTATCTAAAGTTTAGTGGTAAATTAATCAATATATTGATTTGGATGTCAAATCTAAATATAACTTAATGATCTAGCTAGGTAAATTGATAACATTAGGCTACTAGGTCAAATATTAAATTTTATATGAATGATGTGACAAAGTGGTAAAATTAATTTTTTTTGGGGGGACAAATAAGACCACAATATTACTTATTTATGAATTGAAATAATCAAATTAAAATTTTTATAAAATTAAAAAATAAACTGTAATCAAAAAGTGAGAAATCGAAATCAATTCAAAAATGATTATAAGTGTTTTTATGCATCAACTTAAGAACTAATGATATGATGAGCTTTTGATCGGCATATTATTAGAGGAAAATTAAATTTTCACATCTTAAGTTAAAAATATTTATATTAAAAATTTTTTAATTTTAAAATTATTCTAAAAGATTTTAAAATGAAAAATTTTAATAAGGATATCAAATTGTAATTTTTTTCATGCAATTTAAATTTTTAGTCATCAACTCCTTTAAAATAATTTCAAATTTTAAAATTTTTTAATATAAATATATTCAAATTAAAATCCTGAATTATACCCATTACTCCCTTTAGGATTTTAAGAGACCACTTAAGAGTTTTCAAAAATGCACTATTGAAGACAAAACAATTGGACTTTTTCATGATTTCACTAATTGTGCTTTGATGGCAAAATCAAAGTAGAAGAACTTATCTTTTACCCAAAAGATAGTTCAATGCACCCCCTTTCACTGCTTATGTTCAATGATGTGATGATATCAGAAAAGCTTATCTTTGACCTAGTTTGATTCTTGTTTCAAATTTCCCATTTTAGGCTCTTCCTAATTCTTGTGTCATGGTAAAATAAATATAGCCTTGTGCATAGATTCTAATCTAGGAATTAGAAGCAGAAGCCAAGAGAGGAACCCACCCACACTTTCCACTGAATTTTTATAATGTCTCTCCTATCATCTCCATGTGCTCTCAATTATTCCTTACTCTGACCTTTTCGGTAGCATCAGTGCTCAGATATGTTGCAATTCCTGTTTATAGTGGCCTTCTCCCTTATGCCTTTCACCCTCTTAATAGGTATAAGAATTAGGGGGAGGAACAAGAAGGACACAGCATTAGCAGGAGGACAATGGCAAAACTGATGAGAGGAAGAAATGATTTTTTGCTGACTGCATCATAAAGAAAATAGGTAAGGGCATTTTTGTCCCTCCACTCCTAATATTATGTTATTAGGTTCTTCAGGGAAATTAAATTTGGTTTGGTCCTTTATTCTAAATTTTGTTCTCCCTTGGTCCCTAAGTTAAATTTTCCTTTAATTTTATTTGAGGTTTCACTTTCATTCATTAATTTCATTAGTCTTTTAACTTTATCTCATGTTATAATTTTGTCCCTTAACTTTATTTGGTTTCAATTTCATCCTTTAATTTTGCCTCAAGTTTCATTTTCATCCCTTAATTTCATTTTGTTCTAATTTGGTTTCTTAACCTTTAAAGACTACTCAAATGTTTTCTTCCCTTAAACACCATCAAACTAAAATGGTTGATAAAATAGTTTGTGTGACTTATCAGTGATTCTATTTTAATAATCTTTCTATTGAATAACATAGTAATATTAAACAGAATAAAATATTTGAGTGGTTTTTGTAAGTTAAAAAACCAAATTAAAATAAAATAAAATCAAGGGATGAAACTAAAAAAGTTAAGGAACCGGGTATTGGAATGAAATAAAATTAAAAGATAAAAGTTAAAGTTGAAATAAAGTTAAGGAACAAAATTGAAATAAAATAAAATTAAAGGATAAAATTAAATATAAAGTAAAATTAAAGGATAAGAAGTATATTTTAACTAATTTTTTTAGTATAAGAGTTATCATTTTAAAATATGGTTACAGTTTCAACGAGCACAACCTACTGAAAGATCCAAAAATATCTCCAAAAAAAGCATCTTTTTCTGAGTATATGATAAGCCTAGCTACCTATATTAAGGGTAAAAGAAGGAAACTAGTGATATCACTAACACCATTCTAGCAAATTTGAAGGCTTCCCTTTAGGATTTGATCCAACTAAAATGGCACCCATTTGGCGAAAAGTTTTCATAGATTAGCCAAGTCATATCCTAATTAGAATTTTTGTTAAAATTTTGAATAAATTATAGAAATATTTTCTGTATATTATTAATATTACACATAACCTTCCTTTTATTTTTAAAATATACACAAATCTCCTCTGAAACAAAAAGCTATCCTAAACTTTAATCTAATTTTAAATTTTTTGAGAAAAATACTCTCTATTCAAAAAAAATTTTAATTAAAATAAATATATATTTAAGTTAATGAAGGATATTTTAGTGAAAAATTTTAATATTTGATTAGAGTTACTTTTTATTTTAAGGAATATTTATGTATATTTTGAAAATAAAGAGAATATTTGTATAATTTTAATAAAATTTCAGAAGTTTGTGCAATTTACTTTAAAATTATTGATAGTGTTTGTGGAAAAGGAACATGTAGCTAATTCTTGAAAGTTGAGAGATGAAAGTAAAACAAACTAAAGTTGAAAGACTAAAATGAAATTTAAAAAAAAATTTAAAGAATCAAAAGCACACTCTTGCCTTATGTAGCTAAAGTAGTTTCAAATTTTAAATTATTTATTGACATTGAGCTTGTGAATTAATTTGATTGCATACTTGGTCATGCAAGTCAAAGATTATATTTCCTATTCAAGACAAGTTAATAAGTGAATTAAGGAATGAGTAATTTTTGGAGATAAAGGTCAAATTTTTATGGAAGATTAAGTCAAGTTTGGACATATAAGAAAGCAAGGTCCTCGAAGCTATCAGATAAGAGTGTAGATCACACATTCTCAAGAACATGTATAATTACACTTTCCTAAGATGTGTTTCTAATATAATTGTAGCTTTGACTCTAATAAAGAAAATGCTTGGAACCAAAGTAAACAACAAACTTAGCTTCATAGCTTATCACAGGCTAAATTGCTTGCAAGGCGAATTAAACATGGCATTAATTACAACTATACAATGAATTAAAATGAAGCACATCTAAACAACGTGTAATTATACATGTTCTCAAGAACATGTGATCGGTACCTTATCAGAGAAAGGAAAGCAATGAATATTGAAGGCTAAGGAACCTCGAAAAGAACTTTTGCTAGCCTCTCCAATGGTCAAAAACCATCTCATTCATATAAAAACACTTCATTTTGAGTTGAAGAAGCAATCAAAAGCATTTGAGCATATTCTTGGAAGGTTTTATGATATTTCCTTAAGGACTTATATTCTTAAAACTTTTTACACTTTTGGAATCCTTCTTTGAGCTTGTGTCTAACTTATCTACTCTTATTTATTTAAGAGTGTTTCATTGTTTTTTAAGTGAATTGATCCTACATAACTAGTCTTGAATTATATCAAACTCTTTCATACCATGTTATTATGAAATCATAGCTTTTTAGTGGGTGGAAGCATGCTACAATTTTTGTTAATGATGGGTTGGTTAAAATCATGTTGTATACGTTTCTACTTAGCCTAAAATAACCTTAACAATAATAGTCAATGTATGAAAATTAGCTATTGTATTTCATTATTGGAAAGCCAATGAAAACTAGCATTACAATATTGGCTTTCCAATAATGAAAAGCCCTTTCAAAACCACTGGAATTAAATGTAAGTCATTGTTGGACTAAATTATATTAAATTGGAAATAAGGATTATTATTGTTATTTGTTTATTGTTGAATTGTATATTGTATATTATAAACTTATATAATTTATAAGGCTTTGTTACAAATGGCCTAAGAAATTATGGAGATGGCCTAATACCAGGGCAAGGTCCAAAGAGAGAACCCTACAATTTCCCTTGGTATATCTTTAGTTGTGTGTGAGAGCTAAGAGCATAAAAGAAAGTTTGCAATGCTTCGCTCGTAGAGTTTCCTCCCTTCTACCAAAAAGTGACCCCATCTTCCACCTTTAATCATTTTCCTCATTCCAGTAGCGACCATAATGCTAGTTTTTTATCCCAAGATGTAACAATGGTGCTTTCATTGCATCCCCCTTCTATCATTCATCCTTTTTTTCACTAGCTTCCATTTTCTGAGCTTCCAATCCTCCACATAGCCATCAAAATTCTAAACTCTAAGTTGGAAACCCCAATGCAAATTATCGAGCATCCCATATTCCACCTATGGGAGTAGCATTTTCAACTTACTCAAACTCTTGCACAAACATTTCCATTTCATTTTGCTCTAACTTCTCTCAGACATAGAATCCACTTAAGGTTACTAATGAAGGGATGCTAAGTGCAAAACTAGTTAAAGGAATGAAAGTAGAACCTTCTCAGATCATCAATCTACTTGATGTGCTGAAGCCCTATTGTCTTAAAAAGACCTAATAGAAGTACAAAAGAAAATCAATGAACTAGGACTAGCCCCTTCAAATGTCGATAAGGAGAATACATATGCGAATTACCTAAACAAAGATGACGACATTGCTAAAGACTACTATCAACTAGGTCACCATGTCGACACTACAAATCTTGAAATCTTGTTTAAGATTGCAGAGCAGAGGCTATAGTTGTGTCTACTTGTTATATAACATTTCAAACTTAGGAATTAATGAAATTTTTAAATAATTTAAGATTAAAAAACTTACTTGCAAAAAATGTTTTTCTTGATTGATTATTCCACACAATTAATCTAGTTATAATCTCAAATTCTGATTAAAATATTCATAATAGATGCATCAATTTGTGACTGAGAAGACAAAGGATTTGTGTTTTCTTCTTTTTCAAAGAGAAATTTTCTTCTCTATGTTCTTAAGGTTTTTAAGAGAAAGAGAGAGAGAGAGAGTTTCACTAACACACCCTTAACCCACACACACCTTAATGATTGCACAAAATTCTGATGACACTTATCAATTTAATTTTTTTAATTTAAATTTCCTACTTAATTTAGGAAATAACTAATAAAATATTTATCAAAATTCAAAATTCAAAGATAAAATTAATTTAAAAATAATTCATTAGTTAATTAATTTAAATAAAAATTAATTAATTAAATTCATTTTTCTCAGGGCCTTTTACTTAATGGATCAAGTCAACCTATCATAGGCAACCAAAAAAATCCAATAGCTCTCATTCATACATGATGAGATGAACAACATAGAGCTTTTTACTACTCTTGGTCTTTTATACTAGGTGCTCTGTTATGACTACATAGGCACAACATTTGAAAACTTCTATGCTAGGAATCCTATTATAGGATCAGCATAGTAGACTACAACCCTTGGATGTATTTCATACACATATTTGTATGCCTCGAATGTCCCAAATTCACTTACATACATTTTACTAGCAACATATCCAATCCCTTTTGAGTTTTAGTATTACTTAGATTGTCTTTTCTCTCATATGGATAATATCTACACTTATAAAGTTATCTAATTAACTTAATGGATATGTCTTAAACACTAGCATAGGCATGTATATTCAAAGGTGATCTTATTTTCACTTACATATTACTTAAATTAAAACAATTTTTTTAGCATTAGTCCTTTAGGTCAGATCTATCATAACCAAAAGATATATACTAAAGTAGTAAGCACTGTCACACCCAAAAATGCGATCACGTGGCACCTTTAAAAAGGATTCTTTATTTGGAGTTTCAAAAACTAAAAGCCAAAATCAAATAGTAAAATTAAAAGTTAGTAGTAGAGTTGTCACCAAAATTTTATTTTTTGAAAAAGTAAAACTTTGAAAAATTCTTTTTATTTGAAAAGCGGTTTGCGGTCTAGATTTGAATTTGGGAGTCGATTGTGAGTAAGAAAGGTGTTAGGCACCCCACTACACCCATTCTTAAAAATAGTTACCCTGAGTCAATTATGCAAAATTACCATAACTTTTAATCTATTTTAATTGTTCCTTATAAATCATATGCAAAATAAGAAATAAAAATTTTAAAGGAAACAAAATTAAAAGTAAAAAGGAAAGAAAATTAAAGAAATAAAATTAAGAGCAAAATAAAAGGAAAGAAATTAATAAAATAAAAATTTTAAAAAATATTTATTTACAAAGGCAGACTTGACCTAAGATGAGAGCCTAAAGCCTACGTATCCTTCGAGGAGGATCAAAGTCCACGTAGTTCGTACTTGAAAACTGTATTTAGGTGGTGAGTGTTTTGTTTCTGTTATTATTGTTTTTGGTTTTGTTTGTTTGTTTGTTTGTTTGTTTGTTGTTTTTTTTTTTTTTTGCTTTTGTTTGATTTTTTTATTTTATTTTAAAGAAAGAGAGTAAAAATCATTTGAAATTTTGCAAACAAAACGAATTTGAAATTGGTTGATATATTTTTATTTGCAAAAGACTAAATTAGTTTTACTCTTTTCTCCCCTTTTCTCTTTTATGTTTGTTTTGTTTTGTTTTGTTTTATTATTTTTGTTTTTTTCTCTTTTTTTCAATTATTATTATTATTATTATTATTTGTGTTTTATTTTGATTTTTGTTCTTGTTTTGTTTTTTGTTTGGTTCTTTTTTGTTGGAGAAAAGAAAAAGAAATAAGAATTACTTTTATCTTTAGCAAATAAAAAGAAGTTAGTATTAGTTGATGTGTTTTAATATGCTAAAAATAGAATTAATTTTACTTCCTTACATTTTTCCTATTTTTTGTTTTTCTTCTTTTCTTTTCTCTTCTTTTCTTTCTTTATTTTTTTATTTTTATTTTTATTTTTTTGTTTTCACTTTTCTCTTGATTTTCCATTCATTTAAAGGATTTTTAATTTTTGTTTTGTTTTGTTTTTGTTTTAATGAATTTTTTGTTGATTTTCTTTTCCTTTTAATTTTTGTTTGAAACATTTTTTATTAGATCTTGTTTTATTTTTTTAGGTTTTTTTTTGTATTTTATTCCCTTTTTGTTCATTTAAAAAGGACTTTTTATGTCCATGAAATATATTTTTATTAAAAGAAATCTTCACTTACTTTTCTTATTTTCTCTTTTTTTTGGTTATTTGTTGATTTTGTCTTTTTTTTTTCTCTTTTGTTTTTTGTTTTTTTTTTGTTTCTTTTTTTTTTTTTTTGCTTTTAACTCTTAATAAGAAAGGAAAACTTAATTTTGCATGTTGAAATGTTATTATTATTTTTTCATTTTTTGAAATACATTTTTTAGAGAAAAATTCAAGGTTTAATTCCTGAATAAATTGACATTCCTAGAAAATGTAACCTTTTGTTAAAACTTAATTCTTTAATAAACCTTTTTTCGCACAAGAAAATCAAGAGAGATGCTCCCATTGAAAATATAATTCATTTGATTTTTGTTCTTTGGCTTCTATCTCTTTTTTTTCCTTCCTTTTGAATTATACTTTTTATTCCCTTTTATTACTTTTCTCTTTTCTTATGAAGGGGAAAGGTTTATTTATTTTTCAAAAATTATATATTCCTTAATTAATTTTTGAGTTTTTTTTTTTTGGAAGAGAAATGTGCTTTACTTTTCAAAAAACTATTTTTTTTGGAAATTTTTTTTTGAAAATTCTCTTTTTCCTTTTTTTTTTTGAATATGTTTCTTTGAAACCAAAATTGAATTGATATAGATCATTGGAACTCAAAATTTGCAAATATAAGAAAACTAATAAGTGCCAAGGAGACTTTATTGTCACACATGGTACTCCGATTAACTCCTATATACTTGAAGATATATAAAATCTCACACGGCAACTCTAAGAAAAGTAAAATAAAAATTGAAATAAAATATGTGCAAATATAAGATAATTTGTGATAGTGTGTATTCTGGCCAAACAAACAGTCCATTATTTCAAACAATAATTACAAAAATAAAAAGGATGGGAATTTGAAAGACATCACTTGTTTGCAATTTTGCTTTTCTCCATTTCCTATTATGAACACCGTATTTTATCTGTGCATAACAAAGATCAAAATAGCAAAAGAAAATGAAAAAATGAAGAAGAAAAAAAAAAGAAAAGAGATGTGGAAAAAATGAAGGAAAAAAGAAAATAGAGAGAGAAAAATATCCATTTCTTTTTGCAAAACTTGAAGGGGTTAAGAGTGAGACGAAGAATAGAGGAGAGCTTGAGGGGGTTTCTTTCGAAAACTAGTTTCAGATTGGGGTAGAACCAGAAGAAGAGGTTGAAACAGAGATCAAAACCGAGATGGGAAATCCCTTATTCATGGATTTCGGGTTGGAGGAGGTCTGAAACCTAAGTTGCTTGAAGAAGCTAAGGAAGAAACTCTTGAGATTCAAAAAATCAAGGAAGGAATTGGAAAGAAAAAGCATTGAGAGCATCCTCACTCAAGAGTGATTCGAACCACGGAACCAAATGCTGGAAAGAAGAACAAAGCCAATAACTGTGAATTGAACCCAAAGGTGATCCTTTATCAATTTTTCTCTAAGGTTCTAGTTACTCTCTATAGCCTATTGATGTATCCCTGTTATAAGCTTGATTCTGCAGAAATGAAAATGAATAGGCTCGGTTCAATTTGATTTTGACTTTTCGTATAAGAAGTTGTAATAAACCTTTTGTCGTGTTAGTTGTCCAAATGAATTGAAGATTAGGCTATTCACATCTCCAAGGGATGTGATGTGAGCCCACAGAGGAGGATTTGAATAAGGTTTTATATGTGCTTCATGTTGCAGTATTGCTATATACGTTATTTCTAGACAAACCCTTTGCTACTATTTTACTGATCATTATTTTGCTCCAATTCATAATGTTTCTCCTGAGTTTGAGCATGAAATCTGAAAAGTGCTGTTGTTGCCCCTGCTAATGTTATTAGCATGATTTAACTCGGGTTTTAAAATCTAAATCTTGGAATTAGATCCTAGTCAGAATATGCCTGCTACCCTGTTGATATTAGCATGATTTAGCTTAAGTTTAAGTTTAAATCTTGGAATCAAACCCTGCTTAGAGTATGCCTGCTCTCGTGGTGATTTTAGCGTGATTTCAGCTCGATTCCTAGCTTGTAATCTAGGATTGAATTCTATCAATTGTTCTTGGTGGTCCCAATAATATCTGAACATGGTTTTAGCATGATTTTTAGCTTAAAGTCATTGGTGTTTTCACATTCGATGGTATGTGATTTCGTGGGAGTATGTTATTACATTCACTTAGATTGTGTAGATTTCATTTTGTGCCCAGTGTCTTTTAGGACTTTCCCAACCCGTTGATTTGACTCAAGTATGAAAGCATTTGTTGTTTACTCACTTGTGAAATGTAATTAATCTATAGAAACTAAGGGCCCGTTTGGTACATCGCATTGGATAAGGCCTGATAGGATAAAACCTGATAGGATAAGGCCTGATAAAATTTTAATACTATACAGTATTTGGTGCAATACTGTATAAGATTGGATAGGATAATTTTAATACTATCCTATGTTTAGTGAAACACTGTATAACATTGGATCGGATAAAGAATAACTATTTTGACAACAATACCCTTTACTTATAAATATATTATATTTTTTAAAATTTGTGGTTATTTTAATTTTTTTAAAAATAAAATTTCTCATATATTAGAAATAAAAAAATTTATGCTTCATATATACATTCAATTTTTTTTTTAAATTGCTTTTCATAAAGTTCAACGTGCCAACAAAATTTCAGAAGAATTTATATGACTACCTAATTTTTAAATGCGTCACATAATATAACAAATATCTTAATTTTATTTATAAAAAAAAAAGAAACACTAATAAATTTATTAAGTATGCAAAAAAGGTCACCATCGCCAAGGTTCTACAAACACCACAAAAGTGTAAATACCACCAAGTTTTAACATCAAGTTCTATAAATTTTAGTTATCTTCAAGCAAATGCTTTACAAATTGAACTCTATGTTCACCTTGAAAGCCCCAAAATAAATGCACTAGGGAGAGGTTTTGCATAAGTAAACGCCCAGTCTTATTGCGTTCTCTAGGTGTAAGGTCCTCTAATTTCATCAGTTCATCAGCAATAGCTTGTGAATCATCATAAAAATCTTTCACAACCTTCACACCTTCAGCCATACACTTGACACTTTAGCCATGGCACCCATCCTCTCTGTAGATTTTCCAACAACATTTACAAGCTTATTGGCAAAATTGTCCATACTATTTGCTAACATATCTTCTCCTCTTAACTTCTTTCTCACCCGTCTACCTTCAGAATGACTTATTTTTGCCTTATTTTTAGTTTCACCCATAGACATTGATTGATTGATATGTTCAATGTCATCATCACTTAACCTAATGACTTCTTCTGAAAGTTCAGTAGTGTCATTTTTTCCATTACTGTGTTCTTCGTTATCCAAATCCTCAACTACATCAGCAGGAGCTTCAGCACTTTTTCCAGTAGCACGATCCTTTCCAAAGATGACCAACAAGCGCTCATAATAAGGCAAAACTTTGGTCCTATAATTCTTCAAGTTTACATCTCTCTGCATACATATAACACAAACATATAGTCATATTGTTGTTAAAGAAAAGAAAAGTAAAGGAACATATAACACAACTATTTTAAAATTTTAAAAACCTTATTCGCTTGGATGTAGGCATTCCAAACATCATCACTATCAACTAAAATCTTTTTATGCACATTATCCCATCCAAAGCCACTTGTGTTCAACATGTCATATAAATTACTATACTCTGTTTTAAGCCTCCTCATAATTGACTCAATATGTGGCTTTACCTTTATACCATATTCGGGAAATTTTGCCTCCAACTTTTGTTCCAACCATTTGAAAGTACCTGGTTTAAATTAGCCAGCATCAGCTCTTTTGTTTAAGGCAACTGCCTCCTCTAAGAAGCATAATAATGCCTCAAACTCCTCATTACTCCAACCCCTACGTTCTCCTTTAACTTTGCTAGCTTGTTGAGTACTTTCAGATGCCATACCTATAAAATATATTACAACTTCAACAAAAAATACAAGTAGACCATAAACTTAATAAAATTTAATAACTAAAACTCAACAAAAAATTTAATAAAATTTAACAAAAGTACATTACAACCTCAATCGTGAAAATGGTTATAAAAGTATACCATAAACTTAATCAACTAAAACATAAAAGTGCAAAACATCTTTAGGGTACAATAACTAAAACTCAAAAGATACAATAATAAGTCTAAGAATAGGCTCAACGAACAATCCATTCATTATACATCTCATTTGCCAATGCATCTCTCCATGCACTCCATGCTTCACTTAGTTCAATGGTTTCTATGGTATCATGTGGTTCTACTTCAATCTCTTCATCAATGGGCATGTTATCCATCTCTATTTCTAATGGATCTATACGCATCTCCCTCCTAATCAAATTGTGTAATAGGCAACAAGCAATAATAATTCGATTGTGAGTTTTAACAGAATAATAACTTGGACTCCTAAAAATTGCCCAACGCATCTTCAATAGCCCGAATGTTCTTTCTATCACATTCCTAACTTGAGCATGTCGCTTATTAAATATTTCTTGAGGAGTTGTTGAGACATGTCCACATCTCCACTCACTGAGATGGTAACGGGTTCCCCTGTAAGGGGCAAGGAACCCTTCTCCATTAGTATATCCAGCATCTACCAAATAATAGTATCCTATTTCATGAACCAAATATAAAATTAATATTTTTATTATAATAAAGTTATTAATTTAAAAATAGTTTTAACATTCTTACCAGTTGGAACCTTAAGGCCATTTCTCCTATTAATTGCATCGCGTAATATCCTAGCATCTGAAGCTGAACCCTCCCAACCAATCAATACATATATAAATTTCATATCTCGTGAGCATACTCCTAACACATTTGTAGCAATTTTGCCTTTTCAACTTCTATATCTTGGTTTGTCTACCTCAGGAACATTAATACTAATGTAGGTTCCATCTAAAGCTCTAAGACAATCCTTAAAAAAGATAAGAAAAAGACCTATTACAATATTAAATTAAAATAAAAAAATTTTAAAAATATGATTCCCTTACATAGTTCATACCTTGAACCATTTCCACCTATCATCAATGCAATCCTCAGGAACTGGCTCTGGTGCCCTAAGTAAATTTCCTTGCAACCTTAACACAGAATTCAACGCTAAATTGAAGTATCTACTAATAGTTTCCCCTGAACGTTGGAATTTAAACTTGATTACACAATTTTTAGTGTGGTGAGCTAATATGTGTAAAAACATAGTAACTTGTTCTTCTATTGATACTAACCCATCTTCCTTTAGCCTACCTTCAACACGTAAAAGAGAACACAACACCCGAAATGTATAAGTATTCATTCGGAGTTGTTCCACGCATGCAACATCATCATTTATTAACCTTCTTATGAATTCTACCCTTAATTTTTCCCTTACCTTTGGTATTACCCGTCGCCTTAAGGATAATTTCTCATGTTGTCCTTGAGCCACACGAATGACATGAAGGTATGATATAATACATGCAATTACCATCTCCAATAAGGTTTGTTCCAACATCAAATACACTGACATGACGTTAAGTAGCTCACTTATATCATTAAGCCATCCATTTGGGTCATTTAGCCATCGATTTAGGTCAAGCTTTTTATTAGGATCCATAACACCTAAAAATTTAAAACTACTTATTAATGAAAATAAACATCATTTTGCAAAACTGTAATATGAAAAACAAAATTGTAATATGGTAACTTTCTCATGAATACAATATAAGATATAAAAGAAAGACTAAAGAAATGTCACAATAAGAGAATTATTAATATACAAAACAAAATATAAATGTGGGCATATGAATTATTAATATACAACACAAAATATAAATTAAAAAAATGATATGTCCTGTAGCTGGAATTGTGGGCACAGCCTCTCCACCAGTGTAGCTTTTATCTGTTTCAATCAATTGTTGTAGTTATGGTACTTAGTAACTAGCTTCATACAATAATGGAAAATTCATAACATATAGATTAATCTAGCAGGAAATATGCACAAGATCTTCCTAGTGATGCATGTTTTGCTTTCTGTCTTTGGCACTTGGTAGTATTCAATATTCAAAGAAGCAGAGAGCCTTGATCAGAACAAACAACAAAATTATCAAGCAAAGTCATGTAACTAAAAAGTACAAACATAGAAGTTTGCAAATATTCAATAAAAAAAAAGGTCCAAATCAATCCAATTTTTCTTTGGAATTGATACGGTCAATTTCAAAGAAAAATAGAACAAAAGTCTGTGGGACCATACATTTTGTGAGAATTACCATTCAACTGGAACTTATCACTTAAGTCTCTGTGTCTATATGTTTATCTCTCTCTTGACACTATAATTTTAGAAGGAAATTAAAGGGTCTATTTTCGAAGAAGAAGCATGTGTACGCTTAAACCAGAAAAGTGTCAGGGTATGACCAGTAAATGAACTCTCTAAATCAAAGCTGTTCAGTCAATAAATGAAAGTCATCATGGTAGAAATTAGCATGAAGTTTCAGTTTTGAATTGGTTTCTTCTTCGATAATTATCTCAATAATATAGGGCAATTAAGCAACGGAACAAGTTATTGCATGAAAACTTCATAAGTTGGAACTATTAATGATTTTATACAAAAGAATATGAAGCAAGGGGAAGAAGCACCAGACTTAAAAGAGATTTTATAAGAAACATAGGACAACAGAAAAGCATAAGGATAAGTTTTACAAAAAATAATCGAAATTAAACAAATCATCAGTATAGAATAGCCCTCCAGTTTCTCTGCAAGTCTTAACAAGAAGAAACCATAGCCAAAAGCTCAAAATTATTGTTTTCCTTTGTTGTTTCATTAAAAAAAATAATGACAAGACAAACAGCCATTGCCACTCACCTCTTGGTAAGAATAGAAAAGGATACCATCACGATAATCACCAACAGCAATTCTAGTAAAATGAGCAGTCAAAGATGTTATCATAAAACGCGCCCTTCCAGCAGTAAATTTTCTCACTCCTCAATTGGATACAATCGTGTTGTGTCCACCAAACTTATTGAACGCTGAATCTAACGAAAAAACTTGGTCCGTTTTAATTAATGATTGTTAAGTATCTCCTCCCTTAGGGATGGGCAAATTACTCAGACGTTATTGATACTCATTGAATTTACTCACTTAGATTTGAGTATAAGAAATTTTTAGTATTTTAAAATTTTGAGTATAAGTACGCCCATCCACCTCTTCCTTCTCTCACTTACAGGACTTAATGCAGTACTACACCAAATCCTATTCCAAGCTAAGGTAGGCTTAGACTTGAGCCTAAATCTAACACCTAAAGGTATAAATGTGACAAAGAAGCAGTCAGAAACAATCTCAAAAGCTCACTTTACAGATTTAGAAACCGTTGAAGGGGACTTATTTGTGCCCAAATTTGGGCGCTGCTTCAAAAGCCGTTGCTTTTGACCTAATGGTTAAAGGCAAGTATCACATAACACAAGCACCGGAGCACATATGCCCACATGTTGCTTTGTCTGAGGCAAGATACCTCAGATTCTGACTATTGAAAAGGCAAACTAATGGCCTTCTTCATATAGAATATAGATCATATTATAGATCAGATTGGTCAATAGCAGTTCACAATAAAGAGGAACAGATTGGAGGTTTCATCCTCAATTCCTCATTCTCTGGTCATAAGCATTCCTCCTGCTACAATTCGATATATAACACACTGATAGACGAGTCTCACGACTCATGATTAGCCAAGAAAAGTTGCTCTACCAATTTGAACATTTGAACATTTCTCCTTTTAGTTCCTAGGTGCAGGCAAACTCTCACCATGGACTGTTGCTTAATATATCGGTAGTATGTACCTACTTTAAAGCTAAGTATGAACCATTGCCCAAACTAGAAAAATTCTAATTTATAGTTTTGTGATAATTGTTGCACCAGAGTGTGAACTGTTTCTGTCAATACCTCCTCCATCTCCTGGGATTGGATCCTCTGCAGTGAGGAATCCATAAATTTCCTTTGCATTATCGCACAATCAAATTTTCTTTCTGTTTTTTTTTTATTTTTTATTTTTTAAGTTTGGTATCTCCTTACAAAATTTCACTGTAGGGGAAATTCATGATATGAGATCCTCACTGCAGAGGATCCCAATCCTCTTTACCAAATTTTTTGAGATAATTCACTTTAAGTCATGTCAGCAAGATTAGAATATCATTAGCTAAATCTTTTCGCATGAAATAGCAATAATGTCATATAATTGCTAAGCAAGAAAAGGAAACCAATAAACAGAAAATTTCACATAAACATAGACAAGATCAAGAGCATCACTCTCTCATAATTAGATGGCACTAAAACCTTATAATACAAAGAACAACTACATAGTCTCCTCAACAATCAACTAATTCCTAACAGGCAGGAGTGTAGATAAATTTAATTCATATAAAGAGAACTATAAAATATTATGTAATAATTCCATAGAATTATAAGAACCTTTTCCCCTCTCCCTTTTTTCTATTATTTATATTTGTTGGATCTGATTAATGAACAAAACCCGTCCAGTTTTCAGGCCAAAATTATCAACTGTCCCCAAATAGCATCTATTTGAATGTTTGCCCAACCATATCGTACATACACTTGTTTAGTGATAAATAGGAGTCGAGTAATAACCCACTCAATCCCTGGGGTTTGAAGTAACCAGAAGTAAAATTTCATCATTCGAATATAGAGGGCACCTTCTTAGACCAATGCAACACTTTACAAGGTGTTAGAATGAATTATCTTCTCGACATAAAATGAACAAAACATCAGCCAAAAATTTAAAGAAATCCAACTTCCATAAGAAAGCCTCAAATTAACATGAACAGAAACTATTCAAATTTTTGTATATGAATTCTAAGGGATGTGTAAAGAGAAATCATATGCCTAAAAATAAAATCCAAAAACATTGTTTTCTTTCTAGAATCATCCCTTCTGGAAAGTCCCAATAAATAGAATGATTTCTACAACAAAATGAGATATCTTTTTCGACAACAAAACAAGAGAACAACGATTTCAACAACAAAATGATTTCAACAATTTTGACTCTGAAGTATAGACCACAAAGCAGAGAAAAACGCGAGATCTTTTCTGAAGCATCAATTGAAACCCCAAGACCGAAGAATCCCAGATAGGTTTGCTTACCAATAAGAAGATGAGAAGCAGATGTAGTTGTGCGGCTAAGAGTCTGCAAATGAGAAACAAAAAGAACTGAGAGAAGAGGATGGCCGAGAGTCTGCACACAAGAAACAGAGAGAACCCGAGAGAAGAGAACTTCTGGGAGGTCTGCGATGAGCAAGGAAGAGGACGGTTGGGAAATGTCGAGCAAGGAAGAGTGTCGTGTTTGAATGAAAGGAAACGCTGGGAGTCTGCACACAAGAAACAGAGAGAACTGAAGAGAAAAGGAAGAAGCAGCTTCAACGTCGAAACCCGAGAGAAGAACAACAGTAGACGAGAAAGATGATTGAGAGCGTCGAGCTACAAAGGAAAAAATTTTAGGAGGCCTATACATCCTAATCTAATAAGGGCTTATCCCACCCCTTCAAGCCTAATTAAATTATCCAGTATTTTGATGGATAAAAAAAATTATGATGGATAAGGTAATACAGTACAGTGATGCTCCAAACACCGGATAACTTCTTGATGTATTGTATTATCCTATACTATTAGGGCTTATACGTTGCACCAAACAAGCCCTAATATGCCTATTTGTTTCTATTGTGGACGAGGCCCACGAACTTGGTGAAATAAAAAGAGAGTTGTTCAGAAGGGTTAGGTGATGGCAGGACCAAGCACTTCATTGGTCTTTCTTCTTTCCCTCTCAGTTCATGTACTTTCGATAAAATGTGATATGCGATTGATATATTGAAATTTATTTTTGGGCTTAAGCACAAAGCACACACTAGCACAAATATCTTATGCTGGTAGTTATCTTTATTCCAATTTTTATTTTTTATTTTGTTCTCATTTTCATATAATCGCTGTGTAAGATTTTTTGTCTCCTCAGGCACATAGGAACCTAAGGATTATGTGAAGCAATAAGCTTCATTGGTATCTACTAGGTATTAAATTTATGTTTTAATAAGTCTTGGGTTTCGATGGCACACACATAATTTTGTTTTCAAAAGAATTTCAAAAAAACAAAAAACAAAAGAAGTGGTTTTTCTCTATAAACAATAAAAAGTTTTCAAAATTAAAATTCAGCTTTCCTTTTTTTTAAAAGTTTTTAAAAACCAAAAGAAAATATTAACAAAGAAAAGAAAAAAGAAATCAAAAAGTATATATAATAAAAAATCAGAAGGGTCAAAAATAAAAGAAATGGTTAAGAAGTGAGAGTAATTCATGGTTTCGCAAATTAAAATACACAAATTAACCTAAAAATCATTTTTGATTGCAAGAGTCTAAATGATTTTCACTTCCTTTCCTCTTTCAATAAAAATATAACGATAAAAAACACAAAAAAAAACAAAATCCAAAACCAAAACCCAAAAAAATAAAAAAGGATAAAAACAAAACAAAAAATGATTTGAATATTTTGCACTTAAGTGGAAATGTTATCCCAAAAACTAAAATAAAAAATCGGAAAGAAGAAGAGACGAAAAAAAATCCTTTATTAACTTAAATAAAATAATAAAAAATCTAAAACAAAAAATAATTGATTAAAAAGCCAAAAAAACTAAAAAAAATATATATAATTAAAATATATTTTAAAAAAGATCAAAAATGGGAGAAAGAGTAAAGAAGTGGGATTAATTCAATTTTCATAAATTAAAACATACAAGCCAATTTTGAAATCGTTTTGATTGTGAAAGCCTAAATGATTTCCATATTCTTTTTCTTCTCACCACAAAAAAAATAAAAATAATAAAAAACACAAAAACGTAAAAAGAGAAAACAAAAAAAACCAAAAAAAAATAACAAAACACAAAACAAACAATCAAACATCATTCGAACTACGTGGACTTTGATCTTTCCTGAAGGGTACGTAGGCCTTAAATTTTTATCTTATGTCAAGTTTGCCTTTGTAAATAATTATTTTCTTTTTATTTTATTTCCTTAATTTCCTTTTATCTTATTTTACTTTTACTTTTATTTCTTTCTATTCTATTTTACTCTTAATTTTCTTTCATTTTTTATTTTTATTTTATATCTTTAAGTTCTTTTCTTCTTAGTTTTACATGTGAATTATTAAGTAGAATTAAAATAGAATAGAGGCCATGTTAATTTTGCACAACTAACTTAGGGTAACTGTTCTTAGTAATGGGTGTAGTGTGGTGCTTAACACCTTACCCACTCACAATCGACTCCCGAATCTAAATCTGGTTCGTAGACTATTTTTCTTATAAAAAAGATTTTTCAAAGTTTTGCCTTTAAAAAAAATTAAAATTTTGGTGGTGACTTCTATTACTTTTATTTTGATTTCAATTTTCATTAATTGAAATCAAAATTTTCTTTTCTAAGGCGCCACGAGGTCGCATTTTTTAATGTGACACTTATTCCTCTCTTTAGTTAGATCAGTGTTGTCTCACATTCCTAGGCTTGCCATGCCATATTCTTCCACTAGTCATGCATTTAGAAAAGCCCATTTCTAGTCCCTTGCTTGCCACTATATTCGTCAACTACTTTATGCTCCTCAGTCATTCTCGATGCAAAATGATTTTATCTCATACAAAAATATGACAATGTCACACAACAATTCAAGAAATATAAAATCAAGTAGGGTCAAATCTAATTAAACATGATAGTACAAACTTGTACGTCTTTCCAAAGATTCAACAAACACATTCAAGAGATCACAGGGCACGCTATAGCAATGAACTAACCAAAAGTGAACAAATCATTCATTTAGTGGTTTTGATTGGCAGCTTAACATTGATTCACCAGCATATACAACATGGACATATCATCGTAAATGGAAATTCATAAACAAAGCATATCCCTTCATGCTTGCCAACTCACGACTATGGAATGCAATTTTTTAAAATAAATCCGAGAATCCAATCAGGACTATACAAACAGTGTTACTCCAATTGGAATCCAACTATGGTTACTGCCTAGTAGCCTCCTAAAATACTCCATGTACCCTTAGAGTCCTAAATCAAGTTTATTAGAAAACTTTCAAGCACAAATCATGATTCATCTCAAGCTTAGGTCCAAAATTAGGTCAGAGAACAGAATTAAATCATGCCAAATAGCTTTAAGACAGTTGATGGACCTAAGGCTTGCAATCAAATTTGAGATCAAAAATTAAGTTAGGTTAGCACATTTATCATCTTGTGACTCATTATGAGTTAAATTAACTACCACAGTTAAGTCATGTGAATAGCACAGACTTGGTGCAGCAAAATAGGATTTACCTCAAGCCTAGTTGGATCAAGACACGGTTCAGGAACAAAACATTCAAATGTATTTGCCAACTAGATTCAATAAGACATATGACATAAAAATAAACACGTTCAACATTAGAACAGTCTCGATGCAGGGGGTCAAAATGAATATTCCCTTTTATTAAAAGAGGGTCACAAAATGGGTAATGATGAGATTCTTAAGCCCTACACAAGTTTGAATTATTCACACAGTAAAGCAAAGGGTCTTAAGAAGGGGCTCTTATCCACATACAGTCAACATCCTAATCACACAATCATCTGCAATACCAAATAGGAACCAAGACCCAAACAACATGACCAATAGACCAAAAGAACATGATAGGACGACAACAGAAGCTACCTACCAGGCCAATCATATTTATTCATGGGGGACTCATAATACAAATCTAGACACAAGCAACAAGTTCTAGCTATTCATCATAAATGATCATCCACACAGACTGAAGCTTTATATTCATGTCCAAATATTAAACCAAAACATATATAAAAAAAAACAATGCGTAGAATCCTACTAAAATTTTCTCATCAGAACTAACTTCTAAATAGGGGATCATTTCAAGCACAGTAGGGGTCTTAACCAATTCGCTGGACTAACTTCCAATCCTAAGCAAATCTCAATATTCCATAATAGAAGCCAGCCAAAAATTCAATTAGAACAACAAAACTCGACTTCCAGTATTCTAAACATGCACATCTACGAGAGATTGGAATTCCCAAACATTAAGTCCAGTAATTAGTTCATAAATGGAAGGTGAGGTAAACATGCCTCTTAGGCTAAAAAGACCAAATTCATCAGATAACTTCCTTCTGCTGAATCTCTTTTAGCCACTCCTTCGATCCCTATCCTTCATCTGAAGCTATATTACACTGGTTTAATCTTCGGATAATGGTTTGGAAATATTCATACTGGTTTTGGATTTGTTGGGTCTGAGATACTGGGCTTGAAGTTGTTTAAATTCCTCAAAGTTTAATTGTGTGAATTGTGTAAATTCTTCAACATCTTCTTTTTTCTGCATTGCTTACAACAATCATTGCTTCACCAAATTTCTACTTGAATCCTTCCTTCCTCTGATTTTCCTTCCAAACCCATTCTTCAAATCCTTCTTCTGTTTCTTCACCAAATTTCTCCTCTCTTCTCTCTAGTAGCCTCTTTTTTCTTGGTTTTCCCTCTTGATTCTCACTTGCTCCCTTCCCTCTCCGTTTCTATTTCTCACTCTTTGTCCCTCTTTCTCTACTTGAATCCTTCCTTCCTCTGATTTTCGGCCTCCTCTCAATCTACTCTCCCCTTAATTTGAAGCCAACTCCCTTTTTCCCTCATTGCTTCTATTTTCGATCTCTCTTTTCAAAAAAACCTCAGTTTCCTTCCCTTAATTCTCTCCAATTCAATGCCCCTCCCAGCACCTCCTTTTTTTCTCAAATCCTGCTCGCTTTTATAAGTGTTCTAATGTGGTCCCCCTTACGTATCTCTGCTCCACTATCTCCCTTTTTCCGTGCTCAAGTGGTGCTCCTCCCTTGTCCTCTCTCTTTTGTGTGTGGTGAGTGAATGTGGTCATTTTGCCAGAGTCGATATGATTTTTTTGTTCCTCCCCTTTATTCTGTATAGCCACCTTATGCACGTTCTTGGAAAACTAGAGAGCGAGGGTGCTCGAGGAAATGGGGGACCAACATAGGTAGGGTTCTTTTTCATTGGATTCGGGTTAGGTTGCTCCACCTTAATGGTTCGGAGGATCTTTTGTGTTTTGGGCCTTTTTCTTCTCTTTCCAATTGGCATTGGTTTTTGTCGTGTTAGGCTATTGGGATATATGGGCTGCAGAATGATTCTAGGTTAGGTTGATCAATTAAGGCGCAACAGGACAGAGATAGCTTGGGTTAGGTTTTTCACTCTGTTTTGGTATCGTTCTTTTTGTTTTTGTGTTTTTTTTTAATTTTCTGTTTTGGGCTTCAAAGTTTGGGGCAGCTTTTGGATAGAGCAAATTGAGATCTGAGCTGAAGAATTTGGACATGTATCCTTGTCTCCTTTCTTTCTTTTTTTTTTTTTTTGCTCTTTTTTTTTTATTTCTCTTCTCTTTTCTCTTCCTCTTTTTTTTAGAAAATATAAATTTATTATTATTATTTGTTTGCTTTTCTTTTTATATTATTATTATTATTTCATATTTTCTCTCCTCTTTTTTATTCTTTTTTTATTTTTTTTGAAAATATCAATTTTTTATTATTTTTTTTTCAAAATTTTCATATGTTAATGCCTATCTGATTTTTGATATTATTCTTTTTGAACATATTTAGACATTCTCAATTTCTCTTGAACTTTCTTTGAATGATTCTTTCTATTTTTTTTGGTTTTCTTTTTGTTTAGTTAGTTTTTTTTAATCTCTAAAGTTTTTTTTTTTGGTTAGATTTGCAAAGGCCAAAGAAATTAACATTGGAAGGGCCTTCCATCTTTTTCTTTTTCCTTTTTTCCTCCTCTTCTTCTTTTTTTTTTTTTTTTTGATTTTTTCCCTTTTCTAGTCCCTTTTTAATTTTGCCTTTCATTTCTTTTTTTTTTTTGGATTTTTGTTACTTCCTTTTTGGTTGATCCTCCTTTTTTTTTTTTTAGCTTATTGGGCTAAAAGGACCCGCTTGATCTTTCTTTGTTTGAGGCTTTAGGCTTTTTCTCTTTTTATTTTTTTCCATTTTTCTTAATTTTCTATTTTCTTTTCTTTACTTTTTTTTTTTCATTTTTTCAAACCAACGACTTCTTATTATATTGATATGATGTTGGATACTATTATTAAGATCTATTTTATAATTCAGGAAGCTCTCTCAATCCAATTTGTAATTTATATAAGTCTCTTAGTTCATATTGACCTAATAAAATAAGAAAAATTTAATTAATAAATAAAAGGAAATTTTTATGAACTTTTAAGGAATGAAAATGACAATTAAAGGCCAAAATATTGCCAAAAAAAATACTGAACAATACTTCAAAACATTTGCAAATTACATGTCAAAATGAAGCTCTCCATAAACTAGCCTCATAGAAGGTGGCATATATCCCCACATGCCTAATTTGTCTCTGGTTAAAAAAAAAAAAAAAGGAAAGCGATATCTTTCACACACCACCTTACACAATGATGTTGGCAACAGTGACACCGTTGTTGCCTCCCTCTCTCTTTACTAGTTCTATTGGTCCAAGTTTCAAACTAAACGAAGGTGAGAGAGACCTGCAAGAATGGCCAAGCCACTTCATCTCCCACCTCCCATTTTCTGCTACTTTCCTTGAAAATTACATAAGCATTATTTTGAAAGGCAATATTTGATTGTTCATATCTTGCTTGTTTTAAATCTGATTAAGGCAAATAAGGTATCATTTTAAAGCTTATTTAACAGGTTTTTTAGTCGTACAAGTTTCGTTACCTATGATTCAATGTGCATAAAGCAAAAGGCACTCAAAGAAGGGCTATTCAACCATGTTAAATTTGCAATTATAAGTTTAGATAATTTTGTAATGGGTCATGATTTTTTGTCATATTTATACCATAAGTTCATCTATATATGGTCTCCATTTAGTCTAAAAATATAGTCCTAAAAGTGTCTCTAATAAGATCTACTATTAAAGGTGCTTTAAGTCCAAAAATGATACATGTAAATGTCATGTTAATTAAGTACGAATTGCATCACAGACAGATCAATTAGCATGTTTTGATTATGGAAAAGCAATAAATTGAGCCTTTAATCTAACTCTAATACCAATAATGACATTTTTAAATGATTTATGATCAAAAAATTTACTTGCAATAGATTTTTTTTCAATTGATCACCACCCAGTTAACCCGGTCACAATCTCAGACTTCAATTAGAATGTTCGCAACAAATGCAGAGTTAGTAACTAAGGAGACAAAGGATCTATGTCTTCTTTTTCAAAGAGACTTTCCTCTTCTCAATGTTCTTATAGTTTTAAAGAGGGAGAGAGAGTCTCACTAACATACAGTCAGTCCACACATTTTCACGATGGTACGAAAAATTGATCTCACTTGTTAGTTTAACTAGCTGCTTTCCCTTGCATTCTCCTACAAATTGCAGGGTCAAAAAAAAGAATCACAAACAGTATATGTCCCTATATGTATAAACATAAAAATTATGGTTGACACATGACCTCATATAAAGCTGCACTCTAGATGGCTTATTTATAGTGCAACTTATTCAGACGTTATATATTAAATGATTTTAATCTTTTTGAATTTAAATTTCCCACTCAATTTGAAAAATAACCAACAAACGTAAAATTAATTTAAATAACAATGAATTAATTATATTAATTTCTTTCTGGGCCTTTTAATTAATGTATCAGGTCAACTTATCATGGACGCCCAAAATTTCCAGCCCTAACTAATGGATGTTGCAACTGATCAAACCATTTTAGTATCAGCTATGGAAGTTCCTGGAGCTGCAGAAGCTGAAGTGCTCACCCTAGAGGCAGGTGCAGTGCTGCTCGACACTGCTGGTGTTGGTGAACCAGAAGTCGATGCCTTGATTGAGAAACAAAAACCAGTTGCGTCCCTTGCTAATTCATCGGAAATTTCAATTCTCCATGCTCATTCAACTTGCTCTCACCATCTCGTACCAAAGATCTGCATGCGACACGGGTTAAAGTCTGAGGAACAAGAACACTCTCTCATGATTCCTGGTCTTATTCCGTCTTGCTTTTTTGGCAATTCTTGCTGCATTGATAATGCTGTTAAGGTAGGGAAAGATGTCCATGCCTCCGTTGTAAAATTTGGGTTTGGAGCAAATGGAAACTTCCAGCACAATTTAATCTGTTGGTATATGCATCTTCAATCCTTGGATGAATTTTCTGATGTTATGCCGTCTTTAATTCAACAAGGAAGGGCGAATGATAACTTGCAAGTCTTTCTTCAAGAGCGAAAAAGTTATCATCTCTCTTCAAGAGCGAAGAAGTTATCATAGTTTAAGCTGCAATTTAATCATGCATGGTAGAAAGAAGAAGAAGAAAAAGAAGCATGATACAAATGAATCTACTAATGGAACGAGTTTGTGAAGGGAATTAAATTATAGTATGTGAAAATGGCTCAAATGATGAACAAACTTCCTTGCTATCTTCTCTTAAATTCGGTTTAATAACAGGTCTGTAGCAAATCTACTTGAAATTTGTTGACATAGAACAATTTCAGAGACTTTGTGCCTTAAAACAACATGGTTTCATTCACATGGTTTTCCCTGAGGCTGTACACTCTCGTTTTGAGCATTCAGTCGACGTTCATTGGTTGGCCAGCAAAGCTAATCCATATCATAATTTGACATCCTCAATTCATCAACCTTTTGGGTTTTGGAAGTTAAATGACTCAATCCTTAAAACAATTGAAACTTTTTCCCAAGAAAGAACTCAAGGAATCTAATAATAATTATGGAGAAGGATGGTAGTTATTTGGCATATTCTGCCTTTCTCCCATACTTTTTCGGAGATTCATCTTGTCTAACAGAGCTAAATCAGTGGTTTGCTAAGCAACTAGACACAGTTCCATTCCGACTTGTAGCTGAGGAGGGAAAAACATTAGTTTCCACCTTAGCAGCTAGCATACCTTAATATCCTGACTGGTCAGGGAGTTCATGTGTAACTATCAACGGTTATTTAGCTCAACGTGATGCTGAATGGATGGGCCGTGTACATTGTTTCTTGGGTCTTTCTGTTGGTCTTATTCCAAGAGAGATGACTGCTGAAGAGCGAAGTTCCAATTATTGATATGATTTAACAGATACCAACAACTCGGAACTTGGCTTTGACTACCTAAGAGGATACTCTTGTTGTAAGTAGTGGACAACTTGTGATGTGACAGCTAAAGCCATTTCATTTTGCAATTGTTAATGAAGTGGATTCTGTCCTGATAGATAAAGGAGAAATTATAGAGGACAGCTTGCTTTCAGTTTTGAAACCAAAGGCTTACAATATTGAACTTACTGGTGGGGCAATTTCACAAAAGGTGCTTCCAAAGATAAAGGCTGGATTATTATCACAGGCTCTATTGGCTAAGAAAGCTTTAATGGCTCAATGTTTATCCAAAAGCCAAGGTAAAAGCTGGACATATTAGGAGGCTTTAGTTCTTGATTGCCCTGTTCTTTGAATTACAACATATCACATGCTTGAAATTACACTAGGATACAAGACTACATTTTCTGTCTTCCAAGAGCATGGTCCTTCTTATTTGTCAGTTTTCACTGGGGAAGAGTGGTAGTGGGCAAATTCTGTTACTGGTTATTTGAAACTTGTAGTTGAACTCACAAGTGCCATTTCAAGCAACAAGACAATAAGAAGAGTTATTGTTAGGGGTGGCAATGTGAAGAGTGATATTGTTCAGGTTGATGTTGCTTCATTCAAGCAGTGGTACCTTCATCATTATGGTGTCGATAATCGTAAGAAGAAGAAAACTGCTGCCAACAAGGTATCTACAGAGAAGGGTGAAGCCGCTATTGAAGAGACCAAAAAAAGTTTGGGAGCACTAAGGTTGTTTTGAAGGGAAAAATATTGTTGCAAATGGCCCAAGAAATTATGGAGATGGTCCAATACCAGTGCAAGGTCCAAAGAGAGTCCCCTGTATCTTTGGCGATATACAGAAGAAAATTTAGAGCTTGGTTCATGGAATTTCTTTCCTTCTACCAAAAAGGGTTTAATCATTTTCTTCATTCCAATAGCTACCCTAATGCTTGTTCAACACTATGCCTTAGGGCCATCCCATAAAATTGGCCCATACGACCAACACATAGCCCTTAAAGGATTGGGTCAAGCCATATTTTGACACCTATATTCTCTGGTTTATGTATATTTTTAACAATGACTTCAAAAAATCTATGTATATCTTTGAGGCAACAATATAACATAGCAATTCTTTTTCCTTTTTGGTTGGGTCTAAATCTTGCTAATTGACTGAAGTTGATGGTAAAGTATGAGAAAATGAAATTGCTCAAACCAAACTACATAAAACCGAAACAAAATGGTTTTGTTTGGAATGATTTATGCTTCCAAACCAAATGAATTGATTTAAGCTTTTAGAAAACCTTTTTCATTGGTTTAATTAGTCAATTTGCAAAAATCTAATCAGACATAATCGATGGACTAATCTAAATCGTCTTATATCCAAGAAGTCCTCATGTAAAAAAAAGAGTGACACAATAAGTAAGATTCAATAAATCATATATTTTTTGTGTCACTCACTCTCTTACATAAAAGACTTTTAAATATGAGAGAATCTGGACTTTTAATGAATACCCATATTCCCATATCATTCTTTGGTTAGAAGGGAACACTTAAGTCAATTTGTAAAGTTGCTATAGCTATACCATGATGGACCAATCTAAGTAGTGCCCTTTAGGGGTAGCTATCCCTCTAAAACAAATTTTATATTTATTTTATATATATATATATATATATATTATTTTTTCTCCTAAAATTTTTAAATCTACCCTCATAAAATTTTTTATCTACTCCTTTTAATGTTTTAAAGTGTTAAATATATGTTTTTAAAGATGTAATTATCTCTTACGGTGATTATAAAAGTAAATTTTATAAAACAAATAAAATATATTAAAATTTCTCCAAAAAGCTTTTTATCTCTATTCCCTAAAAACAACTAATAATATATTCTCTGCTTTGTGATTCTTACTTTTTCCCGAAATTTTTTTCTTTTTGGTTTCATTTACCATACTCTCTACTCATTATAAAAACAAAGTTTTATAATAAAATGGAATATGACTTTCTTAAAGATTATTTAACTGATTATATTGGGAAGGATATTACAAAAAATTTCATTGTAAAAGATATTATAAATGAATTTTATTTAATTCAAAATTAAAGAATATGTTTTTAATAACTAATACAGATTATATCATTTTTAATATATACTTTCTTTGTGTTACAGTTGTTATATTTATTTTAATGTTATTATATTTTTTTTATTGTGTCTCTATATTTTAATTTTAGAAAATTTTATTATTATATTAATTTAATAAGTACTTAAAGTTATATTTTTAAGATTTATTAAGACTCATATTAACTATAAATTTTTATTCCTCTTAAAAAATTTTCTAATTCTGTTCCCTGTATACCATATTTTGAAGACGTTTTCACTACTCAAGTACTCACTATTTAGAACCGGATGATGATGTCAAGAGGCACATTGTCTATGAAAAATTATTTTGCGAAAATAGCATTTGAACGTGTGACTCTTTACAAAGTGACAAATATTTTTGTCATCTGAATCATAATTATCCTTCAATAATATTACATATTTTTTAATATATATAAACATCTCAATAAATAAAATAATAAATAATTATATATATCATATATATATATATATATTTAACCTAATATATATACTATTGATAACTATATTTTTAATTTGGTTAAATTTTTTTCATTTGATAAATTATTTTTTTAATTTATGATTTTTAAACCCCTTGTTTTTATTATTTTTTTAATGATAAATAGAATTTTAATATAAGTTGGGAATTCCAAAAACTCAAAATTAAACACTTTTAAATTGTAATCATATGTAATTTTTATTTTTTTAATTAAAAAATAACTTCTGAAATATTTTAACGTAAAATTAGTAATAAAATATTTAAATTTATTAATATTTATTTATTATATTAAAAATTTAAAATATATATTTAATTATCATCTGTTTAATTATAATTAAATCATTTAATCATAAACTAATACCTTTATCGATTCAATAATTAAGATCCAAAAATATTGGTTAAATTTATAATTCTAAATACTAGCTCTTGAAATTAAAAAATATATTTACCAAAACAATTTATAGGCTCCAACAAAAAATTGATAAAATTAAAATTTAAACCGATGATAAGGTGCTTAGAATTAACAACACATCTCTGCAGTTCAAAACCTAGCCGTCATGTCTCTCTTCGGTTCCTCTCATCTTACTCAAGCAAAATTTACTGCTGTTGCGTCGACATTGGTGATATGGTGTTTTGTTTGTCTATCATGTGTTTACTTATTTCTTGTCTAAATTGGTTTTCATTTCCTAATTTTTAAAATATTTTTCTTTTTCTAGATTGTAGTAGATCCATACCGGTGCACGATGTAGGGGATCTTCAAAATTTTAAGAAAAAAATGAAAAATAAAAAATGAATACCATGTTATGAATAGTAACATAATAATAATAAACAGTACCAAAGTGATTATATATATATATTGATGGCAAGATTTGGATTTTCAATTTCTGTCTTTCCTTTTCTTTTTTTTCTTTTTTTGGTTTCTCAACTCTTATTTTGTCAATATTTTGCATGCAAGGGCTATTTGTGCTCTAAAATAATTAAGAATTCATGTCAAATTTGTAATTGTGACATAACTTATGTTTTTTTTTTATTTTGAAAATAAATCTAGTCCATTTTTTAAAAGGGGAAAAAAGAACAAAAAGCAACAACAACACATCACTACCACTAGACCAATTTTTGGTACTTAATGATAGGTTTCTCTTGTCTGATGTCTCCATCATAGTCCGGAGCAAATTTTAAAATAGCGGCACAAGTGATTAATATAATTAACCTGTTATATATGTTGTTTCTCTTTTTGAGACATTTAAAAGTAATGGAAATTTATAAAACAAAACACTAGTAACTGGTCACCGTCATAGTAAGGCATTTTAGAGAATTGAAAGGGCTAAATTTACCCTATTTTAAAAATTCTGAATAACTCTCATTTTGTAAATATTAAATTTTGATTAATCTTATATTTAAATTATTTTAGATTTTAAAATCTTATATTTCAAGCAATATAATTTATATCTACATAACCTGCAATACCACCAATGGGCAATATTTTAAAAAACTGGATCAATAAAGACAATAACTCATAGTTCAATAATATGATTGAAGTCACAATTGAACTGATAATAATTAAATGTATATTTTTAAAATTTTATATATTAAAATTTTAATATAACAAATAAATATTCATAAATTTTAAATATTTCATTACTGATTTTATATTTGTCAAAATATTTGAGAAGTTATTTTTGAATTAAAAAATAAAAAATATCCATAATTAAAATTTAAAAATATTTAACTTTGAGATTTTGCAATTCTTAAATTATATTAAAATTTTACTTGTCATAAAAAAAGGCAAAGGGCTTAGAAATTATAGATTAGAAAAAATAATTTATCAAATAAAAAAACTTAACAAAATTAAAAATATAACAACAAATAGTATATATATTAATTTAAAATTTTTTATTTATTATATATAATATAGATAATTATTTATTATATTATTTTATTGAGATATTTAATATATTAGCGATATATAATATTGTTTTAATTTAATAACTTATCAAAGGTATACATATATAAGTTATATTTGGCAGAGTGAAAATAATATAAAAATAGAAATAAGAGGTGAACAGATGACCAAAATATCCCTAGAGCCAAAAAAGTTGAAAAAATAATTTTTGTTAGTTAACATACAATAAAAAAAAATTACAATTGAAAACCTCAACTTAAAGATTTTAACTAGGCATGAAAGTTCTAAAAGACCAAAGAACAAAAAATTTTAACTAGGCATGAAAGTTCAAACCTTAAACTAAATTTTTAGTCTTTGAGGATTTTTAAATAATTTCAAATTTTTAAATTCTTTAGTATAAAACATTTCTGTCATTTGGAGCAAAATAGTTTTTTTTTTCTTTTTTAATCTTCAATAGTTGCTTTCCTATGTAATTTGGATGGAATAAATAGTGCATCAAAATAATAACTTTGGAATCCATAAATTTTTCCATCTCCAACATACCAACTAACATTTTTTCACTTTTCATCTCCTCTTCCCTTTCCTTACATTCCTCTTCTAACAAACCAAATACCTCCATGTTGACATACAAAGTACACAAACATATGAATGACTAACCCATTCGGTTAGTTGCAAAGGCAGGAGAATCCTTTTCAAATTATGTGTAATATCTATTATATCATTGTAATTATTATTTGATAATATTTTTTTTTATTTTGTCCTAAACATTAATATAAAAATTATTTTTTGTTTTACTTATTTATTTTTTTATATTTTCTTTCCTTTATTTCATTTAACCAAATGACTTAAAATTTATCATTTAAACGTGGAAGATTTTTTTAACATTTAATCACATCTTACACATAAACATAGCATGAGAGCTCTATTCTCCAACACTGACAAATAAAAGATGACATATGGTACGATCTACAAGGAAAGCGAGAATCCTACTTGTAAGTAACAGGGCAATTCTAGAGTATTAATTATTTTGGCAAGTACAAAAAAATGAAAAGTATTATATAACCCATATAAGCAAAGTGTTAGGCTCACCAAACAAAACATTTTATGAATGTGTTATGATAACTCAGCAGATACCAAAGTAAAAAATCGTTAGCCTCGTTGGACAAGAGTTGATTGATCCAGAAAGTAAGGGAAATACGAAACATATGGAAGGAATGGTTAGGAAGAGTAACAAATTCAGGAAACCAACATGGAAGGTACAAGATGGAAACGGAATAAGTAGCAGCTAGTATTGAGGAGTGAGGGTGTGGAACAAGTGATTAAGGGTTGTTTAATTTTTTGTTTTTAGAATAGTTTTTTATTTTTAAGAATAAAAAAAAAATTTGTTTGATAATGTGTTTTTAATAAAATATTTTGTAAAATAAAAAAATAGAATTTTGTTTTCAGAAACAAAAAAATTAAAATATTTTTTTAGATGTTTTGTAACATTTGTTTTACAGAATCAAATAAAAAATAAAAAATAGTTATTTTTTTAAATAATAATTCAAATATATTTTTAATTTTTTTTTTCAAAATTTGTTTTAAAAAATACTTATTTTAAAAATATTAAAATAAAAACAAAATCAAACAAGCCCTAATTCCCTCTGCCATTTTACTCTTTGTTCTTCCCTAGGTCTGTGAAGTTCTTTTTTCTTTTCTCTCTTTCTGATTTTGTTCTTATTTTGTTATCTTTCAGTGAGTGGAATCAGACAATTGCTCTATATTGTGTGCATGAATTAATACAATCACTCTGTTGATCAGAGAACTATTTCAATTTATCTTATTGTGCATTCTTACCTCACTAATTCACTGTAGTTGTTATTTTCCTCTATGAAACAAAGGCTACTACATTGGTGTTTTCTTTGTTTCCTAATGGCAGAAAATACAAGACTTAAAGATCTATGATCTGAACTCAAACGCATTGCCAACCTCATGGATCAACAGGAATCCACCATTATCTCTCGTTTTGATCATTTAGAAACATCTATGGATACCCTTACACATGCCATGGATGAATTTACTTAACACATGAATCGCATTAGTTCTTCTCCTGCCACTAGTTCCCCACCTTCGACATCCGTTGTCGCGCCTGCCTCTGCCACATCTTATCAGCCTTTTCAGATCCAAAATGTGAAACTTGATTTTTCTCGCCACTACAAGAAAAACGGAAATTAGCGACGGAATTTTCCGTCGCTAAATACGGATAATTCCGTCGCAAACGAATTAGTGACGGAATTAGTGACGGATTTTTTCCGTCGCTAATTTCATCGTCACTAATTCATTTGTGACGGAAGTTGAAATTCCGTCGCTAATTTGTGACGGAATATTCCGTCGCAAAATAAAATTCCGTCACTAATTATTAGGATAACATATTCCAAGTTTGTGACGGATTAGTGACAGAATTTTTCGTCGCTAATTAGCGACGGAATTCAAACAAAATATTCTGTCAATGATTAGTCACGGACTAGGGACGGATTATTCTGTCGCTAAATAGTGACAGATTTGTGACAAAATATTCCGTCACTAATTCTGTGACAGATTTGCGACGAAATAGTCCGTCGCTAATTAGCGAAGGAGTTGTGGCGGAATATTCCGTCGCTAATTAGTGAAGGATTTGCGACGGAATATTCTGTCGCTAATCAGCGACGGATTTGCGATGGAATATTCTGTAGCTAATCAGTGACGGATTTGTGATGAAATATTAGCGACGGATTTGTGACAAAAATTTTATCACTAATTACCGACGGATTTGTGACAGATATTCCTTCGCTAATCAGTGACAGATTTGTGACAAAAATTCCGTCACTAATCAGCGACAAATTTTTAATGGAATATTTCATTGCTAATGTAATTTATTTCATTATTAAATATTTTTTTGAATTTAACATCAATATTACTTGATTACCTATCCAATAAAATACAATAAAAGCATAATAAAGTAAAGTAAATTAAAAATAACATTATTATTAAATAATAAAATTATAGGTTTAAGTGTTTCTCCCTATCCAATAAAGTATAATAACGCAATAATGTGCAATAAAAAAGTAATAGATATATTAAAATGATCCTCAATTAAAATCATTCTAAAGCAAATTATAACAATCCTCAACAAAACATATATTTTAAAATAAAAGGAAGAAAATAAAATCATCTTTATGATGGAGGACAATCATCAGGATCTGATGGGCCACGAGATAAACGTGATTCAAGTTCTTGCAATCTATTAAGTGTTTGCTGATGCTGGTCTAGCAGAGACAATATTTGTTGATTCTGCTCTGTTATACGTTGATTCTGCTCTGTTATACGTTGATTCTGCTCTCTAAGTTCTTGGTTCTCCTGTCTCAAAGGTGCTGTCTCTGTGGCAATCCTCCTCCGCAATTCCTCCTCAAAATCTGAATGAAGTCCGAAGTTATGAACGGAAGAAGAGGTCCCACGAGAACAAATAGCATCAATATCTTGAGCCTCAGATCCTACCCCAAAAATGCGACCCTTCTTATTTTTACCACCAACAGCCTCCAACCATAAGGCAACTTCATCATCATCTTCTACATCATTTGATGCTATTCCTGTTGAGTCCTGAGTTGAAGCTCTAGCACTCTTAAGCCTTAAATAATCAGCCTGTTAAAGGAAATAAAGAAAGGCAATTTTACAATAAGAAAAATAATGACAATGTGTCCAAAACCAAAAGTATGCACAAGTTTAAGCATCTTTTCTATCATATAGTATTAACATGAAATGTGATCATATAATAAGAAATAAGTATCGTAAAACTATAAATATATTCAATCATTACAGTTAAAGCCATTAAATATTGAAATTACACAATTAGGTACATAGAAAGAATGTTATTTTGATAGCCACACAGCAATTAACATAGTAAAAAATATTAAATAAAATATCACACAATCCTAGTGACTAAATTAAAAATGAAGTCTCACACTATAGCTAATCAGACTTCTACCTGTCAACACAAGTCCAGTGATAATTAAGATAAAAAAAAAAGATTCACACTACAACTAGTCAAGCCTTCGATCGTCGATACAAGTATAGTGACAATCAAAATAAAAAATGAAGACACACACTACAATTAGTTAGGCATCTGGCCGTTAGCATAAGTTTACTGACAATTAAAATAAGAAATGAAGATTCATACTACAACTAGCCAGGCCTCCAACTGTCAACACAAGTCCAATGACAACCAAAACAAAAAATAAAGACTCACATTATAACTAGTCAGGCCTTTGGCCGTCAGCACAAGTCCAGTAACAATTAAAACAAAAAAGACAAGACACACACTATAGCTAGTTAGGCCTCCGGCCGTCAGCACAAGTCCAGTAACAATTAAAATAAAAAAGACAAGACACACACTATAGCTAGTCAGGCCTCCGGCCGTCAGCACAAGTCCAGTAACAATTAAAACAAAAAAGACAAGACACACACTATAGCTAGTCAGGCCTCCGGCCATCAGCACGAGTCCAATGACAAAAAAAATAAAAAATAAAGACTTACACTATAGCTATTCAGGTCTCTAGTCGTTAGCACAAATCCAATTGCAATAAAAACAAAAAATCAAGACTTGCACTATAAGTAGTTAAGCATCTGGCCATCAGCACAATCCCATGAGGAAAAAATATATATATATATACATACATAGACTTCAGCTGCCCTATGATCCACAAATTGACCAGTTGCCTCATCATAATGCGTATGCTTGAACAATTCAAACATTGTAGGTGGCCTTCCAAGCTGTAAAGTCTGTAGTTATTTATTGATATTAGTTGCCTCATATATTAAATAAACGAGAATTACATTTGAATTTAAATATTTACCAGCCTCCTCTTATGCTCAGTTGAAGGAATGCTGCCCCCTTTATGTTGCATGCCCCCTGTGATAGATGCCCGGTTATTTTTAGCTGTCTGGCATATGGCCTTATATTCATCTGATTGCCAATAGTCCTTTAGTTGGACCATTACGTTGTCTGGGATCCAATTAGGCGTGATCCCTTTTTCTAAATCTAACCGGACTCTGTGCATTGCATTTCGTAAGACATCCCCACATTTTTTATTCCAATTGCGTTTAATAATTTGGTCATATTGTGGCAGCCATTTATACTTTTTCTGCATAAACAATACAAAAAAAAATGAGACAAAATGAGAAAAAAATATCAACACATGATACATATATAATGATGAGATAAGATACATACTGCCCATTCATCAAACCATAGTTGTCTGACCTCACGAGGTGTTACTTTCCAATTATAACATGCATGTTCAAATTTTGCTTGGATTACAGGGAGAATATCACGGACAACAGCAACAACAGGATTAAACCTAATCATTTAACAGCAATAATTAAAAATGTTATAATGCCACTAAATTGTTAACTAAATAACAAATAAAATGATATAAATTTAATGACTTACGTATGCTTATCAGGATACAACCATGTTCGACCATCTGTGGGGTCACGGCCAAAAGGTTCGATAGTTGGCATTGATGTAGAACTAGCAGAAGGACCTTGAGAAGTGGGATGTGAGTGTTGGGAGCTAGGAGATGGTACTGGAGGAGATGATATAGGTGATGCTGCAGGTCTCCTAGATGATTCAGGCATAATTGGAGCTGATGTAGGTGCAATTGATGCAGCTGGCGTTATAGGAACTGATGCAGATGCTGAAATTGGAGGGTCAGGAGATGGTTGAGGGTGCAGAGGTGGTGGTGCAGAGGTACTCCATCGGGCACGACCTCGCCTAGACCCACGACCTGACATCTACACATGCAACAACAAATCTTGATACAATATAAATTGAGAATAAATAAATAAATAATGTAAATAAAATAAATTTATACTTAAAGAATAAAAATATATTATTAGAAAAAGAACAAGACATAATTAAATAAATTCACACTCAAAAAATAAACATATATTATTTTAAAAAATAAACTCAATTAAATTAAACCTAACCCTAATTTATGTATTATCATCGTCATCGTCATTGTCATCACCATGACCACCACTACCACCACCACCACCATCATCATCATCATCATCATCATCATCATCATCATCATCATCATCATCATCATCATCATCATCATCATCATCATCATCATCATCATCATCATCATCATCATCATCATCATCATCATCATCATCATTCTCATCATCATCATAAACTATATTAGCAGTTGACATATCTATTTCTTCATAAGAACCTTCAGTGTCTCTTAAGTTATGGACTTCATCATTCGGGATAATTGTAGGTAGTATAACTTCTAATCCATCCACCTGAAATGCCCCTATGTTTGTTTCAGATGTAGGAGCATCAATTATGCTACGGGCCTTAACCTTGATTACGGCTAACCAATTAGCCTTTTGATGACAACTAGGATAATACACGTAGTACACCTGCGTCGCTTGTTGTGCAAATATGAATGGATCAAACTTGTTATACCTTCTTAATTCATGAACTTCCACAATCCCATATTGTTTGTGAACTCTCATACCACAATTAGGTGAAGGATCATACCATTGACAATTGAATAATACTAATCGCTTCACAGGAACTCCCGTATATTCAATCTCCACAATTTCTTCTAAAATGCCATGGAAGTCATATTCTGATTGTGTAAAGTCAGTCCCCTTAGTGCATACACCACTATTTATTGTTGATTTTCGATGGCTCAATGAATGAATGTGAAACTTGTACCCATTAACAAAGTAAATAGGCCAAGTTCTAACACTTCTCTTTGGTCCTCGAGCAATGTCATGTAAAAATGGATCCAAAATATTGTTGGCTGGATTTTGAACCTGTATGACATTTTTTAATATTTTATGTGAGTTAAGGTTAGTTTAAAGATATATTTAATTTAAATTTATTACTACTTACCTGTTCTCGAAACCATGAGGGAAAATTTGCTTCTATCCGAGCTTCTATTTCAGCATCCATAATTTGAGGATTAGACAAAGTTAACTCATGCACAAATAAACTGCATAACAAAGAAATGTGTTAAGCATATACAAATAAGTGATATATAACCAATATCACTTACTTGATATAAGGTTGCACTTCATCACAATTTATTAGAACATATTTTATGACGGCTTCTACTTCTTGGTCATTCAAGAAACGAGACTTGCATTCTCCAGCAGGCCTTCCAGGATAGTTAAAAATAGAAATTGTCGGTAGGCTCGATTCTCCACCATCATTATTTCTTGGAGGTCTCATAATTCTTGATGGCACATCATGCTCAAAGTAATGTGAGCAAAATGTTGCAATCTCCTCAATTATATAAGCTTCACATATAGATCCTTCCACCCGAGCTTTGTTTTTGACTTTTTGCTTCAATCTCTGAAGGAACCTACATAAGAGAGGTAAACAAGTTTTATTACCTTTCAAACATATATTCATTCCAAGCATATAATAATAGGCCTCATTACCTTTCAAAAGGATACATCCATCGATATTGAACGGGTCCCCCAACTTTTGATTCATAAGGAAGGTGGATAGGCAAATGCTCCATTGAGTTAAAGAACCCAGGGGGAAAGACCTTCTCCAACTTGCATAATGTTACAACAATGTTCTGCTCTAATAACTCTAGTTGAGCTATCGTCAATGTAGTTGAACAAAGTTCTCTAAAGAACTGACTAAGCTCGGTTATAGGATTCCATACAGTTTCAGGCAAAGTACCAAAGGCAATAGGAAGCAAACGTTGCATAAACACATGACAATCATGACTCTTCATTCCATATAACTTTGCTTCCTTCATGTTAACACATCGAGCTAGATTAGATGCATACCCATCAGGGAGTCTCAGGTTCTTTACCCATTGACAAATAGCTCGTTTTTGTTCTATATTCAAAGTGTATTGTGCCTTAGGCTTCAAAACTTTCCCTCCACTATTGATAAGTTCTAATTCTTTTCGTCGACAATATTCTTCCACATCCAATCGAGCTTGTGTATTATCTTTAGTCTTTCCTTTTGTGTCCATGACGGTATAAAATACATTATCAAACACATTTTTCTCAATATGCATAACATCAAGATTATGTCGAATGAGGTTAGTTTTCCAATATGGCAATTCCCAAAATATGCTTTGTTTTGTCCAATGGTGAGTATCCTTATACCCTTCAATTGGTACAAGTTCTCCTAACTCAGTCACTTTTGGCATATTACATACTCTTTGCCAAATTTTCTCTCCATCTAATCGTGGGGGAGGCATAGATTTCTCAACTCTGTTCTTATAAAAAGAAGTTTTATTTCTCCTATATGCATGATCAGAGGGAAGAAATTGTCGATGACAATCAAAGAAAGATGTTTTCCTCCCATGCTTCAGTTGAAATGACTTCGAATTCTCCATACATATAGGGCATGATAATCTGCCCGCTGTCATCCAACCAGACAACATGCCATATGCTGGGAAGTCATTGATTGTCCATAATAATGCAGCACGCATCTGAAAGTTCTGTCTCAACGAGGCATCATATGTTAACACACCCTCAGTCCATAATAATTTTAATTCATCTATCAGTGGTTGCAGATAAACATCTATTTTTCCTTTGGGATTGGTAGGACCAGGGATAATCAGTGTTAAGAACATATACTCTTGTCTCATGCACATTGCTGGTGATAAATTGTACGGAGTGATGATGACTGGCCAACAAGAATACTTTCTCCCATATTGGCCAAATGGCGTAAAGCCATCAGCACATAACCCAAGTCGAACATTTCTTGGATCATAAGCAAAGTCAGGGTATGTGCTATCAAACACCTTCCACGCTTCTCCATCTGATGGATGACTAAGGATGCCAAAATCTCGACGGTTCTCATAATGCCACCTCATTTCCTTTGCTATTTTTTCAGAAGCAAATAATCTTTGTAGTCTAGGAATTAGTGGTAGGTACCACAACTGCTTGGTTGCAATTTTCTTTTTTCTTCCACCACAATTTCTCGCAGCATATCGTGCTTCACCACAAAACTTACATTGGGTTGCATCTGCATCATCTTTATAATACAACATACACCCAGTCACACAACAATCAATCTTCATATAACCAAGCCCTAATTTTGACACTAGCTTCTTTGTTTGATACAAGTCTCTAGGCATACGAGTGTCTTTAGGTTGTGTCCTCCGCATAAGCCGTGACACTAAATTGTACCCTTGTTGTGACATGTTAGTCTCTGCCTTAATGCTTAGTAACTGCACAGCTGCTGAAAGTTCAGACTCCTCTTCACAACCTTCCCACAAGGGTTGTTGTGCAGCATGCAACATGTCATAGAATGCTTTTGCATTTGGATTTGGCATCTCTTCAACACTTGTGTTATAGTTATCCCTAAAACTTGGCCTAACTGCATTTATCACCATGGTCTCATATTGTGTTAGTTGATTTCCAAGTGACCCTTGTGAGACATGTTGGACATCGGCCATTGAACACACGGGTGAATGATAGTCAGTCAACGTTTCGCCATGACTAGTCCATATGTAGTAGTCTGGCTTGAATCCATGTTTATAAATATGCACCTTCACCTCATCAAGACATAGATGGTTTTTGCATTTACACCGGGCACATGGACACCTAAGCTTCTCCGATTGTAAAAAGGAAGGCAATTGGCATGCATAAGTAAGAAACTCCTTGACGCCTTCCTCAAACTCTCTCGTAAAATGTCGATGACTCGAATCAACTCTATTATACATCCATCTTCGATTTTCCGGCACCTCCATTCTATCTCCTAATAATCTGTCTTCAAGTAGTCATAAAATAGTCCAACAAATATTCAATAGCCACCACAGATCTATCTACAAAGCTATAATGGTTTGTAGCTACTTTTTTAGAACTAAAAAATAAAAGAGTTTGTGACCAAATATTATAATGGCCTACTTACTTTATTTTTCCCCCAATATTAATTGGGCCACTCTTAGTAATGTGCTTAATGTTAAGTAATTGGATAAACATATTTAGAGACAATAGAAATTTGAATAAGTCCAATTCCAAGCAGTGATCCTCAATCATAAGGACTAGCATCAATAACATTAAAGTTGTACAGTATAGTCTCAAAAAACATTCTCTTGCAAAATTTGAGAACTAACCACAAAGTCCATGTATGCATTTTTGATACATAATTTCATCATTACATCTACATGTTGTAGAAAAAGAAATAACTTGAACAATGAAAATCAACATAAGAAGCCTATGTAAAGGATCTACATAATAGTTCTTAAACAAGTTTTGAATTTTCTTTTATGTAAATATTTATTGAATTTTATTTGAAAATATTGTTTTCAAGTTAAACAAAGTCAATTTCCTCAAACTGACCTATCATCAAGGTTTGTCTAATTCATATACACAATAAATTTCTCAAATTTTCTATATAATTGCTTCTGGTTAAAATCATGTGTGTTAAGTTCAAAAACTAGATAATATAAGATAAGATTCATAAGTCAAATAATTGAGATATGTATTTTATAAGGAGAAAAGAACATATTTTCTCAAAATTTGATGACACTTTAATCGTTAACCATCTAATTAACATCTAAATTTATTTAATAATTAGTTATAACACTAACCAAATAAAGTATCAAAATATTCTAAAGAGTGCTCTTGGTTCAATTTCTATATTTAATTCATGTATTTCAAAAAATTTTACACAAAAACTTGAAGGAAAAAAAAAAGTGCATAGAGTCCAAGAAGAAGGTGTGCCACATTATTCCAAAGCCAATAAATAATGTTGGTTTCTTCCAATTTTTATACATATATTAACTTGGAATAGGCCATTTTTCTTAAAAGTTGGGTTAATTACGTAGTTTTCTTGTTTATGAAGTTGTATGGGATTGTTGTGATTTTTTATTTATTTTAAAATTTTGTCTTTAATAGAATTTTACAAGTGTTGTAAGTTAGAACAATTTATATTTAGCAAAATCAATTGCTAAACATTTCTATTAAAGTTTGAGAAGCATTTGTGTTTAGTAAATCTTAAAAAAAAAAGTGCTTTTAACTATCAAATTATGAAAAAGGGACATATAAGGGTTTGACTTTATAATAGAGGTTCCATGAAAATAATTAAGGATAGTTATAGTAAATAACATTTTTGAATGGGTATACAATTGCCTCTGAAAAAAATTACTTTTGCTACTATTTTTAAAGGACAAACAACAATTTTCTACTTAATTTTCACAGTAAAAAAACTACTACTATCACTTAAAAACAATCACTTTGTTTGTAAAGACTTTGCAAAATATCACTAAATTTAAAAACAAGTATTTCTTAAAAAAAAATAAACAACTTTTGAGCTTCAAAAGGCACAAACAAACAAGTTTTAATGATTTAAAACTAAAAGATACATTATATCAAAATTATTTTTATCAAATTATTTATATACATATGACCTATATGATTGGGTTTTTAATTATCATGAAGAGAAAAAAATACTTAACCTGAAATTAGTTCAAAAACACCTTTAAACCTTATCAAAAACTAATAGAATGATATCTGAGTTTTAATGAGAGGCTCAAACTGCATTTTACCATCTAACAGCAACAAGTTAAAAGCCCCATTTATTGTTTAAAAATGCAATTGATGCTGCACACAAAGACTTCACATGCTATGCCTCAAAAAATATCAGCAACACATTGAAGAATGCAGAAAAATGACACAACCACAGAGGACTAAGGAGAGTGTAGCTAAACAGGATCACATTGGTCATAGAATTCTTCAACATCTACAAAAGTATGAAGTATGGACAAGTAAAATAAATAAATCTAACTAAAAATCATTTTATACCGTATATGGCTGTAAGATTTTAAAAAACTAATCATAAACGAAAAAAATTCTATTTGGGTAAATACAAAATCAATACAGACAACAAGAAGATCAACATTTATCATTTAACTCATTTATCAAAACAAGAGATCTGAGTAGTTCTAGCTCAACCTTATTCAATTTGATTTACTTAATAAAGCAAATTCAAAAATAGAGGAAGAAAACCTACAGATCTGAGTTGGGGCTTCTTGGAAGTTGGGTGCTCTTTATGGGGGGAACGACTGCAGAACGTGGAGGAGAAGGCGGACAGACGTTTGCCGGCGACGAGGAGGAGCAGAACTACCGGCCAGAACACTGTTTGCAGAAGGGGGTTCTACTATTGCAACAAATATGAGGGGTGCTTCACGGGAGTGGAAAGACGAACCTTCACTCAAGTGTGCTTAGCTGTATACAAAGAGCCTTCACTTTCTAGCCGTTGGATCAACTGAAGGGCCTGTTCAGCGTTAATATTTAAAATTGTGATGTTGACGCTCAAAAGGACAATTCGTGCAGTAAAAGCAATGGGTCTGTTCAGCGTTTCACAGAGTCTTTGACACGCAATAAAGGGACTTGTCATAAAGGTCAGCAGGAAAAATAAATGTCTTGGTCCATAAAAATTGTCCAGATGAAAACAAATTAAATAACAATATTGAGGTGTCCCTTCATGGTAAATTAAATTGTTTAATTAAAATATAATAAACATATAAATTTTTCAATAATATTACGATAAACATATGGTTTTAATTGAAGAACATGAGTTTAGTCCTATTTATAATCGCTTTACAGGAACAAAATTTCAATTTATTGTCCTCGAGTCCAGGGATACTATTTTTAGTCTTTAGATTCTTTTTTTGTTCGATTTCTATTAGATGCTTTTATAGGAACAAACCTAATCAAGTATTGAATATATTAGTTCGATTTCTATTAGATTCTTTTTTTGCTCTTAACTCTCAAAATTTTATGGATTTTGTATAATAAAAAATAGATTCAGTATTAATTAGCTCTTGCCAAAAAATATTTTAAATAATTTAATATTTAAAAGTGTGGTTTTATTTTAATTTCATCATTTTATAAATAATAAAATGATACGGTGTTTGTAATACAGACCCATCCAAATATGTTATAAGGCTAAACCAAATGTGCATTGACCCAGCCAAACTTTCAGGTTTTCGTTACTGCCCTTGGTACCATCTCTTTCCCGTGCAAGAAATTTACCAAAATAACTAGACATTGACGACGATGCAATAATGGACGGGCTATCTAAGAATAAAAGTTTTTAATTTAAAATTCTAAATCATAATTTTTTGTGTATTTTAAATTTTTTATTTTTAAATATTTTAAAATAATTTCGAAAATCAAGATTATTTAATATAAATATCTTTAACTTAAAATCTTTAAACATGATTTTTTTTTATAAAATTTGGAGTAATGATATTGAAATCATTTCAAAATTTATAGATTTATAAGTTGAAATATCAACAGAAAATTGAATTAACATATGATAAACCTAAATTTAATACAGTAGAAATGGGCTAATATATAAATTAAAATATCATATAATTAATTATTTCAATAAAATTTAATAGCATAATAATTAAAATTTCATAACCATGATGAGATGTTAAAAGTTTTTAAAATTATGAAAAAAAATTGAATGAAATTTGAGGCTAGAAGCGTGAGAAATTGAAGTCGTACCATTATAGAACTGATATTCAGGCGTCTTTGTCTCATCTTCCCAGTTCTTCCATCTTCTCATCTGCAACCATATGAATCAACCAAAGAATTCGAGACCGAAAGAGAAAGAAATATAATTATTGTTTGAGGTAAGCAAGCAAATGAATGATGAAATTAAAAGAAGAAAAAACAGAGTACGTACCTTGGTTCTGCCTAAAGCCAAGGTTATAATGCACTGCAGTATATGAAATATTGCTAGCACAAATATGAATATGTGGAGCTAGTGAATCGCATATGCAGACATAAACGCAACTTTACCCTGCATATATATATATATATATATATAACTCACATCATTACTTAAACTCATAAAGCAATAATTTCAACATTTCTATCTAAAGTTTTCTTTTTAAAGGAGATTTTAAGAGTTAGAGAAAGAAAAGAGGAGTGAATCAGAAATTAAACTCACGTACGTTGAATTTGTCTGACACAATTATGGCACTTGTAACTAAGGTCTTAGCACATATGTTGGGGAGGGGTTTCCGGTTTTTTGTCTTACTATATAGTAATTATTATCCTTGTGCGATTGATTTATAATTTTCTTTTAATGTTGTATTATAAGGTGTTTCAATTATTATTTGCACTTCTGAAAGATACTGTGCACAAATTTGGAATAAAATCTAAATCATTTTAAATATTTTTTTATTTATTAATTTAAATAATTATTTAAAAAATTTATAATTAAAAATTATATTTTATCTTGCATTCTATACTTTTAAAATAAAAAAAAATTAATTTAAAAAATGAACAAATTTAAATCATTTAAATTTTAATAGTCCAAAAATACCCACTGTGCGCTTCCTAAAGGAAAGTAGAGAAAATTGACATATATTGTACGGACCAAGATCCTCTGCTGTTAGATATTTTTTCCGTTAAAAAAAGTTAAAAGAAAAAGAATGAATGAGTGAGTTTAATTTAAAATAAATATATATAAAAAATTAAAACACAATTATTTTTCTATTAACTTCACCTACAGCGTAGAAAACTCAACTCTCGCATCCGTACAGGATGCTTTGATATTTGTCACATTGGGACACTCTAAATCTGATAATTGCTCTCTCGTGGCCTTTGCAGAATAGTGCTGATTGAAAGTCCAAAGTAATTGTTAAAGATATGCGTTTTCTTTGACTTAGATTCTCTACTAATTTGATAATTCACTAGCTTGCCAAGTATTCTAATAAAGAATTATGTCCGTTTAATTAAGATCTTGGGTCTTTGCAGTTTCAAAAAAGTACAAGAGCCATCCATTAATTAATCACACTACTATTTGGAATTACGGACTATACTAATATTTATTAAATTTTTCTAATTAAACATAATATATATATGATTTTTTAATTAAAATATAATAAATCTATAATTTAATTAATGAATCATATACTTTTTTATAAAAATCATATATATATTTCATATTATTATTAAAAAAATTATATTCTCATCAAACTTTAATTAAAAAACTTGATAAAAAATAAATCACTATACTATATATATTACCTATTATTATTTTTAAATTACCCTTTTTCATTTCTTTAAATAAGTTTGATAATTTACCATATTTTTTTATTTTTAGTTTATAAAAAATTACAAATAAAAACTTATTCTATTCATTAGAAATACATCTTCTAATCAAATTGATTTATGAGTTATTCAATTAATTTTTTTTTTTGAGGGATGTTATTCAATTAAATTTTAGTATAAAAGCATGATGGATTTTAAATTTCAAGTTTCTAAGTTTTTATTAGGAAAAAAAATTACTCATCCCAATAAACACAAATTATTCTCTCTTTTTTTGAAGTAAAAAAAAGTATCTTCATTTCATAATAAAGTAGTAATAGTTAAACTTATTATCAAAATTGAAGAGTTATTAAATAATAAAAAAAATGTTAAAATACAAACAATAACTATGTCAATATTCATTTATTATATCAAATTCAACAACTTCTATATTATCATATATATATATATATATATAAATTAAAAAGCTTATACACTTTAACAAAAATATGAGCTTAACTTCAATTTAAGTAGGATTAAAAAACTTTTAAAGTAGATTGAGAGAATAGATATTATGAACTTTTCTTCTACTATAGTATATACTTCCAACTCACACACACACACACACATAAAAGTATATATTAAAGTACTAAATTTAGATAAAATTCTATAGATACTTATTTTCAAATCCCTTAATAAATATGTAATACAAAAGAAAAATTATTTTAAAGTCCAATTATATAACATTGAATTGTTAAAAAAAAATTACTCGTACTTAAGGTCAAATCTCAACGTAAGTTATTAGGAGAGTGAAAATTAAAAAAAAGTCACCAACTCATAATTTATATAAAAATTTTACATTAACAAAATTATATGTAACATACCTTTTTATAATTTAATGACATAAATTACTATGTAGTCTACAAAAAAAAATTATTTTTCATATTATTTAACGAATACAACATTATGTTATAGTTAAATTTACTAACACTTATTTTTATTTTTTATAAATTAGGAGTTGGGTAATTAAATAATTTACTTAGCAAGATTTAATAGATTGGTAAACCATAGTTAATAACATATTATGATAATTTTCATATTAAGAACAATCATCTTGACAAGTTTTTTTCCTTTGTTAGGAGGGGAAAAAAAAGCGTTCTTATCCCTTGGAATCTCATGTGTAGGAAATGAAAAATCATTGCAAATTTAATTGGAAACAAATATGAACCAACAAAAATCAAATCTCAATTGAAAATGAAAGAAAATAAAAAGGATATTAATTATGTTTTTGCATATAGTGTAATTAAAGGAGATTGGGGGAAAAGGAATAGGTGTAAAAATAAAATAAATTGGATACATACTCTTTTATATTATTCTTTCTCTCTAACTACGTAGCTATATAATATGTATTAGACTTTAGATCATACCCTCCATTTCTTTTTTGATTTTGCACCTCTCGGTATTTAGTCTTTGCTTCTTTTAAGAGAATTTGAGAGATTTGACATTTAAATGAGAGAAAGACTTAGTTTTCGAACAAGAAAAAACCTTGACACAATCACTTAAAAAAATGCTAACAGAAATAGAGAAATACCATCAAGAATGTGTGAATTTAACTAAGAGTTTACACCATGACAAAGAAAGGAAATCGATTAGGAGCACAAAGAGGTGAGAGACATGATGTGATTGAAGGATAATGGCTGAGTGGAGTCATTTTTAATATGTATAAAATTTTGGAAAACAGACATGTCATAATTTCATTATATCATTTATTTTTTGAATTTTGTTGAGTGAAATATTTATTTCATTTTTATTTATTTTGTATATTTTTTTCAATCATCCCTTATACATAGTTGTTTAAATCATGATTTTAAATTTGTAAACTTTTTTACTATTTTTAGTTAATTAAATATATTTTATATTTATATTAATTTATGACTTAAAATAAATAAATTATACATTTTTAAATTTTTGAACATGAATGGAAGCCTTTTATTACTCATAGAATAATTAATCACATTACTATTTATCACATTTTATTATTTTCATATTGAAATTATTAAATTATTAATTTAAATTATAACATATAAATTATTAAATTATAATATATATATATATACACACACAATTAATAATATTTCACTAATTTGCAACCATTTCATATATACATATATATATATTTAAGTCATTATATCATATAAATCATTAAAAAATAATATTTAAATAATCTGCGACGAATTTAGCGACGGATTAGCGACGGAAAATTTTGTGACATATATTCCGTCGCTAATTCCGTCACTAATTTAGTGACAGAATATTCCGTCACTAATTTCTATCACAAAACTGGAATTGACTATCACACTTAGTAGTGGCGAAAATTTCCGTCACTGAATTCCGTCACTAATTGAGTTTGCGACGGATTAGCGACGGAAATATTTGCGAGGGAAAGTTTCTGTCACAAATTCCATCGCTAATTTCTGCGACGGAATTAGTGACGAATTTTCGATGAACTTGCGATGGAACGAAATTCCGTCGCTAAATTCCGTCGCAAATTTGCTGTTTTTTTGTAGTGCGCTTTGACGATTCTGAACTATTCCAATGGTTATTCTGAGCGAACCAATTGATTACTATGATATTCCTAATGCTCAATTATTGACCATTGCTATGGTGCATATGGAAGGCTCTGTGGTTTCTTGGTTCTAAATGTTACAAAAAGCCCATCAGCTTCCAATGTGGGCTGCCGTAGCAAAGGTCATTGAAGCATAATTTGGCCCCTCCTAATTTGAATGCCCACTTGTTCAGTTATTCAAGTTGAGCTAAACCGCCTCAGTGGATACATATTATCACGAGTTTATGATTCTCACTAACCAGGTTGAAGGCCTCTCAGACAATGCATTAATGGATTGCTTTATCAGTGGCTTAAAGCCTGACCTCCGTCGTGATGTTCTGGCCTAAACTCCATTCTCCCTTCTTCGGGTTGTCTCTCTCGCTCAACTCTTTAACAAGAAGTATCACCCTCTTTCTGCTACAAACAAACCTAAACCCCTCCTTTTACCTTCGATCTTAATACCATTCAGTCCTGCTTCTCCTTCTCCTTCTCCTTCCCCTACTTCTGCTACTCCATTGAAATCTATCTCCGCACCCCTGTTACCGACACCTGCTGCCAAACCACTACCTCCGATCAAGAAAATGATGCCTGCGGAAATGCAACTTCACCGGGAAAAGGGCTTATGCTACACTTGTGACACCAAGTTCTCATGGAATCATAAATGCCCCAACCGCTAGTATTTGATGCTTTATGTGGATGACGATAAGGAACCCCCGAACCCTACTACCATCAGTCCTGCACCTTCTCCAGAGGTCCCCTTTGACACGACTTCCCTTTAATACCATAGTATGTCTTTTAATGCTTTCAAGGGTGCTTCTAGTCTGGGGATGATTCCATTTACTGGGACCATAGCCGGTAAGGAAGTTCACATGTTATTGGATGGTGGCAACTACGATAATTTTATTCAACCCCGATCAGCTTGTTTTCTTAAGCTTCCTATTGAGCTCGCCCCTGAGTTTCGGGTCTTAGTCGGGAATGGACATTATTTAACGAGTGAAAGATAAGTCAAGGAATTACAATTGCAATTAATCATTTAAGGTCATAAGCTTCTTTTTCCAACTTATGTTCTTCCTGTCTCTGGTACGGATGTGATATTGGGTGCTGCATGGTTAGCTACCTTGGGTCCTCATGTGGCAAACTATAGTACACTTACTACTAAATTTTATTTAAATGGCTAGTTCATCACATTAAAAGGAGATCGTCCTTCCTTAGCTACGTTGGCTCAATTACATCATCTCAAACGACTTCATGCTATTCATGCCATCTTTGAACTTTATGTATTACAGCTACACTCTAAGGAGGACCAGTCTGACAACTCCATACACTTTCTAGACTCCTTAACCTTTGATTTGGTCTCTGTCCTCCACAATTATCAATATGTGTTTACTATGCCTCATAGGTTACCTCCTCTTTGTACTCATGACCATGCCATTGTATTACACGAAGGGGTTGGACTCGTCAAAATCTGCCCATATCATTATCCATTTAGTAAAAAAATAGAGATTGAATGGATTATCACGGATATGTTACAAGAAGGCATCATCCAACCAAGCACAAGTCCATTTTCAGCCCTGGTTCTTTTGGTTAAAAAGAAGGATGTCACTTGGCATTTTTGTACGGACTATCGTGCTTTAAATATGGTCACTATCAAAGATAGTTTTCCAATCCCAATGGTGGATGAATTGCTAGATGAATTATTTGGCGCTCTATACTTTTCTAAGCTTGATTTACAATCAGGTTGCCATTAAATATTGGTTAGACCCAAGGACCGCCACAAGATAGCATTTCGCATGCATTATGGGCACTACGAATGGCTAGTAATACTGTTCGGTCTTACCAACGCACCTGACACATTTCAAGCTGTGATGAATCACATCTTCCAAGCCTTCCTCCCAGATTTGTTTCTGTATTCTTTGATGACATCTTAATCTACAGTACAGAATGGCAACTCTATCTTCAGCACCTCGCCATTGTATTAGACATCCTCTTCCAACACCAAATGTATGCTAAGCTATCCAAATGCTCATTCAGGCATATGCAAATTGAATACTTGGGTCATGTTGTCTCAGCAAAGGGCGTTGCTATGGACCAGTCTAAAATTCAAGCTATTTTGGATTGGCCAACTCCTTCTACTCTTAAGCAGTTGCGCAAGTTTCTGGGGCTTACTGGGTACTATCAAAGATTTATTCATCATTATGCCACGGTAGTCGCCCATTTAATGTAACTTTTGCAAAAAGACTTCCATTTTTCACAAGTCTTTTTGTGCTCAAAACTGATGCATTTGGTCTTGGCATCGACGCTGTCCTAAGCTAAGATGGTCATCCTATTGCCTATTTTTCAAAGAAGCTAAACTCTTACATGCAAGACAAATCTATGTACACACGTGAAATGTACGCTATCATGGAAGTTGTTGCTAAATTTTGACTTTACTTGTTTGGTCATCATTTCCATATTCGCATTAACCAAAGAAGCCTTAAGCATCTTATTGATCAAGTTATACAGACTCCTGAGCAAGAAGCATAGTTATTAAATTTAATGAGATTCTATTATACCATTGAATATAAGCCTAGGTCTTCCAATCACGTCGCTAATGCCCTTTCCTGTTCTTTCTATATGGCTTAATCTAAAGCTATTCCCACCTTACTCAAGGAAATCCATACTACTGTTTCACAATCTCCTAAGCTACAATCCATCATTCATCACTATGCAAAATCTTCTTCTGTTTGGTAAGATTACACTGTTCGAGATGGGTCATTATTTTGGAAACATCACAGAATCATTCCATGCCATGATGCTTCCCTTAAGTCTCAAATTTTTGAAGAATATCATTCTTTTTCTATTGAAGGACATGCTAGTTTCCTTCGGACTTATACACGCATTGCGTCTCAATTCTTTTGGAAAGGTATGCGTACCTAGATCAAAAAATTCATTCAGTCTTGTCTGGTGTGTCAATAGGCCAAGACCCCTCACTTATTGTTGGAGAACTAGAAAACAGAAGCAAAAAGCTACTGTAGTATAAAGATAGTATCAGCAAACAAGAAAAGTAAACAAATAGTTGCAATAGAGAAAAAATAGAGGAAAATATGCTCAATAATGAAGATGCTGCACTACTTTTATTTCTCTATCAATGATGCCTATTTATAGGCTTACATGCAACCGAAAAGAATTAACAAATACTGAACTAAATCCCTATTTTAATGCTACTAACAGCCACTAACAGAGAAGCTCATAAACTTATGAAAAAAGAAGATACACAAAGCTTTGAAAGAGGAAAAAATCTAGAACAAATTTAATCTAGCTTGACTAAGTCAAGCATGTGCCTTTTAAGTAGTCACATGCATTTTAAACAATCACGTGCAATGTTGAATCAGTCTTCAACACCACCCCTTGATTTAAAGTTGCACACACCAAGTAAGGATCTGAAGTAGACATGCTTTTGAAAGGAGAGAGCCTTTGTAAATATATCTGCAACCTATTCATCTATATTGTAGAACTCCAACATAACTTCTTCTTTTGCCACCTGCTCACGAATAAAATGGAAACGAATATCTATATGCTTTGTTCTTCCATGGAATATAGGATTTTTAGTCATTGCAATTGTGGCTCTATTGTCACATAAAATTTTAGTTGCAATTTCTTGCTTTTGACAAACATCTGCAAGAAGTCTCCTTAGCCAAATACATTGACAAACTGCAGTAGTAGCTGCCATATACTCTGCTTCAAAAGATGATAAGGTTGTAGTGGCTTGTTGCTTTGAACACCATGTAATAACATCTAATCCAAGATTGAAAACATTGCATGAAGTGCTCCTCTTATCATCCAAAGAACCTGTCTAATCACTGTCAGTAAAACCTTGCAACCTGAAATTTGAAACTTGGCAGTACCAAATTCCATAATTCAAGGTTCCAACAATATAACACAAGATCCTTTTTGTTGTTCCAAGGTGATGCTTTGAAGGACTACTCATAAACCTTGAGACAACACCAACAGAAAATGAAATATTTGGCCAAGTATGTGTTAAATAAATCAAACCACTAACTAAGCTTTTAAAACTCCTTGCAACAGCTTTTTTAGTGCCATCTTCCTATTGCAACTTATCATTCATATTCATGGGTGTAGTTGCAACTTTACAATTCAGCATATTAAATCTTTTAAGAAGGTCTGTTGCATATTTCCTTTGTGATATAAATATTCCATTTTCCTCCTGTACAACTTCAAGCTAAAGGAAATAATGCAATGAACTTAAATCTATCATTTCAAATCTACTTATCATTTTGAATTTAAATTCAGCTACAAGAGAATAATTTGAGTCCATATAAATGATATCATCAACATATAAGTAAACAACAAGAACATCATTGGTACCTTGCTTCTTCACATAAAGTCTAGGCTCACTTTCACTTCTTTTGAAACCGTTTTCCAGAAAATAGGAATCAATCTTGCTATACCATGCTTGTGGAGCTTGCTTTAACCCATACAATGCCTTTTTAAGCTTGTAAACCTTGTCTTCTATGCCATGAACAATGAAACCTTCTAGTTGGGTAACATAAACTTCTTCTTCCAACTCTCCATTCAAAAATGCAGACTTAACATGAAACTGAAAAACAAGCCATCTAAGCTGTGTAGCCAAGGATAATATCATTCTGACTATTTCAAAATGTGCAACAAGAGAGAATGTGTCATCATAATCAACACCTAGCTACTGAGCATATCCCTTTGCTACCAATCGTGCCTTATACTTTTGAATTGTTCCATCTGCATGATACTTGGTTCTACAAACCTATTTTACTCCAATAGCATTTTTTTCGTTTAGGAAGATCCACAAATTCCCAAGTTTCATTCTTCTTGATTGCTTCAAGTTCTTCTTTCATAGCTTCACACCATTCTTCCTTACATGTTGCTTCATCAAAACATATAGGACCTGTAACAAACAAAGCTTGAGTTGTCTCATTAATCTCCCTCAGGGATCTGAGTTTTCTTGAAAGAGGATGAACTGCTGCTTCTACCATTTCAAGGACTATAAGCTGTTGAATATGAAGGAGTAGTGTTAGGTGAGCTTGGAGGAGATGGCACCACTTCTACAGTTGGTGAGTCTTCACTAGTTGGCACTTTAATACCTACAACTTCATCATTCTCACACCAATTCCAGCTTGCTTCTTTATCAAATACAACATTCCTATTAATAGCAATTTTTCCACTAATAGGATTGTACAGCCTATAAGCTTTAGATTCAACACTATAGCCTACAAATATGCATTTTTCAGATTTTTCATCAAGCTTGCTACATTTATGTGAGTCTATTAAGGCATAGGCAACACAACCAAAGACTTTTAAATGACTCACCTAAGGTCTTGTACCATGCCAAGCTTCATATGGAGTCTTGTTCAAGATAGCCTTTATTGGTGATAGATTTAATAGATATACTACAGTGGATACTGCTTCTGCCCAGAATTTTTCTTAAAGTCCTTTAGCATTTAGTAAGCTTCTTACCATTTCAAAAACAATGTGATTCTTTCATTCAACCACTCCATTTTACTTCAAAGTATACGGTGCTATTAGTTCCCTGTGTAAACCATGTTCTTCACAAAATTGAGTAAATTCATAAGAAGTAAACTCACCACCTTTATTTGTTCGAAGTGTCTTTATGCTTCTTCCACTTTGCTTTTTAGCAAATACTTTAAATTCTTTAAAAGCTTCAAACACTTCATATTTGTTTTGTAGGAAGTAAACCCAGCTCATCTGACTATAATCATCTGTAAATAGCAAGAAGTAGCGACTTCCACCAAGAGATTGAGTTTTCATTGGTCCGCACAAGTCAGTATGTATAAGATCAAGACAATCAGATGCTCTCTTAGACCTCCCAACTAGAAATGATTTTTTACATTGCTTTCCATATATACAACTTTCACACAAGTCTAAAGACTCAATCCTTGGTAGCCCAAAAACCATTTCTTTTTGACTTAATAGCTTTATACCCTTTACAATCAAATGTCCATATTGTAAATGCCATAATCTAGATTCACTTATTTCTTTAACAATAAGAGCATGATTTTCTACACTAGTAACTTCAAGTGGAAACAACTTATTTGCTGCATTTGAAGATCTACAATAATCTTATTTGATTTTTTTATCTTTAATCACACATGAGACATCATAAAAAAGGATAGAATACCCACTACCCATAAGTTTCCTAATACTTAACAAATTCGGTGACAAACTTGGAGTAAAATAGACATTATAGAGAAGTTTTATGTTACCATGACTATTTTTTATTGCCACGGTACCTTTGCCTTCTGCTTGCATCTACTTATTATCTCCAAGTGTCACCTTTACTTTGAATGTCTCATCAAGCTCCTTGAACATTGATTTTACACTAGTCATATGATTTGAACATCCGCTATCCAAAAACCAAATGTTACTACTGATTGTTGCATCTTCTTCATGGGCCATGAATAACTTGATCTCCTCCTCCTCTTCTTTGGCATAGTTTGATTGCTTTTCTCTCTTCCTACATTCTGCCTTCACATGTCTATAGCATTTGCAATGAAAACATTGAATAATGCTCTTGTTTTTCTGCTCATCATCAGTTTGTTGTCCTGTTCTATAGTGATCACTTCAACCACAGCCTCCACGACCACTGCCACCACCTCTGCTATAGAATCCACCTCTTTCGTTTCCTCTACCAGCTACTTTTCTTTATTGATTAGATGACTCTCCCATTACTTGAAACGCCTTTTCTTCAAGTTTCTTAGTCTGCTTGTTCAACCTTACTTCATGGGATTACAAAGAGCCCATCAAATTATCAAATGAATATGTTGACAAATCTTTGGACTCTTCAATCGCTGCCACTACATGATCAAACTTTGGAGCAAGACTTCTCAACACTTTAGAAACTATAGTTTGGTCAGAAATATCTTCTCCAAAAGATTTCATTTGATTCACAATTGTAGAAACTCGTGATAGAAAATCATGAACAGATTCACTATTTTTCATAAACAAAGTTTCAAAATCACGTCGAAGAGAATGAAGTTTTACCATTTGTACCTTAGTAGAGCCTTAATGCACTTTTTGCATAATTGTCCAAGCTTCCATCATTGTGCTTGTTGCTGCAATCTTTGAGAAGATTGTCTCATGAACAGCCTATTGGATAAAAAATAATGCCTTTGAATCCTTTTTCTTGTTTTCTCTCAATCTAGCTTCCTCATCTGTCTCAACATACTTGTTCTCAACCAACTCCCACTACTCCTAAGACTTGAACAAAGTTTTCATTTGGATGCTCCAAAAATCATAGCATTCACCCCTAAAGATTGGAATTGATGGTTGTGTAACATTCATGACATTGTCGTTTGCTGCCATAAGTCAAACGCCCACTTGCAGATCAAACCTGGCTCTAATACCACAGATGTTGGAGAACTAGAAAACAGAAGCAAAAAGCTATTATAATATAAAGATGATATCAGCAAACAAGAAAAGTAAACGAATAGTTGTAGCAGAGAAAAAACAAAGGAAAATATGCTCAATAATGAAGATGCTGCACTACTTTTATTTCTCTATCAATGATGCCTATTTATAGGCTTACATGCAATAGAAAAGAATCAACAAATACTGAACTAAATCCCTATTGTAATGCTACTAATAGCCATTAACAGAGAAACTTAGAAACTTGTGAAAAAGAAGATACACAAAGCTTCGAAAGAGGAAAAAATCTAGAACAAATTAAATCTAGCTTGACTAAGTCAAGCATATGCCTTTTAAGCAATCACATGCATTTTAAACAATCACGTGCAATGTTTAATCAGTCGTCAACACTTACACCCCGCTGGCTTGTTGAGTCCTCTTCCCATTCCTCACCAAGTTTGGGATGATATGGCTATGGATTTTATTACCAATCTTTCTCCTTCTCACAAATTTACAGTTATTATGGTCGTGATTGATCGTTTATCCAAATATGCACACTTTATTGCTCTTAAAATTAATTATACAAGCTTCCAAGTAGCTGAACAATTCTTCCAGCATGTGGTGAAATTACATGGAATATCAGAATCAATCGTTTCAGATTGGGACAAGGTCTTTACTAGTTGTTTTTGGCAACATCTCTTCAAGCTCTAGGGTACCACACTTCAAATGAGCTCTATGTACCATCCAGAGATTGATGGCCAATCTGAAACCCTCAACAAATGTGTAGAAATATGCCTTTATTACTTTGTTCATGACAAGCCTCGAGCTTGGTTCACCTACCTTCTTTGGGCAAAATACCGATATAATACTTCCTTTCATACCTCAATTGGTATGACCCTTTTTAAGGCGTTATATGGACAAGACCCTCTGGCCTTAGTGCAGTCTACAACTTTGGATCATGTTCATCTGACAGTACTTAATCAACTGCAAGACCAAGACCAAGACCAACTCTTGTCTCACCTTCAAACCAATCTGGAGAAAGCTCAATCCAAAATGAAGTGCTTTGCTTATTTAAAACTGTCAGAGGTTACCTTTCAAGTAGGCGATATGGTTTCTATTAAATTACAATAGTACCGCCAACAATCCATCTCTTTTCAGCACAATCAAGAGTTGGGATTCAAATACTTTAGCCTCTTTCCAATCGTTGAGCATGTTGGCAGAGTTGCTTATAAATTGCTTTTGCCTCCTCCTGCTCGCATACATCTTGTTTTTCATGTCTCATTACTTAAGAAATGTGTAAGGGATGTCACCAACCAATATGTTCCCCTATAGCTGCTAACTACTTTAGAGGAACCCCTCCTGCAACCTATTGCTGTTCTTAAGAAATGCCTCATACACCTGTGTGGTTCTTGGATTCCTCAAATTTTGGTCAAATGGGAGAGCAGTTCCCATCCTACATGGGAGACTGTGGACCAATTTTGTCGTAATTTTTCAAATTTTGACCTTAAAGACAAGGTCCTTTTCGATAGGGATGGTGATGTTATGATAACTCAGCAGATACCAAAGTCAAAGACCGTTAGCCATGCTAGACAAGAGTTGAGTGATCCAAAAAGTAAGGGAAATACGAAACATGTGGAGGGAATGGTTAGGAAGAGTAACAGATTCGGGAAACCAATGTGGAAGGTACGAGATGGAAATGGAATAATTAGCAGCTAGTATTGAGGAATGAGGGTATGGAACAAGTGACTAATTCCCTCTGCGATTTTACTCTCAGTTATTCTCTAAGTTTGTGAAGTTCTTTTTCCTTTTCTCTCTTTCTAATTTTGTTCTCATTTTGTCATCTTTTAGTGAGTGGAATCAGACAATTGCTCTGTATTGTGTGCATGAATCAATACAATCACTTTATTGATCAAAGAACTATTTTAGTTTATCTTATTGTGCACTCTAACCTCACTAATTCGTTGTAGCTGTTATTTTCCTCTGTGAAACGAAGGCTACTACATAATGCATAGCTGCTACTCAATTTAAGCATTAGAAAACTAAATTCTTTATGAATTAAGCTATAGATAATGAACTTGGTGCTATATCTCTATCTTCAACACGGGAGAAACAACAAAGTCAGTTTAAAAACTCAATGAATAGATAGTACCCACCATAATGAAGAACAAGACAAGTTAAAGGCACAAGTAGGGGGATGGACAAAATTAAACTCTTGAAAACATTAAAATTAAATTTAGTTATAAAAGGATAAGTTTAGAACAAATGTGGTAATAACAAGTAATAAAATTCAATGGAAATAATTAAAAAGAACTTACTGCAAATATTTGAGGCTTACAAGTTAAAATGTTACCCTAATAAATAAACATTCAAATGAACTCAAGATTATAATCTCGTTGGTAGGTCTCTACAAACAAACTAATACAAACTTGAGCACAGCTCATAATGTATAATTAACCATAGCACATAGATCAATTCATATTTATTCTCTCATATGTCAATAGATCTATAAGTGCAAACCTTTACACGAGGCTAGCAATACCCTTGTTAGGTGGGGACGAAACCGAGGCGTACTAAAGCTTTCATACATATAGGATTATTAGTTAAAGAACGGTAAATTTTAGAAATATACCAAAAATATCATAGTCAGTAACCCTCCAACTCACATATTAAGATTCTCAATAACGTTTTGAACATAATATTTCTCATGAACTCTAGAAATTACTAAATAAAACACTGCAAATGGTCTTTCCATAATACGATTCTAAATCAAGTTTCCCTCATAAAGAGTTGCGATTAAAATAATTGTTGCTATACTTTGAGCTCACTATATAGTTACATAAACATTGCAAACAATTTAGAGAACTTAAATCATGCTTGATGCACTAGTGCTAATTAAGCGTTAAAATAGAAAGCTTGTCCTAAGAGTAGTCATTGTTTTAAAAAGAGAAATATATGAATGAAGGCAATAAAACATATTTTTGTGGGCTTATCTACTTAAATTGAAGCCAAGACAATAATACCACCAGCTCAAAACTAAACCTTAACCATAAAGATGGTCTTAGAATTCCTTACAAGCATGAAAAATACTTATAAAATATATTAGCTAGCAATCCAATAGATAATCTATATCCTAAGTTTAGCTCAAATTTCCAAACTATCACAAAAAGACCCCAAATTTGTAACTCATGGTTACCTTTCATATCATTATACTCACAATCTAAATCCTTCCTTTTGAACTTAAATCCAAGATGAAGCTTAAAAGTTAGCTTGAGGAGCCAACGATGGAGAGAATGAGGAGTAGCCACCAACTTGAACACCAATTTCTAAGCTCCAAGAAGTAGCCTCAAAATGGCCCAAGGGTGACCCAAGGTGGAGGGTGGCTGAAGAGGGTGGTAGACGTTGATGGGTGTCGCCGAGAGTGAAGGAAAGTGGTGGTGATGGTGGAGAGAAGAAGGAATTGTGAAGGGAAGAGGGAGATTAGTTCCTTCAGTTTATTTTACATTTCTGGTCTCTTAAGTAAATGTCCACATTTTAATTTATATTTTACGCACCATTTATTTAAGACATGATGTAAATAAGGAAATACCCCTTATTTGGATTCAAGAAAATAATAATAAATAAATAAATAAAACCCCATAGGATCAAAATTTTGTTTTTAGGCTTTGGGTTTAGAATCTTGAGTCATGAATATAAATAATACTCTCCTTTTGGATTCAAGAGAAAAAAAATCTAAGGAATCAAATAAGTTTTTAACTTTTAGTTCAAAACAAAAAATTTTCCTATTTTTCAAAACCCTTTTGCCTTAGCACAAGTCACTTAATAAGTCCCAAAAAATTCATTAAATATCATTTTGTAAACAATTAATATATCAAAAAGAATAATCAAAATTTGAAATCTATACAATATGGACATATCATGTAGCTCACCGTATAAGTTTAGAAAAATTTCATGACAGAAATACATAGAACGTCAATATATGGTTGGGATTTTATTGCTCTTTAAAGTTATTTCAAGTCCTTCACTTCCTTTAAATACAAAACACTATTCTAAAATTTTTTAATGCTAATTTTTAATTAAATATTTTACAATTATTATAAAATTTTTGAACATGTTAGAAAGGTTAGGACTCTCTTTATCCTCGAGTTTGAGAGTTGAGAGGAGAATGATAAAAAAAGAATCTTAAACTAATGAAAGTTTTTTTTTTAATTTTTTAAATTCGTGGAACTAATAAAAATATAAAGGAGAGACAATTTCAAAATATTTTAAAAGATATATTAAAATTTTAAATAAATTACACAGATCTTCTTTGAGTATTGCTGAAATTACACAAATGTTTTATCTATTGTCAAAATATATATAAATCTTTTTTAAAACAAAAAGTTATCTTATATTTTAGTTCAATTTTAAATTTTTTAACTTTAATATTCTCTGTTAACCTAAATACATATTTTTTAAAACTATAAAAAAATTAAATGAAAAGTATTTTGATCAAAAAATTTAAAAATAGACTAAAGTATAGAATAATTTTTTATTTTTTAAAAAATGTACATATAATTTGAAAATAGAAAGAAGATATATATAATTTCAGTAAAACTCAAATATATATATAATTTATTCTAAAAGTTTTCATGGTTCTCCCATCTTTATTAACAACAATTTTACAAACAAAAAAGTTTTAATAAAACATCTTTTATTTTCTATTCTCCTTTGTCCAAAGATACCAATATATGTCATTCCTGCAAAACTATAGGTCGCATATGTTTACACAATTAGGTTACAATGAATTGAAATGGGATCCATGAGTTGGACCCATGAGTAATAAATATTGGAGAGGGAGAGGTTCATGTATATACCATAGTCTATCAAATAAATGTTTTGCCTTAATAACACATACAAAGCAATTTATGGATTGGTTCCAAGACATGCCCTTGATATCTGACCAGAGACCATGTTCTTCTCAAACTGCTAGTGGCATAGCTTTAGCCACTAGTCCACAAACCGCACCTGAAACAAATTCCTCAAACTGCTAGTGGCATAGCTTTAGCCACATGCCCTTGAGATTTCATTTCACTTGTTTTCTCTCTCTGAACGATGCAACTCCTGACCACGACTTGCCATGCTGGTTGCTCTCAGCCCACGTGGCACCCGCATGGCCACTCCAAATGTCTTGACTCTGTTGGTTAGCACTGTGGTCCCAAATCTACATGGGTGCTATTAGGACCATCCACCCAAATAATTTTCCGTGTCGATATCAGACATTGGACCACGTCCCACTAATGTCAATTTGTCAATGTGTTATAGGTTGAGTAGATGCATTATAGTTTTTTAATTTTTGAACTTATATTTAGTAGATAAATTTTACAATGGGCAAGGTAGGATATTTAAATCTTTAAATTTGGTCTCATTTACCTAAAAGAATTTTTAAATAAGTAATTTTTTTAAAAAGTTGAAACTTACTTACATAAAATCTGTTTTTATGAAATCACTAGAAAAAAAAAATTTCAAACAACTATTAATACAATTCAAAACTAATAAAAAACTATTTAGATGATTTTTTAATATATTAAATTGGTTAATATATATATATATATATATATATATATATATGTATATATAAATACAAATTAATATACACAATGAAATGGGTTTAGAGTGAGTTGAGTATCATATAGACCTTAAACTTTTAAAATATCTATAAAAATTTTTATATTCAAATTTAAATTATTAAATTTCATGAATATTTTGTCCACCTTATCTATAAAAGAGGTGTTTTAAATGGATTTAAGTTCTCTACATTTAACAAATAAATGCATGACGAATATTTGAAGAGAGAAAATAAAAAATAATTAAAAAATGAAGTGAGCCTTATACACATTTTTAGTTTTTATACCATTCTCTCTCATAATTGCCAGGTACATTATTGCATAAAATAACAATTTTTTAAATCGAAATTTAAGGAAAATGCTCCCACAACTTTTGCGGAATTAATTAGCATCTCGTTGTCATATGTGAGCACGGAATTAATTTTGGTTTGATTATTTGGGTGGCCACGGTTCTCATTGACGAAGAGAGCACAGAAAAGGATGATCCTGGCATTTTCACAACTAGAAAATTGTACATCTGCCATTTTCAAGTTAAAGACTTTGCGGGTTATGGTGAATTTGACTGCAATTGCTCAACGGTACACACTTATTTGCAAACCCTTCTATCTTGTTTTATACTCTCTCTGATGTCATATATAAGAAATAAATAATTAATTCATGAGTATTAAGAAAGTTAATTAAAAATAATTAAACTTGTCTCAAATAAAGATTATTTTTTAAAAAAATCCCTATTTAATGTGTACTTTCTTCTTAAAATTAATGACTACCACTACTCATAATTTGAATGACTAATTTAATGAAGGGTATAATTGAAATGCTATAATTAATATGATAATTTATTTTTTATATATAAGACCAAACCAAATCTCAAAAAAACCTCTTATATATTAGTCCAGAGGGAGTATTATATATAGATAACAGCATTTTTTATTAGTTGATTTTTCAAAGAACATCTGTGTTTGGAAAGAATTTAGGTAAGGGGTGTATTTATTTGATAACAATAATTTAAATGATAGAATATTTTTTTAATGAAAGTTTAATATAATAATTCAAAGGTTAGTGTAACTTTTAGAAAACTCAATATTACTTACTTTAATTTAAGAATGAGTGTATATAGGATTTGTGGAAGACTATAATGTTTGATGTATGGGAAAATACTTGCTGTTTTCTTGTATAGTAATAAAAAATTGAGGACTATATATTATTAATAATTTATATTTTGAGAAATAACTATCTAATATTTTGAATTTAACACAATTATTATTTAAATTTAAACTACTTCATTTTGACAAAAAAATATAAATTATATGACAATAATATTGAATAAATTAGAGGTACAGGCAATGGTGGCTTTAGACGAGTAAAATTACATCTTTTATGACATAATAATAATAACAACAACAACAACAATAATGATAACAATAGAAATAAAACTTTATCATCATAGATATATAATTAATTCATAAAGAAAATGAAATTAGATTTTTTTTTTTTGAAAAAGAGTTGTCATATGGGTTTTCGTATTCTTTAATCCATGCATTACACCTCAATTAAAGAAAAAAAGGTACTAAATTAAGCGGGAAGTTCCTCAAGGAACAATTAGTAAAAATAATTATTAATTAGCGTATTAGGGAAAAGAATCTCAAGATTTAAATCTCATGTTATATAATTGTTTAATATGAGGCATAAAAGTAATAAAAATAGAATAGAAAATGAATGGGATGGGATGGGATGGGAAAAATAACAATTAACTATCTCGAATAAAAGGAAAAATATCATCAATTTTAAAGTATTTTAAATATTTTTTGACATATTTTACAACCAATGGGAATTCCATAAATAATTAAAACGCTTTCATTCATTGATAACAAATTGGTAAATAAGTAAAACAATGTCTATTATTTAGTGAACCTAGAAAAGGTATGTATTTTTTTTTTATTTACAAATAGATTTTTTTTTGTAATTTTGTAGATCTATTTCGTTTATCTCTATTTTCTATCTAAGAAATTTGATTGATGTTTAGCTTTTCAATTTTTTCTAAATATATTGTTTTTCCAAAATAAAAGGCACAGTAAAAATCATGTAAATATTAATATCAATCTATTTATTTACTTCTTACAAAAACTTAAAAACGTCATGATTGTGTGATATATGCCACACACTTGTTTTAAATATAATATTTTGAAAGAAAAAAAATTTATATATAATTATCTATATTCTTATGATCATATAACTCAATTAAAATATGATAAGTGTATAAATTTTTAATAATAATATAAAAATATATAATTTTTGCAGACAATTATATAGTCATCTAATCATATTATTAAATTATTATTAACAAATTATACATTAATCTATTTTAATTTAAAATTTTAATAATAAAAATATAAAAACTTGCATATAAACATTATCTTATTTTAAATTATACGTAAATATTTTAAATAATTTATTATATTATAATGTCTGTGTCAATGTTTGAATGCATTGATATATTGTGCCTCTATTTTCCATCCAATTAAATTTAACAAAAACATGAAAAAAAAAAAACCCAAAAGGCCGCATATCAATATCCATCTAGTATTGATTTGCTACAAATAGAGGAAAATAACAGGCTTGGTGTTCTGTGAAGAATCTGTTGGCCAGAATAATAGTTGTACTTATTCCTCTTCATCTTCTACGTAACTCCCTTCTTCTTCTTCTTCTTCTTCATTATTCTCAAATCTCAACGTTGAAATCCATAATTCTTTCCTTTTCAATCCCAATGGATTCAGAACAAACGGAGAAGAAAGGAACAATTCTGATGCAGAAATACGAGCTAGGCCGTTTGCTAGGCCAAGGCACATTCGCTAAAGTCTACCACGCCAGAAACCTCAACACCAACCAAAGCGTCGCCATTAAAATCATCAACAAACAGAAGATTCTTCGAATTGGCTTGATCGATCAAATCAAGCGCGAGATCTCCGTGATGCGTCTCGTGAGGCATCCCAACGTCGTCCAGCTATACGAAGTAATGGCGAGCAAAACCAAAATTTATTTCGCAATGGAGTACGTGAAAGGCGGTGAGCTTTTCGCTAAAGTAGCGAAAGGAAAATTGAAGGAAGATTTGGCGCAAAAGTATTTCCAGCAGTTAGTCGGGGCCGTCGACTTCTGCCATAGCAGAGGGGTTTATCATCGCGATCTGAAACCAGAGAATCTGCTTCTGGACGAAAATGGGGACCTGAAGATTTCGGATTTTGGGTTGAGTGCTTTGTATGAACCCAGAAAGAACGATGGGCTTCTCTATACGACGTGTGGGACACCTGCCTATGTGGCCCCTGAAGTGATCAACAAGAAAGGCTATAATGGTGCCAAGGCTGATATATGGTCTTGTGGGGTTGTTCTGTTTGTTCTTCTTGCAGGGTACCTTCCATTTCAGGATCCAAATCTGATTGGAATGTATAAGAAAATTAGTACTGCGGATTTCAAGTGTCCCAGATGGTTCCCACCTCAGGCTAAAAGGCTTGTTTCAAGAATTCTAGATCCAAATCCAAGGACAAGGGTAAATATTGCTATGATTATGGAAAATTGCTGGTTTAAAATCGGGTATCAGCAGATCAAAGCACCGAAATTACCAGATACCACCACTGTTAGTGATGTTCAGGCTGCTTTTGCTTCTTCATCATCATCAAGTCCGAAAGATGAAGAAAGCCATGAAACCCCCATGAAAGTGAAACCATCTTGTTTCAATGCGTTTGATATAATATCTCTATCTTCAGGATTTGATCTTTCTGGTTTGTTTGAGGAAGATAAGTGTCGGAGACAGCAGGCTAGATTCACCTCTACGAAACCAGCCTCGACGATTGTGTCGAAACTGGAGGAGATAGCACAGGCGGAGAGTAGATTTAAGGTTGTGAAGAAAGATGGTACTGTGAGATTACAGGGAAGCAAGACAGGTCGGAAAGGCCAACTTGGTATTGATGCAGAGATTTTTGAAGTTACGTCTTCGTTTCATGTTGTGGAGGTGAAGAAAACTGCAGGGGATACGTTAGAGTATATGCAGTTTCGGGACAAGAGCTTGAAACCTTCTTTGAAGGATATAGTTTGGACTTGGCAAGGAGGTGAGCGAGAGCAGCACTAGCACCAACAACAACTACCTCTTTCTTCTTCTTTTAAATAATTTTGTTTCCGTTTGAATTTCGAACTCGAATCCTTTAGCTCCGGAGTTGGCTCTTTTCTTTTGTCATTTTTTTCTCGGATAGAAGGTACTCTTGCACACTGCAGAGTCACTTGCTGCAAAGTGGTCAAGGTTCTTTCTTGTATGTGTTGTTCTTTTCTCGCTCTGATGTGGTATAGTAATATTGTACATAACTGTAGAGTTAAATTTTGATGCCTCGTTGTTAATCCTCGAGTATATCCATTGCTTGTATTTTTTAGTTTTCAGATCTCAATGTCGGCTTTTATAAGCTCAGCATGAAGTTGATATGAATTTAGAGGTTTTTCGATAGAATATTTGGAATTTGCTTTTCCACTTTTCATCTTCTAGCATTTTATTGATTTCGGATAGAATAGGTGCTAGATTAAAATAATAATTTCAAGAGAAAATTTCTTTTTGTTCTTGGGATTTTTAGGTATTTTGATTATCCAAAAAAAAAAGGATGCCTAGAAAAAGGACTTAAACTTCTCTCGGTTTCTTGGTCAAATTGCTCATGTGAGTAGTTGTTATATACGAATGATTAGCAGCATCGCAAGAACAGTTGGAGCCTGTGAGGAACAGACCTCCCAAAATGTTGGGGCCGACCCAGATTATAATAAAATAATTGAGTCTTCATCTAATTTATCTAGAGTATGGTATTTTTGGTCTTCTATTCTCTTAATTAAAATTAAGATTTTGCACAAAATATGTGTCTTAGTGTTTTGTTTATACGGGTGTTAAAAATTATAATAAATTGGTCATAATTTTTCACTTAGCAAATTAAATTTTTAATTTAAAATAATGACAAGAAGTTTACATAACTACTCTTTACCGTGACAAACAATTATATAATTGATGATGCAAAACGAATCTACATCCCCTAAAATATTTTAGGAGATAAAGTAAGAAAAGAAAAAGAGAGAAGTATTTCAGATGATCTGCACCTATGCAAAACTCTTAAAAATAAAGGCATGAATGCTGATAGTTTCAATATCTTTAATATAAGAACTAAAGTATGTACTTTAATTGGTTTAGTATTAAAGAGTCCAACAGGAAATGCTTAAACTATATTTATGCATAATTTCAATCTATCGGCTGAGATTGACTTCAAAGGTAGAAGTAACATCCACTTGATTAAGCTGCAACTTTTCTGGCTAATTGGGGACCTGGATTAACTTGCAGCATATAGGTGTTTCCAGCTCTGAAAAATGCCAACAAACGCAAAAATTCTAGGGTTGGAGTTATGGATAGAACCAAAACAAAACAAAACAAGGAGAATACTCTTCTTTTTCTTTCTCTTTTTTTTTTTTAAACCAGAAACAGTGAATTTCAACATCCAAACAGAAACCACCACATACAAAACGCCTAACAAGGGTCAACCTAGTCCCTTCTTACAAGAGACGGTATCAGCAAGAGCAATAGACTGAGAGGGATTGAGGGATAAGAATTCCAACTAAAAAAGCACATCCCCATGCCACAAGTTTTAGCAAGCCAACCAACCGCTAAATTGATAGATGTAGGAATAGTGCTGTGCTGCTCAGGAGCAGTAGTAAAAAAAAATCCTGTTGCCTGCTAGAGCACTATATCTTCAAGAGTCAACAAACTTCTCCAATCAGGATATCACTGCAAGTTCTACACGGAATGAATAAGAGGAAGGTTATTTGATTCGAACACCAAATCCTTGAAGCCTTAATTGTGGGCCATAAGAACTCAAGCCAACGCTTCACTCACGAAAGCAAAAGATGCTTTACAGAGAGCACAGCAAAATTCAACATTGCTTTTACAATCTATGAAAGTTAATACCCTAATCAGCCTCACCTTTTACCTCATCAAACATTCATTTACCTTAATCTGGTCACATTTAGGTGGCTGCCACACTTTATTTTCTGAAGCAAGCTTTTCATTAGAGATAACTTCATCATCAAGACGCCATCCATTATCATAGACCCAAGAACAAGAACACGAATATCATATAAATTAAAATCAATAAAAAAAGAGTAAAGAATATTACTTTTCTTTTTCTTTTTCTTTTTTGGGTGTCTACGTAATGACGATAACTTACTAATTGCAAGAAGATAGGCTAACATAGTTACAGGTTCAAGGGACTTTAAAAGGCCATGAACGCAAATTTTTTTATTCAAATCCATAAATTAAACCCTCATTAAAAAAAATAAAAGGTTTATTAAAAAAGCGTCAGCATCACGTTTTTCATTAGGGTGTATAAGGATTAAGAATTACTTCAATTTTGAAATTGAGACAAAATTTGTCTCAAGGCCAAGCCTAGCCTGGCTAGAACTTGGCCTAATTATTATTAGACTAGGGACTGGCTAGACCTTATTATAGGCCAGAAGCCCGCCTGACCTAGGAAAAATGGATATGAGCCCGAAAAAAAAGCTCGAAAGGAAAAAAGCCTGTTTTGAAAATGGGCTGGGCTCAGGCTTTTTTTAAAACCTGGCCCGAGATAAGCTCAACCCGAATATATATATATATATATTATATGTTAAATAATATATTTTCACTCACTCACGCTGACACACTCCCAAATCGAGGATTGCAAGTCTGCATTCTGCAACTGCTGGCTCGGCTTTACCTTTAAAATGCCTTAACTTAAAGCAATCAAATCAAGTTCCCTATTCCCACTTCCCAAATCCAATTCCCATCCTTCCGAAGCAGTTTAATCGCATTTCTCATCTCTCGCTTAGCTCAGATCTAGTGTCATCGCTCACAGACACAGTCCAAGAAATTCATTGGCTAACAAGATTATGCTTAATAGGATAGACCAATCATCGCTTCCTTCCCTGAAAACCCCCTTCGAGGTCTTGTGCGCTCACTATGCTCCTTTTGCTGACGCCAGCCCCCTTTCATCTTGCTTCTGCATTCTGCCGGCCAAACACAAACACGGCACCACAGCAGACCGTCGCACACACACATCGCATTTCAAGCTCGCTCCAAGCTCGAGTTTCCCATTTGTAGCAGCCACCAACAACAATGTCCTCGACCCTTAGGTTCACCAGCTATCACCACCACCAATAGCAAGGTATATTTCAAAATTCAAATGAGTACCATTCAATGAACTATGGAATCAGACATTGCTTGCAATCATCTATTGTAAATTTGTAATGGACCCTAAAATACTAAAGCTACTCTAATTTATAGATCATCAATAAAGTATAAAAAAATGAGTAAGCTCACTAATTGGATCTGAATAAAATTGACTATTTGCATCCTTAAACTCAAACCCATCCTTTTCCCTCTTCAATTTCATAGTTCATTATATGCAAATGCAACCAATACAACGAAACGTCTGGATATGGTACTTATTGGGTATCTAATATATATTTTGAGAATTGTATTATTTGCCTCTGTCTCCATATATTTTTAGGAAATACAAGTATACAACAAATAGGAATGTTCGAGTTAGATGCCCCACTATGAAGTTAAAGAATTGAATAACCAAATTGTTTAAAAATATGTTTGGTAAGATTTGTGTGAATCAAAAGGATATTTGTAGGGAAATGATATTCCTTCTCTTTCAAAGAATCAATAGGATTTGATTTTGATATTGTTCACAGAAATTAAAGCTTCAGATTTGTTTTAACTTTAAGATAGTGATTGTGTTGATTGTTGGATGCCTATTATATGTTCGATAAATTATCTAGTTGAGAATTATTTAGTATATCTTGACAATTATAGTGTTTAATGATAATTATTATTTGTTTTAGGGCATTTTATAAGTTTGTTTTGCTTCTTGGTAACTTTCTGAAGTTCAAATCAAAAGTGCAAAAAGAATATGGCAAGTAATGGCAACGATCATACAGAAGCAAGTAATGTTAACAATGCCTCAACAGAACAAATTATTGTGCAAAACTTAGATGTTGAGGATGAAAATTCTCCTGAATATGATCAAGTTAAGAAGAGAAAAAAGCAGACTTCTAAAGTGTGGTTACAAATGACAAACTTGAAAGATGGAAGTGCTCAATGCAACCAGTGCAAAAAGCTTTTTGTGGCAGAATCACACAAAGGTACTTCACATTTAAGTCATCATTTGATTATTTGTAAGAAGCGTGTAATACCAGATATTAGAAAGTATAGTAAGTTGGGTAGTTCAACTGATACTGATAGGGCAACATCTTTAACATCATTCACTTTTGATTGGGACAAAAGTCGGAAGGCAATTATAAATTTTCTTGTTTGTGCTAAGCTACCTTTTACTATTGTTGAGTTACCCGCTTTTAGACAAATGTTGCAAACCTTTACACTTGAAAGTAAGACAATAAGTAGGCATACAATTAAGAGAGATGTGATGGTCATTCATTCAAATGAACAAACATTTGTAATAGAGGAAAAGGCAAAGGCACCGGGTAAGATTGCTTTAACTTCTGATAATTGGAGAGCTGAACACACAGATGATGAATATATGTGTATAACAACTCATTGGATTAATGTAAATTGAAAACTACATAAAAGAACCATTTGTTTTAAAGCTATATCATTACCTTTTACTGGAACTTCTTTGGCTGATGAGGTAGCCTCTTGCTTGTTTGTATGAAAAATTGATGAGAAAATAAGTAGTCTTACATTAGACAATGCTAGTTACAATGATGTAATAGCTACTTATTTAAAGATGTGGTCTTCCATTTCTAGAAATTTGGTGTGTGATGGCATCTTTTTTCAAATTCGATGCTCTTGCCATATTTTGAATTTAATTGTACAAGTTGGGATGAAAAGGGTGGATAATGTTATTGCAAAGATTTGAGATGAGGTGAAATTTATTAAAAAATCAGCTCCTAGGAGAAGGAAATTTTATGACATGGCTGAGAATAATTTCAACTTGGTTACAACTAGGAAATTGAGGACTGATATGTGTGTGAAATGGAATTCTACATTTTTAATGCTTGAACATGCCATTTATTATCAAAAAGTACTCCAACATTGGGGCAAAAGGGATTATAGTTTTGGAATATTTATGCTATCTAATGAAGAGTGGGATAAGGTAAAATTACTTCATAAGTTTTTAAAGCCATTTTATGATGCTACTCTTGTGTTTTCATCTACCAAGAATCCAACCTCTAACATATATTTCAGAGGAGTGTAAGATTCATTTGTGCTTGTTTGAAGCTTATAAAAACCCTTCTAATTTCATGGTGGATATGATTTCAGATATGGTTGTAAAATTTCAAAAATATTGGGATGAATATAATTTGTTACTTGCTTGTGCTGTTGTATTGGATCCAAGGGAGAAGTTGATTTTTGTTGAGTATGTTTTCCATAAACTTTTTAACAATGTTGATGAACATGTGAGTAAGATTGTCAATACACTTCATGTAATATTTGAGCACTACAAAGAAAGTAATAATGTGAATCCATCAAGTGTGCGAGCTTTTGGAAATGCTAACTTACAATCAAGTGTTGATGTTGATGAATTTGATGATTTTACCCAATTCAAGTTATCTAAAAGACAAACACAAATAAGGAAATTAGAGTTGGACATCTACTTGGAAGAACCAACCAAGGAACTGGGTACAGACATTAATATTTTAGATTATTGGAAATTACATGTAGTGCGATTTTCTAGGCTTGCAGCAATGGCTCAAGATATTTTGCCCATTCCAATATCTATTGTGGCTTCTAAATCAACTTTTAGCATTGGAAAGAAGGTAATTAATCCTTGGAGGACTTCGTTAAGTAGGAAGACTATTGAAGCCCTAATATGTTTAGAGGATTGACATCGTGCAAAGGGCTTTACATGGGGTATATTTTTTCTTTCATTGAATATTTTGACAACTTCTTTTGAATTTGCTAATGTTCATTTTTGTAAATTAAGTCTATGGTATGATGGCATTTTAGGAGATCCTCAATTAGATGATGCAACTTTCTCAGATGATGAAATTGGTCTTGCATCTACCTTAGAGGACATTTTATGATTTTGTAAGCTTTTAAGCATTATAAAAGTTTTTTCTATTGTTATGTTAATGATAAAGTAAATAATATATATATATATATATTCTTTTTGGTTATTTCATGAAGGTCTTGAAGCTTGCAAGGATGGTTAAGATTTGAAAACTAAAGACTTTGGACTTCGGATATTTTATGTTAAATGGGCGATTAATTTTTATTGTTGTGTTGATGAAAAAATCTGTTGTTTGTTATTGTTGTGGATTGTGTAATGTATGTTTCATTTTCAAGACTATATGTATGAGTTAACTATTATTATTGTGTTGGATTGTATAATCATATGACTTCAAGAATGCTGGCTTGTGGTGTGAAACTATGGTCACTGAAGTTTAGGTTTCCTTAAGAATGTTGGCTTGTGGTGTGTAACTATGGGCCACAGACAATGCTAGCATTTGTACAACATTGCTTAGATTTTTGTTCCATGTTAATTACTTGCAGAGGGGGTGGTTATGTTTGCTTCTGTACTTGCTTTATATTTTCTGATAAAGTGGGTTTCATGTTTGCTTCTGCACTTGCTTTATATTTTATAACTGACCCAAAATTCTGTGAATAATTTATGGTGCAATCCTGGATGTGGGAAGGATTTTACTTGTTGCGGCAGCTTCTACCTGAACATTTTAATATGTAAACTGTAGTGGGGCTTCTAGTATGTAAACTGTAGTCTTGACTCCATCTATGAAATGTCATGGATCTATCGCTAGAAAATGAGATAAACAAATTTTAAGATTTATGAGGCTATATTCAAGGATCTGTTTAGTCGTATGAGGTAGATACTAATCAAGACAAACCTAGCATGTGCCTGGAGCTAGAAGCTGTTCTAAGCTATTCAGGTAAGTGTGCTGGCAATATAGCTTGATTTCATAATGCAACTGTGGATGTAGATGTAGCAATTTCTTTCTCTGTTTCATTTTGGCACATCATTTCTGTTTTTTGACTTTCAATGTGGTTTGTGAAAGTAGTTTCTGCATACTAATATTGATCATATGTCTGCATATCCTTTCAGTGTAAGATTAATGACCAAATTCCAGTTAGGTGTTCCAATTTTATTTATTGTAGGCATGTTAAGATGATAAAAATTTGACTAGCTAAAGAACACAGACCCAAGGTCTGTTGCCAATATTCAGTCCAGTGGAATTAGGGAATTATTGTTCTCCAAGAATGTCATGTTTCTTGTTAGAAATTATTTCCTTGGATGGTACAGTTAATGCAATATTCTATATCCTTCTCCCTTCATTTTTCAAGTCTAATCCTCTGCCACTCCCTTTTTCATTTGAGCAGTGTTGCACCTTGCTAAGATTGTTGTTAGTGTGGTTCCAAAGAGTTGATAACAATTGAACGTGATTGTTTGATTCTGTCTTCATTGGTACCCAAATTACTTTCCACCACACATTATTATAAGCCATGTGGAAATTTATAATTTATTACTTTTTCCTGCCTATGATATTTAAGATTTTATCCAAATAAATTTCAACGTGCAGATGATGTTTTTCTGTTTAAAGCTGTATGGTATTATTTTTACCTTTGGAAATATCTTATTTTAATAATTACTTTATTTCTCCTTAGGACCTTATCTACAAAACTTATCCTTTTCATTGCAGATGACATATCTGGATTATCAACCTTCTATCACATTGGCCTTTTCCTTGATATTCTTAACATTTATGCCACAGGGAGTCACAGATCCAAGTAAGTAATTCAATTTTGGTATCTTAACTAATTGACAGTTATTCTACTTATTTAACGAAGGAAATGGAGAGTAATTGTTTACTTTTATTTTAATTCTGATTTCTGAAGGCATTGTTGGTTTATCTGTTACATAATACATATGGACTTAATCTGAACATGTTACAAGCTTGGGTGATATGGAATCTTTGCAACATGGAGAACAAAATTATATCAGTAGGTTCTAAACATTTATTTGATATAACACATGCATACCCACAAAGACTAGGTTCTATCCCAAAAATTAGACTTATGTTGGTTCCTTAATATGGGTTTGCCTTCACTTATTGACATGCTTGTAGGCTCTGGATAAGTGTCAACTTGGAAATGAAGTTCGAAAGAAAGAAGGAAAGCTAGACTCTGCAGGTTTGTCTTTTATTTTAACTTTTTTTCCCCCATTGAACATAAAGATATAGTATTTCCTAATCCCAGAACTGAAATTTTATTGCTTTTGTGAAAATAGGTGTAGTAACTGAAAACCAAAACTTGACAGTATTCTCTAATATAGCGAGCCGAGCTCGGCCCGTTTCATTTCAGAGCCCAGGCTCTTAAAATATAAACAGTGTCGGGCCCAGGCTCATAATTTCTTCACCTTTTTTATGGGCCCGCCCGTTTTTATATGAGCCCGGCTCGTGATCAGGTCTGGGACTGGCAAACCAGGCTAAAGCGGACCAAATGTGTTTTTTTTTTAAGGAAAAAATTTTATATTTTATATTTTTATATTCACTAAATTATTTTAGTCATATGACTACTCTTTTTTATACTTTTTTTTAATTTACATAATTAAAATAAAGAAACATGGGTTCAAAGGAAAAAAAAGAAGAAAACGTAAATATAATAGTTAAAATTTAAAAAAAAATTATTTTTTAATTTCTTTTTTTTTCATCTAAATGCAATAATCATACATAAGAGAGCCTTAACATGGGTTTTAATTCCTCTGATTATTTATAATTTATAAAATATGTTTAAAAATTTTGACTAAATTTATAAAAAAAACCTTTAAAAAAATTTTTTTTAATTTAATCATTATCTTTATATATATATATATATATATATATATATATCTATATATACACACACACACACACTTCGAGTCGGCCCAATCTTGCCAGGGCAATAATGTCGACCTAAAGTTCATCCCAACTTGACTTTTTGTCCTAATCCAATATTTGGTCAAGCAAGGTCAAATCAACCAGACCAATTGGACTACATACACCCTCAATTTCTCACTAATTTTAGAGAAAATAGGACCTGTTAGCAACACTAACAACTGATATAGCGCCCCCAACTTGTTAGCCATGTAAAAATGAGTGTTCAAAAATATGTTTGATTTAGATACATTTGATTGAATAATGTGTTTGAGAGCAAGACTAGTACTGAGTTATAATACAAGAAATTATAGTGAGGGACAAAAGTAGACTGCACTTGTGCTGATAAAATAAACCAGGTTAATAAAAATTATTTTATAATTTAATTTAATTTTAAATTCTATAACTAAAATATATTAAAAAATTTTAAATAAAAAATATATATTTGAATTAATAAAAGATATTTTGGTTAAAAAATTAAAATTAAATCAAAGTACAAAATGATTTTTAATTTTAAAAGAGATTTGTTTATATTTTAAAAATAAAAATAAAACCTTTATAATTTTGATTAAACTGAAAGAAATTTAAGTAATTTATTCCTAAAAATATTATCTCCTATTGCCTAGTGCCTTGAAATTTCATTTAGTGACAACCAACCAATGAATGTTGACTATACCAGGGGTTGACATGTAGGTCCCCAAGCAGTTGGAGAGCTCAACGGAGGGGAAGCTATAATCGAAGATTTGAGAGCGAAATAGTAATTACGCTTGATCGATTAGTTACGAGAAATAAGCCATGTGACAAGCACTCGCTCACTCTTAAAAAATATGATAAATTGTGTTTGGTCCACTGAATAGCTCGATCAGTCCAATCTTACAATGGAGGCTCAATGTTTATAATCATATTCATCACCTACAAACCTAACAAAATAAAATAAAAAATGACCACGTAAACACACGAACGATTGGCAAGTATGAAAACCTATAAGGCCATCTAGACGAGTTTAAATTTTTTTTTATGTCCAAAAATTTTTAATATAAAAAAAGTAACACAGTAAATATGAGATTTAGGCAAACAAATTTTATAAAATTGTATTCATTGTGTCAATCCTTTTTTATAGAAAAATTAGTTGAATATGAAAAAAGAAATCTGAACTACGTTTATACTGAAGAATTAATCAAATAACTTGGAAGCAAAACACTATCATGTTAGTTACGATTAAAGAAAATAAGAAAATAAAAAAATTTGTATAATATTTATTTTATTTTTATAATTATTATTTAATATTATTTATTAATTATTATTTAATTATTAAAAATAAAAGACGTCAAAATTATTTTTATTCACAAAATTATTATTATTTTCTTACCGAACTTTTCTGCCAACCATTATTTCTCACACAGCTCGGCATTAATTTTTGTGCTCTGGGCGGTGGGATTGGATAGTGACTGTTGCTTCCTAGATAGAGACTTCGTCAGTCACTGTCTTGTTTAGCATGCGCTTGTAGGCCTCTAGTTACGTAATCATCTCAATTTGAACACATTAAATTTAGATGTGTCTACACCCTTTAATGTTGAAATTCAATTTTTTTAGGATTTTTAATTTTACTTTTGGCTTCATGCTTATGATCTCATCAAAACAGTATATGTTTGAATTAAGCAAAATAATTAGGCTTCAAAACAGTATGTGTTTGAATTATAAATGTATTATTATATAATTTAACATTTTAAATTTTGTTATGTTATAGTATAGTATTATTGTTATTGGTATGTCAATATTTATATTTTTTAAAGCAAACGATGACTCAACAAAAAGACAAAAAATAAAGTGACTCAAAGATGCAGAAGAATTGACAGCTCTAATACCATATTTATTGACAGCCTGAAATGAGCAGAATCAGTCATCTATTCAATGAGTAAGTTAGAATTAGGAATAGGGTTTGACCGAAACTAAATTGAAGTATGAAAAGTACACTCTGTCCTCTTTCATATAGAGCGGCGCATGCGCTTGTAGGCCTCTAGTTACGTAATCATCTCAATTTGAACACATCAAATTTAGATATGTGTCTACACCATTTGATGTTGAAATTTAATTTCTTTAGGATTTTTAATTTTACCTTTTGGCTTCATGCTTATGATCTCATCAAAACAGTATGTGTTTGAATTAAGCAAAATAATTAGGCTTCAAAACAGTATGTGTTTGAATTATAAATGTGTTATTATATAATGTAATATTTTAAATTTTGTTATGTTATAGTATCAGTATTATTGTTATTGGTATGCCAATATTTATATTTCTTTTGATGTGGCAATATTTATATTTCTTATGTCACATAACGAAATGTAATTTGTAATTGTAATATGCCAATTTTCCAATTAAGCAAAATAATTAGGCTAGTCTTGATGGTGAATATAAGCATGAGGTTGATTTGTTTCAAAGTAATGTTTTAAATTATGGTTACAATCCCACTTACGATTGAGTTTTTTATTACGATAATTACAAAAACAAAAAGCACAAATACGCAGTTATTTTTAATAGTAAATTACATATTTTTTTAATTTTATTAAAATTATATAAATCTCTCTTTTATTTTTAAAATATATAAAAATATTTCCTTAAATAAAAAATTATTTCATATTTTAGTCTAATTTTAAATATTTTTATTAAAATATTATTTATTGGTCCAAATATATGTTTTAAACTAAAAAATAAATAGAGAATATTTTAATCAAAAAAATTTAAAATTAAACTAAAATATAAGATGATTTTTTGTTTCAAAAGAAATTTACATGTATTTTAAAAATATAAAAAAACTTTTGTATAATTTTAATAAAACTCAAGTCAGATATATGTTATCTACTTTATTGTTAATCACAATTAATTTGTCTAATGAGTTAAAAAAATGATCAGGACGGCATAAATAGCCATTACTGATCATAATTACAAACTTAATACGATTACAAAACTATTCACAACAATATTATTGCGATTATAATTATAATTGCTGGCATAAAAGAAATACTGAAAAGACAGAAAATGACCTTTCTAAATATTTTTTAATCAGAAAATAATAAGAGGACAGAAGTTTCAATATAAATATAGCATCTCTCCTTAATGGATCAATTTTGATTTGTCCTTTTGGATAACCACTCATTAAGCACAACTTGTTAACCTAAAGTAATTTTTTATGCGAGAACCAGAAAGGTCATTCTCTTTTGGATGAATATCAAGATCTCCACATCTGCAGAAAAATACAAATTTAAGCAATGGTGCTATAAAATGGGACCATATCTTTGTATTCATAGAAAAAAAAAATAAAAAAAAAATCCTATGTTTTCATATGTTGAAAACGGTGTAATGGATTCCCTGTTTTGGTTTGTTTAACTTTGTTCAAACACGTGGCTCAGCACCCTCCATCTCCAACGTCTAGTCACAATCATGTTTACGACATTTTGAACAAAAAAAAAAGTTATAGAGATAAAATTAAAAAATTAAGATAAATTATAGAAATCAAATATGTATTTTATCTTATATCTTTTTTATACACCTTCCTTTCATCTCCACTTTCTTCTGACTCCAATTTGTCCTCCTCCACCTCTAGCCACTGGTCAGTTCAATTGATTAATTATTAGATAAATTTAAAAGTTCTCACATTTGAAAATCAATATAATCGCCAGTATAACATCAGAACTAGGAAATTTTTATATGTAATTATAATATGATAATTTAGAGAGAATTCACATCTTCTGTCTTGCTCCCTCTTAATTATAGAGCATAAATTTCCTGCAAACAAATTACAGATCCAAATCTGATTCGAATAGTTTAGTCCAGATTCTCGGAGTAAATTGACGCTCGTTTTGGGAGAGACAGAAGAAAAAAAAAAGGTCTGAGAAAGGAAAAAAGCCAACAAAAAAAAGGTGTATGGAACTTATCTTGTAAATCTCATCCACTCTCTTTATTTCTTTTTTTGTTCTCTCTCTCTCTCTCTTTAAATTGATAAAAAAAATTGACAAGATTTAACTTCATGTTAAATGTAGCATCAATATTTTTACTTTCTATTTGCCATTTACCACTCGTACACAATCGAGCAACCCAAGCCAATTGAACTTACAATTCTCTTCATGTGCTATTTGATATCGTCGTATCACACAGGTCTTTCATGCGCCTACTATGAGACTGAAAATTGCTCTCAAAATGTTCACTCGCTTATGTCTTCAACATAGGAATGGTCATAAGGTAAATTCAATAGTCAATCAAGAGAATCGACAAATTTGGACTAGATGAATTCCTAAGCTTAGTTGTCTAAATGGATGCGGTTTAGGCGACGCACACCACAAAGCGTTGCTATTGTGGCCTGGTTTGATGCAACTATTGTGAGGAAATCGTTTTGAAAAGACAAATTACATTAACCTCTATGAGAGTTTTTTTGGATGGAACTTGGCATTCTTTACAATTTCTTATGCAACAACACATCATATCACATCATCACAATTACCCGCTGAGTATTTTAGACTTCACTGATGATCATTATAAACTTTTGGCTACTAACCATCAATTGCCTGCTGGAATTCAACATCTGCATGAGAATTTTCGCCAAATGACTATTCTATTTTACTTCACATGCTTCATGCGCATTCTGGACTATTTGCCAGATTACTTTTAGCAACAATGCGTGGATCACCTTTTGTCTTTTGTACTTTAAATGTTGTCTTGTAATTATTTTGTTTCTTAACCTTTGTCCTCTGTACCAAGAAAAAAAAATTTAAAAAAATTATATTTAAAGATCTAGGTTTTTAAAATTTTATAATAAAAAAATATTAAAAATTAAAATTATTTCAGAGATCAAAGTCATTAAAATTTACTATTAAAGTTTTAAAAAATTACCATCAGATTTTAAAAAAGTAATAGTTTAAATAGTTTTGGTGGCAACTTTCTTAAATCCTAATAATAAGTCACATAAAATCTTATAATAATGCTAATTTTTTAAGGTAATTTCAATTTTTTTAAATTTTTATTATAAATTTTACAAAACTTGAATCCTTAGATATAGTTTTTTTTTTTTAAATCTCTACATGACATCATGATAAGAATTATAAATTTTAAGATTACTATGTAATTTTTAAGAAAAATTATAGTTAAAGACCTAAAGTTAAAAAAGTTTATTTTAAAAGACCTATTACCACTAGATTTAAATAATTTTTTTGAAAGTTAGTAGTAATCTATCCTAAAACAATGATAATAAATCTTTTAGAATAATTTTTTTAAGTTTGGATCATCAACTATAATTCTCCCTAATTTTTATCCTTAATATTTATATGAAGTTTTATTTTTATTTTTAATTTATAATTTTTTACTTTTTATTTTTATTTTCAAATTATTATCTTTTTTCTTTCATACTTATTTGTGAGAGTTACATGTGAGATAAATTTATAAATAATAAATTTATTTTTAATAATTCAATCTAAAATTGAAATAAAAAGAGTATAGAAGGCTATAATTTCTTGATATGTAAATCAAATGAGTATATGGGAAATATTCCTATTCAATTTATATTTTTTTTTAATTTTTTATTCCCTCATTCATTTAGTAAACTAGTTTAAGGCAATATGTGTGTGTTTTAACAGTGTGTGTATGTCCCTGTGTGTGTGTGTTATTTTTAACCTTATTAGTGAAGTGCAATAGTGTGTACAAGCACTCCTTCAATAAACAAGTGGAATTTAATACATTTTGCTTCTCCTTTTTCTTTGGGATAACATATAAATTTTGTATATAATACAAACATAAAGCTAAAAAAACAAAATAGATGTTCTCTCAAAATTGACTTTGTAATGTAAAACAAAGAGTATCTAGAATTAATAAACCCCTGAAAGATATGGAATTATCTAGCAAATTCTAAATATCTTGTCTAAGAATTTTCAAATTTACTAAAATTTGTTGCTAAGTTTGTAGAAGTTGATAATAGGACTTTGAAAACATCAACAAACACACTGAATAATGTTAAGAATAGTCAATCAATTCCTAATAAAGTGTAAACAATAATGCATATCTAACTGCCCCAAATAAGACTTTCATTTGAGTTTGATGGTATTTATCAATTCAAATCCATTTTCCAAGAGTAGTGGGGCCAAACAATGTAGAAATCAAGACTTTATGCTTTGTCTACCTAGTATTACGTTTAGCTATCCAAAACATATGTTGAATAACAATAATATATTATTGTTATAATCTTTATCTTTTGTAGATATCCTTATATCTTGTGCAGATAATGTTTATCAATATTAGGAATTATTTTGTATAGATATTAGTTATTATTTTTTATTATTTTTTGGGATTCTCTCCCTTTATGTATATATATATATATATAGGCCTCATCATAGTAATAGAGAACACACATCTTTCTAGTATTTTTTTTTCTCTTCCTTATCTCTCACATGGTATCAGAGCCTAGTTCCTTTAAAAAAAAAAAGTCTGCAACTGTTCATCAACACTGTTCCGTCACTGTTCATATGCACTGTTCCATCACTGCTCCTGCGTTATTTATTGTCACTGTTTCCCTTGTGTACTGTTCATCCATCACTGTTCCCATGCATACTATTCATCTGTCACTCTTCATGGAAAAATCTGAAGTTGTTCAACCTATCTCTGTTCTTTTAAATGGTTCCAACTACAGACTCTGGTTAGAAAATATGCGCGATTTTCTTAAAGGCAGAAAATTGTAGAGGTATGTTACCGGTGATATTCAATTTCCTACTCGTGAGTCTGGTGAATTAGATATCAAATTTAATGAGAGACTTGATGAGTAGGATAGCAAAATAATCAGATTATCACATGGTTTCAGAACACTTCTATTGCTAGCATACATCAATAGTTTGGACGTTTTGAGACTGCGAAAGAGGTATGGGACCACCTTGCTAGTCAATACACCTCATCTGACTTGTCCAACCAGCTTCAATTATAGAAAAATCTTAGTGTCCTAAAACAGGAGAATGGACAATCATTGTATGAGTTTTTGGCCAAGATTGAGTCTATCTGGGATCAGTTCGCCTATTCAGAACCTATTTTCAAGTGTGAGGAAGATGCACAAGCTTTCTTTTGGTATAGAGATAAGTTTCGTCTCATTCAATTTTCGATGGCTCTCACGGATGATTTTGAGCCTATTTGAGCCTATCTACTTCATCAAAGCCCACTTCCGACTCTTGAGGATGCTCTTCCTCATCTTTGCTATGAGGAAACTCGACTGGGTCTTTTGCAACGCACTCCTGGGATGGCCTTTGCTGCCCTCAGGCAAATTACACTTTTGATCAATGTCCTTATATTGAGTGCATAACTTGTCACAAGAAGGGACATATTGCTACAAGTTGCCCCACTTAATTTTTTTGCTATTATAAGAAGATTGGGCACTTTATTAAAGCATGCCCCACTCGCCCTCCCAAGTTTGATCAAGGGCGATCAACCAGGTCTAACTTCTCCAACCTTGCATTATCTGCCACTGATGAAGCTCCTGCCACCACTGCCAATTCTACTCCGGGATCCTCAACTACAGACATTGAGACTTTACTCTGTAAGCTTATCTCTAGTATTTCCAGCCCACCTGCTGCCTTAGCTACTCCCTCAAGTATTTCTTGGTTCTTTGACTCTACTTGTTGCAACCATATGACTAGTCAGGAAAACTTCTTTTCTTCTATGTCTCTAAATACTACTACTCACTATATACACATTGCTGATAATTCCCAAATACCTGTTAGTCATATTGGTACTGTTTCTTTGCCTTCTTTATCTATTCACGACACAAATTTTGTCTCTGCTATTGGCTTTAACCTTATCTCTGTTGGACAACTTCTTGATATGGGCTATGATATATTGTTTAACAAACGTGATTGTGTTGTGATGAATTCTCAGACAAGACAGGTTATCGGGACTGGGCGTAAAGTTGGTCGTATGTTTGAGCTCAACTCACTATATCTTCCTGAACTCACTTCTCCTAAATTGTGTGCTACTACCACATCCTCATCTCTTAATTTATGGCATCGCCGTCTTGCTCATCCTTCTCTGAATAAATTTCATGCTTTACTTTCTAGTGGTCTCTTAAGTTGAGTTGATGATGAGTTTTTGCATTGTATTTCATGTCAAACTGCAAAACAGCCTACTTTATCATTCAATAAAAATAATTCTATTGCTAATTCAATTTTTGATTTGGTCCATTCAAATATTTGGGGCCCCGCGCCTACTCTTTCTATGGGAGGCTCTCGATATTTTGTGATTTTTGTGGATGATTATTCGCATTTTGCTTGGATATATGTGATGAAAAATCGATCTGAGTTATCTAATATTTATATCAAATTTGCTACTATGATTCAAACTCAGTTCTCTAAAGTTATAAAATTTTTTTGTCGTGATAATACTTTGGAGTATTATAAATCTAAATTGCTCAATTTTCTTAATATTCAAGGTACCATTTCTCAGTACTCTTGTCTTTACACCTCTCAGCAAAATAGTCGGGCTGAACATAAACACCATTACATCTTTGATTCCGTTAGAGCCCTACTTATTTCCTCTTCTTGTCCTGAACGATTCTGGGGTGAAGCAGTATTAATTGCTATTTATTGTATTAATAGAGTCCATTCACCAATTCTTGGTAATATTTCTCCTTTTAAGCGTCTTCATGGCACGCTTTCTGACTATAGTCTTTTAAAAGTTTTTGCTTGTGTTTGCTTAATCCTATTCTGCCTCATGAGACCACCAAATTGCAAGTCCGTGCCCGTGTCTGTTGCTTCCTTGGTTATGATTCTGAACATAAGGGTTACCGTTGTTAAGATCCCATCTCTCACTGCATTCATGTCTCTTGTCATGTTGTTTTCTGGGAACATATGATGTTTTCATCATTGACTGATTTTTCCACTCTTTCTCCTCCCTCGCCTTCTATTTTATAGATACTTCGATTGATCTTTTCTCTAGTGACTCAGGTGCAGCCTCTCCCACTAATCTCATTCACACGCCTGACACAGCACCCACTCTAGATGAGCCTACTGTCTCTGATCCTCCAACACACGTTGCGCCTACAGAGCTTGTGTCGTCTGCCATCACTTGGCCCACACGTGTAAGACATCCTCCTTCTTATCTTAATGATTACCATTGTCTTTCTACTATCCTTCAATTTTAGGAACCCCAATCCTATAAAGAAGCCTCTAGAGATCCCCTTTGGCAGCAAGCTATGGATGAAGAACTACAGGCCTTTGAGAAAATGCATACTTGGGATCTTGTTGATCTCCCTTCTGGTAAGACTTTGGTTGGGTGCAGATGGGTCTATAAGAATAAGACTCACTCAAATGATTCTCTAAAGTAGCGCAAGGCCCATTTGGTGGCCCAAGGATTCACTTAGAAGTACAACATTGATTATAAAGAGACTTTTGCTCCCGTTGCTCGGATTACTTCTGTTCGCAACCTCCTTGCCATTGCTCCTGTTAAGCATTGGACTCTTCATAAGATGGATGTCAAGAATACCTTCTTAAATGGTGATTTGGAGAAAGAAGTTTATATGAAGCCTCCTCCTGGATATTTGCATCCGAAAGATAAAGTTTGTCATCTTCATTGAGCGCTCTATGGACTTAAGCAAACCCCTCAAGTTTGGTTTACTAAGTTTAGTACTATCATGAGCCATCTTGGTTTCACTTGTAACCCTCATGATTATGCTCTATTTGTTTAGAAAAATGATCGTGATGTTATTCTACTTCTCTTGTATGTTGATGACATGATTATTATAGGTAGTGACCTTACAGGAGTTCAGAAGCTTAAAACTTACTTAAGGCAACAATTTGAGATGAAGGATCTTGGAAGGCTAAATTACTTCCTTAGTCTTGAGATCCACCATGGGGAGAGTGGTATCTCTCTTTCGCAAGTTAAGTATGTCACTGATTTGATATCTTGGGCTTTTATTACTGACAAGGAAGTTGAGAACACTCACATTGAGCCTAATGCTTACTTTGTTCCCATTGATGGGACCTTGTTGGAAAACCCCACACGCTACTAGCAACTAGTTGGGAGACTCATTTATCTTACAGTGACTCGTCCATATATTGCTTATGCGGTCCACATTATTAGTCAGTTCATGTCTGAGCCCTGTACTACTCATTATGCAGCTGTTCTTTGGATTCTTCAGTATGTCATGGGGACCTTGTACCATGGCCTTCACTTTTCTATTAGGTCTTCTCTCACTCAACGAGCCTACTTTGATGCTAATTAGGCAAGCAACCATGATGACCGTCAATCTACTACTGGATTTTGTATTTTTTTTGTTGACTCTCTTATCTCTTGAAAAAGTAAGAAACAGACTCTAGCTTCTCAATCCAGCGCTGAGTCAGAATATCGTGCATTGGCGGACACTACAGCTAAGATTCTTTGGCTCTGTTGGCTGCTAGATAATTTAGGAGCTTCTCAGACATCCTCCACTAACATATATTGTGATAGTCAAGTAGCTATTAAGATCGCTCACAATGATGTATTCCATGAGCGAACCAAACATATTCAGATTGACTGTCATTTCATTCGGCAATATGTTATTCGAAGTACCATCAGACTTGTTCCTATTCGAACGAAATACCAACCGACTGATTTGTTCACAAAATCTTTTAATCCTAGTCGCTTTTGATTTCTAGTAGACAAACTCAAACTGTTTTCTATTAAGCCATTTTGAGTTTGAGGGGAGGTGTTGAATAACAATAATATATTATTGTTATAATCTTTATCTTTTGTAAATAATCCTTATATCTTGTGTAGATAATGTTTATCATTATTAGGAATTATCTTGTTAGAAATTATCTTGTGTAGATATTAGTTATTATTTTTAATTATTTTTTGGGATTCTCTCCCTTTTATGTATATATATATATATATAGGCCTCATCAGAGCAATAGAGAACACATCTTTTCAGTATTTTCTTTTCTCTTCCTTATCTCTCATAACATAATATTCTAATGACCATTAGTGAAAAGAGAAGCCCAGACACTAATATGAACCACATACTAACGTAGAAACTGATTGGATTATTGTGAAGTTGGAATACTATATTATTTACTAAGCTATTGCAACATTTAAAGCAACAAAATTAGGCCCACAATTACAATCCTAAACAATTTCTCTATTGTGACAAAACCAAATGACATAAAGGATAAGAACAAATACCATTGTATACTGAGCACCCTTTGAATTAACTAATTATAGTCTTTGCTCAATATATTTTTGTAACCAAATTGTAATATCCAACAAAGAAATCTAATCAACTTGTAACCCCAATGAAGATCTAAATCATAATGCCCAAGCTAAAGGACACAAGAAAAAGATGATTAATAGATTCTTTCTGTAACGTCCGATACATTGTACAATCATCGGAATGGGCAAGTTTGAAAAGTAAGTCCCCTGAGATGAGTGATTCAAGGCCAAATAAAATTTGATTAAAATTTTAAATAATAGAAAACGAGGATTTGAGCCTTGAGTTGTCCAGAAACCGGGGTCGGAGTGATTCGAAAAATTTGCCGAAAGGCCAGTGGTATTTTCGTAAATAAGTGTAATTTTAGAAAAACACCTAGGAGGGTTTTTTAAATGAAAATTTTGTGTTGCCCAGGGTTCTCAGAGGCCCCAAAAACTATGAGAAGCCTTGGGACTGGTAAAGCCCCTCCGGTGTACTCTTTCCGATGTCAGTTGACTCAAACTTTGACCAGTTCGTTCGGGAAGGTTTTAGCTCTGATTTGAGTGATTCCAAAGGAATTTTATTAAATTGGGAATCTTAATTTTATGATGAAAAAGACAGTTCTAAAAAAGGAGCTAAAACGAAGCCAAACCGAAAATGCCGTTATGGAAGGGCAAAATGGAAACAAAGTGCACAAAGGAAGCTTCCAAACTCCCTTTTTAAGTCACGTTCAGCTCCCCCCCTCTCTAAACCAACTTTCTTCTGCCCAAATCTCAGAAATGGAGCTGCTGTCTTAGGCGCACAAAGGGAGGAAATTTTGGAGGAAGAAAAGCCAAAGAAAATGTGAGAAAGTGTAAGGTTTTCATGCTCCTTCCTCTTGAAACTTCATCCTCCCTTTCTTGCTTCATCTTTCCATGATTTTAATGCACTTTTTGGTGCTGATTTGGGTCCAGATCAGAGGAGGAAAATTTAAAATTTAAGGAGAAGAAAGAGGGAAGAGGAAGGGCTCTTGAAGGAAGCTTGATTGCAAAGTAGTTTCTCTCCCTTTGTTGCTTTTTTTTCTCCTTCTCCTCTTCCATGGTAGGATGTCTCAAATAGAACCATGAAGAAGGAAGAGTTTCTATTTTATAATCCAAAAGAATCCATCAAACTAAGTCATGAGAAGATGGATTATACCAAAAAAAATACATGAAAAACTAGTAAAACTCAAGTTGGAAAAGTGTAGGGTGCTTGAACATAAGTTAAAATCTAGGTTGATTCAAGACTTCCCCATCATATGTGAGTGTTTATTTGAGTTTCTAAGACTCCCAAGGAGCCTCCCAAGTGCCCCATCCATTAAGGAAAAATCCCAAATTCCATGGGTCTTTAATAGAAGCATAACTAGGTCAAAACCCATAGAGATATCTAGGGGGTATTTTAAATGGTTCCAAGCTTGATTTGGAACTTTATATGATAAAAAAAGATAGGAGAAACCCTTGGAAAAAATTTAGAAGCTTTAGGTTGGGAGATGAGGCAATGTCTTCCATAATGTAACCTTATGAAGCAACATGGACCTAGGTTTGTGAAAGTGAGTGTGTGATGGCTTCAAGGACCTTAAATGAGGTCAAGAGGTCTAAATATGGCAAGAGAATGGAACCAAGAATGTTAATTATGGTAGTTGCTTCATTAGGTCCTTAATGGAACCATATTGTGACAAATAGACTAAAGTGTAGTCTTAAAAGTGAGTTGGATGTCATAATTTGTTCCAAGAGTATAATTTAGTGTTGTTTATTGTGAATAGGCCAAAGAAATCCAACCCTACCTCCTTGTGTTTGTAGAACCGAAAAGGAGAAGAAACAAGCAAAGTAAAGCTTGAATTTGCACCAAGGTAGCTCTCCACCTTTTCTTGTTGCATTTTCTTATTGCATATGATGTCATTGTGTGCTTGTGTGTATGTTTATATGTTTGAGACATGCCACTTGATGCTATGTTGCTATTTTGGTACAAATATGCTTTCTTGAATGTCTTTGAATGATGGAAATGGCTTATAAGGGTGAGGTAGTGTCAAAAGTCCCTTAATGTGGGTGAGAAGATGACAAAAGTCTTATGGCATGGGTGAGACAAGGCCAAAAGTCCCTTGGATGGATGAGGCTAAGTCAAAAGTCCCAAAAACCAAGAGTGAGACAATTCAAAAGTTCTAGAAATAGGGTGAGGTCAAATCAAAAGTCCCTAGAGCTCATTCTTATTCTTGACATGTGTTTGTGACATAAAAATGTGAAAATTGAATGCTTCATCGATTGAGTAGTTGTATACCTTGAAAATGTGCTTGAATAGGTGTATGAGCTATTGAGATTCAATGAATCTCACCCCCTTCTTTCTCTTATCTCATATGATCTAGGTGGAATTCAAGATCCAAAGGATGAAAGCCAAGGAACTTAAATCTCCATCTCTTGGCAAATCTTTCTATTTTGATGTACTATGATGACTAAAGTATAAAAGTAGATATGTAAATGTCAATTTTGAGCCATGACACTTTGAACAAGTGTAAAACTATGTAAGGTTAGTGTATGTATCAAGAATAGAGTTTAATGAATAGAATTATGTATTTTGACCACTTGGGAGCCCACTTGTGTATGTATGCTCATGGAAGTGACATGGTGAATTTCAGTTGCATGAGGGTTCAAACCTTATGAGGGACTTATTTATGCTCTATTTATGCTTTCCAAGTTGCTCAAATGTGTGTGGAACCATGGATGGCTCATTTGAACTAAAGTTGCCTCTTGTTGGGACTAAAATTGTCATATTCTTGAGCTATGGCAAAGTCTAACCAAATGACCTCTTCTTGACTTGAAAATTTGCATGCAAGTAGATCTTGCCTAGAGATTTTTGGAAAGTAAAAGATCAGGTAATTTGGGGGTCTGTGGAATTTTCTATGATTTTTCAAAGTTGGTATCAAAATTTCAGATTTGCACTGATACTGTTCATTTGGTTAGTTGTGAAATTGTGTCATCCTAAGGGCAAACGTGGTCCAATGGCTACGAAATTTTATATTTAGAAACTAGACATTCATAGTGACTTGTAGCAACTGGAAGAATCTCATTTGGAGGTCTGAGCTAAGAGATATGAATTTTTGAATTTCTAGGACAGTTGTAGTAGCTTAGCACGACCTGAGTCACTATTCCATTAAATTTGGCTGGTTAAACATGCTTTTTCTAGTCTATTTTTACCATAAATTTAACATTCATAGCTTTCCAAATTGGTATTATTTTTATAGATTGGATTTTTGTGGAATTAATTGGACATTTTCGAAGTTCATAGCAGACATTTACATCAGTACCAGTAGCTGTCCGAACCTTTACCCCTTTTTGCGTGTCAAACGCTTTCTGTGTTATGTTTCATGGCCTAGAAATATTTTTGGCATAAATTATACATATGTATCTTTCCAGAATGGCCAAGAATGAATAATTTCAATTTTTCTAAAATTAGTTATGAATTTTGAAACTTCATATCAGTAAACTGAATCAGTGGCCCAGACAGCAGCAACCCCAGTGGCTTTTCGGATGTCAAATATTTTCCCTTTAATGATTCATGAGCTGAAATTATTTTTAACATGGGGTAGACATCCAGAGCTTTCTAAAATGGTAAAGTTTGTTGGGTTTCGAATTTTGTGGATTTAGTTATGAATTTCCAAAGTTGTGACAGAAAAAATGAAATTCTGGCAGAAAATAATAGTGTGAGTTTGGTGCTCCCCTTTGACTTCCACGAGTTGTGGGCCAATTTTGGTAATGCAAATGAGTTTTATTTATGTAATTAAATATGAGAATGCAATATATGACCTCATATGGTCCGCATGACACTAAATAGAATTTTCATACGCAACGCAACGCGAAATAAGGCATGATTTTAATGCCATTTTCCATTCCCTTTTGTGTAATTCATCATGTGAGACATAGAAAGGATAGGAAGCATGGTAGAAATATATGGTGTTACACTTTCAACCTATGACACAACGAGCAGCATTTCTCAATAGATAAGTGATGTGTTAGAAGAGAAGAGGTTAACGGAAGAACATTTCTCTCCAACCTCTATACTACTACAACAACAACAACTCAACAAGGAAGTCAAAATTTTTATAACTTATCATAGGTTGTAAAATCTAACGGACTACAACCTAGAGAGTTTTGAATTAATAACCGATACCCATCCGAAACTTTATATTTCCCAACACTATTACTAGTCCATGCAATAATATCCACTTGCTCTATAATGAAAAAAGAAGTTTGAACAACCTTTTGAGCACGTGCTAGAGAATACAATTGTGATAAAACATTTATATTTTACTTATTTTGTTCAAGCAGAATAAGATCACCAATAGTCTCATACAAATTAGGGCACCTAACTGCATTGACTATTAATAATTGTTAAATAAAGAAATATTGCAACCATTACTAACATGCATCACAAGTCATTGGACAAGGTCTATTAACCCCCTTCAAAATCAAGTAGTTATTGAATGACCATTTAAACAACCATTATTATCAATCCTAAAATACTTAGGCTTCAAAATATGTGCTGAAACAAATCCAGACATATCCAAAATGAGTCTCCAAACATGTTTTGCCAACAAAACTCTATTAAATACCTGACTTATGTTTAAAACCAAAGAAACATTTTAAAATGTACCGATGCAAAAAAAAATGTTTGAATACGTTTGTACTTGTATGGTATGTGTGTTCATACTGGATACATATCTAGTACAGATATGACTTGTAAATAGTCATACTCGTGCTTCCTTGTATAAGAATATAGAGAAGGAGAAACAAGTATAGAGTCCAAATTAGTTAGATGCATTTCTAACTATTCGTAGGACACAACTCAACACTCTTAGTAAGTCATATTGCATTGAGTCATACCTGAGTCTTTTGTGATAAATGTAATATTTTACCAAATTCAAAGGATATCCTCATCATTTTTGCTTTACTACCTTTCCAATTGAAAGTTATCCCCTAAAAATAGAATAAATTACTCTTTTTTTAAAAAAAATTTATTGAAGTTATACAAACCTCATATATTTTTAAAATGTACATAAATTTTTTTAAACCAAAAGATTATCTTATATTTTAGACTAATTTTAAATTTTATAATCAAAATACCTTCCATTTATATAAAAAAATATTTTACTCAGAAAATCTACAATTAAATTAAAATATAAAATAATTTTTATTTTTAAAGAAAGTTTATATATATCTTAAAAATAAAAAATCTTTATAATTTTAACTAAACTCATAAGATTTGTGTGATTTTTTCATAAAAATATTATCTCCCACTGTGCCTTGAAATTTCGTTCAATGACAACCTAACCAAGGAATGGTGACTTTATCAAGGGTTCACACGTAGGTCCCTGAGCAGTAGGAGAGCTCAACGGAGCGGAAGCTATAAGTGAAGATTTGAAGGCGAAATAGTAATTGCTTGATCGATTAGTTACGAGGAATAAGTCATGTGACAAGCACTCTCTGATTCTTAGAAATATGACGAATTGGGTTTGGTCCACTGGATAGCTCAATCAGTCCAATCTTACATGGAGGCTCAATGTCTATAATCCTATTTATCACCTAATAAAATAACAAATGGCCATGTAAACACAAAGAATTGGCAGGTATGAAAATCTATACGGGCCATCTAGACGAGTTTAACTTTTTTTTATGTCAAAAAATTTTTAATATAAAAAAGTAATACAGTAAATATGAAATTTATGCAAACAAATTTTATTAAGTTTTATTCATTGTGCCAATCTTTTTTTCATAGAAAAAATTTTTGAATATGAAAAAAATCTTAACTACATTTATACTAAAAACATAAGATCTGTCTGGTTGAATGATATAAAAAAAATATAAAAAATAAGTATATAAGATAAGGAAAGACTTTTAGGTCTTTACCTTTAAAAATATAATTTAATTATTAAAATAATAATTTAATAAATAAAATAATAATTATAAAAATATAATAAATATTACATAAATTATATAAATATATTATATCTATTTTGCCGCGAATCAAACGAATAGTCAAATAACTTGTCACTTTAAAAGCAAAACACTGAATGATATTATTACTTATACAGCCAATCCTTTTTATTTAAAAGCAAATTTAGAATGATTAAACAAAATAAAAAAAATAAAAAATTTTGTATAATTTTTATTTTATTATTAAATTATTATTTAATATTATTTATTAATTATTATTTAATTATTAAAAATAAAAAAAAATTAAAATTATTTTTATTTATAAAATTATTTTTATTTTTATTGTTATATCCACCTTTTATACTTAGCATTATTTCCAATACAGTTCTGCATTAATTTTTGTGCTTTGGACGGTGGGATTGGATAGTGACTGTTGCCTCCTAGATAGAGACTTCGTCAATCACTGCCCTGTTTGGCATGCACCAGTAGGCCTCAAGTTACGTCATCATCTCAATTTGAACGCTACAAATTTAGAGTTGCGTCTACAACCTTTGACGTTGAAATTTAATTTCTTCATGATTTTTAATTTCACCTTTTGGATTCATGATCACCATGCATCAGGCTGCAAAACAGTTGTGTTTGGATTACGAATGTATTATAATATAATGTAATATTTTAAACTTTGTTATATTATAGTGTCAGTATTATTGTGTATGTATGTCATTTATATTTCTTATGTCACATACTGAAATGTAATTTGTAATTGTAAATATTAGCATGAGGTTGATTTGTCTCAAATTAACGTTTTAAATTATGGTTACAATCCCACTTACGATTGAGTTTGCGATTATGATCATTACAAAAACAAAAAGCATAAATACATAATTATTTTTAATAGTAGATTATATATTTTTTTAATTCTTTTAAAATTATACAGATTTTTTATTTTTAAAATATACAAAAATATTTCTTAAATAAAAAATTACTTTATACTTTAAACTAAATTTAAAATTTTTTACTAAATATTATTTATTAATCTATATATTTTTTAAAACTAAAAAATAAATATAGGATTTTTGGTTAAAAAATTTAAAATTAGATTAAAGTGTAAAATAACTTTTTTGTTTCAGAAGGAGATTTTATATATTTTAAAAATATAAAAAATTGTATAATTTTAATAAAATTTAAGTGAGATATGTATTATTTACTTTATTTTTAATCACAATTAACTTGTCTAATAAGTTAGAAAAATGATCAGGACGGCATAAACAGCCATTACTAATCATAATTACAAACTTAATACGATTACAAAACTCTTGACAACGATATTATTGCGATTATAATTATAATTACAATCTCTGGCATGAAAGAAATACTGAAAAGACAGAAAATCACCTCTCTGGATATTTTTTAATCTGCAAATAATGAGAGGACAGAAGTTTCAATATAAATATAGCTTCTCTTCTTAATAGATCAATTTTGATTTGTCCTTTTTGATAACCACTCATTAAGCACAACTTGTTAATCTAACATAATTTTTTATGCGAGAACCAAAATGGTCATTCTCTTCTGGATGAATCAAGATCTCCACATCTGCAGAAAGATACAAATTTAAGCAATGGTGCTATAAAATGGGATCATATCTTTGTATTCTTAGAAAAAAAAAATTAAAAAAAAAAATCCTATGTTTTCATATGTTGAAAACAGTGTAATGGATTCCCCGTTTTTGTTTGTTTAACTTTGTTCGAACACTTGGCTCAACGCCCTCCCTTTCCAACTTCTAGTCACAATCATGTTTACGACAACACAAGGAATGATTTGAAAAAAAAAAAAAGTTATAGAGATAAAATTAAAGTTTAAGATAAATTATAGAAATTAAATATGTATTTTTTCTTAATATCTTTTTTATACACCCCCGTTTCATCTCCACTTTCTTCTGACTCCAATTTGTCCTCATCCACCTCTAGCCACTGGTCAGTTTGATTAATTAATTAACTGATTAATTATTAAATAAACTTAAAAGTTCTCACATTTGAAAATTAATATAATCGCCAGATAATACCAGAACTATGAAATTTTTACATGTAATTTTTATAATAATTTAGAGAGAATTCACATATTATGTCTTGCTCCCTCTTAATTATAGAGTATAAATTTCCTGCAAACGAATTAGAGATTCAAATCTGATTTGAATAGTTGAATCCAGATTCTCAGAGTAAATTGACACTCATTTTTTAAGAGAAAGAAAAAAAAAAGTGTATGGAACTCATCCCGTAAATCTCATCCTCTCTCCTTTTCTCTTTTTTTTTTTTTCTCTCTTTAAATTGATAAAAAAAATTAACAAGATTTAAATTCATGTTAAATGTAGCATCAATATTTTCATTTTCTATTTGCCATTTACCACTCGTACACACTCGAGCAACCCAAGCCAATTGAACTTACAATTCTCTTCATGTGCTATTTGATATTGTCGTATCACACAGGTCTTTCATGCACCTACTATGAGACTGAAAATTGCTCTCAAAATGTTCATTCGCTTATATCTTCAACATAGGAATGGCCATAAGGTAAATTCAATAGTCAATCAAGAGAATCGACAAATTTGGACTTGGTGGATTCCTAATTTTAGTTGTCTAAATGGATGGAGTTTAATGCGGTTTAGGCGACGCACGCCACAAAGCGTTGCTATTGTGGCCTCGTTTGATGCAACTATCGGGAGAAAATAGTTTTGAAAAGATAAGTTGCATCAACCTCTACGAGACTTTTTTTTTTTTTTCTAATGCAACTCGGTATTCTCTACAATTTCTTCTACTACAACACATCATATCACATCCTCACAATTATCCGCTGAGTGTTTTAGACTTCACTAATTATCATTATCAACGTTTGGCTACTGATCAACAATAGGCTGTTGGAATTCAATGTCTGCGTGAGAATTTTCGCCAAATGACTGTTCTATTTTCCTTCACATGTTTCATGCGTATTTCAGACTATTTCTCGGATTCCCTTTAACAACAATGCATGGACCACCTTTCGTTTTCTATACTTTAAATTTTGTCTTGTAATTATTTTGTTTCTTAACCTTTGTCGTCTGTAACAAGAAAGAAAAATGGAAAAATTATATATAAGGATTTAGATTTTGAAAAATTTATAATGAAAAATCTTACAAATTAAAACTACTCCCAAAAATCAAAATTATTGAAATTTTCTATTAAGATTTTAAAAAATTACTATTAAATTTTAAGAAAATGATAATTTCAATAGCTCTATGGGTAACATTTTTAAACCCTAATAATAAGTTCTATAAAACCTGATAGTAACTTTAGTTTTTTTAGAGCAATTTCAAATTCCAAAATTTTTTATTGTAAATTTTACAAAACTTGAATACTGATATATAATTTTTCCAAAAAAAAAATTCTCTGCATAACATCATGATAAGAATTATAAAATTGAAGATTACTATGTAATTCTATCCTTGATATTTACATGTAGTTTTATTTTTGTTTGTATTTTTTTTCAAATTATTATCGTTTTTCTTTCATACTTATTTGTGAGAATTACATGTGAGATAAATTTATAAATAATAAATTTATTTTTAATAATTCAATTTAAAATTGAAATAAAAAGAGTATGAAGGCTATAATTTCCTAAGATGTAAATGAAATAAGTATACGGGAAATATTCCTATTCAATTTATAAAAATTTTAAATATTTTGTTCCCTCATTCATTTAGTAAACTAGTTTAAGCAATATGTGTGCGTTTCAGCGGCGTGTGTGTGTGTATTTTATTTTTTACGTTATTAGTGAAGTGCAGAAGTATACAAGCACTCCTTCGATAAACAAGCGGAATTTACTATTTTTAGCTTCTCCTTTTTTTTTGGTCTGGGATAATATATAAATTTTGTACATAATACAAACATAAAGCTAAAAAAATAAAAGAGATGTTCTCTCAAAATTGATTATGTCACGTGAAACAAAGAGTATCTAGAAGTAATAAACCCCTTAAAGATATAAAATTATTTAGCAAATTCTAAATATCTTGCTGAAGAACTTGCAAATTTACTAAAGTTTGTTGCTAAGTTAATAGAAGTTGATAATAGGACTTTGAAAACATCAACAGACACACTAAATAATGTTAAGGATAGTCAATCAATTCCTAATAAAGTATAAATTATCATGCATGTCTAACTGCCTCAAATAAGAGTTTCATTTGAGTTTGATGGTACTTATCAATTCAAATCCATTTCGGAAAATAGTGTGGCCAAACAATGCACAAATCAACGCCTTGTTTGGTTGGTCTTGGGAGAGGGAAAGAGAAAATGAAAATATAGTAAAATGTTAATTTTATTCCTATAATTATTATTTAATATTATTTATTAATATTATTCAATCATTAAAAATAAAAATATTAAAAATATTTTTTATCTCCAAAATCATCTTATTTTTATACTAAATTTTTTTGCATACCAAATGAGGTATAAGACTCTATACTTTGTCTGCCTAATATTATGGTTAGCTATCCAAAACATAATATGCCAATGACCATTACTCAAAAAAGAATTTTAGATACTAATATGAACCACATATTAACACAGAATTAGCTAATTAGATTATTCTAAAGTTGGAATACTATATTATTTACTAAGATTTTGCAACATTTGAAGCAACAAAATTAGGCCCATAAATATGATCCTAAACAATTTCTTTATTGCGACGAAACCAAATAACATAAAAGGATAAAAATGAACACCATTGTATACTCAGCACCCTCTAAGTTGACTAATTGTACTCTTTACTCAATCCATATGTGTAACCAAATTGTAATATCTAACAAAGGAATCTAATCAACTCGTAACCCCAACGAAGATCCAAACGATAACACTCAAGTAAAAGGGCACAAGAGAAAAAGATGATTGGCAGATTCTTTAAACCGGTGACACAATGAGCAGCATTCTTTCAACTTTATATTTACCAACACTATTACTAGTCCATGCAATACTATCACTTGTCCTATAATGAAAAAAGAAGTTTGAACAATCTGTTGAATTTGCTCTAGGAGCTATAATTGTGATAAAACGTCTATATTTCATTTCTCTTGTTAAGCAGAATAAGATCACCAATAATTTCATACAAATTAGAGCACCTAATTGTATTGGCTATTAAAAATAGTTAAATAAAAAAATATTGTCACCATTACCAACATGCCATTGAAGATTATTACAAGTTATTAGACAAGACCTATTAATTCCCTTCAAACATGTGCCAAACATGTGCTTTCTGAATGACCATTTAAACAGCCATTATTATCAATCCTACATTACTTAAGCCTACAAACATGTGCCAAAAAAAAAAAATCCAGACATATCCAAAATGAGTCTCCAAACATGTTTTGCCAAAAAAAAACAACTCTATTAAATACCTGACTTAACCAAAGCCTTCCAAAGAGGGAGGACGATAAATATCTAACCATTTGATACTTTTTGCTTAATTGTCTTTCTTCAAATTTATACAATAAGAAATATTCAGTAACTCTGCCAATTTAATAAGTGGTCCACGCTTCAACTTGCTCGTGGTCTCTGTTTTGGAGGAACAGTCTAGTTCCAGGAACCCCAAGCGTAGGACAAGGGGAAATTGGAGGCATTGAATGCGAAAGCAACGTGCTATTATTGGATAGGTGGGTGTTTAAGATGCAAGATTTAAATCCATTTTTTATTTTGTTTGTTTTATAAGAATTTTAATTTAGTTTTTTAATTCAAAACAAATAAATTGTCTTTTCATTTTTTTTAAATAATCTAATTTTAGTCTTTTATTTCATAATTTATACAGAATATAGTATCAAACTTAATAATTTTTAATTTATATTTTATTTATATATTTACTATTATTAACTTACGTTCAAATTTAACGTTTAAGTTAACATTTTATAAAATTTGATATTAAATTTTAGATAAATTATAAAAAATAAAGATAAAATTGGATTATTTTGAAAAAAATAAGAGAATAATATTATTTGATAAAATTAAAGTAAATTAAAACTTTTATAAAATTATGAAGATAAAAATATATTTAAGCCTAGTTACAACCATCAATGCTATAATAAAGAAAAATACCAAATTTTGAGATTAACATTTGTAACGTATAAGTCAAAATTTGTTTTATGAACTATATAAAATAGATCTTAATCATTGACCCAAAAATTTTTTGGATTTGAGTGAAGTCATCAATTGATAATAGCTTAGCTTTATCGGATCTTTCCCCACGTATCTGGAGTCCGATGTTTATGCTCTTGCCAAGTAGCCTCATATTTTGACTTGCTTTGCAAAATCCCAGAGTACAAGGCAAACGAACTTCTAGGTTCATCCAAATAACAATTAAAGCACGTAAATCTTTTTTGTTCGAAAGACTTCTGCTTTTTTATGATTAAATCCTTTTATATTTTATTTGAGCATGAATAAATTCTCCCTTTTTTTTTTTTTGCTTTAAGGTTAACTTATCAATTATACGAATATTAAAACAATAAATAGTTTTATTGTTGAAAATCTATTCACTTAATCTTTATATGTTTTCATAATGTTGTGATGATGTTGTTCAAAATTAGAACTAAACTCACATATAAAAATTGAAACCATCAGCTTAATTTCAGGTAAGTGATAACTTTTAAGCATTATGAGACAATAATATTTGAGTAAAATAAATTATTTATAATATAATTGTTGACAATTTTAATATTTATGTAATTATTTTGAATAACAATCGAATAAATAATAAGAGACCAGAATAAATTATAATTGAAAACTTTCTTTTTAAGTAATCCAGCTGTAGGCTGTGCCCATCATAGCTGGACCTAGTAGGGGTTATTGGGTTGACCAGTCTTTGGTCTCCAGTTCTTATCCGTTTGAAAGTTGAAAGATGGTAAGATACCTATGAACCAACATTGAGGCATGATCTTTTTTTTTTTTTTGCATAGATTTAAAACGTAATTACCCTACTCAGAGGAATTAGCTCTTGAATTATTTACCATACATTAAATTAATCACAAAAATTAAAATATTAAAATACTAAAAATGTCAGCCCCTTAATTAGAGGGCTGGCAGTGCTGTTCAATTTGAACAAGAGAAATACGTACACTTGGTTCTTTGTATTTTTTTTATATTGCTTATTTATTTTTTATTTTTTAAAAAATAAGATAAAAATAATTTTTTCATTTTTGTTAAACAAATATCAAGTGGAAAGAAATCAAAATAACTTATACTTTTTCTTTCTTTTAAAATAAAAAAATTAAATTAAAAAAAATGAATGACTAAGGCTAAGAAAAATATTAAATTTAAGTGCATTTCCTTATATTGTTATTATCAAATTTTTTAATAAAAATATAGACAAGTATGTAATTTTTAATAATATTATAATAAATATATAATTTAATTAAAGAGTTATATAACTATTTATAGAAATTATATACTTATCACAATATTATTAAAAATTATATACTTGTTATATTTTAATTAAAAATTTTAATAATAAAAATATAAAAAATTTTGTATAAATTTTTTTTAAAAAGTAAAATAATATAGATGAAAGGTTAGGATGCTGCATAATACTGTGCACCAGACAATCAAGGTTCCGCTTACAGTTCCCCCTACACCCAGATCATCAAGTTCAAATCATTAATATCCACAAATTTATAGAAAATAACTTGAAATGAGTTCTTAAGTATTATTCCAGGATTGATCACCAAAGTTTGCTCGTGATTGTAATGGATTCTTACACGAGAAAGTTCGGCATTCGATTCTCTAAAATGCCTCTAAAGTCAAAAACAGAGGTAAAAGAAAGAAAGATATATGAAAAAGAAAATCACAACTTGAATTGTCACTTGCGGGGCATCGTTAACAAATTTCATAACCATTGACAGCCTAATATCTCAACTATGCCGCTAGCTTCTAAATTTGGTCTAACAGAAACACTATAATAGTTGTTCCCGGTGACGTAAGACATCTTATGTATTAGTATACTAAATTCAGGCTTATTGTATCTTAGCACTGAGAAAAAAGATAACAATATATTAAATAGCATTTAGTTTAATAATTGATGTCTTTTTCCATCTCAGAATGGTTCCCCTGACAATAGACTCATTAAGATCATTTGAAGTACTCAAGCCAAAGCCCATTACAATACTTCCAAGGAATCACATTTTTATATCCTTATCACTTGGAACAACTAATACAAAAAAATATGGAGTTACACAGCTATACACAACCATGACAATTGCAGAAATAGATACTTAATTCTGTTATTCAAATTAGCTTTCTTGGACACTTAGACATAAAAAAAAAGTAGAATCTATTGCTCCAGTTAAGGACAAAACCTAAAAGCAGAAAGGATAACATAAATAAACAATCTAAAACAGAGAAAACATAAAAGGAAAATTATTCAGCATCTGAAGGTATGTAGTGAGGAATTTAAGAATCAGAATCCGAAGGTAATCGCAAAGGTTGAGTATCAGAAGAATTTATGTCAGAAGAAGTTGCTGATTCCTCCATCATCAACTTCCGCAACCCAGGTTTCAATTCAGAGTTGCAAAATTGCTCATACTCTGCTTTATCTCCTCCTTTCTTCTTCACCTCCACCACCACCAAAGAAGGTGTCAACTCAAATATCTCTGCAGCAATCGTCAATGGCCCTTTCACACCTTCTCTCGAACCCTCCAAGCTCACCCTGCAATCTTTCTTCCTGACAGTGAAGCTCACCAATTGCGCAATTTCCTCCAGTTTCGATATAATCTCCGGCACCGGCGCGCCGGACACGAACCTCGCCTCGTCCCCTTTCTCCTCGAACAGTCCAGAAAGATCAAAGCCTGGAGAAAATGATATTATATCAAATGCATTCAAGCTTGCTGGTCTTGGCAATGAAACATTATTCCTCCTTCTAGTCTGTAACTCTGAATCAGATTCAGATACTGAATAGTTTGAAACTGGTTCTATATCGTCTTTGTTAAAATCCAGCTTATCAGTATCGTAAACACCAGTACAAAGCCTATCATCATCAAAATAGAACTTGATTTGTTTAAACCCTTTCTTGAACCACTTGTTCTCCATAATCTCCGGAATGGAGATTCTTGTTTCTGGGTTTGTATCAAGAAGACGAGTACATAAAAGGTTTAGCTCAGATGAAAACCACTTGGGACACCTGAATACGCCTCTGTAAATCTTCTTATACATAGCCATAATATTTTGGTCATGAAATGGTAAATAGCCTGCCATTAAAACAAACAGGATAACACCACAAGACCAAATATCCACTTTTGCACCATCATATCCTTTTCTTCCCAAAACCTCAGGGGCAACATATGCAGGTGTCCCACAAAAAGTGTGAAACAACCCATCTTGTCTAATTTGATCGGACACAGCACTCAGGCCAAAGTCAGAAACTTTGAGATCGCCGTTTTCGTCGAGTAACAGGTTTTCCGGCTTGAGATCTCGATGGTACACGCCTCTGGCGTGACAGAATTCGACGGCAGAGATCAATTGCTGGAAATACTTTCTGGCGATTTCTTCCTTCAATCGGCCTTTGGCGACCTTGTTGAATAACTCGCCGCCTCGGACGTATTCCATGACGAAGTAGATCTTCGTCTTCGTGGCCATTACTTCGAATAGCTGGACGATGTTGGGGTGACGCACGCGCCGTAGGATTGAGATCTCGCGCTTGATGTGTGCGACTAAGCCTACCTTGAGAATTTTCTCTTTGTCGATGATCTTGATGGCGACTCCTTCGTTGGTTTTGATGTTCTGAGCGTAGTAGACCTTCGCAAAGGTTCCATGGCCGAGGAGCTTCCCGATTTCGAAGCGCCCTAGTAAGAGATTGGCGTTGTTCTTCTTCTTTGGGGTCGTGGCGGTGGTGGTGCGTTTGGAATTGTTGCTCGGAACGACGACGTCGGCCATGGATGGGATGGGGAAGAATGTTGAAGGAGTTCCAGGTTTTCCCCTTTTGGTATTGGTTTGGGCGTCGGCCTGCTTCTCCGCCGTTGAAGGTTGTGTTTTTGGATTGGAGGCGAAGGTGTGGTTTTTATTTGTTCAGAGTGTACGGTCTGCGTGTGATTGGTTTGCCTAAACAAATTATACGCATTTGGCATGAAGTGAGATATGCTTTTAGAAGAGAAAGTATATACTATGTAACACCATTTGAATCGTTTTCAATTTTCATTTTGAATTTTTTGAAAAACAATTTAATTAAAACTTTTGGAAAATAAATATTTTTAATCCCTTAATTTTATTCAAAATTTTACTTTCACATATTAATTTTATTTAATTTTAATTTAATACTTTAATTTTATATCTCACTTTAATTTCTTAACTTTATTTCATTTTAATTTTATTTTAAAATTTATTTTCGTCATTTTATTTTATTTTGATCTCTTTTTTTTAAAGCTATTTAAATGTTTCTTTCTCTCAAATACCATTAAATTAAAATACTTAATAAAAAAATATTATGTAACTCCTTAGTAACTTAATTTTAATAACTTTTTTATGAAACAACTTGGTGGTGTTTAAAAAAAAATACCTAAATAATTTTTGTAAGTTAAAAGATCAATTTAGAATAAAATAAAATCAGATAATGATGAAAATAAAATTTAAAGTAAAATTGAATATTATATTATAGCAAAATAAAATTAAAAAATAAAAATAAGATATAAAATAAAGTTAATAGATAAAATGTACTCTAGCCTAAACTTTTCAAATATATCCAACTATATAATATGGCTAAATTTTTTTTCCAAATAATTTAATCCCTAACAAAGAGTCTTAAAATTTTTTTACATATTATATTTTTCAAAAGTATAAACCACAAACACTTAAAAATTATATTTAAATTTGATTTAAAAATTGTATTTAAAATTTGAAGTTTTTTAATTTTAATCGTCTTTTATTTAAAAAACCAACTATAATCGTTTTCAACCTTCATCTTTAAGTTTTGATCATTGACTCATTGCCACGTAAAGATTTTCGTTTTCTGCCTTCTCTTCTCACATCAACAAATTAACATTTATAAGAGGAAAATAACTGGCGTGATGTATTCTCCTGCATTAAAAGATTATCCATTGATGAGTTTTTTTTTAAAATCATTTTGTTTATGAAATAGCGCATACTTTTTAATGCAGTAATAAAAATAATAATGTTGACTTATCATATAAATATATGAAAAAAATTTATATATTATTTTTTATATTTTTTAAAAAATTAAAAATATAATAAATATATAATTTTTTAATAATAACATAATAAATATATACTTTTTATAACTTAACATCATATGATTAAATTTAAAAAGAAAAGTTCACATATTACAATTTTATTGGAGAATTACCAAAAATATAAGGAATTATCTGTAAATCTAGTCTCATATATATAATATATTATAAAGAGCACTTATATTTATTATTTCAATTTCTCTCCGCATAGATCAACAAATTGTCTTTAAATATATATATATATCACAAATAGTTTTTTTTGCAAAATAAGTTTGGATTTTATTTTAAATGATCTGATTTTTTTTATGAAAATAAGTTGTCTGAACTCTAATATTAATAATTTATATTTCTGATATATAAAAATAAATAAAATGTTATTAAATAAAAAATTATAAAATAGTTGAACTTAAAGTAAATTATGTTAAAAAGAAAAATAATAACGGCAATCATAATAACAATCAAATGACGATATCGGTAGTCCTGACATAATTGTAGTCTTACGATGACCTCTTATGCCAAGAATAAAAATCTCCTTGCATTAATAATAAAAAATAATTATGCATAGATAAAATAAAATAAAATATTTTTATCCCAACCTTTAAACTCAGGTAAAATTTTTTATGTATTTGTTCTTATTTTCGATAATAAACACGTAACATATGAAAAATTTTATTACGTGGTGTGGAACAGTAAAAGTATTAATTGTCATATTTTTATTAAAAAATTAAAAATAAGATGAAAAATATATATTCTCATTTTTTTTAAATATTCATTTGTTTTATTGTGAGGGAATGATATTCCCCAGATAACTTGCACTTTAATTAATGCTAGCCTCCTTTTATTATTGATGTTTATAGCAAATCTCATGGGCCTAATCCATTAAGGGAATAAATTTTTTTATGTACCAATCCCAAAATTCGAACTTGAGTAGTAATTTATTAGTGTTTTAGTATTTAAATAAAGTTTAAGTAGACTATATGCAACAAATTCAAATTAATTATTGAAGATCCAAGAATTATGAATATAAATTGTCTTAAAATCATAGTTAACTTGTTTTAGAATGCAGATTCGGTCGGAGACGACTATTTCCTTAAGTCCTTCTTTACAGGGTTCACGGAACTAAAATACGGGAAAGTGCTGCATGCGTCCCTTGTACGGCCGTCGGCGTAGCAGGAGGCGGTTCACCATTTCACTTGCAAGTTACAACCTAACAGTCTACTCGTTGACTTTCAATGGCCTTCTCAAAAGATCTCATAAAAATTAAGTTGAGTAATTTAAAAAAAAAATAGATTTAACAAATTAATCATTAATAATGTTGGCTATTAGAGTTTGGACTGATCCAATCCAATCAAACTTAATTTTTTTAAAAAAATTAAATTTACATATAATTATATATATTTATTATTTTTTAATTAAAATATAATAAAATATATAATTTTTTAATAATATCATATAAGTTTAATTGAAAAATCATATAATAATTTATAAAAATTATATATCATATTATATATTTATTATGATATTATTAAAAAATTATATACTTGTCATATTTTCATTAAAAATTAAATATAAAAAATTATATATATTTTTTCCCTTATAGAAAATCCAATAATGCACTCAATCGTGAGAGCAATATCTTCACCATTATCTTTATAATTAAACATATACTCTTATAAGGCTAGGAATCACAGTCTTATTTTTGTTTAATATTTATATTACTATTTCTTTAGATATTTTAATACAAGTTATTGCCAATTTATGACTTTTTTTTAGAATTAGGATTCTCTATCCAACGATCTTTCTACCCAGCTACACCTATCTCACCTGGGTTGTTTAGATTTGAAAAAAGTCTTCCAACTACCAATTTACAAAAATAATAATTGATATTAAAAATTTTAAGTTTGAGTCGTTTAAATAAAATTTAAACAATTCAGACGAGATTGACACAATTGGGAAAAGAAGCCGCAAGATAGAAAATCCAAACACCTTTTCCCTATGCGTTCAAATTCTATATCTAGTACAAAGTTGGGCATAACGGGTCCATTCCATCTTGACTGTTTAGATTTGCCATGAATACTTTAAATTTAAAATTTCTTTAATTTTAATTGTTATTTTTTTGTTGCCTGCTAAAAAGTTGTTTTTATTTTATATTTTGTACTTTTCAAAACAAAAAAATGTTAAAAACCAATAAAAATGTTAAATTTAAATCATTTAAATTAAATTTAAATGACTCAAGTGAGATAAACTTGCCATGTCCAACTTTGTACTGGATATAAGATTCGAATTACTTTTTCTATCACTCGCACTCTCCTTATCGCCCAGCGTCCCACGTTGTTCACCACCTCTGTCATTCCCCATGATATGCAAAAATAAATGTACAAAAAAATAAGTAAATGAATCTTATTGAAACTTATTGATATATTCACATGGAAAAAAATTATTGATAATTCTTTATTTGTTTTGGGTTTATTAGGTTCTGTTTTATTTTTTTCTTGAAAATTTTGTATCCATTTAAATATTTTTATAAAAGCGTTGTACATGAAATCAATTTGGTGTTTTGTTAAATTTTGCAGCAAATGATTTCAGCAATAGTATCATGTTTGACGTAATATTTTAATTATTTTTAATGCTAGTATTGGTGGCAAAATCATATTTTTTATTTAACTTTATATGAAAAAATTTAATTCCTTACACATCAAAAAATAGATTTGGCTTGATATTAAAAAAAAGGAAAAAAATTGTGTTGATTAAACACAAATAAAAATTTTTATAAAAATTTAGTTTCTTAAAAAATAGATATTTTTTCAACATAGCCAAACACATATTTAGCTAATCAGAGATATTGTTTAAGATTTAATTTTTTTAAAAATAATATTAAGGACTTATTTTTATCCTCGCAATTTAGTACATGATATTTTGTATTTTATTAAGATATTGTGCATGCCATGCAAGAAATATATATTTTTTAAACATTGTTTATCATAATACTCATAAATGAGTAAGAGTCAATTATAAAACCCATATCTCTAACATGATGAAGTCCCTTTCTCATTTGTGAATATGATGTATGAATCATGCGATAGGCACTCTAGTTTACTTGACCTTGATCAAATTTTTTTTAAAAAAATGAATTAATTAAAAAGCAGATAAGTTGACCCAAACGTTAATTATACGTAAAGCATTAACGGTTCAGAATAGTCCCCTAAGTTAGTCATCATATAAAATGGAGAAATATTTGTAGTGCAATACAAAAAGGAAAGTCAACTTGATCTTGATGGCTAAATGACACGCATGAATATAGAACAAGTATAAGATATTATCATAATTAATTATTTAATCACTTAATTCGGCCTCCATTTTCTTTTCCATTAATGCACTTCATGTGAATGGAAGGAAAGTGGTGATTTCATCGTGGATTGTTATTAGGAATAAAAAATGTTAAATAAATTTCAAGAATAATTAAAAATTTGTTGTATAATTTATTTATTTTTTATGCATACCATGAAATGTAAAAAATTATGTGCAATGATAGAATTACTCAGGTATTTTTATTTAAGTTTTTATCACTTACATAAAAGTTATATGTTGAGTTGTAAGTAATTACAAAATAAGGATTATCCAGAGAAAATAGATTAGATATATTGAGTATTAAATAGATACTTCAATTTTAAGGTTACACGATTCATATAGTATTCTTAAAAGGTGTTAATAAAAAATTAGGTGAACCGTGACTTGCCAATCACCACCTAATTTGAAGTTTTTTGTTTTTTTGGGACTGGGCCATCTAGTTGGAATTATGCGTGTGTGTGTTTTGGGGGGGATATATAACATTTTTGGGCCATTCAAGCTTAACGGGCTGGCCCACTAAAGAGTTTTCCCAAGACTACAAAGGGGTTGTCCCAAGAATGCGACCGTGCGTTCTACCACATACAAGCTCGTCTCCTATGTTTTTTCTAATAACATGTTTGGATTGATGTTAATGAATGAGAAGGAAAGAAGAAAAACATAAATTTAAATACGAAATGTTAATTTTTTTCCCTTTTTTCTTTCAATCAAATCTCCTGAATCAAAACTAAGGATAGTAACATGATAACATAACTGTTCCTAATTGAGTACAAAATTCATATGCTCTCTACGGATGACAAGTTTGGATTCTCTAAATTTTTTCTGTGTAAATTTTAGAGAAAAATGAGGAAATGTATGAAAAAAGAGAAAATATACTTTATATACGCTTTCATTCCTTTACAAAAGGATCCTTTGCATTTGAGGCAGGAATGACACGGTGCAATTGATATGTAATTGAAAGTAATGTAAAAGGAAAGAAAAACAAATAATGACGAGGGAAAGTATGGAAGGTACGGGGGAAAAAGAAAAAGCTCGAATGAATTGTGCAGTTGGTGATTGCAACCACAAAAGATATGTATTTCACTCTTTTTTACTATTCTCTTTATTTATAAAAAGAAACTTCAGAGAATTTTTACACACGGATGACATGATTTTGCTAGGTGACTCTTATTGACACATAGAATGACCAAATTATTCTCATATGTATACCTTTGTATTCGATGGGTTTAACATCTCCATGAATGCCATATTGCGCAAGGAAAGAATTTCTAGACGAGCTTGAAGAAATGACACTGACACATGAAAACACTGTAAGTTGCTGCTTTGAGATTAAATATGCGGCCAATCAATTCCATTTCAGCAAATGAGACAACAAATGCTCCATACTTATAATCAGCTGGGTATTTTGTTCCATGATTTGACCATTATGACCCTTCCATACTATGGCATATACAATGACATTAGCCCAATGGATAAATAAAAAGATTCTTTTACAGAGAGTTCCACCTCCTGAAAATTTGTCTAAAGTAACCATACATGTAGAAAAACTCGACTTTTTAAGAAGTTGAACTCTCTAACAAAATCCTAAATAAAAGGAACTTATTCTTCAATCTCATCATAATTTCATAACATGGGCATTCATCTAAGTCCTCAATCAGAAGCAGCCAAGTCGGGGTTTGACTTTAATGGGAAATTCCAGATGTGGTTAGAACTGTTGTTTTGAATTTCCTGGAGAGTCCTCCACAATTTCTTCAGGCAATTACTGCATACACTTTACAACTGAAAAGTCTCATTTCTAGGGAAATAGAGAAGATTGACGATAGAGCAGACGCAGAGACCCGAAGGCATCATAATATATGTATGATGTAGTTGTAGTTATAAATATAGTAATTTTATCAACAAGTCGATTTGTCATTAATCTTTTTCAATTTTGTTGCTTTAATTTCCTTGTATGTCTTGGCTAGTTGGGCATGATCATCTCTATGCATGGGTATACCAAATTGTTCTGTTTGATGTTAAGCAAAAACTCCTTTATGCCCTTTATTTGATGGCAGCTTAAATTAAACCTTATCAGTCATACTCTATCATCATTTACTTCTGAGTTCTTCACTGTCATTTGTGGAGCCATTTATCTGATGTCTTATCTCTGTACTTACAGGATGTTCATGTATGTTCAGCAATTTTGGCCTCTGAACAAGGCTGCAGAAGCTAAGGAAATGTGTCAAAAACTTATAAAACGTCTGCATGGAAGCACTGATGTTTCTTCACGCTCAATTGGTATTGGAAGCACCACTTGGCAGTCTTTGGAAATTTGAGGCGTTGTTTATCAAAACTTACAGCTCATCAGTCACTTTTTTTCGTGTGTTATATGTTTCATCTTTGCTTATGATACAATTCTTTTTACATGTTGTTCATCTTTGGCACAATTCCATTTAGTAAATAATTAATAACTAGGAGTGAGGCTTGTGCTTTGCGTGGAAATTATTTAAAAATGAAAAAAGAGAGAGAGAGAAAGAGAAAAGAAAAAAGATGATAAAAGAAAATAATGGCACAGAGCCAAGACCAAACTACAGCTTAAATGACTTAAGAATAGTATAACTATAGTAAAATTTTCTTCCAAACTCTCTCTCTCTCTATATATATATATATTTTATGGCCAATTTGGGAGCTTATATATATGAATATGCATTCTATTTCAAATCTTAGCCAGGCACTTTTTGGCAAAAATAAGACTAACCTGACTTGGTTGATTGAGCATATCCCTCTAAGACCGGTTCAAGGTGTAAATCAGAACTGGTTTCAGTATAAAACCCTCTAGTTCAATGCAGTCCTCACAAGTTATTGACCATGGTTGATCGGCTTTTTGAATCACAAGTCTATAGGATGTGTTTGGACACGGGACCAGGTCAGTTCCTGAGTTTTTAGTTGAACCGGATAGTTCAATTCGATTTTGAAAACCATGGCTGTGTTTTTGTGACTGAGACTAGTAACGATCTATTTTTGCACCGTCGAACTATTATATATTGATGATGTACTATCTATTACCAAAAAAAAAAATTGTGCACTTTTGGATTTTTCTCTCAAATTGCTGGAATATACGTGACTATTCTCTAACAACGGACAGCTAACAAAATGTGATATGTCATATGCTCCATACAATGACCATTGTTCTAATGTTGGACAGGCAGCAAAAACGACGAGAGGCAGAGGAGAAAAGATCATACGAAAGGATGGAGAGAAGGTCATGAGCTCCATTCATTTTGGCCTGTTGTACTAATAACTATAGCCACTTTTAAGTGGTTCAGATTCTTCACTAGAAAAATCATTTTTGAGTACTCAGTAACTTTTGCAATGACAATATTCTGTAGATTATCAAACTATGCTTAAAATTGCAGGACTTCAGTCACCTAAATGGTTGGGTTCATATTGCTTAACCCGTTTTGATAGTTATTGAACCATTATATGAACTTGATTGTTGACATTCCTGTAGCTTGTGGTAAATATAAAATGTACTCTTAATTCACTTTATGATGGTCTATGTACAAAATTTTTATTTCAAGATATGTTTGAGGGAGGATATTTGTTTATAATCGATTTCGCAAGCTCATCCAATCAAAATTCTCTGAAGTGACCTTTTTTTTTAATTGTATTATGTAATTTTTGTAAAATCAGTCTGATCAAATTAATTGGATGAATCGTGTAAACTACAAGCAGTCAGCCAAATCTAAAGAGTAATTGATTTAAATTAGTTCAAGCAAATAATAGCGCAAATCTTTTTGTCCTCAAAAGATTTTTTTTGGGTGTTTCTCAATTAAATTCTTTAATAAAATTGTAAAGTGTAAATTTTCTTTAAAAATCTAATCATGTGATATTAAGTTATAGAATTCATAAATTTATCTACAAAAAGAATATACCTATTATATTATTATTGCAGAACTAGTGAAAATATTAAAAATGTACTTGAGTTTTTTCTTATATAAAAATATAATTGTATATTTATTCTACTATATTTTAAAAGACTAACCTACCAAGAGAAAATATATTTATCCCTAAATAAAATTTATATATAATATGAATATATAAACTTTAAAACTTTATTAAAATGAAGGATATTTTTTTAAGAACAAATTATGCATTGATTCATAGGTGAAAAGAAAAAACAACAAAAGGGGGAAAAAAAGGATAAATTGATTCAACTGCTCAACCCTTGCATCCCCCTTTCCATTTCTAGTACACATATTTTTGTAAATGTTATTTCTTCTCTTATTTGAGGTTCTCAATTTTCAATTCAACCAGTCAACCTCCGGATTCACCCCTCACCCCTCTAATTCTTTCTTTTCTAGCTCAACGGCATTTGCAAGTAAACATGGAGTAAATCACAAGGATGCGTAGTGTTTAACGTCAAAATCTTTTTGTTTTCTTTTAAGTGGAGATTAATTTCTTAAAAGAATTATCTTGTCACAACTTTTAAGAGTCTAATTATGCATTTTTAGTCCTAATTGAAAGCTATTTTAGCAATTTTTGTTATTAAGAGTAATAGTGTTAACAAGAAGGATTAACATAACCATGTTTGAGTAGTTGAGGGATAATATTAGAATAAAACAAAGATTATGAACTAAAATGAGATTTATCGTAAAATTTAGGGATGAAAATAGTACTTTAACCTTTATTATATTTTAAAAACATAGAAACTACATTTGCCCTTTAAATTAAGATTTATTTACAAAATCAATATGTAAATTTTAAAATTTCAATAAAATTAATTATTTAGTCGTTATAGTTTATCTTAATTTTTAATTTAGTCTTTATAATTTATAAATTTTTAAATCCTTCACTGCATTTTTTCAAATTTTAAGAGTTGTTCCTCGCCATTTAATTACATCATAACTCCATTTGATTTTGTCCAACATGGCTGACGCGCAATTGAGGTGGAGAAGTCTGACCCGCATGACTACTGCGGATGGCTTCTCTCTAGTCTCCTCCCTCCTTCCAATCTGTGCATCTGAAATTTTGTTTTATTTTTTAAATAGAAAAGAAAGCACAAGGAGTCTTTGTTGTTTGAGACAGGGAGGAACAGGAGAGACTTGGGCAGGAGAGAAGCTAAACCCATGACTACCACATCCTACTGCACCTGCATCTCACACGATTATCATTACATCTTCATAAAAGCTTGTATCCCTTGCGTTTGGCACACTCCTGACACATAGCAAAGCTGAACACCAAGGAGATCTTCTTTAGTAAGGTTAGGGTTCCTTAAATCGTGCATATAAAAAGAAATTGCCCTAGAAGTTCAAGCGTTAAACTTAGGTATAATTGTTTCTATTTTTATTATCAAAATTTTTAATTAAAACATAATAAGTATATGATTTCATTGAAAAATTATACAATTATTTATATATTTGTCATAATATTATTAAATAATTATATACTTATGATATTTAATTAGAAAACTTAATAACAAAGATATAAGTACGTATAAGCTTTTTTTCCCAAGTTGAATGTTGTATGCTTTTTATTCCAAGATACTCTTGGACTTCTTTGATGTTCATACAAGGAATTTTAACTACAGAAGACCTCTTTGATATCTACTTGGGATTTTTTGAGCCAAAATTGTCAATTAGAGGAAGAAATTGGCCAAATTCGAGTCAAAGAAAAAAATTATACTCAAATGCTATAAGGAATAACAAAATGTAATTATATAATCTGATTTTGGAGTTATTATATTTTTTTGCACGAATTTTTTTTAAATAAGCCTCAGAACCAAAGGTTCTCATTTCAAGGTGACATAGATTTAATAAAATAAATAAATTAAAATTTTTTTTAAACACATGTGAAGTTGGAGCCATTAAGTCCGAATTCACAGATATGACATGTCATTGTGCCCTTGTCACATGACATGTCATTATGCCCCTATTGTTTTATATGGAAAATGAAGTTGGAATCTATTTCAACTTCACATGGCTCACGTGCCCTTCTCAGCTGACAAAGGCACAGGGTTTTAATTTTGTTTTTTTTATTAACTGAAATTAGAACCAATTATTCTAACTCTAGTTCTTAATTTCTCTTTTAAATTGTGGCATGCTTCGACCTTTCTATAAATTTGCTCTTTGTTTTCACAACATTCATCTGAGCTCATTTCATCTTCTTTATCTAGATCATTTTATCGTTTAGCCATTTTAGAAGGTGCATTATTAGCTGTTCTACATTTTTTTATGTGTAAATATGACTACATTTAAAATTTTTTAATGATGTTTACAAATATTTTGTTTGGTTATTTTTTTGTTGTTGTTAAATTTATATATTTAAGTTTATGCTGTTAGTATGGACAATAGGATTTTTAAGGTTGTTTATATATGTAAGTAACTAATATGTATAATCAAATATATTTTTAAGAGTCAAGTCAATTTAAAAGGTTTTTAATTTTGAAAAACATATATCATTTTATGGAAAAAAAACTAATAATCAAAGAACGTTAAAATAACTATTTTAAAAAAATTATAAAATAAGAAGTAATTTTAGTTTAACATGTTTTAAAAGTATTTAATAAAAATAATAAATAACTATTAAATGCAAAAAAGGTAGTAATGGAAGGTTTTTTTTAAACAAGTAACAGAAAGCTTTTTTTATACAATACAAGTATTAATAGAAGTATAAATTTCATATTAGCAAATGAAGGATTTTTTATAACAATAAGTAAATAATATTGCATTTAGATGCTTTAACTATCATTTTTTTTATAAACAAAATTAAATGCTTTAACTAATAAAAAAAGTTGTGTATATATGTCATCTCAAGAAGATAAAGAATAATTTATCCATAAATATTCTATAAATTAAACTAAGTATAAATAGATAAATAAATATAGAAATAGTTTGAAATATTGTTATTTAGTCTATTATTTATGTATTGCTACAAGATCTTATTAGCAAAACAAATTGTAAGAAAAATGATGAACAATGCATGTGAGATTATATGCATATATGCAAACAGATGAATGTACGATGGCCCAGATGGTGTGACATTTGTTTACCCCATAATGAAAGTAGTGAGGGTTGATTTAGACATCACACTGGAGAAATTGAAATAGTTGGTTGGATAAAAACTACAAATTACATCGAACTAATATGTGTTTGATCTTATATATAGATACCTGGCTTCTTTAAATCCAATGTAATACCGGGCATGCAGTTTGAAAGACGATGCTGATATTTAGGAGATATGACAAGTCAATGTGCCTAATTGACTGGTGCCAAGTTATATGCTTGTATTTTAACTAATCAAGTAAATCTGAATATTAAATAGCAATACATGGATGAACATATTCCTTAAACGCTCCTATCTACCAACAATATTCACAAGTCCATTGAACAAACTTCCCTTCTCAGTTTTCATCCTAGAAACATTCACCCATTTGATCCATCGCCTAACTATGCTCAACAATATAACATTCCTCTCATTAACTACATGTCCCAACTAGTCTCATCCAATCAAATAGTCGACAATACTCAACCTTAATCTCTGCTTATGGTGATAGAAGATATATTGGATGAATTTGAGAATGAGGAAGAATATGATGCTGCTATGAATGCTAATCATGATAATGGTGATACTAATGATGATGACACTGAGTCCAATGAGGAGAGTAATTTTGGCAAGGATAGTTTGACAAATCCTAACTTTCATGGGATTGCAAGTAGATATGATAAGCCAGGTGCTACCCATTTTTCACAGGTTAATATGGAGGCAACAATTGGTCTTGAGTTTCCTGGCAAGTGCGAGGTTCTAGAATTGAGTGATAGTCTAAAGTTGAACATTGGCATATAGTATGCAGATGTAAAGGCATTACGTTGTGTAGTGAAGTTGTATTCTGTCTAAGTGCACCACATATTTCACATGTATTATTTATCCAAAAAGAATAAAAAATATTAATATATTAACTATGAGTGCAGTTGCAAATGGAGGGTCAGGGCATGCAGAAAGGCAAACAAAACACATTGAAAAATTACAAAGTACAAGGGCTTGCATATATGTCTTTCTATGTCATTGTCATAAGATTATCCAAAGTTAGATTCAGATATTATCTCATCTTGTATCATGACAATGGTTATTGACGAGTCTGAGGTTAAAGTTTCCTTAGTCATAGAGAGGATGCAAAGCATGTTTGGTTACATGTCTTATAGGAATTCATGGAAAATAAAACATCAAGCCCTTACTATTGCCTTTGAAAATTAGGAAAGCTTATACACTTTACTACCAAAGTGGTTAGTCACTATTTAGCACTTCATGTCTGGCTCAGTCATTCGTTTTTTCAATAAACAATGCTTGCAAAGTAATTCTAATGAACAACCTAAGGAAATGTTTTATCGTGTTTTCTAGGCATTCAGGTCATGCATTGATACATTTGCCAACCTTAAACCAATCATCCAAATTGATGAAATATTTTTATATGGGAAGTACAAAGGCACCCTACTTACGGGTATATCACAAAATGGTGATAAGAAAAATTGTGCTCCTTGCATTCACTATAGTTAAGGGAGAGACAAGATCGGCTTAGTCATGATTTCTTTTTAATATTCAAACATGTGTTGTAAAGGATAGAAGGGAGATATACTTGTAGTTAGGTAGACATCCTTAAATTTTGGATATTATCTCTAATCCACGAGTTAGGTGGCAATTGCCATGCGAACATAATGTATTTTTCCTTCAACATATAGCTTGTAATCTCCATAAAGCACATAGAACAAACTAGTTGAAAGAGAAATTCATCAATATTGGGTACAAATATGGGTGTATTGTGATTGATAGAAAATTGGCCGAGTTGGTAATTTTACACAATAAAGCCATCGGTTGGATAGCTAATCTTCTAATCTTCTTAAGAAATAATGGTCACAAGCATACGACGTTAAATGTTGTCAATATGACTACATGACAACAAACTTAGTTGAGGTTATGAATGATATCCTTAACGGTGTCAAGAGGTTGCCCATTTATGGCTTTGTAAAGGCAACCTATATAGGGTAAATGGATACTTCGTCGAACGAGCTCAGCAGTTAAATGCATAGATAGCCACTAGTCAAGTATTTTTTCTTACAATTAAAAAAGAAGATGAATTTAGTTACATAACCTATCTTTACTTGTGTTGTGAACCAGTTCGACAGGAGAGTTGCCACATAAACAAAATAAATAAATATGCCAATAACAAAAATAAACAAAATAATTGCAAACCTCATTAAACAAATTCAAATGCAGCTATAATCACACAAAGAAAATGCAAATTTATAAGCTATACTACTAATATGTACAAAATATTAACATATCATTTATTCACATATTTATTCAAAATTCAAAATTCTTTTGATAAGAATAGAATAAATATAAACATAAACAAAATATATAAAGATAACATAAAATGTAAATAAATTAATTTTAAACATTATTAACTAACATTTGTATAGCTAAAAACAATCTTTAAATAATATATGTGTAAATTATAATTTCTTCCTAACCAATTCTGAAAATAGATGATAGGAAAATATCCAAAATTCTCCAAAACGACTTAGTTACAGGATGAACTGAAGAATTTTCAAATCTACTAACTGAAAAATGCAGGCAAACAATTTACTGAGGGGATGCAGGTAAGGAATTTATAGGAGGGAGTTGCTCACGGGATTAATAATCCTATGAACATGGACATTGCAGGCTATTTACATTTTTAAAAAATTAAAAAACTAAAGTTAGAACCAATTTATAAAAAAAAAAAATTAACAATAAGGGCACAGTGTCGTGTCACGTCGTGAAGTTAGACACGATGGTTTCAACTTCACAGACATTTCCAAAAAAAAATGTTTTTAATTCATTTTTTTGTTAAATATCTGCCCCTGTCATACGTGTTAGCCGATTCCAACTTTAGGCTTATTTCTTAAAAAAACAAAAAGTTTTGTACACAAAAAAATACAATAACCCCAAAATCAAATTGCATGGTTATGATTTTGCTGTTCCCAGTAGCATTTGAATGTACTTTTTTTTCCTCTAACCCAAATTTGGCTAATTTCTTCTTCCAAAGGATGGTCTTGGCTCAAAAAACCGTCTGCTTTGCCATGTTTTAGGCATGGTAACGAGATATAAGCTTTTCAGAAGGAAAAATATTTATTAGATATTCTTATAATGCCATATTATTTGTATTCTATTTAATAAACAAATCTAAATCAAATAAAATGGAAATCATATATTAATAAAATAAGACCAAATTATATAACTAATCTTACGCTCTCATTCAATTACTTATTATTTTATTATTATATAAATAGAGTGTAATATAGGATACATATTCTATTATCTACTCTAGTATTGTTATGACGTTAGATTTATTGTAAAATTTGATTTTGTTTTATTAGTTAATATATGGATAACGTGATATACCAGTGTATGTACGAATTTTTTCTTTCCAAGATATAATATAATCACGTGAGATGCACGTGCAAGAATGTCTGACGGTCATCTGAGTCAAACTTTTCCACCTTGATCATTCGTCAACTACATTGAATAAAATGGAACGAAATTATGACAAAAATAAATAACAAGAACCAATTCTTGAAGGTTTGGAAAATATAAAACAAATTTTAAAAAGCAAAAATTATAAAGATTTTATTAAAAATAAAATTAAACTATGATGTTCAAATAATTCATTTTTCTTAAAATTTAATTAAAATATAAAACAATGACATTTTTGAAGTTCAAATTATATATTCATCCATATATGCCAAAAAAAAAAATCCAGCATGCCCCAGTCCGTTGTTTTCTAATTTCGTTCTAACCTGAAATACTTCAAAAGAAAGAGAGAGTGAGAGATAGAGATGAGCCCCACTTTCATCTCTCTTCCTCTCCTCTCACTTCATCCCCTTAATCCATCCTCAATTTCGCTCTTCTACTGTTTCATGTTCCGAGTTTTTGATTCAACCCTTGTATTCCCTCCCCCGGTTCCATCTTCTCCAAAATTCTGATCGAAAATTGTGTTCTTTTTTTCCTCCAATTCTCATGACACTCGTATTTCACTGACTTTGCACTCTTCTGAAGCCTAATCCTTCTATCTATAACTCTTCTAAACCTTTCAGACTGGTCACTGGAATCCTAGTCTTCATGGCGTCCAAGATGAGGCATCTCAAGATGCAAATGGAGACGCTTCCGTTCCTTTTCTCGTCTACAAGAAGCTACCACCCTCCGTACTACTCTGACAACTACCCTTTGATAAGCGGCTTCCATCAAAACCTATATTCTTGCAGAAGTTGCAGTTGCTCTTCCCATACGCATAAAGACGCGAATTTTATAGCACCGGCAAAGACGCATCTCTATGCTTCATTCTTTTGCACCCTCATTCACCTCTACTTGGCATGTGGGAGGTTCTGCAGAGCCTCTGATGCCTTCTTTTTTATGCGAGGTCTTGGTCTCGTTCCTGTATTGCCTTTGTGGAATCGGCTTTTATGCGAATTCAATGCTGCCGGCTTGGTTTCTCAGGTAAGAGTTTTGTATTCGGAGATGGTCTCCTGTGGGGTTGTCCCTAATGTTTTCAGTGTCAACGTATTGGTTCATTCACTGTGCAAAATAGGGAATCTGCATTCGGCTTTAGGATATCTTAGGAACAATGAAATTGATACTGTTACCTATAATACCATCATTTGGGGTTTCTGTAATCAAGGATTGGCTGATCAAGGTTTTGGGCTGTTGTCTGAAATGGTTAAAAAGGGCATTTGTGTTGATCCTTTTACTTGCAATATACTTGTTAAAGGGTATTGCAGAATTGGATTGGTAAAATATGCAGAGTGGGTGATGTATAATTTGGTGGATGGGGAAATTCCGCAAGACATTGTGGGTCTAAACACCTTGATTGATGGGTATTGTAAAGATGGGTTGATGAGTCATGCACTAGCTTTGATGGAGAATAGATGGAGGGATGGTCTCCAGCCTGATATTGTTACTTATAATACTTTGCTTAATGCTTTTTGCAAAATGGATGCTGTTGTAAGGGCCAAGTCTTTTACTGATGAGATTTTTGGCTATCAAAGGAACAAAGAATATGATCAATTTGAAAATTATGATATGCAAAATCAGTCTGAGAATAGAGATTTGCAGCCAACACTTACTACATATACTACATTAATTACCGCATATTGTAAGCAACAAGGAATTGAAGAAGCCCTTTCTCTGTATAAGCAAATGATTAAGAATGGGATCATTCCTGATGTGGTTACTTGTAGTTCTCTTCTTCATGGGCTTTGTAGACATGGGAGGTTAACTGAAGCAGCACTGTTGCTGAAAGAGATGGATAAGATGGGTTTGGATCCTAATCACATCTCATACTCTATCATTATGAACTACTTGTTCAAATTGGGAAGGTCAATGGAAGCTTTTAAACTTCTAAGCCCAATGGTTGTTCGGGGCATTTCATTTGATCTAGTTCTATGCACAACTATAATGGATGGACTTTTTAAGGTTAGAAAACACAAAGAGGCTGAAGACATGTTCCAAACTATTTTAAAGCTTAATCTTATTCCAAACTGTGTGACCTATTCTGCACTTCTTGATGGGTATTGCAAGTTAGGAATCATGGACCATGCAGAGTTATTGTTGCAAAAAATGGAGAAAGAACACATTCTTCCAAACGTTGTTACTTTTTCTTCTATCATAAATGGATATGCTAAAAAGGGAATGCTTAGTGAAGCAGTTGACATGTTAAGGAAGATGGTCCAGTGGAATATTACGCCAAATGTTTTTGTTTATGCAATTTTAATAGATGGGTATTCTAAAGCAGGTGAACAAGAAGTTGCATTTGGTTTCTATAAGGAAATGCAATCACAGGGATTGGAGGAAAACAACATCATATTTGATGTCTTCTTGAACAACTTGAAAAGACTTGGAAGGATGGAGGATGCCAAGTCATTAGTAAGAGATATGGGCTCTAGGGATCTTTCCCCAGATTTGTTCAACTACACTTCTCTAATGGATGGCTACTTTAAAGAAGGAAATGAGTCAGCTGCTCTATGCATAGTCCAGGAAATGCAAGACAAAAATATAAGGCTTGATGTTGTTGCATACAATGCTTTGATCAAGGGCCTTTTGAGGCTTGGGAAATATGAACCTCAGTCTGTGTTTTTAACAATGTTAGAGTTGGGTTTGGCTCCAGATTGTGCTACATATAACACTATAATTAATGCATACTGCATAAAAGGGAACACAGAAAATGCTTTGACTCTCTTGAATGAGATGAAGAGCCATGGGATAATGCCAAATGCAACCACATATAACATTCTGATATTTGGGCTTTGTAAAACTGGTGCAATTGAAAGGGCAATGGATGTTTGGAATGAAATGTTGGTTATGGGGTTTCCTCCTGTCTCAGTTACTCACAAATTTCTGCTTGAAGCATCTTCAAGTGGTGGGAAAGCAGATGCAATTTTGCAAATTCACAAGAGGCTTGTGGATATGGGACTCAAACTTGACAGGAGAGTGTACAACAATCTTATCACTGTACTATGCAGGTCAGGGATGACTAGAAAAGCAACTTCAGTTCTTGATGAAATGGTGGGAAGAGGAATTTTGGCTGATACTGTGACTTACAATGCCCTTATCCACGGTTACTGCATAGGCAATAATGTGGGTAAGGCATTAGCTACTTATTCACAGATGTTGGTTGATGGAATCTCTCCAAATGTTACTACTTACAATTATCTTTTAGGGGGGCTTTCAACTGCTGGTTTGATGAGAGAGGCAGATGAATTGGTTAGGGAGATGAAGGAAAGAGGACTTGCGCCAAATGCTGCTACTTATAATACATTGGTTTCTGGCCATGGTAGAATTGGAAATAAACAGGATTCTATAAAACTTTATTGTGAAATGATAACCAAAGGTTTTGTTCCCAGCACTGGAACCTATAATGTGCTTATTCATCATTATGCTAAAGCAGGAAAGATGCGGCAAGCTAGAGAATTTTTGAATGAGATGCTGGCAAGAGGAAGAATTGCTAATTCTTCAACGTATGACATTCTAATTTGTGGATGGTTCAAATTATCCAATCAGCCAGAACTGGATAGGGCACTTAAATTGTCATATCAATCTGAGGCAAAAATATTGCTGAGAGAAATGTATGGAAAAGGATATGTGCCATCAGAGAGCACCCTTTCATGTATGAGTTCACACTTTTCGAAGCCAGGAAAAAGGGCTGATGCTAAAAGGCTATTGAAGGTACTTAAGCAAAGAAAGAATGGAGGACAAATGGTCTAGTAGAATGCAGATAATGAAATAATGTGAAGCTGCAGCTATGACAATTCCTAGGTGCCTGAGTCTCCAAATGTTCAATAATGTCTTATTGGGATGAGAAAATTAGGGGCAAGACCAAAAGGCACCCAAAATTAGAGGATCCTCACACACAGATACATGTTTTTTGCTAGTTGATTCCTACTTGACGCATAAAATGACCAAATTATTCTCATATGTATTCCTTTGTACTCAATCAGTTTAACGTATCCATGAATACTAAGCTTCACAAGGAAAAAATTTCAATTTAGACAAGCTTGAAGAAATGACATTGGCACGTGAAAACACTGTACGTTGCTGCTTTGGCATTGGATATGGAGCCATGCAATTCCACATCTGCAAGAGAAACAACAAAGGCTGCATACTTACAATTAACTCGGTATTTTCCTCCATGAGTTCACCATTATGACCCTCCGATACTGTGGCATGTACAATGACATTAGCCTGATGGATAAATAAAGAGGTTCTATTAACCCCTGAGAATTTGTTTAAAATAATTTTTTATTATTACCAAGACATGTACATGTTTATTTCCTGTTTATGAAGTGGCATTCATCTAAGTCCTTAACCAGAAGCAGCGAAGTTGGGGTTTGATTTTAATAAGGAAATTCAGAATTGGTTAGAACTGTTGTTGTGAATTGCCTGGCGAGTCCTTGACAATTTCTTCATGCACTTTACGGCTGAAAAGTCTCATTTCTAGGGAAATAGAGAAGGCTGATGTTAAAGCATATGCATAGATCCTGAGGTATCATAATATATGTATTTTTATTTTCATGTTGTGTTAGTACTTTTGTTAATGCCTCTGGTTTTAAATTTTGGGGAAAATCTGTGAAATGTATGAAGTAGTTGAAGTTATTTTATGAATTTTCTAGTAATTTTATCGGAAAGTTGATTTGTCCTTAATGTTTTTCCATTTTGTTGCTTTAATTTCCTTGTTCTCTATGAAAGCCTTCAGCTTCTTCTCCAATTGTTATATCTTGGGTAGTTGGGTAGCCATATTACTTTGTTGTATGTTCTCGTGATGGTCTCTATGCGTGGATATACCAAATTGTTTTGTTTGATGTTATGCAAAAACTCCTTATGCCCTTCATTTGATGGTAGCTTAAATTCAACCTTATCAATCATACTCTATCATCCTTTACTTCTGAGTTCTTCATTGTCATCTATGGAGCCATTGATCTGATGTCTTATCTCTATATTTACACAATGCTCGTGTTCAGTAATTTTTGGTCACTGAACAAGGCTGCAGAAGCTAACGAAACGTGTCAAAAACTTATAAAAGGTTTGCATGGATGTACTGATGTTTCTTCACCCAGAATGTTGGCAGTCTTAGGAAATTTGAGACGTTGTTTATCAAAACTTACAGCTCATCAGTCACCTTTTTCCTGTGTTATATACTTCATCCTTGCTTTATGATACTCTGTCTTTGGCACAATTGCATTTAATAAATAATTAATAACTAGGTGCTTTGCACGAAAATTAAAAAGATAGGGAGAGAGAAAAAGGCAGATAGGAAAAAAATGATGGCACAGAGCCAAGACCAAGCCACAGTTCAAATGGCTCAATAACAGTGTAACTATAATAAGATTCTCTTTCAAACTTCATATATATATATATATATATATATATGTGGGGCCAATTTGGGAGCTTATGCTAGGAAGAATTAGGGCTAAAATTGCTGTTGAAAATGTTGAAACTGAATTGCTGATAAAATTTGTTTTTGATCGTCGAATGAGGGCAATACTTTGATAATTTGGGAGGGTAAGCTGGGAAGGATCAGTAATTAAATGACGGATGATTTTTCTTTTCATGTTTTACAACTTATAGATCTAATACTTGGCATGAGTTACAAGATTCAGTAACTCATTTTTTCTAAGTTTTTTTTCAGGATTGAGACACATCCTTTATTGCATTTCAGCCATTGAACACGGTATTCCTATTTTTGAGAAAAGGGTTTATCTTCTATGTTTGAGGGGATACTGATTTACTTACATATTCGTCTGCCTTTTTGATATTTTTCTTCCTTGAATTCAGATGACGTTTGGGACACGAAAAGAGAAGTTGCTGGTTTTAAGGCAAGCTTAAAACCCTGATGTCTAAAATACAACCTTGAATAAATTGTGTGCTGAGAGGAAAGAAGCTGAAGATTCTCTGAAAAAAGGTGGAAAAATATTGAAGAGTATGGTGCTCGCAGATGAGAACTTGAGACTAAATATTCTGCACTCCCGAAGGCTAATATGGTAAGGTACCAAATATTTCAGCATTTCCCGCATTAGTGAAATATCTATGTGATCCTCACAGGTTCTCGTCCTTCGAGAACAGTGGTACCGGAGATGGTTGAAAGTTCGCATCCTACAATAATGGTGGTACTGAAGATGGAGTAGGGTTCTCTCTCAAGTAATTAATCAAATTCATGATAGCTAAATCCCAATAATACGATGCTTAACTTGGTCATTCCTAAAGGTGCCCCCACTTTGAGGATGTGTTTAAGATAAACTTTGTTAAGTTATTAGATGATTTTCGGAATTTAAAGACCCTTTGCTTAAAGTAGCTTCATCAAACGATAACTTCACACTACAATCACTAAATTGGCTGCATGAACTTTTCATCAAACGATAACATCATCCTACTTAGTTCCTTTAACATCTTAATCAGTTATTAAAGCACATAAAACATACAAAGAGTTGAATCAAACTTGAGATACATTAATCATCATGCCCCAAAAAATGGAGATGTGACACGCAAGGAATACGAGGAGATTTGATATAATTTTTTATACATGATTCATTACTCCTTTCATTCTTGTAAATTTCAAGATTTTGCACTTCGCCATAATCATATTAAAATTATATTGAATTATTGTAGAAAATATAATAAAGTGTACTCTATAAATCGAATATCTTAAATTTATTTGTAACTTTCAACTAAACCACACAACAAAGAGAGCTTTGCTCTCATTTTTTTAAATCAATCATGAAACATATACATTTGGGAGAGAATTCTACCTGATAGAAATGTGGAGCTAGCTCTAAAGTGTAAACATATACATATACAAAATACAATTGACTATTAGTAATTGACGGTTCAATAACTAGCTCTTTACTAATAAGACTCATGAGCTATGCTAGAAGAGTGTATAGATATAATTCTAATATCTGCAAAATTAAATAACACAAAGGGAGCGCACAGAAGAGTTTTCCTAATTAAAAATAGGTTTTTGACATGATAATAAATATTAAAAATTTTAAGTATGAAAAGGCATAAAATAATTTTTATAAGAATTCAAATTTGTAAATTTTTAAATAAAAAGAAGTATGAAATCAGTGGTATATATAAAAGTCAAAGGATTTGAGATAATAGAAAAATGGCTTATTACATTATTAATAATTTATTATGAAATAAATTATAATAAACATATAAGCATGTAATATTTTAATCAGAATGTAAAATTAGTCAGAGATATTATGAAAAACACATAAAAATTAAATTCAAATATTTAAAAGTTTAATGCTAAACAAAAAGATAATTGTTATATTGATAATGATTTAATTAAGAAAAATCTCATTAGGAAGGTTTGTACATAATTCTAAGTTTTAACATATATACTAGTGTAAGCATGCAACCTAAAGTGTTAATAATCACATATCCAAACATGAGTGCTCAACCTATAGACTATTAAAGAACATTCAGTTCAATATCATTCTAATACTTAATTACAAAAATTATGTGGCAATATCTAAAATGCACCAAGGACTAAAAACATTGTTGTTAGCAACAAATGCTTTGCACAATTCCACCATATATATATATATATATATATATATATATATATATATATATATATTTGTTTTATGGTATTAGAGCTTGGAAGTTAAGTAAAGGAAATTGTTGTATAAAGGGTTAATGAGTTAGACTACAAATTGGGAAAGGTAGCACTGAGAGCAGTTTATATATTGGTTAACCTAATAAGTAGTCCTGGCAGTGAGAAAGTAAAACCGTTGGTTAGCCTTGGTGGTCCTGTAACTTTACCCATTTTTAGTTAAACTTATTAATTCTATGAATAATGTCAAATTTATTTAATAACCTAGGGATAATGAACTAGAAATTAAAGAATCTTCAAAATCAATGAGAATTAATGAAAACAATTTATTAGGAATTGGAATTTACCATTTATCAATAGTGAAGAAATTTATAGAAGAACTACTCAATCTACCTTTAATTTTACTTAAAAATGGATAATTAAAATAATAGGGTAGGATATAGGAGTTAACAAAAATTATGAATCAATACCTTTTATCTCCATGAACTTCTTAGAAAAACTCAAGAAAAAATGCCAATATCTTCCTATAGGAATGGTTCAAGTAGTAGTCAAACTTCTATTTAAAGTAGGAATAGACTATCCAGTACTCTTAGCATTAAAAGGACCGAAGCAATAGAGATTATCTCAAAAGTTTAATTGCAATTTTATAGTCAAATCTACATAATGGTCCAATTTATCTCAATTGTTATGCCAACTATAGCATTAAGTTAGCAAATGTGCTGGCCAATAAAGCCCTGAGTTTAGATATTGGAACAGATAATAATCAATAGAGAAAAGAATTCCCTTCATTAATATTATTTATAGTTAGGTTTAAGGTAGCAAATTCCTCAGCAACATTTGACCCAATTAGGTTTTCAATTGGAAATAAAAGCATAATTATAGGAACTAATTCAACCCACTCTGCTATTATGACACTAAGGAGATTCATGTATCATGAGGTCACATTTCCTCAATCATGGCAATTCCCAATCACCAATATTGGTGGAATTACTCAAATCTCTAATGAAAGAGTAAATCTAATAATGGAAACTCCAATACCATTATTACATAGAGCTTTGTCAACAAATTCAAGTTTTAGGGCCATTAGAACTACAAAACCTTACAAAAGGTTAATAAGCTCATTAGAATCAACCACCATAAGGAGTGAATTTAAAGGAGTAAATTTTGAACCAACTATATTTCAACCTATTTATAAGCAAGAGTCTAATTTAGAAACACAATTCCAATTAGATCAAGAATTTCAAAACCCACCAACTAGATCTCAACTTATGATGATTAAAAAAGAAAAATTTTCAATTAATAAAAAATTGTTAATAAAGGAATTTATGTTGAGGACACATGAAAAAGAAAGAAAATGATTTTTCTCAATCTTCTTAGAAAAAGAGAGAGGAAATTAAGTAACAATGGTACCAAGAAATGATACAACTTAAATGCCTATCAATGTATACCTCTAATAATCAAATATTTAACCCATTTTAAGAAAACCATCCATAGAATAGTGCTACTACAAAATTACTCAAAATTGAACAACTAGTAGCAACAATTGCATTACCTCAACATATCCAACCTTAGAAGAAATAAAAATTAATATACGAAGTAGTGAAGTAATAGGTTGGTCTTTTAAAATAGATCCCTTAAATCTAGAACAAGCTGTTATTCAAAAAAGATATACAAAATATTTAAAGATAAAATAATTATACCAATGAGGTATTACATACTATAACAAAACAACTAGATCGAATATAGCTTAATTTAAAAAATAAACCATCAAACACTACAACAGCTTCTCAGCAAGTTAATATTCTAAAACCAATCTTTAAGTATGAACCTTTTACCTCCAAATAAGCAAAGAAATTTAATTATGGAAAAACCAATAGGTTATTAGGAGAAATTATGAAATAGATAGATAAATTGACAATTGAACCAAAAAAAATATTACTATTATCAAACAAGTTGAACAACAATTTTATGAACCAAAACCATTCATTAATAAGATTAGATCAGTAAAAAATTATTATTGAAGACCTTCATTTCCAAACCTTCAATATGAAGAAAGACATAACATTTATTGCTGTAAGTTTTAAAGGAAATAATATTTTATGAATCGAATATTAACCAAAAAAGTGATATGGAATTATGAATATGATTCAAGAGATGACAATGGTGATTTCTCTTTATTGAAAAACAAATTTTGAAGATGTTTTAAGAGCCATTACCATTAGATTCACAGAATTACTTTGTGGATGATGAGGTAATATTATAGCATTAGAACAAAAGGCAATTGTTAGTCGAGCTATTAAAATAGAACAAGATGCTCAATAGCAATCAAAACAAGTAAATGATTGTGTAACTCAATTACTTTACACTATCGTTAAACATTTTATAAAAGATCATACTTAATACTTGGACAAACAATTTACAACCTTTATGAATCTAACTTGTCCTAATTTATCGAATTTTAGGTGGTATAAATATAATTTTATTCCATAAGTCTATCTTTGGCTGGAAAGAAATGCAGATTTCTAAGAAGAAAGATTTATATTTGGACTCCTAAAATTATTTACAAAAAAAGTTAGTGATAAAATTAAGACTTGTAATAATGGAACAATTTCTTATGAAAATATTATTTATGGGCAATTAATCAATATAATTAACATTGTGGGGTTAAGATAGTGTAATGATCTTAAATTACAAAAAAGAAATTATATTATACGAAATAATTAGGAAGAAAGGAATTAGAAAAATTTTGTAAAGAATACAACTTTGAAAAAAATTATGGCTCCTTTAAGAAAGGTTAAGAAAATTTCAAAAGGAAATACTTATGCTAAAAAATATAAACCATTATATATACCTCATTCAAAGAAATACTATTTTAAAAAATATGCAAAGAACTATGACAAAGACACTAAACAAATTTTTGGCAAAAAGCCTTATAAACATAAACAATCCAAAAAGGAAATAGTTTGTTATAAGTGTGAAAAATTTGGATATTATTCAAACAAATGTAGTATACAAGAAAAAATTAGGCAATTAAACTTAAGTAAAGAGTTAAAAAATACTTTAATGGAAATAATGATAAATTAAGATTTCTCCTCAAAAGAAAAGGAAGAATTTTCAAAAGAAGAAGAAGAGCATTTTTATGCAATACAAGAAGAAACCTCTAGCGATGAGACTTTAAGTCAAAACTCAAAAGAAGACACTTGTCAAAATCTTTATATTTGTGAGAATTGTGTAAAATCTCTTAATACAATAACTAAAGAAATATTAAGGTTCAAAGAAAAGTAACAAAGAAAATTGAAGATCTAGAAATGAAAAATCAATATTTACTCAAATTAAAAGAAATATTAAAAGAAAATGAAAAAATCATTAATAATAACATAAAACCAGTAACCATTAGTGATATCTATCAAAAGTTTAGAAAAGAAAAGCAACCCATTACTATACTAGGTTTACAGTAGTAAATTAAGACAATTAAAGAAGAAATAAGAGAAAATAAATTAAAACAAGATTTATAAATATTGCAATTAAAAGCTCAATTAAAAACAAAGTTAGAAAATCCTAGTCAACTAGATACTAATTCACTTTAGGAAGACTTTAATCAAGAAGCAACTAGAGAAATAAATGAAGAAAAATTTATCAATCAAATCCCATAAAAAAAACTTACTGAAAATGGTATTGCCAAATGAAATTAGTAGTTAAGAAAGAATTTCATAAAACTATAATAGCCTTAATAGATTTAGGAGTAGACGTGAATTGTATATAAGGATTAATTTCTACTAAGTATTATGAAAAGACATTAAAAAAGCTATTAGCAGATAATAAGTCAAAAATAAAGATAGATTATAAACTATCTAATGCCTATATGTGCAATCAATTGATATGTTTTAACAATGTATTTATGTCAGTAAAAAACTTGAATGAAGTAGTAATATTAGGAACCCTCTTTTTACAACAAATTAAGCCTTTTAAAGTTGCCTCTAAAGGTATTATGTCACACCCTGAATGGAGACATAATTGTCACGGAGTACAAGATGATCTCAAATTGTCTACAATAATCAACTAGTCAAAGTAACATAGGAGAATTCTATTATTATTATTATTATTATTATTATTATTATTATTATTATTATTATCAATCAAAGATAGAATACAACCGATAGCACGAGGATCCTACTGATAACCTCTCTAAATTCATTCCTTTTCAGTACATTTTCCTTGAGCTGTGCATATCTTTTGATGTATTTTTGTATATAAATTATACTCAAAGTAGGAAAATGTACATTTTTGATAGCTAAACTTAACTAACTCACTTTTTAGTTTAATTATGCAGAATATTTTGGTACATTTATAATTTCACACTTTTTGCAGATATTACTAGACCTCAAAGTAATTGCTGAATTCAAATGCTGGAAATTTTGCTATATTCACCGCGGCTAAATTAGTCGTTAGCCGCGGCCAATTCCTGCATGGAGGAAAAAGGAGACAGAGAGCATTTCGCCGTGGTCAATTGTTGAACAGAGATGCTGGTGAAATCCCGAGGGCATTTTACTGCGGCGAAGTATATGTTGGCTGCGGCGAACCACGGTTTACTGAAACACTGTGTTTTGAGGCTTGACAGACTCTAGGGCTTGATATATTCATATTTTCAACCAAGAGAGGAAGTCTTCGACTTCTGGGCAGCTTGGGGAGTTGATGTGCTAGGGTTTGGAGTTTGGAGAAGTGGTTTGGGCCAAGGATTGAAGCTTTAAAGAGATTTGAAGTCATTTCCATCGGTTTTTCTGATCTTCTCCTTCTCTTTCTCTTGTATTCTGCTATGGCTCTGAATTCTTGATGTTTTGTAAACTAGTTGCTGATTATGAGTAGCTAGACATTTGTTCTAAGATTATTTTGAACCCTTGTATGGATTAACACTTGATTCTCCTCCACTTTTATTGATTAATGACATATATGTGTTGATTTTACTCAATTTTTAATGTTTCTGGTTGATTGGCCACCAATTAGTTGTTTGTTTGCTTGAGTGATGCTTGAGAGAGCTAGTTTAAGTACTGAACTTGAGCTAAATCATACAAGAACTTGAACTTCATGTATTGAATGGATGGTTTTGTTGGTGAGGTAGAGATACACTCACTAACCTTGTGTAGTCAAATTTGGGTTTAAGCTTAAAATTGGGATTTATTTGGTTGTGAGAGAGATTGAGCAGCTAATAAAATTAAACACTTGTTTTTGACTTGAGAAAGCTTTTTCAAGTAGTATTTGATCCCTAGACTAGCACATGTAGTTGTTGATCATTTTTGTGAGAGGAGATTGTTCTTGTGCTATGATATACAAGGGGGAGAGATAATCCCAGATCCCCTATATGCTTGAAGTCAAAAAGGATTTCTTAATTCCCTTTATAACTTAATTCGCAAGGTTATTTTTACACTCAACTTCGATAAACAATTGTTCTGCTCAACCTAGTTTAAAACATAAGTTTAATGATTAACTAAACTCAACTCTAATTCTCGTGGGAACAATAATCTTTGTATACTACTTTGTCACAGCCCGTGCACTTGCAGTGTAAGCCGATTGGCGAACACCTACCTGTAGTCTGTGGAGCAAACTTTGGAGTATAAACATATGCATACAAAGGTGGCAGTTAGTTAATATTGGACTAATCGTCTGCTGGCTCTTTACTACAACACTCTTAAGCTAAGTCAAAGGAGTATCTAGACACAATTCCAATATATGAAAAAATTATAAATAATAAAATGAGCCACAACCCTCAGTGAGTAGAATATAAAGCATGATAACTAAAGAGACGAGTGGGTTCAGAGTTTCTTGAAAACATTGTTCATATCGAGAGTAAATAAACAATCATGAACTTGTATTATTTTAAATGATAATAAGAATAAAATAATACATGAATGATATGAAATAACAATGCCAATGTGAAAATAATTCAATGTTTGTGTTATAATTAAAACAAATACTTCAAATAAAACTCTTACTATGAGGTTATTTAGCAAACTAGAATATGAAGCATCTAGTTAAAACCAAACTAGAACAGGCACAGAGCACATAACTCGTGAAGGTAAGTAACTACAAATGGAGAGTATACAACTTGTGATATTCAGAACAGATCCACGTGTGGTGACCTACATACGGGGCTAGCAACATCCCTGCTAGCTGGAGTTCAAATCAAGGTGCACCAAAGCTGACAAATACCACTGTTAGCTGCAGGGTTCTATACTAGATAGCTTCCCAAATAAATCTAAATTCATATATTTATATTTAAAACCTTCAAAGGTTCAAAATTAAAATATTATCATAATTTAGAATCATCAAACTAAGGGTGATCTTTTATGACAATTTATCACTTAGAGTAGCATACAATTCAACTTCAATATAATAATAACAATCACATTGTAAGATAACAAAATCTAAAAGATTTAATATCTAAAATTTTTGCATGCATAGAGATACTCCCTATGCAACCCGTCCCAAGGGCACGCAAAAACAAGTCAGAAGTAGAGAAGTAAAAACTATAATAAGGTTAAAAATGTATCTAGCTTTATAATCTACTCGCTGTATCTGTTGAACAATTATTAGTCCTCCATCTTCAGACCACCGTCCTCCTCTTTCAATGAAAAGATCCAAAATGGTTTCCTAAACACCATAATAACAATTTATTGAAGTGCTAAAATAATTTTAATTTGTTTCCTTCAAACTTAGTTTGTTATAATTACCTAGCCTGATTAACTCTACTCTCATGCCTTCTACTACCTAGTTACTTCGCATTTTGATTTGGTTTATTTCCTACTTAGCCATTTCTACTTGTTAACATTACTCTATTTAGTGCTGTCAAACTATTATTTAATTAAATGCAATTTTTTTAAACCTCCAATTTGAATCGCCATCACGTCTTTTTTTTTCTTTTTGTATCAACATCATCCTAGACTGTTAAAACAACTTAGTTAAGATTTCACAATAGAAATGATCTTACATGACCTACTTAAATTGTACTTTCAACTATGATATGTCTTGTTCTTAAACAATTTACTACACTTGCTGTAATTATATGTCAACTTTATTATTTAATTTATCCATTTAATTTCCATAGATTAATGTTAAATTCCCCTCACCATTTATCTTGATTCTTATTTCAAGTGTTGGATTTATTCGTACCCAAGCAAGCATAATTGACTTGGTACCCAATTAATCCTCTCTTAACAATATTATGCATAATTTCCATTCCTATTATTAACCTACATTCCTTTCTTCTCCAAATAAAGTATATAGGGCTAAAAGCTTACCTTAGGAGACTATTGAAGGACTTGTACAAGCAAACGCCTTATTTTTTCGATCCCTTAGGATACTTCCCTACAAAGATACAATTTCCCCAAATTTGAGCTTTTTAAGACTTAGGTGGTTCAAAAGAATAACAACAATTTTTTTTTAAGAACTCTAAGTTGGGTTAGCAATAAATGGAAAAAGGAAAATCATAAGCACATGGAGTAGAATTATCAAAAAATTTAAGATATGAAGAATGGTAAAATTGAAATAGAGGGTCAAACAAATTGAAGGGAAGAGATGTTACCCTTTGTGTTACTAGCATTGCAATAATGGGGAAAGGAAAGCTACTAAAACAGCCAACAACCCACAACTTGGATGAACGCCCTGCTACAGCAAAGCCACATGTTACCCTTGAGAAGTTGGAAAAAAAATGCAGAGTAGACAAAGGAAAATCAAGGAGGAAGAAGAACCGCTTGAGGATCTCTCTCATTCCATTAGATGTACGAATAGCTAGGTAGTCAATACTAATGCAACAAACACAAAAAGGAGGATGATGCATGACAAGCACAATAGGAAGGATGGAGGGAAGACACTAAAATCTAAAATGAGAGAGAATAAGAGCTTAAGACCATCCCACCTAATTTGACATCAAGGAGAGTCACATGCAAGGATAAGAAAAAAAATCTTGAAGGACTAATTAACAATTTAAAAAGGTACAAGGTTTGGAGAATATATATATATATATATATATATGAAAATTTCATTTGGTCCTTAAAACAATAGTCCAACAAGGGGGAAGAAGGAAAATATTTTCATCTATTGTCTTTGAAAAAAAAAAACTTAGCCTATGCTTCATTTGCTTTATTTAATTTAGGTAATATTGTTATTAATTATTTATATCTTAATTCTTTAAATCCTAAGTCTTTACTAAGCTTTGCAATTTACTTATTTGGGTTTAATAAATATATAAATGAATTCTTTCTTATTCTTTACCTTCTAATTATTGTTTTATTTATTTATTTTTAAAGACCACATTTTCAAAGATAGTTTTTTTTAGCCAAAAAATTATTTAATTACTATCTTTTTTTTAATACCTCTATTATAATTTCTGGGTTATAACATATTACTTCAAAAATTTTTAATAGAGAAATATGTGTTTGAATGGATGAATTATCAAAGAAATTAGATTGTTACAACAATACTCAATTTTTTCAATAAACATTATAGAAAGAAAATGGTAACATATTACTTTTCTCAATAAAGAAATTTATTATAAGAGAATAATAAAACAATTGAATTACTCAAAAATTCAACAAAGAATACAAGCTTTAGAGAAAAAAAATTTAAGCAAGAAATATGTGCAAGTCACCTAAATGCATTTTGGAATAGAAAGAACCATAAGATTAATATGACTTATGAAGAAAATTCTAAGGAATCAAACTTACCTACAAAGGCTAGGTCAATCTCAATGAATCAAGAATTATTAGAATGTTGTAAAAAATAAATTCAAGATTTATTAAACAAAAATTTAATAAAGCCAAGCAAACCATTGTGGAGTTGTGGAATTTTTTATATTCAAAATCATGCTGAAATAAAAAGAAAGGTTCTAAGGTTAATTATTGACTACAAACCTTTAAATAAAGCCTTAAAATGGATTAGATATCCAATACCCAATGAAAGGGATTTAATATAAAGACTTTCATGTTTATCAATTTATTCAAAATTTGATATAAAATTTGATTATTATCAAATTCAAATTAAAGAAAAGGATAAACACAAAACAGCCTATCCTTAGACTTTCATGTTCATGAATTATTATTTGATATAAAATTTACTCTAGTATATTGATGATGAGTTAATTTACTCAAACTCAATAAAGCAATATTTTAATTATTTAGAACAATTCTATAGGGTAATCAAAGAAAATATTTTAGTAGTATTAGCACCAAAAATGAAATTATTTCAAATAAAAATCAAATTCATGGGGTTTAAGGTTCACCAAGGGATGATTACTCCAATAAGCAGAGTCATATAATTTAATGATAAATTTCCTAATGAAATTAAAAATAAAAATTTAGGATGCCTTAATTATGTTGCAAATTTTATTCCAAACCTTAGAATCATATGTAAACCTTTGTTTGCTAGACATAAGAAAAATCCACCATCCTAAAATGAAGAAATGGCCAAGGTAATTAAATCTTTAAAGGCCCAAGTCAAAATCCTCTCTTGCTTAGGTATTCCAAACCTAACAACCTTTAAGATTGTAGAAATTAACGCTTCAAAACTAGGGTTTAGAGGAATATTAAAACAAAAAATTGATGAAAGAGAATAAGTTGTAAGATATCAATATAGATCTTAGGTGGAATCCCAACAAAATTGCAGCACTATCAAAGAGAGATTTTATCCATAATATTATGTATTACAAAGTTTCAAGGTGATTTGATTAATAAAAAAATTCCTTTTGGCAGTGGATTGCAAAGCAGCCAAGGATATATTACAAAAGGATATTAAAAATCCTGTTTCAAAATAGATTTTTGCTAAATAGCAAGCTATCTTAAAATGTTTTGATTTTGACATTGAATTTATCAAAATAAAGCAAAACTCCCTTTCTTATGCAAGAGTTCTTATAGGAACAAAGTTGAGCAATAGGGGTGGAATAATCCCTTCAAAAATTATTCAAAAGGTGATTGCCATAAAAAAGTTCTCACAAACAAATTATTCAATAGTACCTTCACCATTGCCAATTATTGTCCCCTCACCATCTTCATCAATTGGACTAACATTAAATACTCAAACTTCTAAGCAAACTCTTACTCAACAACCCTATACTTCTTAAGATTTCGATCTAAGTTATGTTGAGAAAGGAATTTATATTTCATTATTTCCTTCAGAAAATCACCATATCAACAAAAACTCCTTTAAATGCCAAAATAGTTATGCCAAAACCATTTAATAGACAAAATTATCATTTTATTCCAACATATTTAAAGAAAACCAAAGCCTTTTATGAACTAATTTTAATAGATATTGAATTTCTCTATATTGTTCAAAAGGGGGATCCTCAAGGCAATGAATACTTTCAAGCCCAAATTATTCAAATATTAGTTTAGAAGATTGTAAACAATATCCATTTACTCAAAATAATTTTTTGATTCAATTTGAGCCTTCATTTTTTAATTATATAGATTACCAACATGTTTGGTTTGCTTAATAGTTCTATTTTTTTTTACCAATTCAAAAGATCTTACTTGAAGAAATATTGGATGTATATAATTTATTCAAAACTCATACTAATTATCCTACAAAAATTAAACCTCTTATGTTTTTTTGTTTATTTCGAAATCCCTTAAATTGTTTTATAGAATTATTCTATTAAGCCTGAATTATCACTAAAAAGCCTTGATTACTTAGTCAAAACCATTCAAGTCAAGTGCTATCATAAATATAGTTATGATTATTATAATACCAAAATAGTCCATAGATGGCTTAATCAACATACTTAGCTCTCCATTAAGGAACCTGCCAATTCACCTTTTCTTCAATCTAAGACTTAGATTCTTAGCTCAATTAACCTCAATTTCTTCTCTTGAAAGGTTTTTGTAGAAGTTAAAAGAGATTTTTTTCCCAAACTCATTTAGAGGAAGATAGCATGTTCTATTGCACTCCTCAAAATGAAGATAATTGTTATGGTATTAACATTAAGGATGAGCTTAATAATGATGAAAAATTTGGCAATTAATCAACAAGGCTTTTAGGATAGCTCGTTTTTTGAACTTATTTAATAATTCGACTACTTTGATTCCCAAGCAACAAGAACGTGCTTTTTAATACAGGTCTCTTTCCAAACAAAAAATCTAGCTAGTTTTAATAAAAGTTCTTTAATAACGTAATGTTATGGTTCACATGTGTTACTATGCAAATTTGAACCATTTTGAATTTCGCTAGGTTTAAGCTATATATATTGTTAGAACTGTAATTTTATGGGCATCAAGCACTCTGCCATCTCCCAAAAAAAAATGCTTGTTTTATTTTGCTTTTTCCTTTGTGCTTTTAAGATTGTTTATCTTTTACTTCAATACTCTATAAGTACTTATGATAATATCAATAAAATTTTATAATATTCTTATATTTTTATTTATTATCTAATTTTGATAACTGTTTTCATTATATATTATTATTCTATATATATATATATCATATTACACAATTAATAGTGTAGTATTTTAGAATCATAAACACTTTAACAATATCATAAAAGCATATTGAGACAAATTCATCATTGTTTGAATTCTCAAAATAAAACTTTAAGTAACATGTCATTACATAGCCATTTTGATAACATAAAATACATTGCATATTATAGTTTGAAAGATTTAATATCATAATAATATATACACATTGAGACACTATCTAAGATACTCGTTCCAATAGACATGCAAAATGCAAATAAAAAATAGAGAAAATAAAAACAAAAAGGAAGTTAAAAACATATTTTGTTTTATAATTTACTCATAGTATTTGTTAGATAATTGATAGTGCTTCCTCACCAAACACCATTGCTTTCTTCTTCGGAATTACTCAAGATGTTCCCTACTGCAGTCATCATAATCTCTTGAATTTTTAGAACTCAATTTACATAGTTCTTTTCTCTTTTTATTGAACTTATTAAATATAACATATCCTAGGTTTCATCCTAGTATTTAACTTATCCTAATACCTAACTTGGTTTGACTACTCTACCTCTTATCTTAATTCTTAGCTTGTATGTTACTTAGTCCAAATTTCTTTGGTTAATCTCTCACAAACTACTATAATTTCTAGTTGAACTCTAGCTTAATCTAGTTTCACTTAATTCACCATTTTATTTTATTTTATGAAATTTCCTTTATGTAACTCTCACACTATCCATCAACTCTTTTTGTCTAAATTCTACAATTTAAATTTTTACTCTGATATGATCTTAGATTAATATTTAATTTCTCTTAATTATTCCTTTTAGTACATTTGTTATCTACTTAAATTTCTACTAGTAGCATTTTCCTTATTTATCCACAACCTTACTTAGTCCAATTATTGCTTATAGCAACCTCTAAGGTAAATTAATAGTTGCTTGATTAGTTCCTAAATAATACACCCCTACTTTGCCTAACTCATACTTGTGAATCTTTCTGTAAGAGAATAACTTACCAAACAAGTGAGATTCAAGCTTGGCACTTTAGTTCATCTTAACCCCCAAAAGAAAATACAGCAAGAGCCATGACCAACAGAAAAAGATAAATTGAAATTTTCATTACAATGTGTAAGTAAAAGTGATCAAATGGTTGAATATGTGGCAACTATGCAACATGATTTAGAAGAATTAAATGAAGGAAACAATTATGACATCCCTGCAAAAATTAACAAAGATCTCAAGAAAAAAGTTTATTATATCATTGATGTAAAGTTAGGCTAGCATTTCAATCATACATTGAAACCCAATTGATACAGAGAATAATTTTAGAAGGGTAAGATGAATGAAGAGAATATAGAAAGGTAGAATGAGCAACTCCATATAAAGGTTTCACGTAATCCACACCCTTCTATCTTTTTTACTATGTCTTCTTATAGCCCTTCACTTTCTCTTACCCTTAACGACTTCTTTTTAATTTTGTCACTACATCTCATGCCTTCTTTTAAGTCAAGTACCAACTCAACATTCTTTTCCTCATACTTCGAAGTAGATGCAACCCGTGACTTAGGCTTCATTTCATTTGGCTGGATCGATTAGATCGTCACATTACCCTCCCCATTCAGAAGGACCTTGTCCCTAAGGTCAAAATCTAGATAAGTAGATCGTATGTGAGAGCCAAATTTCCATGTTTCTTGGTCTAAGCTATCCTATCATATTAAAACCTAATCAACCCAAAAGTCATAGAGCTTGATGCATTGATGATCCAAAACTTCAACAGGTGAAATAATATGACCATTGTCCTTGGTGAGGAAGGGTAAGGGAACAACTTGAGATACTGGGTCACCTTCACACTTCTTAAGTAACGACACATGAAATACGAGATGAATGAAAGCTTTTGGAGGTAGCAACAGCTTATAAGCTACGGACCCAATATTTTGCTAAACTTGGAATGGCCCAGAGTATCTTAATCCAAGCTTCTCATTTTGTTTGAAATGCACAGAGTATTAGCAATACGACTGTAACTTCACGAAGACCTAATCGCCTTCATTAAACTAAACCTCAATTCATTTATGGCCAGCAAAACGCTTCATACGTTGTTAAGCTTTCAATAAATTGAGCTCGAGTTAATCAAGGATAGCATCTTGTAACTTCAACTACTGTTGAACATCCCATGAAATTGCTTCAAAGTGGGTGTGACCGATAATAGTTGGGGGATCATGACTATAAACTATCTTGAACAGTGTCATGCCAACTGTCATGTGAAAAGAGGAATTATACCAAAGTTCAGCCCAGAGTAAATAGTGTACCCATTGTTTGGGATTGTCATGAACAAAGCACTTGAGGTACATTTCCAAGCAATGATTCAAAGCTTCGAACTGGACATCTGTTTAAGGGTGGTAAGAAGATGACATGCAAAGAGTGGTACCCTGTAATCTGAATAGGTGTTGCCAAAATGAACTAATAAACACTTTATTATGATCAGAGACTATTGCATAAGGAATACTATGCGGCTTGACTATGGTGTGAATGAAAGCTTCGGCAATCAAGAGGACTAGTATAATTAGTCTTCAATGGTGCTAAATGAGTGAATTTTGAAAGTCTATCCACCACAACCATGGTCATCGTAAAACTAAAAGAGGCAGGGAGCCCAATAATAAAGACCATAGACACATCGTCCCAAATGTTATTTGAAATCAATAAAGGACTCAAGAGACCTGAAAAATGGAATTGAGATGTTTTAGCACGTTAGCATACTAAGCATCGATGAATAAAAGTTTTAATGTTAAAAGTGTAATGTCATGACGCAACTCAAGCCAAAAGAAATTGGTAGAGATTCGACGATGGGTGCAAAGAAATCCAGAATGACCCCAACCGGCGAAGAATGAAACTCAATGAGTATCTGGTTAATAAGTGCACAAGCATCTGAGGGAATAACTAGCCTCTGTTTTTAGAATAACAGATCATCATGTACTGCATAGTAAGGCATTGACGAAGGATTGGAACGGAATTAGGCCAATAGCCTTTGTAAAGAAGGCAAAGCTCATATGTGTGCAATGGCTTCATCAATAAATCTAGCCATAGGACTCGACAAGGCCATATAACAAGATTGAGAGAGGCATTAGATGCAACATTAGATTTGCCAAGCGTATATTCAATGGTGAATCGAAAATCCAAGAGCTTAGGCAACCCCTCTTCTTGCTCTAGAGTTTGAGTGACTTGGCTAGTAAGATGTTTCTAACTATGTTGATCAGAACATATGATAAAGAAATGCCCCAATAAATAATGTCAAAATTTAGCTACCGCCTCTATGATGGCATACAGCTCGTGGACATACACAGATTCCAATTACATTCATGAGGACAATTACTTTGAGAAAAAAGCGATAGGGTGATTATCTTAACTTAAGACTAAACCAATGTCTGTTCCTGATGCATCTATTTTGAGCACGAACGACTTTGAGAAATCAGGGAGGGCTAGTATTGCAGCTTGGGCGATAGCAGATCTCAACACTTTAAATGCTTCTGCGGCTTTAGGAGAGCATCTAAAGTTATCCTTCTGAAGTAATTGTGTCAGTGGGAATGCAATGGATGCATAATTCCGAATAAATCGCCTATAATAGCCAGTGAATCATAGGGACTTATGATTCCATGAATATTTGTTGGCGCATGTGAAACATAGCCGCTTCTCATGACGTCATTTCATCTTTGTCGATGAAAGCTTCTTTATCGGAGGTAATGGCTTAATTGGTGGTGTTGGGAGCAATGGTGGCATACTCGTTTTTGAACTAGAGTTTGCAAATCCGCTACTAACAGGTTGATTAGGATTTGAATACTAGGATCTAGCCATTGGGAGTTGAACGTTGGAGATCTTAGGCTTCTTGACTGGCCCATTCAAAGTATATCACTCGTCATATAGGCGAGCTAGAGAAATAGCCTGTAATAGCAAAGTAAGGGATTGGGTTATGACATCCTATTTGATTTTAGGCTTTACCCCACTGACAAAGCAATCGAGCAGCACATCCTTAGTCAACCTTTGCACCCAATTTGCCAACACCATGAACTTCGCATAGTGCTAAGCCATGGACTCGGTTTGCACCAATTTGAATAGTTTAGCTCAAGGGCAATCAAACTGGGAAGGTTCGTATTGAGCTTCGATCGCCCAAGCTAATGTATTCCACTTGGGAATCTAATTGGCTTTCTGCAACATCTGAAACCACAGAACCACAACCCCTCCCATATGCATTGCAGCTATGGGAAGTCGCTGGGAATCTGGAGTATCATAATAGGAAAAGAACTACTCAGCTCTAAATAACCAGTTAAAAGGGTCAGATCCATCAAACCTCGGGAAATCAAGTTTGATTTGTCTCATCTAAATAGTAGAATGATGTGATCCCTGTAAAATGCTACCTGAATCCATACTCGAAGCTCTTGCCAATTGTTGCTGGGATAGACGATCCACACTTTGAGTCAGTGTATCAGTTGATCTGAAAAACGTCTATATCTGGACTCTAGCCTATCCATGCAAGCATTGGCAGCTACTTTGCGACGATTCATAGCTTCTGAGAAACATTGAAACTCCACATCCCGTTGATCCATGAGGTCCAAAATGTGTTTGCGTTCAGTGGCCATTTCTTTCATTCTCGTGTTTTAAGCCATTGTTGTCTCTCAATGAAAGCACCAAATTTTTATGACCGCCCTGCAAAAATTAACAGAGGACATCTTGAAAAAAGAAAAAATGTTCATTATATCATTGGTGCAAAAGTCAGGCCAGCATTACAATCACACACTGAAATCCAGTTGATACAAAGAATAATGTCAGTCGGGCAAGATGAATGAAGAGAATAACAGAAGGACAAAATGAGCAACTCCAGATAGAGGTTTCATGTAATCCACACCCTTCTATCTTCTTTACTATGTCTTCTTATAGCCGTTCACTCTCTCTCACCCTTAACGGCTTCTTCCTAATTTTGTTACTGCATCTCACGCTTCCCTTTTAAGTCACGTGCCAGCTCAACATTCCTTTCTTCATACTTCGGAGCAGATGCCACCTGTGACTCAAGGTCCATTTCATTTGGCTGGATCGGTTGGATCATCACAGAAACTCATCCTTACTTCAGAGATATGAAACAGGGACGAGAAAGAGGAGTTTATCACCGAACCACACAGCAACTTCCGACAGCAAAACGATACTGAAGATGTAAACCCATGGCTGGAGATTTTGAGCAATAAAATCCCTGATAGAGGATTATACATCAACAAAAAAAGAAGGTTGGGGTTCGGGCATGCAAAACAGAGGAGAATCACGCAAAAAGGAGCTACCTATTTGCCCGATCTAAAGGGAAGCTTGAATGGTCAATATGTTGCTGCTATACGTTGAGAAGGAAATGTTGAGGAAGCAAGATGGATACGGGCTAAACGACTGAAAATGGAGTTAGCAGAAATAGAGGCCTTTGTCAACCATGAAAGGAATGAGGTTGTTGAAAATGTAGAACAAATATCAAAGGAAGAGAAGTGACACCTTCGGCCACTCCACCACACAACCCATAGCTAGTACGACGTGGTTGAACTCAACAAAAGAATGAACAAAATGGAGAGAAGCTTCGAGTGAATTGGTACAAGGGGCAGAGGATAATGTGTGGTGAACGGAGATGGGATCACAGTAATGCCGTGGGAGAGGGACCCGTGTTTTTAGAGGGGTGAAAATAAATGACCACTCCGCAAATTCAAGAAAAGCAAAAGCAAGGGCTAAGGAAAAATAAAAAATGAAATAGCACTTTGGTCCCTTAGGCTATAGCTGTTCGGTCTATATACAGTTAAAAGAAAAGGGAAAGGAATAATAGAAGAAGAAAAAATATAATAACAAGTATGACATTTTGGGGGCCACAACACAGGTCCCTTAATTGCAGGGTACAAGTTTGCAACCACTAAAGCTAAGGTAGCTTGTATTTTATTTTACTCTTAATTTTTTTTTTGTTTTTAGTGCATTTTAGTTATTTTAAAATTCTTAATTTTATCGCTTCAAATTGTTTTAATTAGATTATTACTTAAATTTAAAATTTTAATGGACGTTACAATTTCATTATCCCCATGTTAAATTTTAATTATTTAAATTGTCGATTTTTATTTTTTTTTATTGCAGTAAAAATTTTTCAAATCTAAACTATTTTTTTAATTTAATTTTTAGTACTTGTCCATCTATTATTTAAATTCCTATTATTTCAAATTTGGTATTACATTAATTATGAAGCAAAATTTACATAGAAAATTGACAAATTGTCCCGTCTAACATGCTGACTATAAAACAAAATAGGAGATACAAGAGGAAGAAGAGAATGAGGAAGGAAACACATCACCCAATTGCTTGGGTGGATGACCAAGGCTGGGATGGCTAGGGGCTTGAAAGGATGCCTTCTCACGACACTTACTCCACAGCTCTATGCGTTCTCTTCCCTCTACTCCTTCATATCCTAAGCCTTGGCCTCTTTTATCTATTTATAATAGATGGATAACCTAGGATTGAAGAAAACTAGGTTGCAAACATAACAAAATAATAAAATTCTAAGAGTATTATGAAGTTTATTAATAATTCTAAGAGTTCAATATATTTAAGTCTTCCTTTTCTTGCCCACAAAGGATAGAGAATTGGGACTTTATCTATCTATTGTCAAAATAAGAGCCCTATAAGATCTGGAGTCTTCTTGACTTCCACTTTAATTAGTTTATATTAATAGTGTCAAATCAAATAGAATAGAATAAAAAGAATTAATTAATTGAATTTAGTACATGTGATAAATTCACATCAAATATAATAATAAAAATATGGAAGATTTAACCTAAATTCATTGATAAGTCCTCATAAAATATTATGACGATATATATATATATATATATATATAATTGGGACTTATCAATTAATCCTTCTTTAGGCACTCCTAGAGGCCATGGGCACCAGTAGATCTGCTTGATAGGAGGCAGTTGCAAATGCAGAAGTGAATGCTGTTGTTCTGACAGCAAGAGCTGCTGCCTGCGATCCATCAGCAATTCCTTCAATATGTGCTGTTTCAGCTGCACCTCATTATCTTGCTGGTTAATATATTGTCATTGATATGAACTATCTTAATAATAAAGTTTTGAGCAGCCAGATAACTGTTGGGAAGAGGAAGAAGAAAATAATTAAGTAGAAAACAGAGGCAAGTTCCGGTGAATAAAAGCTGGTCTTATTTCAGACTTGAATCAGAAAATAGATGCCTAATATATAGGTTACAGCTGTAACAAGATAAAGCAAAAAAACAACAACTAAAATACTAAAGTGGAGATCATGACCCACTATTCTAAAACAGAAAATAATATGTTGAAACAAAAAATGACACATGGCAATTTGACTAATTCAAACTTCCTGCAACTAATAATAATAATAATATTTTGAGTCATATTACTCAATAATAGCATGGCATATTTCAGGGTCCTTTCAAACCTGTAGCTGTTCATGCCACGTAGAAAATCCTGCATGGTAATATGTGATAGTTGATTCCATCTTTTTAGAAAAAGCCCTTCCCAACTGAGTGGTTTAAAAGTAAATGGCTTTGATGGAATGTACTTGGTAACATGTGCAGGATAGAATTCCCAAAAGTACTTATAATGCTAGAGAGTCATAATCGGTGTTTCTGTCAAAAAATGTTGAACAACCAAATTGAACTCAAAGCTTGAACTGTTAAGAAAGGGCCCAAGATTTCTATGTGGAAGCCCACAGGGTTTTTATATATTTAATTTGTTGCTTTTCATATGATTTAAATATTCTACCGGTTGAATCAGTGACCCTTTGTTTCAATTTTCTACCAGTTACAAGGCCTCCATATCAGAACAAGTACTCTGCTTTATATGGACCACTGGATAAATCTAATTATAGCATATTTTATCGTCGAGAATCTTAGTATAATAGTGTGTTTGGATATGCGTTTGGAGAGGAAAAAAACACGTTTGCTGACCATAGTTTTATAGAAACAACATATTGTTACTTTGTACAAAACGTGATTTGAAGGATAAAAAAGTTTTTCCAAACATGCACTAAATGTTATTCAGTACAAGGATGACTATATTGACACCCTTGACTGTTTCAAGAACATGTTTTATAGATTTAATTACTGTTATTTTGTACCAACAACCTAATTTTCTGCTAAGTCACTGGTTGTACTAAGATTGAGAGGTTGCTTCTTAGGGGAAGAGGTACTTCGTGGGAATATTCAACCTTTGTTTGTATGAAAAGTGTTGTGTTTGGAAGAAGTCCTCGTAGAAGATGACATAATGATTCAGCTATTATATTTATCTTGCTGCCCTGTATTAGAAGAATTGTTGTTAGAAACTGCAGTGATGTGAGTAACTCTCCCATAACCAATTACCATGAGATCCAAGAAGTTGTTTCAAAGTTTCGCCTTCTAGAGACTTTGTTCATAAGGACATTAGCTGTGGGAAACTGATGTGTGTTAACATTGCAAGTCTTTAGTCCTAGGAGCTTTATAGGGTCTTCTCATGAGTCTCCAAATGAGGCTAAGATTGATGCTTCAGAACTACGATGGTACAAGTACCAAGGGAATGTGCTGTTTCAATCTAAGCATAGGATAAACTCATCTTCTCTGAGACAAGTGAAGCTTGTTTTAACCCTTTTTGCACATAATGGTACCTCCTGGCTTGTTTGTTTGGGAAATTTAGCATTGCTTAATCAGCACTAGTCTTTTGTAGTTGAAAATCAACTCCTGTCTGGTATATATGCCTGAGAATTTAATACTGTTTAAAATAACATCAATTTCAAAGAAAACAAACACAGTGTAAAGTATTTTCTATCAGGTTATTTTAAGGAATTTATAATGTACTACTGAATTGTAAAAATTGTTCACATTATAATATTATTTGAAAAACTTGCCAAAAATCACACAATAAGTAACCTTAATCTTATCTTTCTATGTTTCTCTTTTTCTTGCTTTGACACAACTTCCCATCATTTACTTCAAGTCTTTGAAATAAGCAGTGTAATGCTCCCCGCATTGGCTTAGAAGAAAGATCACTTCCACCTCCCTTGTTTCTTTAATTCTCTAGAGCTGCAATGTGTTGGTTCAGGCATGGATTATACGGAATTTAAGGCAATTTTGTGGAGCGACCGACTTTACCGAAAGGATGTGAAGGTTGAGACAAGGAATGGAATCATGGATTTCAAAAACTTCCATTATGGTAATTTCTGTGAATTGTTATCAGAAGGCATTCTTCGGTTTTGATCGGAATGGTGAGCAAATAAAAGGAAGGTTACACACATAACACATGCTTCATTTACAGTTTTAAGTGCTTAATTAATTAGTTTGCTGAATTTTATGTATCGTTTAGCTAGCATCCTAGTCCCATCAAAATCATTACTTTTTACATTATTAAAGTGAAGAAGGTAAAATGCTATCGGTTTACCATAATGCATGGAAATATAATAGTTCGCTTGACTTAATTGGTGGCTGCTCTAACTCTACTAATTAACTAATTAATTACTAAATATTAGAGTTAATAGATTATTATTATGAGGATAATCAGACTACTATTAAAGAAAACACTTCTACCTATTAGTTTCTTGTTTAGGCACAATATCTGAGAGGTTTTTACTTTTTACCTTGGACTTAAAACTCTGAGTTCTACTCAAATTTCCACCTATGTTCAGTCTCAGTGGCTAATTTTTTTTCTTGATATATTTATCAAAGTAGTTCTTAATGGAGCGCACTTGATGATGGCAATTCTTATCACTGTATTGAAAGTTAAATTAGTCTGCAATAGTTCATGAAAAACGAACAAATAAAAGAATATATTGAAATTAGTAATTTGATATTTCTAACTATATAAATTTAATGTAAGGATGTGCATTATTGTGAAATTAGTAATTTGATATTTCTAAAATGTGATAGTTAGTAGGTATCGAGATTATTGTGATTCATTTCTGGATTATTAGTTGAAGTTCATGTCATTATATGCTGCTAAGGTCTTAGCTTTCCCCAAGAAAGTCCAGAGTTCCTGTATTCTTAGAGCTCCTTTGAGGAATAAATAAATGATCAGTATTAATGGTGAGCGAAGGAAAATATATTCTATCCCTTTTCTTCAAAATTTGAAACAATCAAATAAGAAAGTGAAAAAAAAAAGAGAAAGAAAATGAATCATCTAAATTTTTCTCCGATTACAATGAACCTCGTATATAGCCTTTGTGAATTATTTTCACTTTAATTATAATAATAGTCATCACTAAAGAAAACAAAAATGTTTTGTAAAAATAAAAATAAATTACATAGACATCCTATTGATGTTTTAAATATACATAGAATTTGTTAAAATAAAAAATTATCCTATATTTTAGTTTAATTTTAAATTTTTTAACCAAAATATCTTTCATTTAAAATTTTTTAATTAAAAAAATATATTTATCTTAATAAAGGATATTTTAATTAAAAATCTTAAAATTTATGGTAATTTTTTATTTTAGAAGAGATTTATGCATATTTTAAAAATAAATAAGAGATTTATATAATTTTAATAAAATTTTAAAAAATTGTATAATTTACTAAAAATTTAAAATCACCAACAGTTGGGCTTTTAATGAAAAGGAATCTGATTTCTGAAATCATGCACCTATTCTGATAACCTAGCAACTGGAGTTAATATTATTTAATTTAATAACCACTTCTATAATATATTATTTATAGAAGCACTAACTTAAGTCCTAGTTAAATGGAGCATAACTACCTCTAGCCCATACACTCATATAAAATAGTATTCATATTGGCCACAAGTTATAGCCACTGCCACATCTGGGAATTGACACTGTGGAAGTAGGAAGGAGCTTATAAAATTATTATAACTAATTTTATAATAATCCCAGAAACTAAGTTTTATTAGTTTAATATTATTTATAATCCAAATCTGAGCTGTCATTCCCTTGGAACTTTGGTTTGTATGCTTGTGGATGAGGTGATGCCACCCACTTAACTAACCCTTTAAGTTTAAACATATTTAATTATTAGCATAATCAAATGAACATAAGAGCAGGAGGTAAAAGCCAAGATCACGTGCCAGAGCAGGTTGAATGACCACTTGTTAGCATCTTGAATTTGTGAAGGAAGCTAGCCAGTTACTAGCCATCTTCCAAATCCATCACAATGTGTAGTCTTGAATCACTTTTACCTGAATATGCATGTATTTTTCTCTTTTGGTTTGTTTTTATTTGACTAATGTGTCAATGGGATGTAACTTGTCATTTTGTGGTAGAGAATATGTTCCTTCGATTAAAGTGAAATATAATGAGCCATTTCATACATCATTAGGATAAATTACATAAATTTTTCATTGATTTTTAGAATATATGCAAACTTCCTATAAAATAAAAAGCTATACTATATTTTAATATAATTTTAATTTTTTATTAAAATACCATCAATTAATCTAAATACATATTTTTTGTTTACCAACCTTAATGAAAATAAATGAAAACAGAATCTACTTTTTATTTTCATTTGTTCATATTTAAAAAAAAAAGTCAATTATCTTTTATTTTTAGTAATACCTATTTGCTTATTAAGATTAATAGAAAGTATTTTAGTTAAAAAATTTTAAATTAAATTAAAATATATTTTTTAAAAATAAAAAAATCTGCATAATTTTAATAAAATTCAAAAGATATCTGTAGAATTTACTCTTATTTTTATAATGATGTTTTTCAATATAAAAAAATATTTAATATCTATATAACATAAAATATCACCAATAAAAATATCACAACCTATAATTTTTAGTTTTATTAACTTTTAAAAAAGAACTATATAATTAAATATTTTTTATAAAATTTTAATTATTATACTGAATATAAAATTCTTAAATAATATATTATCCCCGTATCATAATATTTTAGATAAACTGCAAGTGTAGAATATTATTGTATCAAACGTAAAACCTCCCATGCATGCTTGCTGAGGAGAAAAAAATGCTTAATACTACTAGCTATAATTTGAAAAAGAATTAGCTGTTTTCACCGATAATTAGGGTCTTGATTTTCATCCTCACAATGAAAACAATTAGAAGGAAACCAAAACCTATTGTTATATTTTAATTGATCTTTTTAATTCTTAAGTTCTCTCTTGTTTTCATCTCTACAAATTTTCTTTTTATTTGATAACTAATCATGAATTGAACTGAAAATGTCGCTACATAAGTCTTTGATTAAACTATACAAGTTTTTTGAGTTTGGTTGAAATTATATATGAGTTTTTTTTTTTAGAATATATATAAATTTTTCTTAAAAAAAAACTTACTTTATACTTGAGTCTAATTTTAAATTTTTTAATTAAAATACCCTATATTAACCTAAATATTTATTTTTAACTAAAAATAAATTTGATATAGAAGAAATTTTGATTAAAGAATTTAAAATTGAACTAAGGTATAAAATAATTTTTTATTTCAAAGGTAATTTATGTATATTTTTAAAATGAAATGAAAGATTATATAATTTTAATAAAATTTAAGAATTATCTATGTTATTTCCTCAAATTAAATCTTTAATCACTCAACTACTTGAACTACACCGAAGTGGTTGTGATCATTTATTTTTGCTTTATCTACTTGCAAACATCATTCATCAGCCTAAAGTGCAAATTGATTATATGAAGATTAGTTTACCAAATGAGAGGAGGTGAGTGAGGTGGGGGACCAAAAAGGTTGCTTTGCCTAATGAGAACTTTCAAAGTTAAGTGGAAGACTGGGCATTATTGCTGAGTCAAGCTCATTGAATTTGCATGTGCTTTGTTTTTTCTCCAAGCAATTACATGGTCGTGAGGGAATGTCCCAATTTGTGATTTGACTCTATTCCCCACATTCTCCTTTTTCCTGTTTTGCTTCAGCCATGTAGGAATCAATTCATTTTCTTTTGTTTTCTCTCATTCCAAACACCAGTCAAATCGGGCATAGTTATCAAGGCTCTGGTCCCTTGCTTCAAGGAAAATGGAGCACTAGAACTGCTCCAATCAAGCTAAAAGTATTGTTCTATGATTATTCTACTGATTTCTTTATTTATTTTTTTAATATACTGTGATTAAGTGATGTTGAAGTCAGTTTAAATGTGTTTCAATTAATAATTCACATTTTCTGTTCTATGAAAGAGAAATAATTTATGCCAGAACTAAAAAATTTACAAAGAAATCTCTTATAACCCATTCAGTTATATCACTAATAAATTAATATAGTTAAATTTTAAGCTTGTAACAATATGCTTAATCACAATTATACATCACATGCTCATTCCTATCATTTTGACAAAGAAAAACAAAAAACACAGAAATTCTATAAGTATTTACTATCAAGCCTTCTTAGAAGATCAGTTGGTTAGGTGTTTCAAATAGATGCTTCAACTTACTTATTATATTTTTATTAGAAAATTTAATAATATACACTAAGCTTGCAACTGTAATTTTAAATTATGCAACCAATTTATTTATTTATTTTTACACATTAAAAGATAAAATACTTAATGCAAGTTGTATTTAAATAATGCGCATTTAATTTAAATATTTAAATAAATATACATTTTTTTATTTGGCACTTCAAGCCTTACTGTTAAAGAATAAAACCTCACGTAGATTTAACTAATCTATTTAGTTGCAGAAAGGAATCCTAGCCCTTTGCCTCACGAGGCTTGTTTGTGGATCATCGAGCATTTGCTGAACTTCGAGTAGTCGTGGAGAGCAAAAAGTGCACAAGTGAACTAAACAAATATTACATGGCCTTTTCACTTGAATGTTATAAAAAGAATATATATATATATATATATATATATTACTTTTTTTTTTTACCTTCTATTTTCTTTTAAACTATTTAACCTCCCCTACCCTCATCCCCACACACTTTTTCAGAGGGAGGAGCATAGTATATTTTCCCCGTGTTAAATTATTCTGAGATTTAGTTATGTTTATACAACTTTAAATACATTACTCTTGAATCTTATATTGTGCCATACATGTCTTATTCTAATTGAGTAATAGATTTAGGTCAGAATTTTTTTTTTGGTTAGGACATTTTGGGTGTCACAATTTAGATTTTAGATTTAGAACTAGGGTTAGATATTTTGTATTAGAAGTTGAAAGAAAAAGAAAAATCAAAGTCGAGACACCATTAAAAAAAAAAAAAGGATATCTTGGTCTACTACAGGCTAAGACACTAAAAAATTATTAAAAAAAAGAAATTTAAAATATAAAAAACTAGTTTGTATAAAAATGGTGGCACAAAATTTAAAACTTTTTTTTTTGGGAATTTATTGATAAAAAGCCAATATTATATACTGTCAATTTCTTCTGACATTACGATAATCTCATTTTTAACCTGAAATATTCTGCAGCCCATCCTATAATTCTACAACTTGTTAACCCTAAGTAGTCAATTTTCTCCTAAAAAAAAAGATAATAGAAATATACATCAAATAAATCATACATTCACCACTTAATTGTTATAACTAAAATTAAAATATATAATTATTTATTTATTTTCTTACAATTATAAAGTTGCATAGCTTGGAAACGCTGACGCGGGGGACCCGAGACAGGTTATACAAAATGTAATCTACCTTTTATTTGTTAGAATTATTTTGGAGAGATATTTGAAGTTCAAGAGTTTAGTTATTTATTTATCTTGAGATTTATATTAAATTAATATTTTATTATCATACATAAATTTTAAAAAGGACCTCAAACTTTTTTATTAGTTTTTTTAAGAGTAAATTATATGAACTTTTCTTATATAAATTTCTGTTATAGTTTAGTATAATTTTAAATTTTTTGACAGAAATATCTTCTATTAACTTAAAAATTATTCAATATATATCTAGATTAATATAGGATAATTTAATAAAAATTATATTTTAAAAATAAAAAAATTAAATGTAATTTTAACAAAATTTATAAAAAAATTTGTGTAATTTACTTTTTTTTCTTTATCTGTTACATACTTGAAACATTTTTTCCTTTATTTTTTACATTTACAAAGATTAAGAAAATAGGAATGCGATTACACTTACAATTAACTGACCTTAAACTAGCTTCCTTTTTATCATATGAATTCTACGTACACTAACAATTCAAATATAATTATATATAATTTTTAAGCGTAGGTCTAATAAAAAAAATAGAGGTTAAGGTCATTTAGTGTCTTTAAAAGTCGCAATGTATTTCAAAAACAATATTTTTGGGGAATTTTAAAATAACGGAAATAATTTCAAACGGTATCATGATATACCAATTAAGAAAATATCTTAGAAGACACATTTTAAAAATATTTTCAGAAAGTACTGAACTTCAAAAACAATATGTGGGTGAAGAATGTGTTGTCAATATCTTTTGGGGTAATCTATCGTACGCCTGACAATCCATCAGCATCGCATCATCTGCTGCTATATGATCTTAAAAATTTGATAAAATTGTAACGAAAATTTTTAAATTGAAAATATTTATATTTAAAATTTTAAAATAAAAATTTATAATTTAAGATTTCAAATTAAAATTTTTAATATAATTTTAAAAATTAAAAATTTTCAATATAAATATTTTCAAATCAAAATTATTACTTTAAAATTTTCTGAATCAGAATTAATAGCTGGGACCTATTTGTTTGAAGCACAGTGAAGTCACCTTCAAATCTATTTTGGGGGCCATCTCGCCTCACACCTCTGACTCTCCTATAACAAATCCATCGTTTATTTGACGCCACCATTGTGCAAATTGTTGAGCTTCCTGCATTAAATTTGGAGTTGAATATCGTGGCACTACCTGTCCAATTTCTATTGGTTGTGGAAATTAAATTTAAAATTAATATATATATATATATTATAAAAAGGAATACTGAATTAACATTTTGATTGTCAAAAATATGTTATCTTCAATATTGTCTTTATATTAAACACATTAACAAATGAGAAATTTTGACTTAAACGTAACGTAAAATTAATATAATAATTAAATGCCTGATTGAAATTAAAACATACTATGATAGAATATTATATATATATTACTTAAAATAGCTACAACACTGTAGTTTTTTTTCCTATTCTATTATTACATGTTTCATTAACAAATATTGAACACTTAGAATTACCTTATGAACTTTATATCAGATCACGTCACTTATTTTTATAAATTTTGTTAATAAAAAGTGTGTAAGTAAGTAAAGTCTGGTATATAATATTTTTAATTACAATTGATCTCTTAAATTCTAATCGAATTTAGAAACTTATTCACACATAAAGCATATTTATTTAATCTTAAGAGTGAAAATAGTTTTACTTCATTGAAAATAATATTAAAAAAGAAAGCTCTTACTGAAAAAATATTTTATACAAACATTTCTCCTAATTTTAGAATAGCAAAAATTAATGACGATTTTAAGGTTCAATAGTCAACAGCTCTATCCTCGTACGACTTTCACGAGATTGTTATTATCAAAAAAAAAATATTCACTAAAATTGTATTTCAACTTTCAAGTATCACTTCCCATCCCCACGCGCCGTTAAGTTCTCCGTCAAACATGACGTCGTCGTTGCTTCCCACTTCACCATAGCCGCGCGAACTGTCCCACTTCACTTCCAACAATTTAGTATAAACTATAGACCAACCCTGTGTCTCTCCCTCGCTTCCTTTCTTTCCAAAACGTCTAAGTGAAACAAACAGGGCATATACTATATTATATAGGACACACAAAAATTGAGTCCTGAAGTTACTACGAAAATGAGACCCTTTTTCAGACTCTTGATTCTTCTGGCTCTCTTTGCTCTTGTTGAATCTTCTTCATCATGCAAAATTAGTCAACAAGACCTCGACTTCATGTCCAAGGCCTTCAAATCAGTCTCTGGATTCAACGTTTCCTGGCTATCCCACTGTTCCAACGCTCAGATTAGGACCATAGAGCTTCCTTCCAAGAATCTCCGTGGTACTATCTCATGGGGTTTTCTGAGGAACATTTCAAACTTGCAGGTTCTTGATCTCTCTGGGAATTCTCTTCAAGGTCACGTGCCTAGCTGGTTTTGGGCAAGCTCGAGCTTACTGGAAGTCAATCTTTCCAAGAACAGGTTCGGAGGTAGCATTAATGGCTCCTCTTCTTCCCTTCAAAAGCTCAACCTCTCACACAATAGGTTCACCAATCAGGTTCAGCTTTCTGGGTTTTCAAACCTGAAAATCCTTGACCTTTCTCATAACAGTTTGAAATCTCTACCTTCAGGTCTCCAAAGTCTCACCAAGCTAAACCACCTTGACCTCTCGAGCTGCAACATCAGAGGAAATGTCAAACCCATCTCTGTTTTGAAATCACTCAACTACTTGGACCTCTCAAACAACGACTTGAATGGTAGTTTCCCTTCTGATTTCCCTCGTCTTCATAACCTCCATTTCTTAAACATTTCTCACAACAATTTCAAATTCAGAGCATTACTTAGCTTCGATGCGTACAAGAAATTCGGCAAATCAGCTTTCCTTCACGCCGGCGACAACTTCAATTACAACGCATCCAAAACGGCGCCGTTTCATCATCCTTCATTTCATTCCCAAAAACGAAACCCCATCATCACGAAAAGACCCAAATCAAAATCTAAAACACTGATTCTCTCAGTGTGCTCTGCTTCAGGATTCGTTATTGTTCTATTGTGTATTTGTTTATTTTGTATCTACAGAAAGAAGAGACGATTGGCTAAAAGAAACAAATGGGCAATTTCGAAACCGGTCCCACCATTGCCCATCAAGGTCGAGAAATCTGGACCATTCGCTTTCGAGACCGAATCAGGCACGTCATGGGTGGCTGATCTGAAGGAGCCATCCTCTGCGCCGGTGGTAATGTTCGAGAAGCCATTGATGAACCTAAGCTTCAAGGACCTGATCGCTGCCACGTCACACTTCGGGAAGGACTCGCAGCTCGCCGAGGGGAGGTGTGGCCCCGTCTACAGAGCCGTCGTACCCGCCGGAGGAGACATCCACGTGGCAATCAAGGTTCTAGAAAACGCTAGGGACGTCGACCATGACGACGCCGTTGAATTGTTCATTGACCTTTCCAAGCTCAAGCACCCAAATTTACTGCCCCTCTCCGGTTACTGCATTGCAGGTACCGTACCGAGTGGCTTTGCTTTCAAATGGTTCTTCCAAATTTGATTTTTTTCGCAGCAGAGTACTTTCTGAAATTGAATCGAACCTACTCGCATTAAATTGCTTTCACGGGTTTTAATCTCGTATTGTCGTAGGCAGTAACTTATTGTGTACCCATTTTCCCTAAATCCAACTCTCGTTATGATTACGTATAGGAATTCGTGTTTGTACTTTCGACAGTCTCTATACATTTTGAGTTTTGTGAATTAAATGGTTATATTTGGATGTTTAAAATAAGCAAGTTAAATTATATTTTGGATCTTGCAAAATTTTTGAAGTTCAGACATATTTTTTTGAGAAATTAAACTTACTTATTTCATCTGATTGTCAAATTATATAAAATCTTTACATTCAGTCATGGGAAAAAAGCTCTTTTTTTTGTGTAAAAATATAATTTGATGCATCAAATGTTTTCTAACGAAATCAAAATATACTTTTGTTAGAAGATTATATGCATTTAAATTAGTTGATTGTTGACTAAGTTGTAGATTTTTTAATTAATTTTTTAAAAAATTGAGCATGGAAGTTGACAAACTTTTACGTACGTACAATGAAACGCGAAATTTAATTCGTGTTTGGTCTAATTGAGAAATTTGCATAATATTAGCTTAATTAAATGTGTTCGAGTTTAAGAATATTAATTAAAATATTAGTCTTGTGTTTGCCTAAATTAATTTGTGATTATTTCATTGCAATTTCAGGCAAGGAGAAGCTGGTTTTGTACGAGTTCATGTCGAACGGCGACTTGGGGAGGTGGCTACATGAGCTGCCAACGGGGGAGACTAACGTGGAGGATTGGAGTGGTGACACGTGGGAGATTAAAAACGGCGTCGCATCCCAGGCCTCTTCTACGGAAAAGATGGGTTGGCTAACACGACACCGTATTGCCGTCGGGATAGCACGTGGCCTAGCGTATCTCCACCACGCTGGATCAAAGCCTGTTGTACACGGCCACCTAGTCGCTTCCAATATCTTACTCGCCGACGACTTCGAGCCCCGAATCGCCGATTTTGGCTTCCGAAAAATTAGGCAGCAAGAGAACCCGAATTACACCACCGAGACGGATGTTTACTGCTTCGGCGTTGTGCTTATGGAGCTCTTGACGGGGAAGCCCGGCACGGCGGAGACGGTGGTTTGGGTGAGGAAGCTTGTGAGAGAGGGCCATGGGGTGCGCGCGTTGGACGAGAGGCTGAGACTTGACGGCGGCGAGTCGGAGAGGGAGATGGCGGAGAGCCTCCGAGTCGCGTACTTGTGTACGGCCGAGTCACCAGGGAAGAGGCCCACGATGCAGCAGGTCCTGGGTTTGCTCAAGGACATTCATCCTTATGGTGGACTCGATCCGAGTTAACTCGGTCCCCATAAAGTTCTTTTCTTTTTTCTTTTTTTTCGAAAAATACATATAGTTTGATCCTCAAAGCTATATTTTTTTGTAAAATTTATTGCATGCATCATATTACAGTGTTGCCGGCGGCAGGATAGGTTTCGTATGAGTATGTACGTATGTACTTTGTAACTCGTTAATCTTATAATATACGTACGCACATTAGAAAATTTAAAAATTGGAATAGTTAATTCAAATAAAAAATAAATTTAAGAATGAAAACGAAGATATACTTTTTAAAAATTAAATTGTATGTGTATAGATATTTTGTTCAAATTCCAAGATAGTGAAGAGCCCACGCGAAGATTGAAGCGTGAGGTGTAATTGCTCGTTACGCGGGAGTTCATCTGCACGCGATTTGGGTTGCGGAAGTTGGTACCTTTTTTAAATATTTAAAAAAATTTATGCAAAATAAGAAAAAATAATTTAGAAGATGGGGTTTAGTAGAGTCATCTGTGGGAGTTTCATTAATTTTATGCCCCTTTAATTAGATAGTGTAAAGGAAATAAAGATTTAAAAAATAGATAAAATAAAAAATAATTTTTATATGTTTATTCTTAAAAAAATAATTTCACAATTAAAATAATAATTTATCAAATAAAAAATTATAAAAACAAAAGAAATATTACTATAAAAATAAAATACATATTACACAAATTATTTTTTAAAAAATACGTTTGCGTGTGGTGATTTCAATAAGAACTTGGATTGGGAACGTGGCTTTGGAGTTTTGGACAATGTTTGGTTATATTTTTCAATAAGAAATTTATTAAAGTAAAAAAGGCAGACAATAGGCAGCATTTAATATTTATATTTTTAAAAGCTGTGATGTTGGGACAAATTTTTTAGGAAAGAAAGAGAGGAAAAGTGTGAAAGGGGAGAAAAAGGTAGACAAAGTGAAGTGGGGTAGAGAAGGCTGAGATGAGACAATGAATGGGAAGTCTGTAGTATTTTTTGTGGGTATAGGCAGGGAATCCCACTCATCACTTGTATCTTCTAATAGATGCTCTCATCATCAAGTCTTTTTCTTTGTTTGTTTATTTCACTTTGCTTTTTAATTTATTTTTTGCCTTTTCATTTTGTTTTTTTGACTTTCTTTCCTTTTGCTTTATTCTCTTCTAATTAATTCTTGTTTGAAAAAGAGTATCGTTGTTAACAGGGAAAGAGGTAAGATAGACATTCTGATGTTGTGACAAGAGGTATGGATATTTTTCATAATGAGAGGAGGGAACCAAAATATAGATGCGCTACACTATTTTCATAATTTTAATTTTTTAATTTTTTTAAAGAGTTAATTAAATCGGACGTATGAAGAGATGAAGAGACATTTATGCAAATTCAACTGCAGGTTACGTGTCTGTTTGGTTGACTCGAGGATGGGGACAAAATTGATGATCGTGGGGTCAAGTTATGTGGAAGGCAAATCCATCCGTTCTTGTTTTTCAATATTGTACGCTAATTTGCATATGCACAGAAGATATATTTTTAATAAATAAAAACATGACATATATTTAAAAAGAGATTAAAAAGAAGTAGTAGATGAAAAGAAAATAAGTGAGTCCCATGTAAATTTATATTTTATTATCTTCTTTAAATATATTGTACATGATTGTAGAGACATTGATACTCATAAACAATGGTGTCCTAATTAGAAACATAATTCTCTCATGTTGTGTAGCACAACAAGTTTTTTAAAATAATACTAATAATAATAATAATGTTTTAAAAAAAGATGACCTGCTATTTAGGGGCACTTAGGAAGCACTCCAAAAAAGGGGTGTACTCGTTTTAAATATATATTCAATACGATATGTATGTTATATTTTAGTATTTGTATCCAGTTTTTTATTTTGTTTGATACGCTTCGAAATATACATGCACACTTTAAAATGTGACGAAATGGTTCAAGAGCTTGAAAGGAATCTTAATGATGTAAATGAAAATAAAAATTAGTATTTAATTTGAATGGGAAGCTTTTTATTTAAACTTGTTTTATGTTTTTATTTATAATTTGTTATGAATATTTTATTTTATATTTTAAATGTTTGTTTAAGACTCAACTTTTTTATATGATTTATTTTTTCATGTGTTAATTTGTTATATATATATAATTATATATATACCTCATATATTCATATCTTAAAATTTTAAAAATTATCGTATTATCATACCATACCCAATACATTTTCTCATATCAATGCTTCTTAGGGAGGCACTGTAGCCTCTACTATAATTTTAGCATAAGAGGATTTGGACGCGTATCCTAAGGGTTTAATATGACTGAGGATTAGATGTTAGGGTTTTAATGATTTTGATGGAATATGTCGAGTGGATTTTTCAGAACCTAATGTGAAAGTAGGAATAGAGTGCTTCCTCGTCGTGGAAAATTCAAAGAGATTGGATTCGAGATTTAGTGTGCCACAATTTGTATTCACAGTGGTATTTGTATTTTGTAATAGTCCAATGTTGAACCCACCCTTACTATATATGATTGTTTTAAGGGGATTCATTTGAGAGTAAAAAGTGAGAAAAACAGTACTGGTAAGAATGCGACCTTTGACATCAAACTTCTTTCTATTTTAAAAGTTGAGACTGATATTATCTCATTATAGCAAACTATTATCCCATTTAACAATTCATGAGGGCTTGGTTTATGTCATTTTTAATCAAGCATAGATTATAAAGATGTAAGATATTTTTATTTTGTTGGTATTCCTATGTTCACTCAAAAAAAAAAATGAGAACTTTTGAACGATGAATTTTTAATTTTATCATTTTTTTAATGCAATGTTTAGTGTATTTCTTTTTCATATATATATATATATATATAGTTTTCAACTATTGGTCATATATTAAACTAAAAATTTTAAATATGATGATATTTTATACATCTTATTAAAAATATTTGAATATGTATTATACTAATTAGGGCCCGCCTCATGCATGGAGTGTTGACAAATTTAAAGGAAAAAAAAAAAGAAAAAAAAGGGAGTCCACACATGAACTACTTAAGAATAGTGTTAAAAAATTAAAATTTATTATATAAGATAGATGTATTGCTTAAAAGTACACACATATATGTATGTATGTATATAAGAGGAGGAAGAAAAATAATTAGAATAGATAATTTTGTAGTATAGAAATTGCCTTAAATTATTATAATCTGAAGTCTTATAGATTTGATAGTTGTATGAAACACTTACAATGATCCTATGGTTGGAACTCTGCCAAATCCGAATAATTGAAAATATGGCATACGGTTTGACTCGAGTAATCAAAAAGAAAAAGAAAAAAAATTTAGATATAATTTTTGAGAAAAAACTTTATATGCATTTTTTTTAATTTTTATTGTTTAATTTTTCAATAAAAATATAACAGATGTATATATTTTTTAATTAAAATATAGTAATTGTGTAATTTTTGTACATAATTGTATAATTTTTCAATTTTTTTATTAAAAAATTTATATTTATCATATTTTGATTGAGAATAAGAATATAAAAAATCACATATAAGTTTACTCCAAATTTTTATATTTTTATTATTAACATGACAAATATGACTTTTACAACTTAATATTACGTGATTAAATCTTTTAAAAAAATTTGGATACATGTCACTTGTTTCTTAATGAACTTATTATTAAAAATATAAAAATGTTTACCTATACTTACTCTAAGAACAAATATCAGCTATTAAAATAAAGATGAGCGGTTTTCACTTTTTTGTCTTTTGGTTTAAAAGTTGATATTTTATTTATTTTAAATTTATTTCATTTGGATACAATACTATATTTTCAATTTGTTGAATATCAAATAAGAAATTTTAAATCCAATAAAAAATTTTAAAATTTATTTTAATTTTATTTCAAAATTATTAAAAAAAATTTTCCAATTAAATTTCATATTCTCCAATTCTTATCTTATTCTCAAGTATTCTTTCTTCCATTCCATATCAAATATCTATTTCTAACTTATGTCCACATTTTGAAAAGTCTTACTATTTTCAATTTATTACTTAATTTCGTTCAATGTGATATGTAACATCCGATTTTCTGTGACATGATACCTTTAATTTTTTCAAATTTCTTATAATTTCCCTTTAAAATCTCTAACCACTAATTTTCCAAACAACTTTCACATTTCCCCAATTTCTTGAATATGTTCAATCTAATATAGCTATATATATATATATATATATATATATATATATTATTTTCTCTTAATTCCATCTACACATTCTTAAATTATTTGCTTACAACTTATCCCCACATCTCTCCGAATTCCCTTATCATCAAATTCTCACCTTGTTCTATCTACTTTTGCAAATTCTTTCCTCATCCCTATTCTTAGGTAGTTAAGGTATTTCTTGAAATGAAATTGAAAGAAATCAGTTAGAATTTGAGGATTGAATATTTAACTAAACTAAAGTACAAAATAATATTGTGTTACTGAATCAAATTTCAAAATAATAAAATGTTAATTTTTCAATCATAAAATAGCAAAATAAAAAAACTTCAAACTTCAAAAGAGTGTCTCGCACCAAAAAAAAAAACTCCAAAATAGTTAAAAAAATTTAGCTGTAATTAAAAAGATCAATTTTTCCGATGTAACAGTGTAATGATATAAGACAATTGCATGTGTGCTTTCTGTCATATCAAACAACTTAATATGATTTTCTCCCAGCAACTAGTATATCATGTTATAATAGTTCGAATTCTAAAACATCAAGATCTCCTCGTGAAAAAACTATTTATGTATTATATTTTTAACAAAAAAGTTTGATAAGAAATAGATAGAAATGACAGGTAAATTTTCTTGTCCTGATTTCCTCTTTGTAATCTGTATCATTCACCGTGAATTTCTTTCTTTCAGGGGGGAAAATAGGTGGAACATTTTGGAGGTCATTGTCTACTTTGCTTTTAGCTTTTATCTAAGTTGGTCTGCCTGCCAGGCATGCTAGGTTTCCCACTTTCCGTTTAATCAAAATGTTTGTTGAAAATGAAAATTCTTGAGATTGACATTTCCAAATTAGAGAAGCAAAACTGTGACTCACTCAGTGTGGCCACTCTTTTTAACTCTTTAAAACCACTTTCTTTTTGTTAGCTTTCTTGTCTCTCTACTTTTCTTCGCCGACGTTGCTTCAGCATGTGAAATTTTTCATTCATATTAATTACTAGAAATTTGAAGACTATTAACTCGGTTAGAAAAACCAAGAGTATTTTCTCTCTTGTGCTTTGTTTGAAAGGGGGAATAGAGATACAAGTAAAAAATGGGAAAAGATCCTATTATGGACTACGAGATAATCTCCTATCTATAAACCTATCTAAGTATAAATAGGCAGCTATCTCATCTGCTGTTATTTTGAAAGCTGTGATTACTGTTGTTTAATAAGTTCATTTTACTGTCAAGAGGTACCAAAGGCCTTTTCTAAAACTTTTGTCAAATGGGGTTTTCCTCATATTAACATCTGACCTAATCAAGGGCTTGAGGGAGAGAATCTTCTTCACCCATGTTCTGAGAATCTACAATTGCTTGCCTGACTTCCTACTCGATGAGACACGCATGGGTGCATTGGGGGAAGACTCTCGGGGAAGAAGGCACAAGATCGAGATGGGTACTAAGCTTACTCAGGGTGAAGGTCAAAGGACTGAAGCACTAGAGAGGGACCAAAAATTTGACAGAATATCCTTTATAAACAAGATATTTAAATTACAACAATTAGATAGTCAAATATCACAAAGAAACTCTATTATCAATTTTCAATATAAGATAAAACATAACAAAGAAGGTGAGAATTCTACCTATAGTATGCAAAGCCAACTCTAGAATATAAAATTATACAAATGTACAGAGGATGAAAAATTTATTCTTTTTTCCTCTATTACATCAAACAAAATAAATGATAACTCATTCAATTTTTCTTATAATATTTTTATTCTTTTCTTTTATCTTTTATCGTACCAAACATATCATTAAGTTAAATCTTTTAGAAAAAAATTATAAAAAAATATAATTAAATTAATAATCAATGGCCCAAAAAAACCATTTGTTGTTTTGATTTCTTCATTTTTAAACTTATTTTGTATAAAGTTGATTAATCAATTTCTAATATGTATTATATGTATTCTAAATTGTGAGTTCCATCTATTAGTTCGTTAGACATATGTTATATTAATATATATTTAGACAAAATTAATAATTTAAAAAATATATGATATGAGTTAAAAATTGAAAAGCAATTTAGCTTGAGGCAAATTGAAATAATAAATAAATTTAAAGAACCAAAAGACTAATTTATCCCCAAAAAGATAATTTTCAACTTGTCTCTATCAACAATAAAAATACAACTCTTACAAACTATTCAAATTCCTTTAATACTTCGTCTAAGAATTTTGACTAATGACCCTTTTCCTTAATATATGTGTCAATGGGTTCTCATGCCTGCGGATTCAATATTCATCATCTTCCTCTTTTTCTTACTCCTCAGCCCTTACTTCCACGGGAAAATTTTATTTAAAGATTTTGAGTTTGCAAAAATTCATTTTGAAAATCTTAATTATAACTTTGAAAAGACCTAATTGTAACAGAATCTTTTATTATAAATTTTGTAAACTTAATCCCAACTTGTAAAGTCATGGTTGTTGATGCGATAAAGTGGAGAATGCTCTCAGTGTTAGACTTCTATTGCTTTTTGCTTTATTCATGTTTCAATATATACCACAAAGATCTGACTCATAGATGCCAACTTTTTTTTAACCTTTTTTTTTTTCCCTGAAAAATTGCTACTGCTTCATGAAGAGAGAGTTGCTTTAAGCTTTTGATTAAAGTTTTTGGGGCAGAGATAAAATTTACTTGGATTTCTTGCTTGTCAGTGTAAGATTAACATCCCTATATGCTCTAGTCCAAACTGTTTGCGATCTCACTGACTCTCTGAACAGGAATTTTCTTTTTTGGTACACAACCCAATAGGAATTTGAACAAAAACATTTCTAAGACTTGTAACCATTAAACTACAACGGCTTGAATTGGGATTAAATCAGTTTCATTTAATTTTGACAAAATCAATTTAATTGAAATTGATATTTTAATTAAATTAATTGGATAACTTCTTTATATAACTGATCTCATCAGTTCAAATGTCAGATGTCTATTTCGTAAACAATCAACTAATTAAACCGATTCTTTATTAATAAGTTAAATATTTTATATCAATTATAAATAAATAATAAATAATAAAAGAATGAGATAAATATTATGCATATATATTTAATATAAATGAATAGAGATGAGATATATTATGTTAATGATAAATATTTTAATCAGATTGAGAATAATAAAGTAATTTAACATTTTATTTACATAGATTTCTTTTAATTCCCTTTCTTTTATGAAGGGAAATGTCTATTCTTTGTCCTCATATATCATGGCAAATAAAGGAAAAAATAACTCAACTACTTTCTCTTGTTTTGTTTCTATTCTTTTTCTTTCCTTTATATCATGCCAAACATACCAGTAATTTAAATATTCTAGAAACAAAGTTATAAAAAAAAATTAATTAAATTAATATTTTGATCTTTTACCAATGGCTCAAAAAAAAAATTGTCTTGATTTCTTCCTTTAAACTTATTTTTTGTCAAGTTGATTAATCAATTTCTAATTTGTATTATGTATATTCTAAACCGTGAATTCCATCTATTAGTTTATTAGACACATAACATATCATATTAAGATATCATATTAGTATTTATTCAGACAAAATTCATAATTGAAGATATGTATGATATGAGTTAGAAATTAAAAACAATTTGGCTTGAGGCGAACTAAAGTGATAAAATTGAAATAATAAATAAATTTAAAGAACCAAAATACTAATTTATCCAAAAAATAATTTACAACTTGTCTCTATCAGCAATGAAAATACAACTCTTACAAACTATTGAAATTTCTTGAATAATTTGTTGAAAAATTTTGACTCAAGTGACACTTTTTCTTAATGTTTGTGTCAGTGGGTTCTCATGCGGGAAAATTAAATACTTTAAATTTATAAAAATTAATTTTGAGAGAACTTGGTTATAATTTTGAAAAGATATAGTTATAACAAGACCTTTCACTATAAATTTTGTAAACCTAAAATTCTTAATTATAATTTTCCCTACTTCTAAGGTCTTGGCTGTTAATGTAATCAAGTGAAGAACACTTTCACTCTTGGGGTTCTATTTGTTAGCTCCAAGGTTTTAATTTAATTATTTTGATGACAACAAAATTCTTAAGTTAAAATTTATACAAGCATTAAAGTTAAATCATTTGTTAAGAAAAACAAGATGTAGTAGCAACACATGACACATATATATATCTACATATCATTAAAAGCATTTTGACTAGGTGAAGACTTTGAGAAAATTGTGTCATTTATATATTATTTTGAAAAATCACCTTTTTACTTTTGCAGAATATTAAATAAAGCATTGGGCAATGAAAAAGCAAAAGCTCAAGAAACAATAAAGGAACTTGAAGTTGTAAAGTAAAAGCAGAAGAAAAAGCTTTGACAAGTCCAGAAAAGCACACCGAAGAAGAAGAAAACAAAAACCAAAGAGATAAAGAAGCAAAGACTATTGTTGGAGATGAAGGGATATGGGAAACCAAAACTTCTGATTTATCAAACCAGTAGAATCTGGTGCCATAAAGTGAAAGAAAATATCCATCACATACCAATCAGAAAAGCTATATCGAAGAAGAAGAGAAGAGCAAGAAAGATGAAAAGAGCAAAAGAAATGAAGAGGCAAAGACCATTGTTGGAGATGAAGGAATATGGGAACTAAAACCGCACAAATTCTTTTGAAATTTCTGGTTCATTAAACCAGTGAAATCTGATGCCATAAAGAAAAACCAAATCTCTACATAATCAGAAAAGCTTCATCAAAGAAAGATGAAGAGAAATGAAGAGGCAAACAAAAATCATTGTTGGAAATGAAGGAGTATGGGAAACCACATACAGATTGCTGCATCAAGGAAAGAAGAAAAGGGAAGAGAGATAAAGAGGGAAGTTGCAGAAGTAAATCGGTAAAAGGAGAAAGAAAGAAGAGCAAGACAACAGAGGATTGTTTAGAAGTTTTCTCTTAGAGGCTTTATAGAGGAAAAGCAAAAGATAAAGACAGAGAATAGGAAAGAGGGAAGTTCAAACATCTTGCCCCAACAGTCACTATGTTTTGCTTCAATATTCTGATCCTTAAGACAATACAGAAGCCGAACGCACAGACTCACCGAAAAGCTGAAAGTTGTCTCTGTTCTGAGTCTATATTTCTACTCTAATCCAAAGTCAACTACTCCCTCTCTGTTCAGTCATCGAAAATATAAAACTTACCCACTCTCTCTGACTTGTTGAACGAAAGGAGAAATGGTGAAAGATTCTCTGAGCTAATCCACCCACTCTCCTGAACGTGCTGACCGAAAGAAGAAACGGTGAAAGATTTTTTGAGTTGGCATCACTGATCTTCCACTGTATTCCAACGGATATCACTCAGCTACTTAAGCTCCACTGTATTTCAACGGATATATTTCGTTTGGAGCCACTATATAACAGTAGGATGAAGAACTGAAGAAAAGGAGAGAATCGAAAGCAAAGAAAGAAAAGCTAAGTTATATTATTCATTGTTCTCTTCATCTTAAATATTATGAGCTTAGTTTCTGAGTAAATCTAGCTTATGAGAACTTTTGAAAGTGAGCTTATTGTAATCCTTTATTGATAAGAATTTTAGATATATCTTCATATCATTTTTCTGTAAATCTTTCTTAAGTGTGAGAAAAGTAAGTTTTGGGTAAGTTTGTGTAAAACCCAAGTGTTGTAAAAGTTTTAGCTGAGCTTAGAAACCTAGGTTCTGTGAGTGTATACTCTGATTTTATAGTGGAAATCCCTTGTTGTGTATCAAGGGGACTGGACGTAGGTCTTGAAGACCAAACCAGGATATATCTGGTGTTTTCCTTCCTCTACTGCGTTTTTTATTTTGTTTCAGCCTCTGTACTAAAACCTTGTCGACAAGGTCATATTTTATCTCCTTGATCTTTATTTCTCAGTTATCCTGTAAAAGATCATGTCGACAAGATCTTAATTTGGCTATAAGTTTTTTGTACCAGTACTCTTTATCAAGTTCTTTTTTATTGAAATCATTTGATATTAACATATAATCGATTTAATTGTCTTTAATTCTATTTTTCTACAAAAGCACCTATTCACCCCCCTCTAGGTGCATTCTTCACTATTGCTTTTTGCTTTATTCATGTCTCAATATGTAGCACAAAGATCTGACTCGTAGATGCCAACTTTTTTTTTAACCATATTTTTTTGAAAAATTACCACTGCTTCATGAAAAGAGAGTTGCTTTAAGCTTTTGATTAAAGGTTTTGGCACAGAGATAAGATTTGCTTGGATTTCTTGCTTGTCAGTGTAAGATTAACATCCCTATATCCTCCAGTTGGAACTGGTAGTGATCTCGCTGATTCTCTTAACAAAAGGATTTTTTGTTTTTTTAAACAAACCAATAGAAATTTGAACAAAAACATCTGCAAGACTTTTGACCATTAAACTTCAATGGCTAGACTTAGGATTAAATCGATTTTATTTAATTTTGACAAAATTGATTTAATTAAAATTGATGTTTTAATTAAATTAATTGGATAACTTCATCATAGAATGATCTCATCAGTTCAAAGGTTAGATGTCTATTTTGTAAATAATCAAATTAATTAAAACGAATTTTTATTAATAATTTAAATATTTTATATTATATATAATACTTTATAATTCCTTTACTATTTTTTTCATTTAGTAAGCTAGTTATCAACCATCTTTCTATTTTTTTAATGAGGGATTTGTTATAATGTAATATTTGGAAAACTTTCTTTTTATAGCTAAGACATAATAAATGTGAACTTCTAGATTTTAAAGGGAAAAAGACACAAACACCTACTTTGATTCATTTGTAAACAACTACCACGTAATTTAAAATGCAAATGATAGTTTCCTGGCTTATAGCAAACTTGATAGCAAATGCTTCACCCTTCTTCTACAAATATCTATTTGCAAATCGTTGAATCTAAAGTTACAATTTCGACCTAGACAACTATGATTTAATTTTGTTTGAATCCTAACTATTCTTTTCATGATTTCAAATTTAGACACTTTTTTTTAAAACAAATTTTCATTAGCAATTTTGAAGCTAGATGGCCACAATTTTGATCTAATTAGGCATGACTCTGATTTTATCCGCAATTTCGATTTTGAACTTTAAATATTATATTTGTGATTTTAAATCCTAAATATACTTCTTTTCTAAATTTTTGTTGACTACAAGGTAAATGGAAGGGACTACTCCGAAGTTTGTTCTAATATGAGATCTATTATTTAGATTTCAAAGTACATAATACCTATTTGCAAACGGGTCAAATACGAAGAGTATATATATATATATATATATATATATATATTTCAATTGTAAAATATCTTACAGACATTTAATTTGAATTGCATTGGTTTCATTGTCATCTTTTAAATTGGATAAATTAAGTTTTTTCAAACCAATTTATTGATTGAGCACGATGTCCAAACTGAACACACCTCTAGCTTGAACTAAAAGAAATTTATCGATACAAATGAGTTCTTTAATAAGGAGGCATGCCAAGCAAGATCAGAGACATGAATGCACTACGAGCTTTATATATTTTACCTTTCAAATTTTGAGCGATGGAACATGCCTTGAAGGTCAGACCAGCAGCATGAAGATTATTCACACCAATTCAATGAATTAATTAAGGATTTTGATATGCTAGAGTGGACTTGCCAACCTTGCATGATTGTTCACTGCTTTGCAACTCTAAATAATGTTGCCATCGCTATATGATGATCTACTTGTACATCATGTTACCATCCTAAATTTGATAAAGACTTGCCTTATATTGAACTAAAGCTTAAGTGTGGCAATTATAATTACTATATCTATAATCATAATACTACAGTTATTATTATAATAAATGAGTTTTTGATAATTGTTCTTCTATTATCAAAAAGTCATGGAATCAATACATCATGGGATCCTCTGCTTTCAAAATTCATACCAAGCTTGCATTGACTTTACAACGTTTGAAACAATCGAAGCAAAATTATATTGGTAACATTTCTACAAAAATCAAATTCCTTGAGAACTGGCTTCTTGAATGCTAAGAATATATCTCCATTGATAAATCCTGTGAAGATAATAAATTAATTAGACATGAACTTGAGATTCTTTATGATTGTGAAGACATGATATGGGATTCAAAAATTAGGCAAACCTAATTTGTTTAAGGAGACTAAAATATAAAATATTTTCATATTCTAGTTAATTCTTGAAGATCTTGAAAATGTCATTGGGTTAATGATCTAGCTCAAATCGAACCTATTACTTCAACTTTTTTTTTTCAAGAGGTATACTCTACAATTAGGGACATGACTTTCTTTGCAATTATTAAGTCTTGGATGAACAAGACATCCCCACTCTCTACTTTGATCACTATAGTTTTCTTTCTCATCAATTCAATAACATTGAAATTAAAGATGCAATGACTTAGCTCAACGTTGATAGTGCCCTTAGGTTAGATGGCTTTCATGCATGGCTTTTTAACAATTCTAGGATATTGTTAGATAAAATGTGCTAGAGTTGGTGTGGTCTTTCCACTTTAATGGTTTTCTTTTCAAAAGTTTCAATAAGACATTTATTACACTAACCCTAAATGTGACCACCCTGAGTCTATGAAAGACTTCGTACTTATTACCTTGTGCAATATGGTGTACAAGATTGTTTCCAAACTAATATGTAATATAATTAAATTAATTCTTGATGATCCTATAACACCAAACTAGTGTACTTTCATAAAGGGATATCTCTTTTCGAATAACATCTTGCTCATTTCAGACTTTGTGCAATAAATCTACAAATCCAACGGACAAGGCAAAAAGTGGTGCACACTCCAAATGGATATCTCTAGGGTTTATGATAAGCTATCTTGGAATTTTATTAAAGCTATCACGACTCATATATATTTCTTATCAAGCTATCATCAATGGTAACCTAGCTAACAAGATCTTTTCTCACAAAGGTTTGAGACAAGGAGATCCATTGTCCCTCTATTTGTTCATCCTTTGCTTTAATATTCTTTCCTACCTCATTTTTGTAAAGGAAAAAGCAAGCCAATTGTCAAAAATTAAGATCAATAAAGGAGCATACGCAATTTCTTACCTTATCTATGCAAATGACATCATCATCTTTTTTTAAGCTTCTTATAGTTGGAAGTGTATAGTAAGCTTTCAGGACATAAATCAATAAGAATAAATTTGAGCTCATCTTTGGTCCTAACACCTATCATAAATTTAGGAAATTTCTTGTAGGCACCTTTAATATTGAATTCTCATCTAGATTGGGGAAGTACTTGAGCACTTGGATTAAATGTAGGTAGGAATAAACAATAGATATATTAGGAGATGATTGATAAAATGAACTCAAAATTGCAATCTTGGAAAGCCAGCTTCTTATCTCAAGCTACAAGAATAACACTAGTTAAATTTGTCTTAAATTCAACTTTGATCTATAAGCTTTTGTACATTAATGTGCTTGAGAAATACTATTCCTTAATTGACTTTAGAATGACTAGTTTCTTTTTGAGTCACACCCAACAGAAGGAAGCTTCACCTTTCCAATTGGAAAAATCCTTGCCTTTCAATTCATAAAAGAGTTTTAGGTTTTAGACCCATTAGCCTATTTAACAAAGCTTTTCTTACTATGCCAGTGTGGAGAATTTTAGACATAAAGTAGAACTCTCTCCTTATGGAGATTTTTTAGATGAAATATTGTGCTAATACTTGTGTAAGATCACTTCATTAACGTTCAAATTCTTCCTAGGTATGGAGAGAAATTTTGAAGACAAGTTCTTTGATAACTTCCCATCTCCATTGGCATAATTTAAGGCCATTTATTCCTATCACCTACCTCTTATGATAGCTGATGTTGTTAAGCCAAAACCTTCAACTTCAATTAATTTCATATCTTATCCTATATAACCATTCGGATTAGAATCAAGAAGTTGTTGGTGAATGTTAGCCCCTCAAATTAGGAAACGAGTTTATAATCTTTCTTGTTCACTCTTCAATAAGGAGGATCTTCTAGTTTGGACTTGTAGTAAGAATGGAGTTTACTTAATCACAAAAGGTGTTAAATGCTTAAGACAAGCATGGGTATTCCTTCCTACTATACCTTTCCTTGTTGGAAGTAATTTTGAAGAATTCAATTGTCTCTAAGAATGATTTTGTTTATTTAGAAGCTAATGTATAAAGCAATTCCCTCCTCAACATCCTGTAAAAAGCATTACTTGTAGATAGATTTAAGATGGCTCCTTTTGTCATTATGCTCCAAAGTCTATAAGCCACCTCCTCTAGCAATATGACTTTACTCATGCCCTTTCGTTTGCTTCCCTACTTGCAATAAGAGTAGATGCATTCCAAGAGGTGGATATAGTCAAGTGGTTATTCATATGGTTTAGTAACAAGGAAGTTTACAATAAGCCATTTGATTATATCTCCAAATTTGTTATCTCAATCCTTTTCATCATTTGGAAAGAAAGAAATGAAATCATACATAATAGAACACACCTAAATTCTCCCAAGGCCATATCAATGATTAAATCTATCATTCATGGCAATTCCCTTGCTTGGAACTCTTTCATAAAAGTTTTTGTTATTGGTTAGTCTATAAATGTAAAAAAGAAAAATCGATTCTACAAAGCAATTAACTCTATAGGATGGGAAGTTATCTTATGGTATGACAAATCCAAAGTGTGTAGACATATTCTAAGAATTTGCTCTATAACATTTTTCGTTGTCATCATATTTGAGATTGGGATTAGAAAGTTAGTAATCCTACTACCTCTAATAATTTAATTTTTCTTTCTCTAAGGCAGATTTTGTAGTGGCTCTCCAAGGTGGACTTCATCCTTTATCCTACAAATAACAAGCATTAGTTATATTTCATGAAACAACACCTCCAGCCCATTCTCCCGTCTCATAAGCTATTGTGCCTAAATATGGTGACAATCAAGCAAGATATCTTGTCTTTGGCAACATCTTTCTCTTCCTTCTTTCCTTGCATCCTAACAGCTAAAGGTGAATAGCATTGGAAGCCAATATTTCTTTGGGAAGATAACTACTCAACTTGGATATAATTTAGTTCCTAGTAGTACTAAAGTTTTTTGTTGCTTCAAAGTGTTTTTTGTTATTTCTTGGTTATTGTATCAAAAAAAAATATTATTATTAACTTTTTAGATAAAATACAGACCTTGTCCATAGAAGATTATGTCGTGTAAATTCGCTCGTGGGCTAGGTTTCATTTTTGGGCTAAAATCCAATACGTTTTTAGATGATGTGCTTCAACTGGGGTCTTAGTCCACTTTAATTTAAGCTTACTATTAAAAGTATAAGTTGTGACACAAGCTGAGTAAAGCATACATAGGCATGGCCTCAGTCATGTTCTTTGTATATAAATATAAATTTGGGCTTGCATGTAAAATTTGGGCCCATAGTCTAGCACATCTTTTTGTTTTTTAAAATTAATCTTTTGTTCTTCTGGGGAACCAAATTTTTTTACAAAAAAAACCGAGGTTCTCCTCGGGTTTCCGAGTTTTGAACTCTCAAGTCTCATTTCTCCACCCTCGTATTCCCCCTGATTCCATCTTCCCTAAACTTTCGATTTGAAAGTTTTGTTCATTTCTACCTTTAATGTTTTAACACTCTGTATTTCACTAGAATTTGCACTCTAATCCTTCTATCTACAACTCTTTCCAATTTCATCAACCTTTCAGATTGGTAACCCGAACCCTAGCTTCCATGGCGTCCAAGAAGAAGCAATCCGAGGGTATTGCTCTACTGTCCATGTACAACGACGAGGAAGACGACGAGATGGAGGACGTAGAAGAAGATGAGGAAGGAGGAATGGAGAGAGAAGAGCGACAGGAGCAGGATGGTGGAGATGCTAGGATTGCAGAGGAAGATTTAGTGGCCGATGCTGATAGGATGATGGTCCCTGATTCTGCTAACGAGGCTACTCCGCCGGCTGCGAATGATGGGATGACCCCGGAAAAGAGTAAATTTGGGACTTCAACGCCGCAACAGCCTTCGGGTGATTTGTTGGTTTCGCCACAGGAGCAACGGGCAGTGTCGTTAGATTCTAGGAGGAGTAGGAGAGAAACGCTTACCATAGTAGACTATGGACATGATGAAGTAGCAATGTCGCCTGAGCCTGAGGTACTCTTTCTCTCTTCCTAGAATCCTTTTTTGAGATTTGTTTCTAGTCTCCTGGCTCTATATGTGTATGTGTATATATATATATATATATTGTTCCAAGTGTACACCGGTACTTCCTTAGGACTGAGGAGATGCCAAATTTCGTATATTATTTTTCTTCCTTATATTCTTTAGCTAGTATTTTCTCGCATTGATAGATGTTGCATTTATTAAACTTGAAAATTGACCAAATGTTTAAAGTATTGACATCACCTTTGGCACTTTGGCCTTGTCATAACTTCCACTGCACATCAGAGAGGCTGGGGCCTGGGGATGTAAATGGGTAGGTCACCTTCTACAAGGTAACCATTTCTCCCGTTTTATTGTAAATAATGTTATATTTGGTTCTGATTTCAGGAAGGAGAGGTAGATGGTAGGGGTCGAGTTATGTTTGGGGAAGAACTTCAAACAGCAAATGGTATAGCATTTAATGTGAACCAATGGTTATTTTATATCACCTTGGGATCGAAGTTTGTTCCACTAAATTCATTCTATCATTTCTTTGAACACACTGTCATCACAATATTGGTCATGCTCAGAGAAAGAAGATTACTTGATTAATCTTTTGGTATTCAACAAGAATATCTTAAAAATTTCACAATGCCACTAATTTCCTGTAGAAGAGTAGAATTTATAACTTTGACTGGTCTATTGTTCTTTCTGGAACTTGTATAAACGTATTTTTCTGGCAGATAATTACGAATGTGAGCTAATGAATTTACACTTCCATATAGTCATGGTAATAGTTATATAAGATAGTTAAAATTACTGACGTATGTATGATATATATTCAATCAAGAAAAATGGTTTAGTTTCTCTTTTATATGCAATTTTTTTGTCTATAATTGATTGGTTTAACTGTTTAAGTTCTGGATTATTGAAATGCATGAGAGTTTGTCTCTAATTCTTTATTTGAGAAATGCACCACATTTTCTGGCCTTTACTTGGATGTTCAAGATTGTTGCAAAAATACTTAAATAGCACATTGGGATGGTTTCAATTCGCTTCTTTTTGTAAAGATGGCTGTGTAAACAGCAAGGGGAAGTATATTGGGTCCATAATGCATTAGAATAATGCTATTGTTTGATTTATTTTTATTAGATTTATCAATCTAGCTCTAGGTCCACTATATTTTTTTAGTTCCTTACTTTCTTGAATGTGGTCTTGTAGGTGATTTGCTAGATAGAGCATCATCAGGAACAGTTCAGGTTTGGACACATAGCAGTCAAGCTAACACTCCTCAGTTTTCTGAGCCATTGATATCTGACACTATGAAAGTTGATGCTATGGTTGGATCAGATGGTTTAGAACATGGAGAAGCAGCTCAGGAAGAGCAAAAGTTTGTAGACCCGTTGGATAAATTTCTCCCGCTGCCACCAAAAGCTAAATGCTCAGAAGAGCTACAAGTAAGTTCTGTTGGAATAATGTTACAATCATCAATAAATTAATACTCTTGATAATTGTAAAGGAGTGCTTATTTATTGAATTAAATTGGTGTGCTTTGCCCTCCTTCCCAAAAAAAAAAAAAAAACCAAAGAAATTTGTTTTTGTGTGCTTGTTTGATTTAATGTCTTTTTCCCTTTCTGATTTGTGCAAGATTAGAGCTCCCCTTTCAATTTGCTAGGAATATCCGAAGGTTTTAAGTTATTTTTGCATAACTGTTAATCTCTGTTATTTTTATACTGTGATTATAGAATATGATCAAATCAATTTGGCAATGCTTCAGAAGAGATATAATGTAATGTTAGACTCTTATAATCTCTTATGACTTTCAGTCCTGTTTAGTGATTGTACATCATTTGTAAATTAACCAGGCATAATTAATTTTATGGCCCACTATGAACACTTGAATATAATGATCAAAGTTTAAAATTTCAGCATTGAAATTTTGAAAATGATTTAGTGTTTGTTGGTCCCTACTCAAAATGAATTTTAGATGAAAAAGTGTTGAAATCACTGAGCTCATGCGATGTCATTCAATGACTTTAGCAGCTGTTCTTGTTCTTGTTTAATTGTTAGGTGGCTTTCCTTTAATATAGTTTCATTTCTTAACATGCTTATTTTAATACCTATTCAAGACTTTAAAGTCCTTTCAAACATTGCTAATTCAGTGTTAAATTATCAGTATTGAAAGAAGTGATAATTTGCCAAAACTTTTCTGTATCATGCTTTTTGGCCTACTAAACTTTTCTGTATCATTGAATACACCTTAAGCTATTGTTTTTCCTCACCTACTTGTTGACATTATGTACACTGGAAGTTGAATGATCATTACTTGAGTCATTAATCAGTACCCTGGCAGAACAGATGTGGTTTTGGCACATTAATGTGATTGTACTGTTGATATCCTGGCCTAAAGTTATGTTTGGATGCTTAGAAGGGACTGTAATAGAATGGCTTATAATGGAATGGAATAGAAAGACAAGGATTGGAATGGAAAGGCATGTGCCATTCCACTTTTTGGGAGTTTAATGAGGGAAGAGAGGGGGTCATTAATGAAATGGAATGGCTCATAAATTATTTTTCCAATATTACTTTTATAACGAGAATGTGATTCTAGCAAGTTTTTAGCCAAAAAGGATATAATTGTAATTGTACCACCTCTTCATTCTATTCCTTCCCAAACACCCCATTTGGAGGGACAAAAAAAATTGAGTTTTGTGTGGCAAGGAGGAGTCCCTTATTACCATTCCATACCATCTTAAAAAAATCTTCCAAACCAAGGTTTATCTCAAATTGACCATTTCACTCCTTGTCATTCCATCCTTTGTCATCCATCCTTTGCCATCCATCCAAACCTAGCTTAAATTCTAAACTGAAGTATAAGTATACTGGTATTGGGGTCCAGGTGATAAGGGTGGGGTGAAGTTATGGGTAGTATCATTGGTTCAAACCCTATAGTTTACCGAAAAGTACTGTACGAAAAGCATATTGGTATTGGGATTTCAAAAGCCTAGGCTGCTATACTTAGATCAAGTTGCTGTTTTAGCTCTGTTTTTTTTCCAAATAACTATCTGAAGTCAGTATGGTAAGAGTGTGTGCTTCAGGAGCAAGTACAAAAAAAGGTGGCCTTACAGTTCATGCTATTATAGCATGCCTATTTTAACAGCTGTCATTTTTATTTTATCTTTTAGTTCTTTTTTTTTTCAGGGGGAAAAAAAAAAGCTCACTCTTTTGTCCTCTGTTTTCTCTCCTTATAGAGCGCTACAGGTTTTATCCTAGGGCTTTAAAATCCTATGTTGATATGCATGGCTGTAGTATCTTCTATAGAAAGGGAAATGTACACTGATTAACCTATAACATGGTAATTGTGACAGGCTAATGTAACAGTAAGATATTGTCTATGAGATAGTTATTAAAAATTTCTATTTCCTGTCTATTTGTCAATTACCAAAAGAAAATAAAAGAAAAAGGAAAGAAACCAAGGCTGCTGTCTTCCGAGTGGGTTAACATGGGGAGGAGATGTTAAAGATTTCTGATGACCGTAGTCAGTTCATTAAACAAGATAGTTTTGTGTCCTTGGTGGCTTAGTAGTTTTTCGTGATAATTTAAATTAAAAAATAATCGTGCTCCTAATTTTTGGGTAAGTAGTAAAAAAGTGGAAATTTGTTTTTAGCCACTGCATGTTTGTTTATTGTTCATGACATTATTGCTTTGATTTTGCTATTGCAGAGAAAAATAAATAAATTTCTTGAGTATAAGAAGGCTGGAAAAAGTTTCAATGCAGAAGTTCGCAATAGGAAGGACTATCGGAACCCTGATTTCTTGTTGCACGCGGTGAGGTATCAGGATATTGACCAAATAGGGTCATGTTTCAATAAAGATGTATTCGACCCTCATGGATATGACCCAAGTGACTACTATGATGAAATAGGTCCTTAACTGTTTCTTTGCTGCATCTATCTTGTTGTGCTTCCATATCTTGTGTATTTTATGCTCATATTTTACCTAATTTTGTCAATTATGTACTACTATTTGTGTATTCTTGCCAACATCAGTTGGATTGCGTTTTGTCATATTCTGGAATATGCTGGTCATTGGGAATTAGGCTGTGTAGATTATTATTATTCACTTTACTGATAGTGGACTTATTATTTGGTATTGTAGACCTCGTTTGTTCTCTGGAACCTGTTGTTAAAATGATTTTTTATTATTGGATTGTGTTTCTTCCCTTCAAAAATCTTTATGATAATATTATTTAGGCTGAAATGGACAGCCGACATGTATAACAAATTGTGTAAGGATAGATCTGTTCACTTCGGAGTATTTTTTTTTACAATTTTGATGAACTTTTTCAGTCATGACTTGGGAAGCTAAATACTTGCCAACTTTAAGCTTCCATTATCTGTTTAGCCAAGTTATTGGTATCTCTCTTGGTACCATTTTTTTGGTTACCTGTTTACATTTTTGAAGTACTTGACAGTGATGTTGTTTCCTGTTTCTTTATTTATTTGTTTTTGCTGATATAACTCCTCTTTTGCATGTGTCTTCTACCTGTTACAAACAGAGGCAGATATGAGGCGTGAAAGTGATAGGAAAGAGCAAGAGAAAAAGAAAGCACAGAAGGTTGAATTTGCCTCTGGGGGAACCCAACCGGGAATTGTCACTGGTGTTCCAAGGATCAACATACCTGTTGCAGGTTCAAAAACAACCTAATTTACTTATGCTGCGGCATAGGCCTTTCTTAGTATTCATTTTTTCATTTTATGTTGATTTTTTTCTATAGGTTCTGCTTTGTCTTCAAGTGGTTTGCATTTGATGCCTCCTACAGTTGAGGCTACCAATCGAGATGGTAGACAGAACAAAAAATCAAAGTGGGATAAGGTATTTATTTAAACAAATGCATCGACATGTACAACTTCTATGACATTTTTAATTGTGCTTACAAGATTTTAGTGAATAATCTTGTTTAGGTGGATGGTGATCGGAAAAATCCTCTGCCTTCTGTGGGGCAGGATTCTGTATCTACTGGTGGGGCTCATGCTGCAATTTTATCTGCTGCTAATGCTGGTGGTGGATACATGCTATTTGCGTAAGTTTATGAGGAACTTTGAGCTTCTTTATGTATTCTATTTGTTTTTATTCTGGTTTCACATGTAAATATGTTGATATATGTTTTATGTGGTGCCTATTTGAACAAATTAAAGCTGTAAAAGGACAGCTAGAACCTGAAGTTTTGTGTTACTACTGTGGAATTTTGAATAATAATATTGATTTTGAATCCTTCCCTTACATGTTTTCTATTGTAGTTGCTTTAATCTACTCTCTTGCAGTTAATCTACTCATATCTATACTTATAATATATGTAAATGACTTTTTTTTTTTAATTTTAGGGCCATCAAGTGATGTGCTGTGGACTGCTAAATTGTTAATTTTATTCTCCTGTTAGATATTTTGGCATTTATTAAGGTTATGTAGTTTTAAGTGATTTGTTGTGGTTGCTCTTAGCAGTACCATGCCATATCTAAGACATATCGTAATTATATGCCAGGTCTTAGATTGGTTTATTGGTTTAGGTGGGACATAAGGGATGTTGAAGTAGTAACTCATGCTTGTAACAACAGCAGAATGTTGATGCACTTTAGATGGTTTAATTCGTTTCCTTTTTCTGGTGGGTAGCTGCACAAGTATATGATCCTAAATTACTTTTTGCTATCAAAGAAATTTTTAAACTCTGATTCACTTCAGGTTGAGATTAAAATGTTCAAAACCTGTTGAAATGGAATCTCTTCTTGGTCTGCTTGACTTTATTCTCCTTATTCCTCAGTGGATGGTAGACTTTGAACTTCAGATCTCTTAACCGTATTCATGTAAGTCCTGTTTTGGCAGCTTCCTTCTTGATATCCAAAGCCCCCTCTTAGGTGATGTCTTCCATTTGAACTTCAATATTGAATATGGTTGTACAAATGATTTTTGTAGGTTTTTCTTCTAACGTGTTATATGCCATATTTTATAAATTGAATTGGTTATTGAATTAGTGAGAGGAGTGGTTTTGGTTTAACTGTTGTTGAATTGTAGTCACATTGGTGATAATGTGTGTATATATTTATATTATTTTGATAGAAGTAAACTATCATGTTTGAATTTCATATATAATATATTATAATATAATAGAATTTTAATATACAATAATTAAATAAATAAGTAATATAAAATGAACAATAATGAAATAATAAATACTAATATAATCAAAATGTCACTAATTTAACAGCTCTATTACAGATAAAACGTCCACAATCCTGCATGATATTGATATATAACAATTTAATTAATTGATGAATGAATTATCATCTTGGTTGTTATTTTTCATTGTGTCATTCTTTCTTAAATATATGAATATACATTTTATTTTAAATCTCAGCAAGGAACTTTTTGGCAAAAATAAGACTACCTAACTTGGTTGATTGAGCGCCTCACTGTGAGACCGGTTCAAGCTATAAACCAGCACTGGATTCAGTGTAAAACCATCTGGTTCAACGCAGTTGTCACCGGTTATTTATCATTGTTGATTGGTTCTTTGAACCATAAGCCTACATGTTTCTGGACATGGAACCAGACCTTTGTTGAACTGGATAGTTCGATCCAGTTTTGAAAGCCATGGTTGTGTATTTGTGACTGAGACAAGCAATGATCTAGTTTTGCACTGCCCAACTATTATTATATATTAATGGTGTACTTTCTATTATCCTAGAAAAAAAAATTGTTTGCTTTTGTATTTTTTTCTCGAACTGCTGGAATATAAATGACTATTCTCTAACAACTGACAGCTAACGAAATGATATGTTATATGTTCGATACAATGACCATTGTTCTAATGTTGGGACAGGCAGCAAAAACGACGAGAGGCCGAGGAGAAAAGATCGTCTGAGAGGAAGGAGAGGAGGTCATGAGCTCCATTCATTTTGGCCTGTTGTACTAATAACTATAATCATTTTTGAGTGGTTCAGATTCACTAGAAAAATAATTTTTGTCTATTCAGTAACTTTTGCAATGACAATATTCTGTATATTATCAAAAGTCAAAAGAAATAGTGTTCCAACTGTGCCTAAAACTGCAGGACTTAAGTCAGCTAAATGGTGGGGTTCATTTTGCTTAACCCGTTTTGATAGTTTATTGAATCATTATATCGCTTGATTGTTGACATTCCAGTAGTTTGTGGTAATACAAAATGTACTCTTAATTCACTTTATAAGGGTCTATGTACAGAATTTTTGTTGAAAATATATACGAGGGATGATACTGATTTGGCGAACTAATCCAATCAAAATTATTAGGAGTGACCTTTTTTTCTAATAGTATTAATTGTATGTAATTTTTGTAAAGTCGGTCTAGCTAGATTAGTTGGATGAACTTTGTGCAAACTACAAGTAATTATACCATGTCAGCCGAATCTAAAGAGCAAGTGATTTAAATTACTTCAAGCAAATAATAGCCCTAATCTAAATGTCATTCGGACTTTTCTTTTTTATATTTTTGTAATTAGATTCCTTAATAAATGAATTTCTTCAAAAATAATATAATAATAATTTTATTATTTTAGAACCAACGAAAATATAAAAATTGTGCTTTTAGTATTTTCTATATAAAAATGTAGTTGTATATTTACTTTATTCCATTTTAAAAGACTAACTTACCAAGAGAGAGAAAAAAATTTATGCCAAATTTTTTATATGCTTATTATTAGGTAGAAATATGATAATAAGAATATAAAGAATTATATTTGAATTTAGTTCTAAGAGAAAATATATTTATTCTTAAATAAGTATTCTTTATAAAATTAATATATAAGCTTTAAAATTTAACAAAAATAAAATATATTTTTTAAGAAAAAAATTATATATTGATTCATAGATGAAAAAGAAAAACCAAGAAGAAAAAAAGATAAATTGATTCAACCAGTCAACCTTGCATTGCCCTCCATTTTTTAGTATATCAATTTTTTTTAATGTTCTTGCTTCTCCTATTTAAGATTCTCAGTTTTCATTTCAACCAGTCTATTCACGGACTCCTCTCTCTAATTCCATCTTTTCTAACCCAAAGGCATTTGCAAGTCAATATGGAGTGAATCATAAGGATACCAAGCATTTAACGTCAAAATCTTTTTTTTTTTTTAAATTTAAGTGGAGAGTAATTTCTTAAAAGAAAAATTTTGTCACAACTTTTAAGAGTCCTAAAATGCATTTTTAGTCCTGATTGAAAGCCATTTTAGCATTTGTCATTAGTGAGAGTAACATTGTTTGTAAGAGGAATTAATATAGCAAAGTTTGAGAAATTGAGGGACAACATTAGAACAAAAAAAAGATTAGGAACCAAAATGAAAGTTATTGTAAAATTAAGGGATTAAAACAGTACTTTAGCTTTTATTATATTTTAAAAGAGACAAAAACTGTATTTGCCTTTCAAAAATTAAGATTTTTTTACAAAATTAATATATAAATTTTAAAATTTAGAAAAAATTAATCATTTGATCCTATAATTTATCTCAATTTTTAATTTAATCCTTGTAGTTTAAATTTTTTTAACCATCCCTATATTTTTTTTCAAAATTTAAAAATTGGTCCTTGTCATTTATTTCCTTCATAATTCCTCTTGATTCCGTCCGACGTGGCTAACAGATGGTTGAGATAGAGCTGAGGTGGAGAAGTCAGACCCATGTGGCTATCACATGCTGCTGCTCGTGCATTTCATGTGATTACCATTGCATCTTGGAAAAGTTTGTATCCCTTGCACATTCCTACAACGCAGCAAAGTAGAATATCAAAAAGGGATATTCTTCGAGAGTTAAGGTTCCAAGAATCACGCACATAGAAAGAAGTCAACTAAAACGTTCAATCCTATATATTTCATATATCATGATACTTTTAGAAGTAAGGGATTGTGGTATTTTCACTTTCTTTTAATCTCATATGCATCAAAGATCACGAATCTCTATGTGTCAAAAAAGTGAAAAGCTTCTTCATGAAAAGAGTGAAAAGCTGCTTCATGATAAGCAGCAGCCTTTATTTTACCGATTTGTGATAAAATCCACTAAACTCGGTGGGTTCATTCAAAGTGTTGCTTTGCTTTTATTAATTTCATGATTCAACACACTAATAGTAAATTTTTGATGAGTGGAGAAGATGAAAATGCTGCATGTGATTGTTTTGAAATTAAGGGCACTTTGGGAGATCTATTATTGTCCTAAAAAATGGGCAAAAGATGAAAATGGATTGCCACGTGGGCATTGAAGGAGAAGATGACGAAGAGGGCTCAAAGTGCAAAGCAGGGAAATTTTGGATTCAGAAAGAAATCGTCTTCCATGATGCAGATCTAAGAATTGTGCGGAAATAAAGTGAAGGGAATTGAAATGAAGGTTGTGATTAAATGGAATGTTTATGAAATTAGAAGGGAAAGGTTTTTAAATTACATTGGAGAAGATAGAAAGAATTAAAAAGGAGAAGGAAAATGGGAATGAGAAAAACAGAGAGACTGGAAGGGATCAATGAATTGAGATTTGAGTTGAAAGAGAGAGGAGGGGGAGAAAAGGAAAATTTGTTTAGTAAATAAAAAGCCAAGCAAAAGCAGAGAGAGATAAAGATAGGAAAGTGCGAGATTGAAATCAAAAAGGTGAAGAGCTTTGTTGAGGAGATTAAGAGCTATTCGTGGTTAAGGGAATTCTAATTTTGCTTTACTGCATTTTTGGTGTGTGTTGACGGAGGAGATACAAATTGAAGATGCAACGGTAAACATGTGAGATACACGTGTACCAGTGTGTCGCAGCCACGTGGGTCAAACTTTTCCATCTCAGCTGTCTATTAACTACATTGGACAGAATTGTGATAGAAACAAATGACCAGTACTAATTCGTAAGTTTAAAAAATACAGGGATGCATTTGAGAAGAATTCAAATTATAAGAATTAAATTAAAATTAAAATGAATTATAAGAACTAAATAATTAATTATTTTTAAAATTTAAATAAAACATTAAATAATATTTTTTTCGAAGGACAAATTATATACTCGTTCCTATATGTTAAAAAAAAAAAACAGTGTACGCCAGGTTATTGTTTTCTAATTTTTGTTCTTCTAATATTTCAAATTCCCATTTTTCAATTCAGCCCTCGCATTCCCTCCTCCGGTTCCATCTTCTCTAAAATTCGGATTAAAAATTTTCATTTTTTTCCTTCAATTCTCGTGACACTCGTATTTCCTAACTTCGTATTCCTCTAAAGCCTAATCCTTCTATCTACAACTCTTCCAAACCTTTCACATTGGTCACCGGAACCTTAGCCTCCATGGCGTCCAAGATGAGGCATCTCAAGATGCAAATGAAGATACTTTCTTTCCTTTTCTCGTCCACGAGAAGTTCCCAAGCTTCGTACTGCTCTGGCAACTACCCTTTGATAAGAGGCTTCCATCAAAACTTATATTCTCGCAGAAGCTGCTCTTCCCTTACCCATATATGCATAAAGACGCGAATTTTATAGCAATGACATAGACTTGTCTCTATGCTTCATTGACTTATCTCTATCCTTCAGTCTTTTGCACCCTCATTCACCTCTACTTGGCATGTCGGAGGTTCTTTAGAGCCTCTGATGCCTTCCTTTTTATGCGAGGCCTTGGTCTTGTTCCTATATTGCCTTTGTGGAATCGGCTTTTATGCAAATTCAATGCCGCTTGCTTGGTTTCTCAAGTAAGAGTTTTGTATTCCGAGATGGTCTCCTATTGTCAACGTATTGGTTCAACCACTATGCAAAATAGGGAATTTGGATTTCACTTTAGGATATCTTAGGAACAATGAAATTGATATTGTTACCTATGATATCATCATTTGGGGTTTCTGTGCTCAAGGATTGGCTGATCAAGGTTTTGGGCTGTTGTTTGAAATGATTAAAAAGAGCATTTGCGTTGATCCTTTTACTTCCAATATACTTGTTAAAGGGTATTGCAAAATTGGATTGGTAAAGTATGCAGAGTGGGTGATGTATAATATGGTGGATTTTGTTGGGAGGGGGGGGGGGGGTGTGTTACTTAGGACATTATAGGTCTAGACACCTTGATTGATGGATATTGTAAAAGATGGGTTGATGAGTCATGCACTAGCTTTGAGGGAGAATAGATGGAGGATGGTCTCCTGCCTGATATTGTTACTTATAATACTTTGCTTAATGCCTTTTGCAAAATGGTTAATGTTGTAAGGACCAAGTCTCCTACTGACGAGATTTTTGGTTATCAAAGGAACAAAGAATATGATCAATTTGAAAATTATGATATGCAAAATCAGGCTAAGAACAGAGATTTGCAGTCAACACTCACGACATATACTACATTAATTACTGCATATTGTAAGTAACAAGGAATTTAAGAAGCCCCTCCTTTGTATAATAAGCAAATGATTAAGAATGGGATCATTCTTGATGTGGTTACCTATAGTTCTCTTCTTCCTAGGCTTTGTAGACGTGATAGGTTAACTGAAGTAGCACTGTTGCTGAAAGAGATGGATAAAATGGGTTTGGCTCCCAATCATATCTCATGCTCTATCATTATGAAATACTTGTTCAAATCAGGAAGGTCAATGAAAGCTTTTAAACTTCTGAGCCAAATGGTTGTTTGGAGAATTTTGAGGAAAACTAGACATTCACAGTGACCAATGGTAACTAGAATCACCTCAATTAGATGTCTAAAAAGAAATATATAAATTTTTAAAGTTTTTATTTTATTCTAATTGCACAGTCAGACCTTTATCACTGTTTCATCGATTTTTGGGGTTTGGATGCTTTTGAATTAATCTAGCATATTTTTTTCCTCTAGAACATCTATATCTTTCTAAATTGGTATAGTTTGCTCAAATTGAATTTTTTTGAAATTAGTTATAAATTTTTAAAATTTATATTAGTAACATGTATTAGAAAACACTGAATAATTTGACCTTTATCTCTTTTCTATTACCAAATATGATCCAAATGATGTTTTCATGGCTTAAAATTATTTTTACCTTAAATCTAACACTCAGAGCTTTTCAGAAAGTAATGGTTCAGTAGATTTCAATTTTTCTTTATTTAGTTATGATTTTTCAAAACTCCCCTAAAAATTTGCTACCTTGGACTCGAGATGAATAATCTATTTTTTTGGTTTCTAGCTCTTAATTTGTGGTTTATGCAAAGTTTTGGAATGTTTATGAATTGTATGGATGGAAAATAAATAGAAAATATTGTTAGTAAGTTCACGGGACCCACGAAACGTGAGATAAATTTTCAAACCCGATGTAATGCAATTAAATTCATTATTTTTATTGTCTTTTCTTGGAGTTTCTTTGATAACACATGCAAATTATTTTGAATAAGAATGTGATGCTAGATCTATTAAGGTATGGCAAGTAAGGAGCAAGGAGACCTCAGGTAAGAAGTAGGAAGTGGATGGGGTTGAGGAAGTCAAGAAAAAGAACCTGAAGAAAAATGTTGAAAGCTGGCTCTAATTTTAGAGAAAAAGAGGAAGCAGGAGGAAGAGAAAGTAATTGAACATATAACACCAAAGTAAGCAATATGTATTGTGTAAGATTTGAATCAAAGTGATGGAAAATAGAAAGGCTGAGATGCTCATACAGAAACACAGAATATATAGAAGACTCTTCCACAATTCCTTTAATCTTCTCCCAGCCTCATTTTGCTTAGACCTTCTAGAATAGACCACGAGTCTATGATTATAGCTCCAGGTCTGCTATATAAATATTTTTTTTTCTTGAATGTGTTCTTGTAGGTGATTTGCTAGATATAGCACCATCAGGAATAGTCCAGGTCTTGATATGATGCCTAGTTGTCATAGCTAAGGCTCCTCAGTTTTCTGAGCCATTGATATCTAATACTACAAAAGTTGATGCAGAACAAGGGGAAGCAACTCAAGAAGAGAAAAACTTTGTACAATTGTTGGATAAATTTCTCCCTCCACTACAAAAAGTGCTTAAAAGATCCATAAGCGAGTTCTGTTAAAATGATTTTACAATCACAATAAATTAATACTCTTGACAAATTGTAAAGAAGTGTGCATTTATTGAATTACATTAGTGTGCTTTGCGGCGCTCCCTCCGTTTACCAAGTTTTTGAATATCTGAAGGTTTAAAGGTATTTTTACTGAATTGTTAATCTCTAATATTTTCATATTATGACCATTGAACAATGATTAAATCAATTTTGGCAATGCTTCCAAAGAGATGTGATGTAATGTTACCCTCTTATCATCTTTTCCAACTTTTCAGTCATGTTTAGTGATTTAAATTACCTAGGAGTAATTAATTCTAAATTCTTGCGTAAACACTAAAATATAATGATCAAAGTTGAAATTTTTTATGTTGAAATTTTGAAAATGACTAATGTTTGTTGATGCCCATGATAGAAAGTGCTGAAAACCCTTAGCATATGGGATGTCACTCAATGAATTTTGCAGCTACTCTTGTTTAATTATCAAGTGGCAATAGTTTCCTTTAATATAGACTTGTTCATTTGAAAAGCAAGTTTCCTTCAATAACCATTCAAGAATTTAAAATCTTTTGAAACATTGCTAAGTGCTAATTCGGTGCTTAATATATCAGTATTGAACTCCAAATGGTAATTTGCCTAAATTTTTTTGTATCGTTGAATACACCTTACCTTACAGATTTCCCTCACTACCTTCTAGACGTTTTGTAGAATCCAAGTTGAATGATCAATTATCGATGGCATTAATCTATATTCTGGCTGAACAACAAGTTGAATGAACAACTATTGAGATCTCGGCCAAAAGTCTAATATGAAGTATAAGCATGTTGGGCTCTATAGTTAGATCAAGTTGCTATTTTAGTTGCTTTTTTTCTTTAACCAACAGAAGTCAGTATTTTAAGAATGTGTGATTCAGGAAGAAGTTAAAAAAAAGAAGTTTGCTTACTTTCATGCTACTGTACTAGCATTGCTTTTTTAACACAGTCATTATTATTTTGCCTCTTTGTTTCTTTCATTCAAGACAAGTTACCTTACAATTCCAGAATTAGACTTATTTTAAGGGCAAGGGTTTGCTATTAATTTGGTTTTTTATGCCATATGAATGGGTCTGTAAGCTTTAAAACGTAGGTTCCGCTCAGATTTCAATACATGAATTTACTCTTCTACCTCCAATGTTGCTAAGCACAAGACTGCCCCCTTTTGGCTGAATTGTATCTCTTTTATTGTTGGATAGTGCTTCCCCCTTCAAAGATCTTTATGATGTTATCATTTTGGTTGAAATGCACAGCCAAAATATATTAAAAATATGCAACCGGTGTTCCCAAATCAAGATACCTATTGCAAGTTTGAAAACCACCTAAATCAAGATTACCTGGTTTTCTGGATCTAGTGACTCCTACAGCTGATGCTATCAATTGCGAAATAAGGTATTCATTTAAGCAAATGCATTTATATGTACGATTGCTATGACAGTTATAATTGTGCTTGCAAGATTTTAGTGAATAATTCTTTGTCCTCTGTTTATTGAGAGGTATGGGAGGAAAGATT